>CM062624.1:17412033-18012033 GCA_025617555.3 Puccinia polysora | reverse complement strand
GGATGAAATCTTTGGAAAGAAGGCCAACATCCCCCCCCTAGCTGCTTTCGATGCCCAACAATCCGATTCCGTTGATGCCAAGGACTTGGCTAAGGATGCTCAGCCTACCAACAGGGACCTTGATGAAAAATTGGCCTTGGAGTGGCCCCCATCTGATGACAAGGAGGATATTCAAAAACAATCGGCTCCAATCACTTCTACTTTGGTATTGATTGATCAGTCAATCCCGACCTTGGACCCCTCACTTCCTTCTTTTGATTGCTCTCTTCCTGGGGCAGAAAAACTGGAGAAATTGCCCAATGAGGAGGATGTTATTCCTGGATCACCGTTGCCATCAACATCTGCTCAAGTAAGGAACTAAATTGTTTTTGATTCTGTCTGGTTGCTCCTGACTGATTTACATTGTAAAAAAACATGGTCATCCATTTTTGATTGGCCGAAAACTCAAGCCAATGGGGCCTCCCACATTGCCTTCAAATACTAGTGAGGACTTTCAGACTCAAACCTCCTCTGCCAAGGGTAAGCAAAAGGCCTCCAATTCCATCAATTTCAACCCCAAAAGTCATCAAAAGAGGAGAAACACTTCCAGTTTTTTGGGCTTTTAAGAAATCATGGAGAAGAAAGATTCATCTAAGTTGATTGATTCAATATCCTTGCTTTCAAAATCATGCTCATTGCCATTCCCCTCCAAAAAACAGTGAAATCACAAATTGAATCAGATGAACTTCAGTTTGAAAAGCAAAAGTGGGATTGCCAACTGGCCATGGATGGTCAAAAGCAGCAAGCCAAGACTTTGGCTAATCAACAAAAATTGGATGCTGAGTGGAGGTTGAAACAAGCTGAGCTAGAGTTTCAAAAAGAGGAAAAGGAGAAGGATTGGCAGCAAGTGCAACTGGAAACGTAGAGGGAACAACGGGAAAACAAAAAAAAGGATAAGGTATCAGTAGCTTTGGCTTGCATTGGCAGTGGTAGATTGGTAGAAGAAATACAGAAGATTACTCAAATGCTGGGCTTGTAAATATATTTGCATGGATGAAAGAAAAACAAATTATTTTTTACTACAACAACGTTTGAGAGCATTCTTAACCCCACCAATATACAAATCTTTTTTGTTTTTATTAATATTTTTTTCTCTGGAGTAAATTTGGCCGTTTTTCATGTCCCTAAAAGTGCTCTGAGTTTTTTTATTGATTTGGAGTGACATGGCCATTCTGGTATGGGTTGCTGTGTACACAGCTGGAAAGGTACAGTGCTTGTACTTGTTAGCCACCCAAACCATTTTGACTATACCTTTTTGCTTGAAATCAAGCTTGCAACTAAAGCACTTTGGCCCAGTTGTTTGAGCCTGATGTGGGCAAGCAGACAATTTTTTGCTCAAGGCAGTTACACTGTGTGTTAAATCAAACCAGAACCTCTCACACAATGGTCTTGAACATCATACATTCCTGCAAAGGGATCACAGTTATACTCAAACCCAAGGTTGCAAATGAAACAATTTGGCCCAACTGACCAAGTGCCAATCCTCTCACATTGAGGACCATGGAAAAGGCTCAATGGGTTATGCCATTGTACAGGCCGCGATCTCATTGATATACAGACACTGGCCCAATATGTCAACCATTTCCAGCGCTGAAATACTTTGGGGTCAAACATATGCCACAACAATGACCTCCTATAAAGTCAGATTGTTAGCTTATTCTGATCATGCTTTGCGATGCAAGCGAGGGGGGATGGCCGTGGGAGATGGCGGCGGGCTCGCTGCGAGCAAGGGGGGAACCTCCCCCCACCAGGCTTGCTGCAAGCGAGGGGGAACCGCCCCCCACAGATGCAAGCATGGCCAATGGAGATGGCTGCGGGCTTGCTTTGAGCGAGGGGGAACCGCCCCCCACAGATGCGAGCAAGGGGGGATGGCCGTGGGAGATGGCCCCGGGCTTGCTGCAAGCGAGAGGGGAACCGGCCCCACCTGGCAGCTCTGACCGAGGGGGGGGAGGCCGCGGGCAATGTGGGCACCCTCCCGTTTGCATGTGGCGGCTCATTCATCACCCCCCCCATTGGCTAGCTGCAAGCGAGGGGGGAAGTTCTCAGGCCAGGGGGTGAAGCCCCCCAGCAAGGGTGGTATTTCATCACCCCTCACCACCCAGCGACCAAGGGGGGGACGGTCAGCTGTCAGAAGCAATGGCAATGGCTGCCACAATGTCTGAGCTGTCGCCCCGCCCCATTTGACCCGCTCTCAAAGCTGCAGCTGTATCCTGAATCATGACATTTCAGGATAAAATGGCAGTTGCGCTTGAGTGATTCTCACGACGGGCTCAAAAACAGAGTCAATGATGAATGCTTCCACAGGCTGGTGGACCCCATTGACATTAATATAAAAGTCTGCATCTACTTGCCTTGCCTCTTTGCAACATTCTTCCCTTCCCCTCAAGCATTTAAATTTTGGAATGAAGGATCCATCCAATAATCCCTTCACAAAAGTTAATAATCCCATTCTTCACTCTTTCTGTGTTTCCCTAAAAGGTGCTTTGGTTTTTCAACCAAAGCATGCAGGGGATTGAATGCATTGCATGAATGCGTCCATTAAGGAAACCATGCAAAGTGCTTTCTAATCAATGATGGTATTTGATTGATTGGGCTGTGGCCACGCCATGCCTGAAACATCAATCCTTTTGTTTATTTGCCCCTTGGTTTTCATAATTTCACCATCTCATTCCAATAAAATACCCCCAACATTGGCAATTGATTGCTCAATTGATTCTCAATCGATCGAGCGATTGATTGCTCATCGATCGCTCGATTGATGAGAGGAGGAATTGGAGGAGGTGAGAGGCTCACCTTGATGGATAGAGAAATGGATCCAGGGGGGGACTAAAGGTTGAATGATCAAAGGATCAGCAACTGGTGAGGGGAAGGAAGAGGAAGAGGGTGGAGGGGGCTTACCAGGATAAGGAGGAGGGGATTCAGTGATTGAGGTGAGATGAGGTGGTGGTGGTGAGTAAGGTGGTGGTGATGAGTGAGGTGGTTTGGTGAGGAGGAGGCAGGGTTTGACCGGTGAGTGAGTGGGGTGAGGTTGAAGGGGTTGAGTGGTGAGGTGGAGGGGGTGGCATTTGGTGAGTGGCAGGGTTTGAGGTGGAGGTGTTTTTGGATTCAAGTCCACTAATAAAAAAAAAAAAAAACTCAGCCTATGAATATTGGGTGAACAACCAAAACCAAAAAAATACGGTGAAGGGAATTTTTACCATTTTCAAAATCAAAAATTACTCATCAAAGCAAGCAAGGGTGAGAGGAAGAATCCGCTCTCTCATAGAAGAAGATGAGGGACCAGATGAGACAGGTATGACTTGAGGCGGATCAGGAATATCATCTTGGAATATTTTGTCCCATTCATCTTTGATGTCGGCCAAAAGGGTGTGAAGGATTACACAAGTGATAATCCAGTTGATGAGGAACCTCATATCTTTGGAACATTGGAGCTGTTTTTGCATCTCCCGTAAGCTGGCCCATCTTCCTTTCAGAATTCCTATGACATGCTCAATCTGAACTCGTGATTGGGCAATATGATAGTTCAAATTGGTTTTTACTTGATCATTGGACAAAACATTCCGGTATGCTGGAACTACATATTTCCCACTAGCATAAGCCGAATTGGCCAGAAGGTATTGATCTTGGTCAAAGTAGATCTCTGGTTGTTGGGCAATCTGCATCCAATTGAAAACATATGAATCATGAAAAGAACCTGGAAGGCCAGCATGGAGGGAGATGAACTTCTTGTTGTTATTGCAAACAAGTTGTAGTGCCACGGAGTATCTAAACAAAGAGATGGAACATATTTGGTCAGTGTGTGATCCAAAGTTTTATCATAGCAATTGGAAAAGAAATTAATCAATTGCCTTTTTTTACAATCAAAATAGTGGTTGCCATCTAGGTTGGGTTTTTGACTCAAGAGGATGGTGGTTCCATCAACAAAACCAATGCAACCAGGAAAGCCTTCTGTCTCCATTACTTGAGATATCTCCTTGCGTTCTTCTTTGGTTGGCCATGAAAGGACCAAGCGACGGAAAGATAGGATAGCAATCATGACTCTTAAGTCAATGCTTCCGTAACTGACTGAGAATAGATTTTCCAATTGATGGATTGCTGCTCCATTTCCATTTTACCCCAATCTACAAAGAGCAATGGCAAGTTGGATGGCTGGATTGCGTTGAGGATTGCAAAAATTGTTCTGGAAGATGTGGTGGTCTTCAATCATTGCCAAAAGTTTCATGAAAGAAGGCAACAAATTTTGGAACAGTTGCTGGAAGCTTAAGTCAGGGATGAGATGAAGCTTTTGCCTTTCATACATAGGGTTATGGAGAGTGTGTATTCTTGGAACCATGTATCGCTTTGCCAACTGAGAATTTAAAGCTAACCAAGTTGATTCCAAATCCAAGTCTGAATCAGAGTCTGAATGGGAGTCAAACAGTAGAAAAAGTTCAGTCAGCTTTTTTGCGTTTTCAACTTGCTGGCGGGATGTTTGATTGGACATGTTGAGAAAGGTGGTGAGTGATCTGGGGTGATGAGATGATGATGGGATTTGTGTGAAGATGGGTATGTGAAGGTATGTGAAAAACAATAGAGATGTGTGTGATGCAATGGAGATGGGACTGGTATGGATTTGCTGATGTGGATGGGTGTTTTTGATGTGATGGATGGTGGATGGATGATGATGCATAAATGGAGGGTTTAATGGCGTGTTTGATGATTGAAATCCGCCATTTTCATGAAACACACCATTTTGAAATAAACCAGTTAGGGGGTATGTGTATTTCAGAAACCCGCCATTAAAAATGGCAGGTTTTGTCAAAAAAAATGGCGGGTTTCTAATGGCGGGTTTGCTAACTTTGATACACCCTATTATCACTTTATCACATCAGATTGGATTGGATTGGAAAGGAAGGAATGTTGAGACTGAGGATATTCATATTTGGAGATCAGAGAGAAGGATCAGTTTGATTTCAGAAATGAAATAACGGATGAAACAGAGATGAATGAAAATATGAATACGGAGAGTACAAATGATAAATGATAGTGAGTCAAAAGAAAACAGAAGAGACGCTTACCTGAGGATATTCAGATTTGGAGATCAGAGAGAAGGATGAGGGAGGAAATCTTCTCTCTGACCCGCGATCTGTCCTCAGGTGTTTTATCCTGATCAGATTTCACAGGAGCAGGTGACATGTGTAGAGATGAAAATGAATTTGAATAATGAAATTGACATCCACGCTTCTGGAGGTGAGAGGCATACATTGAGTGTAGGCTGATATGATTATGGTGATGGAGGAGACTTGGAAGGGGATTGACAGAGACATGAGATGGGAAAGTAACAAGGAGATGGAAAGAAAGAGTCTGGGGAGTGACTACTCCAATACCCCCCCTTGCTGAGCACAGTCCAGAAGACCAAAACGGAGTTGATGACAGCGTAGGAGGACTTGGGAGAGTGGTTTGGTGAGCATGTCGGAAAGCATATTGCTTGTGGAGACGTGTTCAACGGTGAAAACGCCACGCTCAACGCATTTGCGGATGAAATGGTGTCGGGCGTCAATGTGTTTGGTACAAGAATGGTGCTCTGGGTTTTTTGAAAGAGCTTCAGCGCCCTCGTTGTCAACAAAAAGCTTGACTGGGTTATTGTTGCAAAGATGAAGCTCACTCATGACATTCCTTAGCCACAGCCCTTCTTTGCACGCATCAGACATGGCCTTGTATTTAGCTTCTGTGCTGGACAGCAAGACCGTAGGCTGATTTTTGGATTTCCAGGAGATTGCGCCGGAGCCAACGCAGAAGGTGTAGCCGGATGTTGATCAACGATCATCTTGATCCTCAGACCAGTCAGAGTCCAAATACCCTGACAAATCAAGAGTCGTGCCACCTAACGTCAGCTTGAGGGAGCAAGTGGATTGGAGATAGCAGAGGAGTCATATTGCAGCATCCCAATGCAACATAGAGGGGTCTTTCAGAAATTGGGATAGTTTGTTGATGGCAAAAGAGACGTTGGGGCTGCTGCATTGAGACACCCATAGGAGCAAACCTATAACCCAATTGCACTGAGGGGGGAGGCTGGTTCGCCAGGCAATTTTTGACGGAGTAGTTTGAAACGGCTTGTTGTTGGGCAGGAAACCGGCTTCCAGTTGGTTGGGAGGAACTCATCAGCCAGGGAGTCTATGTAGTGAGATTGACAGATGGATATGTTGTGAGAGGGGTGATGACTTGAGATGGAGAGGGATAGGAAAAGGGAAAGCTCGTTGTTGGAGCCTAGGGTGAAGATCCGCCCGATGTCTTTGAGGAACTTTGCGACAAAGGCGCTGGTACCAACAACGGCAAGATCTTTGGCGTGAGCGGTGAGTGTGACAATAAGACGTCCCCCATCGAGTTTGAAAAAAAGGGAGGGATTGTATGATGACTGAGACAGACCAAGAGAGGTGCGTGCCGACCGGAGTTCAATGTTCCACTGCCAAGGGGACTGTTTTAGACCGTAGATTGCGCGGTAAACCTTGCATACCCAGTCTGGGTGAGCAGCGTCCTCAAAACCTGGCGGCTGTGACATGTAAACCGGTTTGTCAAGATGTCCGTTCAGAAAAGCTGTCTTGAAGTCAATCTGACAGCCTTTCCATCCTCTGGAGCCCTTCAGACTGAGGAGTAGTCAAAGAGTCTTGAGACAAAGCATGGGGGCAAACACCTTGGAAAAATCCAGGCCTTTTATTTGGGAAAGACCATAGCTACAAAGCAAGCCTTCAATTTGATGATTGAGCCATCCGCGCGACCCTTGACCTTGAAGACCCATTTTGAGCAGATTATTTTTCTTCCATTGGGCGGGGGAACGAGGACACAGGTTTTCATGCCGAGGAGTGAGTTCATCTCCTCCTGAGCCGAGGAGATCCAGCGGCACAAGTGCGGCAAACAAAGAAGTTGTTTCCAACTCTTCGGGGCGGGTAGGTCATCCTTGACCAAAGCCTTTTGTGAGAAGGTCCCATATCCCAACGGTGGACGACAAAACGTGAGGAACAGCGGGGAGAGGATGATGGTTGTGGAGGTGTGGGAGGAGAGGATGGGGGAACGGGAGGGGTGGGCGAGGAAGGAAGGGAGGGCGGTGGACTGAACAAGGGGGGTGAGGGAAGGTCTGAGCCAGACGACTGGAGGCTTGGGGAGCGGTAGCAACGTCCAGTAGGGCAGGGTGGATGTTGTTCTGAGGGAACAGGAGAAGATGAAGAGTTAGCAGGAGCAGAGAGAGGAGAAGAAGAGGTGACAGTGGGAACAGAGACGGGAGAAGGAACGGAGGGAGGGAGGGAAGAAGTTGGAGTGGGGAAGGAGACGGGAGAGAGGTTGGGAGGCGGCAAAGGGGCGGAAAGACAAGAAGAGGGAGTAGGGAAAACAGCAGAAGGAAGAGAAACAGGAGAGCATTCAGAAGGGGTAGGCCAGATAAGAGGTACCAAGGGAGATGGCAGGGTGTTACTTTCATCTTTAGTAGGGCAGCCATAGGGAAAGGTTGTGTCATTGAAGATGATGTCTCTAGATTTGATGACACCTTTTGATTTGAGATCCATCAGAAAGTATCCGTTTCCATGTTGTAGGTAGGAGAGCAAGACGGCGGGCTTTGCTTTGTTGGAGAGTTTTGATTGGGTGATGTCTGGGAGTTTGTACCAGGTAAGACAACCAAAGGGGTGAAGATAGGCTGGGTCCACGTCAAGAGCTTTTAGGATGGAGTTGGGGGAGACAAAACCGGAGGGGGTTTTACATGGGAACAAGTTGAAGGGAAAGAGAATGTGACGGAGAGCATCTGCCCAGAAAGTTTTTGGAAGATTTGATTGAGAGAGTGCACATTGGACCATGTTGTTGATGGTCCTGTTGGAGCGTTCAGCTACTCCGTTGAGCTGCGGAGAGTGGGGTGGACCCGGCTCGTGCTCAATTCCTTTGTTGGACAGATAGGAACTCATTTGGTTGCTTAGGTATTCGCCACCACTGTTGGTTTGTAGGGAGGAGATCGTGGAGTTATATTGGTTTTCAAAAAAGGATGTTTACAGTTTTTTTCACTCGAACAAGTTGGATTTGTGGCGCATTGGGTAGGCAAAAATGGCCTTGGAGCAGTCATTGATGAAGGTAATGAAATATTGGTATCCCTTGCGCAAAGTGGTGTTGAAAGAGCATATGTCGGAGTGTATCAGTTGTCTGGGTCTGGTAGACCTATAGCTAAGACAAGAATGAAAGGGAGTTCTGGTCATTTTTGACTTGATGCATGTTTTGCATTGTTGAACTTGTAGTGTGTTAAAAGGGACAGGGGAGAGATTGTGGTCCTTCAGATATTTCTTGAGGGATTTCAGATTCAAGTTTGAAAGTCTGCAGTGGTATCCAAACAGACTGTTGTCAGAAGAGTGTTGAACGGTCGTTGAGAAGAATGTATCTGGGCTCATAATCTTGTCAGGCAGATAGTAGAGGTTCCCTTTTCTGTATCCTGACACAAAGGTGTTATTGTCTCGTGACAACTTATTGGCAGTCTGTATGTTGCATCTGTCTTTTCTAAAAATCACCTCAAATCCAGCGTCGCACAGCAAGGAGACCAAAAGAAGAGGGGAGCTCAGATGGGGGACGTATAAGGATTTTAGATTGAAAGAGGGGAATTGTATCTTGCCGGCCTTCTTGGAGGTGATGGTTGACCCGTCGGTGAGGCGTATCACGGTGTTATTGGAGCGTTTGTTGGAGAGTTGGTTGTCGTGGGGGGTCATGGATATTGAGCATCCTGATTCAATGTTGAAGTCCTTTTCTGAGTCTGGGTTCACCAACAAGGAGTTTGCAATTGCTGATCCCGCATGTACGACAATTTCCAAGTTGGAGAAATTGTCTGAGTCCTTGTCATTGTTGACAGTATCTTGATCCTGCTTGGTGTGATTCGCGACTTCCGATTTGGTGCTCTGCCGTTGTCTCTTCTCCTTTTTCCTGTTTTTTCTTGCTTGTTTGAGTGCCTTGCGGACTTCTGTACACCTTGAGAAGGAATGGCCTTCCACTTTGCAGTGAGTGCAGTAGTATGTTCTACCATTCGTGTGGAGATCTGGTTTCTTTTTAGGTTGTATTTCCCTTTGTTATGGATGTTTTACGGCTATCAATTTAGCTATAACTTCCTCTTTTCTAGTTTTTCTACAAAGGTGTTCTTGTTTGAGAGCAGTGATGATCTTGGAGGATGGAATTGACTCTTTGTTCATCATGCTGGATACACAGGCCAACCAATTGTTGGGAAGGGATAATAGTATTGCGGTTGATTGAAGGTTGTCGGCTGTAAGAGGGTTGTTGGGAGTGACAAGAGATGACAGTTTTTCTCCATAGGAGACAATTTTGGCTAGATGAGTGGGGATGTCCTTATCATTGAGCTTGGTTAGGAGCAGATTCCTGAGCCAGTACATTCTTCCGCCCAAGGAGTTATCTTGGTGGGCTTCTTTCAAAGTGGTCCACATTCCAAGGGCACTTTCTTTGTGTTTACAAATGTATTTAAAGTTTGCAACTTTGACTGATTGTGATATCACTGAGCTTACGGCCAGGTTGTCTCTGGACCAAATTTCTTGGTTTGATTTAGATTTTTCATTATTTTCGACGTCAATCAGATAGGCAACACCAGATGCGCAAAAATGTATTCTGAGGATCATTGCCCCGTCTAGATAGTTGGATTCTGATCCTGGTGCGTTCAGTGGGATGATCAAAGGTTTTTTGAGCACGGGGTGAGAGGATAAGGGTTCCTCCATGGTGGTTAGTTATCAAGCACACTTTATCAAGAGATGTGTGACTGATCCTTCCTGTATGAGGCGGTTTCAGCTGATTGGCAGTTGGTCGCTCTGGGCTCATAACCTGTTGAGACTGAGGATATTCAGATTTGGAGATCAGAGAGAAGGATCAGTTTGATTTCAGAAATGAAATAATGGATGAAACAGAGATGAATGAAAATATGAATACGGAGAGTAAAAATGATAAATGATAGTGAGTCAAAAGAAAACAGAAGAGACGCTTACCTGAGGATATTCAGATTTATAGATCAGAGAGAAGGATGAGGGAGGAAATCTTCTCTCTGACCCGCGATCTGTCCTCAGGTGTTTTATCCTGATCAGATTTCACAGGAGCAGGTGACATGTGTAGAGATGAAAATGAATTTGAATAATGAAATTGACATCCGCCCTTCTGGAGGTGAGAGGCATACATTGAGTGTAGGCTGATACGATTATGGTGATGGAGGAGACTTGGAAGGGGATTGACAGAGACATGAGATGGGAAAGTAACAAGGAGATGGAAAGAAAGAGTCTGGGGAGTGACTACTCCAATAAGGAATTCATCTTATTATCACTCTATCACTCTCTCTCTCCCTCTCTCTTTCTCTCTTGACCAGCTGCATCCAATCTCCTTACAGGAGCTTCAATCAATAACTTCCGGTTGAAGCAAGGATAACCTCAAAACTTCTCAAGTAACTCAAGAGTAGGCTGGTGGAATGCAACTCCAAAAAATAAAAAAATAAGGGAGGTATAACACTCCGGGTCTTAAGCTTGATAAGACCTCTTAAATCAATTGTGATTGGCTCCAGAAAGATGATTGGGAAGGATCAAGACCAGTATTGTTGGAAAAAGGGATCAAGTGTTGGAGTCAATTATTGGATCATGGACTCTTACTCAACTCAGAAAGTTGAGGACCGGATTTTGTAAGAAACAAAGTCAATGAGTTAATTGCAATGTCCTGGAAAATACCGGTTTAAATAGACAACCAGAGAGCCCCTCACAGGGGGCCTAAGGAATTGATGAATAATCAAGCATTGGAAAAAACTATATGGACAAAAGACAATGTGAACAACTATGGAGTAAGCCAATAAGAAAGAATTCATAAGTTAATAAGGGACCAGGTGACATGCAGTAAGAAGATTCTGTGACAGAAGGGATCAAGGCCATCAGAAGAAGACATCATACTCCAACATCAAGGAGTGGTATAACACACTCAAGAATTCCATTAGACAGAATTCTTTTCAACCAGCAAGGCTATTGTTGGTGATAAGGATCAGGGTCACAGATGGAAAGATCAAAAAGTTGGGTATGGGGGCTCAACAGATCAAGGGGAAATCATGAATATACCCAGGATGAATATGAATTTCCTTATGATTCCCAGGGGGACGTATACACACACACCCATTGATGCTTCTGAAAAAGGCAGGGGAGAGCCCCTCCTTTTATTGGCCATGGGTCCCTGTAGACTATTTACAAGAGATACTACAAATAGAGCGGATTTTTTTTTTTTTTGTACTGGTCCAGAGGTGTCCCAGATTGGGAACCACATCTCTCCCTAACGTAGAGACTGTCCCTAGTCTGCATCTGAGTGTCTTTTGATGATATATATCTTAGAATTATGGCCAGAAATTAGCTTAGTCAAATGAGCAGTATTTAAAGCAAAAGAAATGCTGGACACTGGGTTTCAATATTGGCTAATGGGGCTCACACAATGGGGCAATATGTTGGATGAATTTGATTGGAATGATGAATGAATGGATGGAAAACAGCAGGGAGAAGAGCTCCTTAAGTACAAAAGATTGGCCTCTTGTGAGCCCATGATACAACATTCCAAAAGGCAAATTTTCCGCCCCAAAAGATCTCTACAGGCTCTACTGGCCTTGTTACTTGGTTTGGACTACATCAGCCCACATGGCATCAGTCCATGTACCCTTACAACCAGCCTATTCCAGTTATTTCTGGTGTTTCCACCTCAATGGGGCTGAACCAGCCCCTTAAATGTTCAATCCCCTTGGCTGGTTGTCTGTTACAACCAGCCATGATGAACTAATTGCCTTCTTTACGGGCTTTTTTCCTCATTCAGCCAGCCCCTGGCCCCTCAAATGGGCCAGGTGGGACCCAGGGCACACCTGGGTCTGGTCTCAGACTCACATGGGGGGGGGGGGTGACCAGCGGACATGCTGTCCCCCCCCTCTTTCTCTCAAATCCCTGGTGGGGGCAGTCAAATCCCCTCACCAGGGGCCCTGGGGGTTAATACCCCCAGGGTGTTGTCAAGTAAGTTGGCCTGGGAGGTGATCAGGTCCCCCCAGGCCCATTACTCATCCCCCTTGGTGAAGGGGGGGGGAGAGCGCCCCTGTCCTGCTTGGTTGCCTCAACCAATCAATGGTGGGGGGGTGATGAATTCCCCCCCACCTGCCGGTTGCTACCCGTGCGGCTGGCGCCGCCACCTCCTTGGGCAAGGGGGTGGTCAGGTCCCCCCTGCCCTGACCGACCGCACTGTAGCGGTTTGTTGCTGGCTGGTTCAACCCAGCCAGCTTGCCCCCATCCCCCTTGCAACGGCGAGCGAGGGGAGGGGGAGCAAGCCGGGGCCGCAAGCCCCAGCTCCGTGGTGCTGGCTGCCAAGAGCAACCAGCAGGGCCCGCACAACAGCCCCGTGCGGGCCGTTGGGCCCTGCCTGGGCCATACTTAGGAACAAAGCTGGCCCCAAACAGGCCGCAACGCAGGCAGCAACCCCAAGCTGGCCGCAACACGGGTGGTGGCCCCAATCGGCCGCCCCAAGCCCAAATCATGAGAATTACATACTTTGGCGGGCCAGCCCATCTGGCCAAGTATGTCCATAATGAAGCTTGGACCCTTTTATGCCCAAATAAGCCCATCTGGCTTTGCTGGCCCATCCACCCTGGTGGGCCTGTGAGGGCCCATGTCCCAAAAGACCATAAAAACATGTTTTGGCGCCCAAATGCCCAAAAGCAATAACACCCACATAGGCCCACATGGCCCACGTGATGTCCAATGGGCATGTGGAGGCCCATTTTTGCATCCCATTTGGATTACACACTCCTATGCACATTATCTGAGTGCATCCCCATTTTAACACACCCCATTAATCCAAAAGGGATGCCATACGCATACTAGACACAAAACCTTCATGTTTGTTCCTATCTAACGCCTTAGTTAAGATATCCGCAATCATTGCCCCAGTAGGCATGTACCGTAACACTATCTCTTTGCAGTTAACTGCATCCCGTATATAGTTATAATGTACATCAATATGTTTTGTTCTAGAATGGAACACTTGATTTTCTGCCAACGCAATGGCACTCTGGTTATCAAAATACAAAAAAGCAAACCCTTGTGGTTTATGAGTATCCTCTCAGACCTTTCTCAACCATTTTGCTTCCTGTGAAGCTGACAAGTTCCCTTGTACTCTGCTTCTGTTGACGAAAGACTTATTGCTGACACCTTTTTAGACATCCAAGACACTAGATTCTTTCCTAAGAAGAATACAAAACCACTTGTTGATTCCCTAGTGTTACCATCTGCCCAACTTGCATCAGAATAACCAACCAAGTAAAATTTTGATGACTTTGAAAACTGCAGTCGCAGACTGCTTGTTCCTTTAAGATACCTCATAACTGTCTTAAACGCTGACCAATGCCTCATGCATGGTTTCTCTAAGTGTTGTGACAAAATCCCAATTGCATAAGCAATATCTGGCCTTTTAAACTGCCCCAAATAATTCAAAAATCCAATAGCTGATCTATAAACATTCCCGGATTGAACAAACTCTAGATTCTCTTCATCTGTAGACTTTTCTAACCAAATTTTAGACTGCATTGGAGTACAAAACTACTTTGCATCTTTTAAGCCATACTGCTTAAGAAGAGCTGACACATAATGGTTCTGATCCAACCTGATCCCATTCTTGCTCTTAATAACTTTCATTCCCAGAACCTGCTGTGCCAGACCAAGATCTTTTATCTTGAACTGCTTTTTGAGTGTCTCCATGACTCTCTCCTTACCATTTCCAATAATGATAATGTCATCAACCCATGAAAACAAAATTGCATCCTTTCTCACAAAGAGAAAAGGGTCAGCCAAACTTGTTTTGAAACCAATCTCTATCAGTTTCATGCTCATAGTATTATACCATGACCTATCTGCTTGCTTCAATCAATACAGGGATCTACACAGCTTGAGGACATAATACCCTTTATCTGCTGAGAGTAAACTTCTCACACAGATTTTCTTCATAGTTTCTGGCTTGGTCTCGACCAGCCATTCCTTGAAACCATCAGGAATTGACATATAAACAGTCTCTTCCTCTCCAAGTTTTGCATTCAAGTATGCAGTCACAAAATCAGCCTGTCTGATTTCTTCACCCAACTCCACTGCCAAAGCAATGATGTACCTGAAGGTGGACAGCCTTCCAGTTGGCGAGAAAGTCTCCTGGTAATCAATATCCTCTCTCTGTTTGAAGCCCTGTGCAACACATCTAGCCTTGAACCTCTTTTAAACTCCAGTAGTATCAAACTTCTTTGTTAACACTAATCTAGACCCAACAATGGTCTTTCCTTTTGGAACTGAATCCTGCTTAACCACTTCAAACACACTATTATTCTCTAAAGAATTAAATTCCTCAAAAATATCTGTCTTCTGATTGGCTCTATCATCAGAATTCATAGCTTGGCCAAAGCTATTTGGGTTAACTCTATTACCCATTTCTGAACTCAACTGTAGAATCTCATTAAGCATACACTGTTCCTGAAGTGTATCTTCCTCATATTCCGCAGAAGCATAATGGGACTTCCATTCCCCATACCTATCAACAGGCATTCTCATTCTGCCGGTCCTTCTAACTGGAGGTGGAGGCTCATCACCTTTTGATTCCACAGACTCCCCTGAAGTGGGTACTCAACCCTCCTGTGGCACATCTGCCACCTCAATATCATCACTAATGATATTCTCTCAGCCTCTGATGGGGAAATAGGCTCCAATGCTATTTCCTGCTGTGATTGCTGAACAGAACTAGGTTAACCCCTTTTGAGTGGAAAGGTACTTTCTTCAAATTTTACATCCCTACTACGGATAACCTTTCTTGTCCCTGGAAAATAAATCCTGTATGACTTACTTATTAAGTCATAGCCCACAAGTACCCCTATTCTGGCTCTAGGATCTAAATTTCCGACCATCTCATTATGGTGGACACTATAATACACCAAGCAACCAATTGTTCTTAGGTGGATGTTTTGGGGTGGAACTTCCAAAACTGATAATGAGGACAATTCCCATTAACACTTACAATATTGTGCAACAGACACACTGTGCACACCAACTCAGCCCATAAAAACTTTGGTAGACCAGATTGAGACATAATAGTTCTGACTTTTTCCAATAAAGTCCTATTCATCCTCTCAACTATTCCATTGTTTTGTGGAGTACTAGCAGTAGTAACTATATGAGTGATAACATAATCATTGAATATTTTCTAAAAATCTTTACTCACAAACTCACCCCCTCCATCAGCAATAACCCTCTTGATCTCCCTCATCAAATCATTCTGTTTCCAGACTTTGAAGATTACTGAAACCTCCTCTGTGGTTTTATCCTTTGATCTTATTGGTTTTACCCAAACAAAATTAGTTGCTGTATAAAACAAATTGATGAAGTATCTTTCCCCTCCAAGAGACACTGGCAAAAATGGCCCTGCCAAATCAATGGAGAATTCCTCTCTAGGAACTTCTGTGTAGTCTCTACTCTTTGAGAACACATTCCAGGTCTTGGAACCTAAGTTACAACTCTCACAGTTTCTGTCCTTTACCTTATGGCCACTTCTATTGTGAGCAACAGTGCTCAGAGCTGAAATCTTGAACAAGTCATCACAGAGCAACTTATTCCAAACTTGTCCACTCAGGATAGTTCTCCGATTCAAATCAATAAAAAACTTATCTTCTTTAAGATAACAAATCTGGAAACCCTTTCTCCAGAGCACTCCAAGAGACACAAGATTATAAGGCAAATCTGGTACATAGAACACTTTCTCAAAAATTATTTTGAAACCAATGTGATTTGAAAGAATAAATTTTCCAATCCCCTAGTCTGGATTGTTCTTCCTTTTTGGCCAATATTTACAACACCATCAAAATCTCTAATATTTGAAAACAAATTTGGCTCAAAAAAAATGTGGTCTTTACAACAAGAATCAATCAAAACAAGGACATCCTGCTTCACCAATCCTCCTGTAAGGAATGAAGAATTTTCAGCCACTGATAAGTTCTCATTTTCAAGGTTAAGATTACATACTTCATAATCAATCAAGTCCATCTCTTGATCCTCTTCAATTTTAGCCTTCTTGTTGGGGACTTTTTCCACAACATCTTGTTCCTTTGAAACATCCATTGCCACCATAGCAACATTTTCCATGGCAAGGTTGACATCTTTGTCTTCCTTTTCACTTTCCTTGGATTTCTTCCTCTTCTTGGCCTCCTTGCAATCCTTTGCATAGTGCCCCTTCTTCTGACAATTATAACACAAGACTTTTGATAAATCCTTCTTGGCCTTTGCCTTCTTCCCAGGTTTTCCTGTCTTGCCCACCAGAGCAGTTCCTGTGCTCTCCTTCATCTTGAATTGAAGATCATCCTTTTCAATCCTTCTAAGCACATCCTCTTCTCCTGGAAGGGGATCCAACTGAGATATGATCCTGGCCAAAGACTCATATTCTTTTAGCAGCTTTTGAAGAATTAAGAGTGACAAACACTCAGGAGCCATGTTCAGCCCAGATGACTTGAACTTAGCAATACTAGATCTAGCTTCCCCCACAGATTGTTAACAGTTGCCGAATTTCAACTTAAACAATCAATTGAAAGCAATCCCCTTTTGATGAACAGAGTGACCAGCATACTTTTACTTGAGCATTTTCCATAAAACACTTCCCTTCCTCTTCTGTTCCTCAAACAGATTATCAGCAACCCATGTTACATGATGCTCATCGAAGTGTCTAAGAATAAGATGATAGGCATTCTTCTCCACCTCTGAAATGATCAAAGTATCATTTCCTTTCATAATATCCCCACAACAGATGTTTTCCAACTCACTGTCCATAAGGACAGCCCAAGCATTATAGTTCTGACTATTCAAAACTATCTTGGTGGAGCTGACTCCAAACTTGGTTATGCCACTCAACAAACGGCTAGATGAATGGAAAGTGTTCCCAAGAAGGAAACTCAACCTGAGTCCAATGTGATAACTAGGTTGCAGAAAAATGCGAGAACGTATGAAATTAACTAACTGAGGAGACAATCATCAGGCAAGGGGATAGCCCTTATAAGGTAATCCAAAGTGACTAGATACAACCTGTTGATGAGCTAACTACAGGTGAATCAGTGAGGCAATGAATGACAGGATTGGAATAGGAAATGAAGCAGTGGTATAGATACGAGGTCTTAGCGTAAGTGCGAGACAATAGAATCTGAGCGTACATTTGCATGAAAAATTGGGATAAGAGCGAGTGACGTTGAAGGTAATGCAAATGAGAGGTAATAGTGTAAGCAGGGTAGGGACTAGTCCAATTGCAAACTATACAGTAGTGATGGCTTGGTTAGATGTAGATGCAAACTAAAAAACAATGCATGACCAAACATGGAAGTCCGAGGCTGTTGATTGGCCAGGGAAGGAGATTAGATCTCATAATGGATGGTCGACCGGTATGAAGTTAACTGCGAAGTTTGCAAGTATATACTGAGTTGGTCGCCGAGATTGGAAGGTCAGCGCAAGCCAGAGGAAATAGGGGATTGCACCATTGATGTTGTGCTTTATTTTTGTCACGCTTTTAGACTGAGGTAGATGGTACTGAGGATAGGACATGTCAAAGTGGTGAAGACAATAATCCTTAAGTGCGAAGTGTGACAGTTGCCGGGGTATAAAGACGCGAGCTCCTGCAAGCGTTCAGGTAAATTTTGCCATCAATCTCAAGTCGTTTAATTCACTGTATACCCTATACTTTACTTAATTCATTACCCAATAAATTTTTTTATGAATTTTGTAAAAGTGTTGTCATTGTTATCCTGCTGTTGCGAAAACTGTATTCGCCGCAACAAGCGTTGTATTCCCAGTACTGCTGTCCGAGGTCTTTGAGGCAAATGCGAGCAATGTTGACTTTGCATGGTGGCGTGTAATTTCCCTATAAATGTTGAGTCAACCCTCAAGGGTCCTTGGGAATCATGGAGGGAGATGCAATGTCGTAGGTCCGCGCCGAGGCTCAATTACAAAATATCACCATTGCCGGAGATCCAATACTTGGGGACGCGAGTTACTGGTGAGTACTAATCAGGAATAACTAATAAACTTGAAATAGTAACTAATTATTTGCTTTTTTTATAGTGTTGCCTTGTTTTCAAAGATATACTACTAATACACCACCACAACCACCACCTTACTGGGGACCATTGACTGAAAAACCGGGGACCCATATAAATGCTGAGGTGCGAGGCGAGGTATCCGGTGCAGAAACGGTAGGAGTTATCACCGAGGAAGAAAGGGAGGAAGAAAACACAGCGGAACGAGAAGAGGAAAATGGAGGAAACGGAAGTGGAGAGAACAAAGAGGAAGCGGGTGAATTGGAAGAAGGAAATGAAGGAGATGGAAGGGAGGAATTGACTGGGACGGAAGGAATGGAGGGCCGAGGCAAAGCGGATCTGGTGCGAGTTGTATTGCTGGTCGAAACTGATGCAAGGCACCTGACGGACAATATTGCAGAAGGCACGTCGGGTGGCCAAAGGAAGAGAGCGTATGAAGAGCTCTTGGAGGGAGGTGAATGGAATGCGCGACCGAAGCAAGCTTGGGTTGCGAGGTGCAAGGAGATCTTTGAGAGGCAAATCGTAACAGAGGTGCTGGTACTTTGAAGAATGTCCGCATTGATTAATGATGAAGACCTGGATAACTTTTGGTCCATGGTTGCGGAATCAATGGCAAATTGGGAGGATGCAGAAAAAGAGATAAAAGAAACCTTGTAATTTAATTTATATTATTATTATTTTTTTTTAAAAAATTAAAAAATTTTATTATTATTATTATTATTATTATTATTTAATAATAAGTGGAGATGAAGGGAAAATGATAAAAGAATAACACAGTGAGATGGAGGAATTAACTGATGAAATGATAGCAAAATTAGATAAGTTTTAATGGGAGGGATTGAGTAAGATAAATGTGGAATGAAATGAAATGGGATTGGATGGCATGAAATGTGGAGTGGAATGGAATGAATTGGATGGAATGGAATGGAATGGAATGGAATTGGATGGGATATAATCATTATTGCCAAGGTTTTTGAGGGTAGCTTGCATGGAATTCTCAAATCAGATTGGGTAAATTGCAAAGGTGATGGGCTGGTTCCCACGAGGTGAGATCTTTGTTGGACTGGAAGCCAGACCATTTGACAAGGTATTGAAGTTTTCCTTGACGTAACCAGGAATCCAGAATACGGCTTACTTCCCACTCTTGATGATCGAGGACAGTGACCGGTTCAGGAGGGGGATGAGTCTTTCTTGGGTATAGGACTCAAGCTGGCTCTAGGAGAGACACATGAAAGACCGGGTGGATACCTTGCCATTTCGCAGGTAAAGTAAGTTTAAAGGCATTAGGGGAGATGACTCATTCTCCTTTAAAGGTGCAAAGCTTACTTTCGGAGAGTTTGCAAGTTGGGCGAGTACTGCAAATGTTGCAAGCATTGAGCCATACTTGATCTCCTACTGCGAAGGTTGGAGCCAAAGTGCAAGATTGGTCTGCTTGCTCCTTATAGCACTGGTTTGCTTCTTCAAGGTTGGTTCAAATTTGCGATTGAAGGGATTGAATTTGTTCAAGTTAATCGGTAGCAGGTTGAGAAGGTGCTACGTGAAGGGAAGAGAAAGTTGGGTTTCTACCATAAAGAGTTTGGAAGGGCAACTGTTTGGTGGAGGAATGAGTGGAGTTGTTGTAGGAGAATTCGGCTGGTGGGATCCATTGCGGCCAGTTGTCTTGTTGATAGGCGACATACATTGGAAGATATTTTTTGAGAATCTGATTAACTTGCTTGGTTTGCCCATCCATTTCCGGGTGGTAAGCCGTTGATAAATTGCGAGTGATGTTCAAATGTTGGCATAGCGAGGTCCAGAAGCTTGAGATAAACAGAGATCCACAATCACTAACTATATTATCAGGGAGACCATGTTTCAAAAATACATATTCTATGAACAAGTTAGCCAAGTCTGCTGAAGAGGCCGTCACATTACTGCGTAAACATAAAGCCATCTTTGAGAAGTGATCTACTATTACTAGAATAGCATCATATCCACTAGAAGAAGGTAATTGAGAGATGAAATCCATAGACAGCAAGTGCCAAGGACGAGGCGGAATTGGAAGTGGCTGGAGCAGCCCATACTTGTGGTGTTTCAAGGACTTGTTATGATTGCAATCATAGCACGCGCTTACATAGTCTTTTACTTCTTTGGTCATACCAGGCCAGTAGAAGTCTCGTGCGATCAATTGGTAGGTTTTATCCTGCCCATAATGACCAGCAAGCGGAGAATCATGCCGTGACTCAAAGATATCTAACTTAATGCAAGAATTATCTGGTACTACTATACGATTATCATAAACTAAAAAGTCATTATCATCTATACTGTAACTACTATCTAATAAGTTTTCACTTTTGCGTAGTTTGATGCACTTGGAATTGCTGCGTTGATCTTGTCGGAGTTTGGAAGCCAAATCTTGTAAGCGAGCAATGATTGAACTGAGTTGGGCAGATTGGGTTGAGAAGAGTGTCCTAACATTTTCAGGGTTGTTTTTGGCAAAGGTGCCCCCCCCCCTGGGTAAACGTCTTCCCAAAGTGATAAAGCATCAGGAACTACCGCTTGTTTCCAAGGATGGTACGTGATTGTAAAGTGGAACTTGAAGAGTTATTCAGCCCATCGCGCCTGTCTACGTGTGAGGACAATTGAGCTCATGAAATACTTCAAATAATTATGATCAGTTAAAACCTCAAAGGATTCCCTAAGACTCAAAAGGTATGAACGCCATTTCTTCAAGCAGTAAAAAATTGCGAGAAGTTCCTTGTCATGAATCTCATAGTTAAGCTCTGCAGCGAGAAACTTGCAAGACTCAAAAGCTATGGGGTGAAAGTGAGAAGTGGAAGGAGAAAACTTCAGGATGACTCCTGCGATCGCATAGTTGCTTGCCTCTTTTTTGACAATATTGCGAGCTAGCTTGTTGAAGTGAGCAAGTATTGGAGCAGTCGTGAACGCTTTCTTCAGAGCTTGAAACTCCGAAGCAGCTTGTTTGTTAAAGATAAAAGGGGTGTCTTTTTGAAGAAGGTTAGTAAGATTAACGTTTTTTTTGGCGTAACGTGCAATAAAACCTTTATAGAAATTACTGAAACCAAGGAAAACTTGAAGAGATTTAACGGAAGAAGGTGGGGGCCAGTCCAATATACGTTTGCTCCTGGCTGGGTCCATCAATACTCCTTGCTGCGAGACTACGACACCTAGAAAATGAAGAGAAGAGGAATGGAATTGGCACTTAGAGGCTTTTGCAAACAGGTCATTCTTGCAAAGTTGCTGTAGAACCTCTCGCACACGTGCAATGTGATCTTCAAGGTTTTTCGAGTAGACCAGTATATCATCAAGATATACCATGAGGTATTTACCTACAAGATTGGAAAAAATGTTGTTGACAAAATGTTGAAAAGTGGAAGGAGCGTTGCAGAGGCCAAAAGGCATGACGGTATACTCATAGCTGCCAAACCGGGTTTGCATTGCAGTTAAATACTCATGACCTTCTTTAATGCGAATTAGGTTATAAGCACCTCAAAGGTCCAACTTTGAGAAATGAGTAGCTCCATGAAAGAGGGTAAGGAGATGTGACATAGGCGGTACTGGATAGGCATTCTTCCGGGTTACCTGGTTCAGTTTCCTGTAGTCAACACAAAGGAAAAGTCGGCCGTCTTTTTTTGGTACAAATAGGACAGGGGAACTGGTGTTCCAATCGCTTGGTCTAAGAAATCTTTTTGCTACTTTTTCCGCAATGTATTCTTGAAGCGCAATTGATTCTTGCGTCGAGAGAGAGTGAACTGGTCCTGGTGCTGGAGGTGGGCCAGTAAGTTTGATATTATGCTCATGAGGACGGGATGGAGGCAGCTTATCTGCTTTTGCAGCTGAAAAGACGTCAGAAAAGTCATGATGAACCAAAGGTAAAGACTCTTGAATGATTTCTAAATCTTCAATCTACTCATCTTCAAGCACCGGGTTTGAGGTGCTTGCATGGTGCAAGAGGATTAGGGAGCTCAAAATACACCTTTTGGTTGGTGTCTGTTTCTCTTCAAAAGAACAGGAAAGAGGTAAGCTGGATAGGTAAAAGATAACTCCTACATCTGAAGAGGGGATTTGAGAATGAAGGTCAGGATATTGCAAATCTCCTGGCGGAAAAGTGTCATCCAACTCAATGACAGTGTCAGGTAGGCTGTTTAATTCCTGATTGACGGAAAGGTTAGCATTCTGGGGTTGCAAGGTTCAAAGGTTAATTACTCCCTCTTGCCAATTCACATCCGGATTTCAGTAAACTAGGAAATCATGGCCTAGAATGGTATCATCCATTCCCGGTATAGGCAAGACAAATAAATCCCATTCAAAGCTGGGGAAATTGGAAAATGCAAAGGTCCATTTTGCCTTTTGGGAAACCCAATAAGACGGTTCAGTCGCACTACTTACTAGATAGATGGGAAATTTATCTATCTTGGAACGGGTAAGATTTTTGGAAGTGGAGAAAGATTCACTGATGAAGGAAACATTAGCGCCGGAATCAAGTAATACTTGATAAGGAGTGTTGTTGGAATGGAATAGGATAAATCTCAAACTCGGAGCACCTAGTGACTTGCAAGTGCAAAGATTTACTCGCGGTGATTTAGATAATGTGTAGTTTTCCTTGCGAGTATCAGAAAAACTACAAGCTAATTTTTTGACTGCATAGCCGCTTCACGCGCTAACCGCTTTTCACAGCTGTTGACATCATGTTTATCTCCACAATACATACACAGGCCGTTCTTTTCCCTTTGCAGTTGTTCCTCACTTCAAAGCATCCCGGTTTCCTTGTCCAAGAACCTTGGATTTTTGGCAACGGCTTTCCTTTTTGAGTTGGAGTTTGAAGTCGGGGTTGTTTTGGATGGTTTTGGATTCCTCGTGTTTTGCTTTGAGGAGTCGTCCACCTTTGGAGCTGAGGTGGATGATCCATGTTTGTTTTGCCTAGAGCGATTCTTGTCATGATAGCCATTATCAAGCTCAATCCCTTGATTGATTAGCTTCTGAAGCAAGGTTGTCTTATGACCCCAAACTGCGAGCTGTTTGATTAAGCATGCCGGTAAACCCTTTTGTAAATGGAATAGAAGAGCGGCCTTGTTCCACTGGATGCAAGACTGCAAGGTTCAAAAATGAGAAATATAAACGGAGGCTCTACTATTCTCCTTCATAACTAAACTATAAGTTCATATTTGGCGTTTCAAACTTCATTGGGATCGCCAAACAGGGTGAACAATTGTTGCTTGAACTTGTCCCAGTTGTTGAGAATACAAGTGGGACTGTTGTTGGATAAAAGTTTGAGGTATGGTTTGAAACACTGCAAGGCTCTACCTCCTAAGAAGGACGAAGCATACATAACTTTATGTCTATCGGAAGGGAAATTGTTGGAGTTGTTTGGAAAGATGATTTTACAAGACTGTAGCTAGGATCTAAGCTTATGAGGGTGTTCTCCTTTAAAGTGATCAGGTTGTTTTATGCCCGGAGTGCGAAAAATAGGAGTGCTTTGACTAGATTGCTGGGCACCATGAGTGAGGGCCTGGATCAATGTCAAAAGCAGGGTCGGAGCATCAGGCTTGAGAGCAGTAGTGCAAACCCCTGGTCTACCACGAGTCAAGGTTTCATTGGAAGAATGGTTGGAGTCTACAAATTCTGCAAGAGGGTCCGTCGGAGCATCCCGTGGAGGAGCCCAAGGATCATCTAGAGTTTCCACAGATGGTGATTTGGAAGGAGGAACTGGATCTAAGGGTTGTTGGGCCCAAGGAGCGCTGGTTTTCCCTGCCCAATGAATCACATCATCGTAAGGGGCGAGGGAAGCGTTCCCGGTTGAGCGAGTAGCTGACATCAAGAAAGAAGAAGTCTACTATGGGTTGGCGAGCTACAATAGATGAGTTGAGTGAGTTAATTTACTGTCACACAACCACCCCACGTACTATAGGGCAATTCTTAGATGATTGTGAGCGCAAAGGAATACCAAGTGCAAGGGCAAGTGCGAATAGCAAGAACCAGTTGCAAAGTGCAAATTTGGTTATGCCACTCAACAAACGGCAAGATAAATGGAAATTGTTCCAAAGAAGGAAACTCAACCTGAGTCCGATGTGATAACTAGGTTGCAGCAAAATGCGAGAACGTATGAAATTAACTAACTGAGGAGACAATCATCAGGCAAGGGGATAGACCTTATAAGGTAATCCAAAGTGACTAGATACAACCTGATGATGAGCTAACTACAGGTGAAGTGGTGAGGCAATGAATGACAGGAACGGAATAGGAAATGAAGCAGTGGTATAGATCCAAGGTCTTAGCGTAAGTGCAAGACAATAGAATCTGAGCATACATTTGCATGACAAATTGGGATAAGAGCGAGTGACGTTGAAGGTAATGCAAATGAGAGGTAATAGTGTATGCAGGGTAGGGACTAGTCCAATTGCAAACTATACAGTAGTAATGGCTTGGTTAGATGTAGATGCGAACTAACAAACAATGCATGACCAAAGATGGAAGTCCAAGGCTGTTGATTGGCCAGGAAAGGAGATTGGATCTCATGATGGATGGTCAATTGGTATGGAGTTAACTGCAAAGTTTGCATGTATATACTGAGTTGGTCGCCAAGATTGGAAGGTCAGCACGAGCCAGAGGAAATAGAAGATTGCACCATTGATGTTGTGCTTTTATTTTTGTCACGCTTTTAGACTGAGGTAGATGTTACTGAGGAGAGGACATGTTGAAGTGGTGAAGACAATAATGATTAAGTGGAAAGTGTGAAATTTGCCCGGGTATAAAGACGCGAGCTCCTGCAAGCGTTCAGGTAAATTTTCTCATCAATCTCAAGTCGTTTAATTCACTGTATACCCTATACTTTACTCAATTCATTACCCAATAAATTATTTCATAAATTTTGTAAAAATGTTTTCATTGTTATCCTGCTGTTGCGAAAACTGTATTTGCCGCAAAAAGCGTTGTATTCCCAGTACTGCCGTCCAAGGTCTTTGAGGCAAATGCAAGCAATGTCAACTTTGCAAGGTCGCGTGTAATTTCCCTATAAATGTTGAGTCAACCGTCAAGGGTCCTTTGGAATCATCAAGGGAGTTGCAAAGTCGTAGGTCCGCGCCAAGGTTCAATTACGAAATACCACCATTGCCGGAGATTGAATACTTGGGGACGCGTGTTTCTGGTGAGTACTAATCAGGAATAACTAATGAACTTGAAATAGTAACTAATTATTTGCTTGTTCTCTAGTGTTGCCTTGTTTTCAAAGATATACTACTAATACACCACCACCACCACCACCTTACTGGGGACCATTGACTGAAAACCAGGGGATCAAGATGAATGCCAAGGTGCAAGGCGAGGTATTGGGTGAAGAAAGGGTAGGAGTTATCACCAAGGAAGCAAGGGAGGAAGAAAACACAGCGGAACAAGAAGATGAAAATGGAGGAAACGGAAGTGGAGAGAACAAAGAGGAAGCGGGTGAATTGGAAGAAGGAAATGAAGGAGATGGAAGGGAGGAATTGGCTGGGACGGAAGAAATGGAGGGCTGAGACAAAGCAGATCCGGTGCAAATTGTTTTCCCGGTCGAAACGGATGCGAGGCGCTTGACGGAAAATATCGGAGAAGGTACGTTGGGTGGCCAAATAAAGAGAGCGTATGAAGAGCTCTTGGAGGAATTTGGATGGAATGCGCAACCGAAGCAAGCACGTGTTGCAAGGTGCAAGGAGATCTTTGAGAAGCACATTGTAACGGAGGTGCTGGTACTTCGAAGAATGTCCGCATTGATTAATGATGAAGACCTGGATACCTTTTGGTACATGGTTGCGGAATTGATGGCAAATTGGGAGGATGCAGAAAAAGAGATAAAAGTGTAATGTATATTATTTTTTTTTTTAAAAAAAAAATAGAATTATTATTATTATTATTATTATTTTTTTGTTAATAATAAGTGGAATTGAAGTTAAAATGAGAAAAGAATAAAACAGTGAGATGGAGGGTTTTAAGCGATGAAATGATGGTGAAATAAGATAAGTTTTAATGGGATGGAATATGGGATGGAATGTAATTAAGTAAGATAAATGTAGAATGGATGAAATGGGATTGGATGGGATTAAATGTGGAGTGGAATGGAATGGAATGGAATGGAATAGGATGGGATAGAATCATGATTGCCAAGGTTTGCAGGGTAGCTCGCATGGAATTCTCGGATCAGATTGGGTGAATTGCAAAGGTGATGGGCTGGTTCCCACAAGGTGCAATCTTTGTTGGACTGGAAGCCAGACCATTCAACAAGGTATTGAAGTTTTCCTTTGCGTAACCTGGAATCCAGAATACGGCTTACTTCCCACTCTTAATGATTGAGGACAGTGACCGGTTCAGGAGGGGGATGAGTCTTGCCTGGGTATAGGACTTGAGCTGGCTCTAGGAGAGACACATGAAAGACCGGGTGGATACCTTGCCATTTTTCAGGTAAAGTAAGTTTAAAGGCGTTGGGGGAGATGACTGATTCTACTTTAAAGGGGCCAAGCCTTCTTTTGGAGAGTTTGCAAGTTGGGCGAGTACTGCAAATGTTGCAAGCATCGAGCCATACTTGATCTCCTACTGTGAAGGTTGGAGCCAAAGTGCAAGATTGGTCTGCTTGCTCCTTATAGCGCTGGTTTGCTTCTTCAAGGTTGGTTCAAATTTGCGATTGAAGGGATTGAATTTTTTCAAGGTAATTGGTAGCAGGTTGAGAAGGTGCTACGTGAAGGGAAGAGAAAGTTGGGTTTCTACCATAAAGAGTTTGGAAGGGCAACTGTTTGGTGGAGGAATGAGTGGAGTTGTTGTAGGAGAATTCGGCTAGTGGGAGCCATTGCGACCAGTCGTCTTGTTGATAGGTGACATACATCGGAAGATATTGTTTGAGAATCTGATTAAGTTGCTTGGTTTGCCCATCCGTTTCCGGGTGGTAAGCTGTTGATAAATTGCGAGTGATCATCAAATGTTGGCATAGCAAGGTCCAGAAGCTTGAGACAAACAGAGATCCACAATCACTAACTATATTATCAGGGAGACCATGTTTCAAAAATACATATTCTATGAACAAGTTAGCCAAGTCTTCTGAAGAGGCCGTCACATTACTGCGTAAAAATAAAGCCATCTTATTACTAGAATAGCATCATATCCACTAGAAGAAGGTAATTGAGAGATGAAATCCATAGACAGCGAGTGCCAAGGACAAGGCGGAATTGGAAGTGGCTGGAGCAGCCCATACTTCCGGTGTTTTGAGGACTTGTTACAATTGCAATCATAGCACGCCCTAACATAGTCTTTTACTTCTTTGGTCATACCAGGCCAGTAGAAGTCTTGTGCAATCAATTTGTAGGTTTTATCCTGCCCATAATGACCAGCAAGCGGAGAATCATTCCGTGACTCAAAGATATCTAACTTAATGCAAGAATTATCTGGTACTACTATACGATTATCATAAACTAAAAATTCATTATCATCTATACTGTAACTACTATCTAATAAGTTCGCACTTTTGCAAAGTTTGATGCACTTGGGATCTTCGCGTTGAGCTTGTTGGATTTTGGAAGCCAAATCTCGTAAGCAAGAGATGATCAAACTGAGTTGGGCAGATTGGGTTGAGAAGAGTTTCCTAACGTTTTCAGGGTTGTTTTTGGCAAAGGTTCTCCCCCCCCCTGGGTAAATGTGTTCCCAACGTGATAAAGCATCAGGAACTACGGCTTGTTTCCAAGGACGGTACGTGATCATAGAGTGGAACTCGGAGAGGTATTTGGCCCATCGTGCCTGTCTATGTGTGAGGACTTTTGACCTCATGAAATACTTCAAAGAATTATGATCAGTTAAAACCTCAAAGGATTCCCTAAGACTCAAAAGGTATGAAGGCCATTTCTTCAAGAAGTAAACAATTGCAAGAAGTTCCTTGTCATGAATCTCATAGTTAAGCTCTGCAGCAAGAAACTTGCGAGACTCGAAAGCTATGGGGTGAAAGAGTGAAGTGGAAGGAGAAAACTGCAAGATGACTCCTGCGATTGCATAGTTGCTTGCATCTTTTTTGACAATAGTGCGAGCTAGCTTGGTGTAAGTGAGCGATTATCGGAGCAGTAGTGAACGCTTTCTTCAGAGCTTCGAACTCAGAAGCAGCTTGTTTGTTAAAAATAAAAGGGGTGTCTTTTTGAAGAAGGTTAGTAAGATTCACGGTTTTTTCGGCGTAACGCGCAATAAACCTTCTATAGAAATTACTGAAACCAAGAAAAACTTGAAGAGATTTAATGGAAGAAGATGGGGGCCAGTCCAATATGCGTTTGCTCTTGGATGGATCCATCAATAGTCCTTGCTGCGAGACTACGACACCTAAAAAATGAAGAGAGGAGGAATGGAACTTGCACTTAGAGGCTTTTGCAAAAAGGTCATTCTTGCAAAGTTGCTGCAGCACCTCTTGCACATGTGCCATGTGATCTTCAAGTTTTCTCGAGTAGACCAGTATATCATCAAGATATACCACAAGGTATTTACCTACAAGATTGCAAAAAATGTTGTTGACAAAATGTTGAAAGGTGGAAGGAGCATTGCAGAGGCCAAAAGGAATGATGGTATACTCATAGCTGCTGAACCGGGTTTTCATTGCAGTTAAATCCTCATGACCTTCTTTAATGCAAGTTAGGTTATAGGCACCTCAAAGGTCTAACTTTGAGAAATACGTAGCTCCATGGAAGAGGGTAAGGAGATGTGACATAGGCGGTACTGGATAGGCATTCTTCCAGGTTACCTGGTTCAGTTTCCTGTAGTTAACACAAAGGCAAAGTCTGCTGTCCTTTTTTGGTACAAATAGAACAGCGGAACCAGTTTTCAAATCGCTTGGTTGAAGAAATCCTTTGGCTACATTTTCCGCAATGTAGTCTTGAAGCGCAATTGATTCTTGCGTCAAGAGAGAGTAAACTGGTCCTGGTGCCGGAGGTGGGCCAGTAAGTTTGATCTTGTGATCATAAGGACAGGATGGAAGCAGCTTATCTGCTTTTGCCGCTGAAAAGACATCAGCAAAGTCATGATAAACCAAAGGTAAAGACTCTTGAATGATTTCTAAATCTTCAATCTTGTCATCTTTGAGCACCTGTTTTGAGGTGCTTGCAAGGTGCAAGAGGATTAGGGAGCTCAAAATACACCTTTTGGTTGGTGTCTGTTTCTCTTCGAAGGAACAGGAAAGAGGTAAGCTGGATAGGTAAGCGATAAATCCTAAATCTGAAGAGGGGATTTGAGAATGAAGGTCAGGATATTGCAAATCTCCTGGCGGAAAAGTGTCATCCAACTCAATGACAGTGTCAGGTAGGCTGTTTAATTCCTGATTGACGGAAAGGTTAGCATTCTGGGGTTGCGAGGTTCAAAGGTTAATTACTCCTTCTTGCCAATTCACATCCGGATTCCAGTAAACTAGGAAATCATGGCCTAGAATGGTATCATCCATTCCAGGTATAGGCAAGACAAATAAATCCCATTCAAAGCTGGGGAAATTGGAAAATGCAAAGGTCCATTTTGCCTTTTGGGAAACCCAATAAGACGGTTCAGTTGCACTACTTACTAGATAGATGGGAAATTTATCTATCTCGGAACGGGTAAGATTCTTTGAGGTGGAAAAAGATTCACTGATGAAGGAAACATTAGTGCCGGAATCAAGTAATACTTGATAAGGAGTGTTTTTGGAATGGAATAGGATAAATCTTGAACTTGGAGCACCTATTGACTTGCAAGTGCAAAAGTTTACTCGCGGTGATTTAGATAATGTGTAGTTTTCCTTGCGAGTATCAGAAAAACTACAAGCTAATTTTTTGACTGCTTAGCCGCTTCACGCGCTAACCGCTTTGCACAGCTGTCGAAATCATGTTTTCCTCCACAATACATACACAGCCCGTTCTTTTCCCTTCGCAGTTGTTCCTCACTCCGAAGCATCCCAGTTTCCTTGTCCAGGAACTTTGGAGTTTCGGCAACGGCTTTCCCTTTCAAGTTAGAGTTTGAAGTCTGGGTTGGCTTGGATGGTTTTGGGTTCCTCATGTTTTTCTTTGAGGAGTCTTCCACCTTTGGAGCCGAGGTGGATGATCCATGGTCGTTTCTCCAAGAGCAATTCTTGTCATGATAGCCATTATCAAGCTCAATCACTCAATCAATTAGCTGCTGAAGCGAGGTTGTCTTATGACCCCCAACTGCGAGCTGTTCAATTAAGCGTGCCGGTAAACCTTTTCGGAAATTGAATAGAAGAGCAGCCTTGTCCCACTGGATGCAAGACTGCAAGGTTTGAAAATGAGAAATATAAACGGAGGCTCTACTATTCTCCTTCATAACTAAACTATTAAGTTTGTATTTGGCGTTTCAAACTTCATTGGGATTGCCAAAAAGGGTGAACAATTGTTGCTCAAACTTATCCAAGTTGTTGAGAATACAAGTGGGACTGTTGTTGGATAAAAGTTTGAGGTACGGTTCGAACCACTGCGAGGCTCTACCTCCTAAGAAGGAAGAAGCATACATAACTTTATGTCTATTGGAAGGGAAATTGTTGGAGTCGTTTCAAAAGATGATTTTACAAAACTGTAGGTAGGATCTAAGCTTATGAGGATGATCTCCTGTAAAGTGATCAGGTTGTTTCGTGCCCAGAGTGCGTAAACTAGGAGTGCCTGGAGTAGATCGCTGGGCACCATGAGTGAGGGCCTGGATCAATGTCGAAAGCGGGGTTGGAGCATTGGGCTTGAGAGCAGTAATGCAAACCCCTGGTCTACCAAGAGTCAAGGTTTCATCGGAAGAATGGTTGGAGTCTGCAAATTCTGCAAGAGGGTCCGTCAGAGCATCCCGTGGAGGAGCCCGAGGATCATCTGGAGGTTCCACAGATGGTGATTTGGAAGGAGGAACTGGATCTAAGGGTTGTTGGGCCCAAGGAGCTCTGGTTTTCCCTACCCGATGAATCTCATCATTGTCAGGGGTAAGGGAAGCGTTCCCGGTTGAGCGAGTACATGACATTGAGAAAGAAGAAGTCTACTATAGGTTGGCAGGCTACAATAGAAGAGTTTAGTTAGTTAATTTACTGTCACACAACCACCCCACGTACTATAGGGCAATTCTTAGATGATTGTGAGCGCGAAGGAATACCAAGTGTGAGGGCAAGTGCAAATAGCAAGAACCAGTTGCAAAGTGCAAAATTGGTGATGCCACTCAACAAACTGCAAGATGAATGGAAATTGTTCCGAAGAAGGAAACTCAACCTGAGTCCAATGTGATAAATAGGTTGCAGCAAAATGCGAGAACGTATGAAATTAACTAACTGAGGAGACAATCATCAGGCAAGGGGATATACTTTATAAGGTAATCCAAAGTGACTAGATACAACCTGGTGATGAGCTAACTACAGGTGAAGCGGTGAGACAATGAATGACAGGAACGGAATAGGAAATGAAGCAGTGGTATAGATCCGAGGTCTTAGCGTAAGTGCGAGACAATAGAATCTGAGCATACAATTGCATGATGAATTGGGATAAGAGCAATTGACGTTTGAAGCTAATGCAAATAATAGTGTATGCGGGGTAGGGACTAGTCCAATTGCAAACTATACAGTAGTGATGGCTTGGTTAGATGTAGATGGGAACTAAAAAACAATGCATGACCGAAGATGGAAGTCCAAGGCTGTTTATTGGCCAGGAAAGGAGATTGGATCTCATGATGGATGGTTGACCAGTATGGAGTTAACTGCGAAGTTTGCAAGTATATACTGAGTTGGTCGCCAAGATTGGAAGGTCAGCGCAAGCCAGAGGAAATAGCGGATTGCACCATTGATTTTGTGCTTTTATTTGTGTCACGCTTTTAGACTGAGGTAGATGGTACTGAGGAGAGGACATTTTGAAGTGGTGAAGACAATAATCCTTAAGTGCAAAGCGTGACAGAGGGGTAGGCTACTTAAGCTGCACCCTCAACCCGGGTATCATGGAGCATTGGAGGATGGAGGATTATTGGTTGTGATAGTTTTTGGAAAGATCTTCACTCTCAATTCTCTATCTCTCAGTTGAAGGGTGAACAGTTGCACTCAGGGTTTACAAACGCAAGGGATCAATAACTTCCAAACTTGGAACTATTAAAGTAGAAGTCCTCCTCTGAATTACACACTGGCTTGGCTTGCCTTGAAACTTTCCGGCACCGGCATTGTTGTCCACATTGAAGGCAACGCCCATCTTCCTTGTTGAAACTTGCTTTCCTCTGTTTTTGGGCACCCCCTTTTGATCATCCAACTCAAAGATGAGCGGGGATGACCCCTGCTCATCTCTCCACCAATCAGCCTTGTTTGATCCTTCCTCTTTCAGATCATCATCCTGCAATCATCCATCCATCCACCCTAATACCATCATTGCTTCCTCATTGACCTTAATGCCTCACCGTTCCCATTGCCATTGACAGCACTGTTGCCCATCATCAACCAAGACCTAGCCAAAAAATCTCCCTTCCCTTCAGATAATCTCCCACCTCATCCAATGATCCATTGCAACTTTTTTGCAACTCCAACCTCAGTCATCCAAACAAGCCGCATAACGATCACACTCCAAGGATTGCTCAAAAGACATTGGCTTGCGGCCACCTTCCCAACAATTTTGATCACAGCAACAAGGACAAATTGCTTACCGCCCATCATTTCCTCCAATCACCGTCCCCGGCGCCATCAATATTGCCAAGCCCCCTTTTTTGATCCCCTCCTCCATCAATCACCCTCCCAAGGTCACTCAATCAACATGAGGAGACCACCACATTGTTGCCTGCCATGTTGCAATCATCCCCCCTTGTTGGCTCATCACGTGACTGTCTTGCGCTTTTGTCTTGCAAATACTGCAATTTTGTTTGACCCACCCTCCTTTAGTCCAATTGAACCCCCTTCCATCTTTGGATGGGGGTGGGAAATTTTTTGTAGGTTTTCGGAGTGTGTCTATCCACGGATGGCCTTTGATTGTTTATTCACACCCCCTTCCATCTTTGGGTGGGGGTGATCTATTGATTGTTGCGCGCGCCCATCTGCAGACGGATGCAAGGAATTACAGGGTGAGCATTCACCTCACCCAAGCTGCGGGGGGTTTTCAATCAGGGTAGAACTAACTTCCATGGGCCTCCTGATTCTTTCATAATTGTTTTAAAAAAAAAAACTTTTTTTCCAATTGTTGTTTTTTTCCGCTCTATCTGTGCCATCTCTTGTAAATAGTCTACAGGGACCCATGGCCAATAAAAAAAGATGATCTCCCCTAACTTTTTCATAACATCCATGGGAGTGTGTGCCTATTCCCCCCGGTTATTATTACTAATTGATCCTCATCCTTTTCCTGGGTATATATATGATTTCCCCTTGATCCATTGATCATTACTCTTTTCCCCTCTTTTGCCTTATCCTTATCACCAACCAATAGCCTTGATGGTTGAAAAGAATTCTGTCTGTTGGAATTATTGGGTGTTTTACACCACTCTTTCATCCCTTTCTCTGTCCAAACTGGTCTTGATCCTTGCTTGATCATCTTTCTCGAGCCAATCATGTTTGATTGAAGAGTTTTTATTAAGCTTAAAACCTGAAGTATTATACCACTTTTTTTTCAAATTTCCCTTCTTCCAGCCTACTCTTGAGTTCCTTGAGAAGTCTTGAGGTTATCCCTGTTCAAATCAGTTACTGTTTGCTTTGAGAGCTTCTAAAAGCATTGGCTTTGCCTTTTATGTCCACCCTGAGTTATGTGGTACCCTTCAAGCGCTTTATTGCAGAGAGTTGGGCAGGTTCATTGAGAACCTGGAGGTTGGTTGAAGTTTCAGTTGATCATCCCCAATCTTCTGCTGACAACCAGAGTTATTAGCTTTTGGGTGTTTTTTACATACAACAGCTTTGTTATTTTGAACTTGAAACAAACTTTAACTTCTTTTGTTCAAATATCTCCCACATAATCTTGCCTCAGATAGTGCTGTTCCATTTCTACTGACTATTATTGAACTTTATCCTTTACTACTTGATTCCTCACTTAAAAATTTCTGGACCTTTATCTTGGTTACTTTAAATTATTTTTGTAACACTCAGGAGGGCAGCCTAAACAGCACCTTTCCCCTCCACAGAACTGCCATGGCCTAGAACCATTTGGAGCCTTACAGCTGAAGTTGAAGGGAAATAAGTTTAGAGAAAAAGGGGGGAAGGAAAATTATTAGGATTCAATCCACTCTTCTGTTTTTATTGTATCCTAACTAAATCTCATTCCATTATCTGAACTAAGCATGTGGACTTCTTGAGAATGCCAAACACTCAAAACTCAATCTTAAAAACTTAAACAAACAAGTGGGTAGAGGACTGTTCTGGTGGGGACGTACCCATCTCAAGTGTCAGCTCTCTGTTACCAGGAACCTTGCAGTCCTTTAGCTACAGAGAGTGATAAAAATGCTGGAATGATAATAATTATTATTATTCCAATAATAAACGCTGAGAAGCTCAAATAAATGATTTAATAAGAGCAGTGGCAAGGTTTAATTGGTTTGGTAGTAAATGGTTTTCAATATAATATAAAAGAGGGGCCACAGTATTATACTACTGGGGATCTTTACAGACTAGCAACCTCTCTTCAAGGGGCCTCCTTGGGCAGTTTAAGAACCTTGGAATAAATATGGGTACCTTAGAAAGGACTTATTCCACTAATGGCTGGGCTTAACAGCACCAATGGCCCAAAAAGGAAAGGTAACACTCACTCTGAGCACTTTACCACGAAAATCCTGGAATAATTGGAAGGTTTTCAGAGCAGATGGGGTAGATTGCTTGACTAAACTTCAATGGTTTGATTGGTTAATAGAGGTAAGTAATACTACTACAGACTAAGTCAAAAATCACTTGCTTATCTTCATATAAGCACTTGATTAAAAATTACACGGTGTCTGATTGATAATAAATAATTCCTGGTAACTGATTATGGAAAAATGGATCCAAAGAGGTCTGTATAAATACCTTTTTGGGGTTATTTTGGTCTTCTCAGGGCACGTAGAGAGGGTTCTGCTTGTGGGCTGAGGCTGGCAAGCCAGTCAGGGCAAGATTGGCACGTCCACTTGGTGCTGTAAATCAGCTGTCCTTAGATGTGCTGGATTTCTGTACTATTTTAGCCACAGGATCTGTTAATCTGTTATAGCGTAAATTGGATCATTCTGTACTCATTCATCATTTTCTACTATTGATATTGCTCTGAAGCAAACAGATGTGGATGTTTACTGATTTTCCATCATCTGCTGATTAAGTAGATAATTTTCAATAATTTTTATGAACCCTTCTTTTAGTGTTCCGTGGTCTTCAAAGATCAAGATCAGTGATTTACGTGATAGTCCTTGATCTTTGATTTATTATTAAAAAATGTTTAAAAGTTAATTTTAATTAATTTTATTTAATTTTTGATCTTTTTAGATCATTAGTAATGCATATATCCCTTTTTTACATATACTAGGCAACCCTAACTAGGTTGTAGCTCTTCTGAGCGGTACCTGGTTGTCAGATTATTCACGAATGATCCAGGCGCGGGGATCAGTTAGTACAGATGCGCGCGGGGTAGGATCCGCTGCGTGCATGTGTTGAATATTCCTCAAGTGTCTTCCACCTATCCTCTCTTATTGCGCCTCCGCGCAGAGTTCCTCACTACCATTATTTCTGACTGCGCAACCGCGCCCCTGGGCGCGGATGCGCGCTGAACCTACGACAGACACCCCAATGCGACTTTCTAGTACATCTTGGACGGAGCGAGTCTCCGGATCTTCTCAAGTCTCTGAAATCCTCCTCTTTCTTCTTTGATCTCACCTTTCTATGTCTCTCCCGCCTATCTTTCCCTTCTATTTCTATTCTCATTCTTCTCTCTCTTCCAATCCTCTCGACGATCATCCTCCCTCCACAAAGTAAATGCCTCGGACCGAATTCGCCAATCTCTGACCGGTAAGATGACAACTTCCATAACAAACTCTATTGAATTCAATCTAACTCGATAATCCAAACAGTTCTTCTCCAGCACCTTGGATTCCTTGTTTCTATTTCTTCTTCCATTCTCAATTGTCTCATCGCCTACAGATCTCCTCTAAACTCAAAGCTGTCACCTTGAATACATTCTCTGATCTACACTGTAGGACTCTTCATTTCCTTCTTCACGCTTTCTATCTCTCTCTTAAGATTCTGTCGGATATATTTCTTCCTGTCCATTCCTGATCTCTCAGCCCAAGCTGGTTATAGTTCTCAAGAAATTTATCTACAACTTATTACGGTTAAAAGCCGAAGGACCCTCCTACGAATTGAACCAACCAAACCATGAACGAACCAGCCGGAGCGAACGACTACTTCCATCAAGTTGCCCTCAAGGCATCGGTCGACGCCATACCGCATTTGAATGAAGAGAACTATTCAATCTGGCGAGACAAGATGTTAATGTTGTTCGATCTCAAAGATATCAAGGAGGCTATCACTCGAAACTCGGGCCCTCTGTTGTCAAAACAAGATCAAGAAATCAGAGCGATACTACTATCCAAGCTTGACAGTACCACCCATGCAAATGTAGTTAATTCCACCAACATTTCCTCCTCTAAACTCTTATGGGCCAAAATTACGAGAAGATTTGCATCCTCAGAAACAGCTAACCAAGAAAGAGTCTTCAATCACTTCCTCCACTCCGTCTTCAGCAAAAATGCTATTGAAAGCTTCATCACTGAAATGAGAAAAGCCATCACGAGAATGATGGACGTTGGGATCGAGCTACCCAAAGATATCTTGGCGTACCTGTTACTATTCAAGCTTCCACCTACATTGGAAAACCTCAAGCAACAAATTATGCACATAGAGAAGAATCTAACAATGGACGTTGTTTTCAATCACCTCATCCAATACCACAACAAGAGAAAGGCACAGTCCAATCCAAATAAGTCATCTACCGATGTCTCATTAGTCTCAACTAAGGCGAGGAGCTACAAGGACAAGAAGAAAGCTAAGATGAGATGCCGTGAAGGATATCACAATCCCAACGCCCCTCATGCGGAGAGTTCATGCTTCCATCTACACCCCAAGATTGCACCTGAGTGGTGGATCAAACAACAAAACGAGTGGAAAAACAAGAACAAGAAGAATCCGACAATCAACTACCACGCCTTGCTGACTCTATGGATTAATTCAGATAATAACCCTAATTTGCTCTTAGACTCAGGAGCTAACGTACATATTTTTAATGATCTGAAGTTCTTCTCCTCCATAGAAATACAAGAGGATCCTGAGGAAATCAAGACCGGAAAACTAGAAGCTAATCTCAAAATACAAGGGATTGGATTGGTCAAACTTGAATGGAACGATTCCGTGATCACGCTTGAAGATTGCGCCTACGTACCCGATATAGTTGTCAACCTGATCAGTCCTGGACTCCTCGCGAAGAAGGGATGTAATCTCACTCAAACCCGAAATACATTCAAGGTAACCAGAGAGGACCAAATTTTACTGAAGGGATTGATAAGAGATAATCTCTTTGTCATTGAAAAACCATGCTTGACTGGCCAAAATAACACAGTGAACTTCGCCAGTCAAACCTCTCAACCATATACTCTATCCGAATTGCACAAGATGTACGGTCACGCGTCTGTCTCCACTCTTAAACCTCTCTTAAAAGACCGCTTCTCAAATGACGAACTCCAGGCCTTTCAATGTGATAACTGCATCAAGAGCAAAATTACTAGATCTCCTTTTTCAAACACCTCCACTCCTGCTAGTAAGCCATTAGAACGAATCCATCTCGACTTAGTCGGTCCAATCACCCCTCAGTCGAGGGCCGGCCACCACTACTTGCTCAATCTGGTTGACAACTATACCGGCTACCTCGCATCTTTTCCTCTAACTTCCAAAGACCAAACATCTGAAACAATCATCAATCTTCTAGAAACCGAATATAAGCGTTTGAATTACTACCCCACCGAGATCTACTCGGACAAAGGAACTGAATTCTGCAATTCTACGTTAAAAGACTTTGCAAAAAGGAAATTTATCAAACTCCGCACCTCCGAGCCATATCACCCACAACACAACAGACGAGTTGAAAGAGCCAATAGGACAATCATTGAATCCGCCCGGTCCACTTTCTCCTCTTCCTGCCTTGCTAAAAACTATTGGCACGTAGTGACACGCAGCTGCTGTTTCATGTTAAATCAAATCCCTCAAGAAGGTAACCAATTGTCTCCCTGGGAACTCATGTTTGGTAAGACTCTCCCAGCTAATTACTTACAACCCGTAGGTTCCTCCGTGATCTACCTGGCCAATCGTCTTCAGAAAGGAAGAAAATTTGATGAAAAAGGTCTAGAAGGAGTCCTCATTGGATTCAACCCCATCTTCCATTCCTACTTGGTCCTAACCACGCTTGGAACCGTCATGGAAACCAAGCACGTTAAGTTCCTCAAGAATCAGCTCAACGACTTTCCTTTCTACGAACCACAAGGCTCTGACATCTTCTCTCAACCTGATTCAAATGAATACGGAACTGACTTCTCAACCAATGAAAAACAATACCTAATTAGAGAGTCTACCCCTGAACACTCTGACTCGGACTCGGATCGAGAAGAAATTCTCCCATCCTCTCCGGAATCTCCATCTCCTCCTTCACATCCTGAACTCGAACAACCTTGTCATCGGCCCAACCTCCGTCCGCAACACAAACTCCAAAAACCTCAAAGATACGGCTTCCACCACTACTACGAACCTCCATCTTATAAAGCCGCCAGGAAATGCCCTGAGTGGCCTAGGTGGAAAACAGCCTCCGAAGAAGAACTCGAATCAATTGAAATGCAAGAAGTTTGGGAAGAATATTACGGGGAACCAGACAACATACTAAACACGACTTGGGTATTCAAGGTTAAAGAAAACTGCCACGGAGAACCCGTCAAATATAAAGCGCGCCTGTGCGTGCAAGAATTTGATCAGGTTCAAGGCATAGATTTTGAAGAGACTTGGGCTCCAACAGGGAAGCTCGGATCCCTTCGTCTTGCTCTAATCTAGGGCTTGAAAAATCAAATGACCTTTACTCAATTTGATGTAAAGGGAGCTTTTCTCCACGCTTCTCTGAATGAAACGGTAATAATCAGAACTCCCAAAGGATCAAACCAAAAATCTCCTTATCTCAAATTAAAAAAATCGCTCTATGGGCTACGTCAATCACCTAAAAATTGGTACGACACACTTACCGCTTGGATCAAGTCTCAAGTTTTCTGCAAATCCGCCAGGGACCCCTGTTTATATCTCAACTCTAAATTGGAGGAAGTCCTTTACTTCCACGTTGATGATCTAATTCTGGTAGGAAGGTCTGACTCATTCGCAGTCGATTTCTTAGAAAGATTCTCAAACTCTTCTTGTCACTCACCAAATACAATCCTGGGAATGTTAATGCAACTCGACGGGGATAGTATATTCCTAAGCCAACCAAAACATATCAAGAGAGGTCTTGAAGAACTGGGTCTCACCGACTGCAAAAACATCAATACGCCTCTCACTCAAAACTTTCATCTTGAACCGGCCTCAGATGAAGATCACGCGCAGTTCAGTCAACTGAATATCAACTACCGATCTGCGATCGGATTGCTGAATCATTTGTCCCAATATACTCGCCCGGACATTTCCTTTGCTGTCTCTAGTCTTGCAAGATTTAATGCAAAGCCGGGCCTCAGTCACTGGAAGGAAGTACGGAAAGTATGGAAGTACCTCAAGACCACGAAGGACTTCAAATTGACTCTTAAGTACAACTCAACCAAGGAATCTATCTCAAGCTACAGTGATGCAACGTGGGGAGATGACCCTATTTCTCGTAAGTCCCAAACTGGATACATAGTCTTACACTACGGTAGTCCGGTCCTTTGGAACTCCTCAAGGCAACGAAACGTCACATATTCCTCCACTGAGTCTGAACTCAATGCCCTACTTGATTGCTACCTCAAATTGAAGTGGATCACCCATCTTGTTGAAGAAATAAACGGCTCTACTTCCAACAAACCAACGATGTACATAGATAATAAAGGTTTATATGATAAAATAAAGAAATTTGGATCACACTCCAAGTCACGACACATTGACATCAAAACTAAAGGCCTGCGGGAAGATTTTTCTCTTGCCAAGTTCGACTTACATCTTGTTCCCACCGCCAAAATGATAGCAGATTCTCTAACTAAAGCCACCTCCGTGGGGGCCCTTCATCTTCTTCAACAAGTCATCTTCCCCGATCAACCCAGTCAATCCTAAGCCAACGCCACCTTACCAGTCACGAGGGGTGTTGAATATTCCTCAAGTGTCTTCCACCTATCCTCTCTTATTGCGCCTCCGTGCAGAGTTCCTCACTACCATTATTTCTGACTGCGCAACCGCGCCCCTGGGCGCGGATGCGCACTGAACCTACGATGGACACCCCGATGCGACTTTCTCGTACATCTTGGACGGAGCGAGTCTCCGGATCTTCTCAAGTCTCTGAAATCCTCCTCTTTCTTCTTTGATCTCACCTTTCTATGTCTCTTCCGCCTATCTTTCCCTTCTATTTCTATTCTCATTCTTCTCTCTCTTCCAATCCTCTCGACAATCATCCTCCCTCCACCAAGTAAATGCCTCAGACCGAATTCGCCAATCTCTGACAGGTTTTATTTCCTTCTTCAAGCTTTCTATCTCTCTCTTAAGATTCTGTCTGATATATTTCTTCCTGTCCATTCCTGATCTCTCAGCCCAAGCTGGTTATAGTTCTCAAGAAATTTATCTACAACTTATTAGCATGGCAGAATCAGCTGCGCGCGGGTCTCTAGTACGCGGTAACCTTCTGCTACTAGTATGTAGGGTTATGTAATGATGCGGGGCTGCGCGCGGGAGTTGTGAAATAACACATTTCCCTGTGTAACTCCTAAAATATACACAACACCTTAATTCTTAGTGAAGTTTATTTGTAAACCCTATACGTGACAATCCGCGTGAAATATTAGAATGGCCAAAAAGTGCCATACAGGTGTATTAATTTTTAGTACTTTTCTTTTTAATTATGTTAAAAATATAAGGACTTGGAATTCAAGGGTGGGGTCATTGAGTGACCCTACCTAATTTTGGGTGAGGAATTCATTCCTGTATTAATATTTATGAATTTCTCACTCCTTAATTTTTTAATCAAGGTATTCTTATTTTTGATAGTTTGTGTTACTATTTAACAGTTTTGATCTGTATATAGTAGCAAGCTGACATCAAGGGACCTAAACTTACAATCCTCAAGGGACCCACTAAATCTCAATCTCCAACATAAAGACACCCCTGCCTTCACTCAATATAGGACTTCCTTGGAATAAAAGTTGTTTTCAAACTCAGATCTTGGTTTCTCATCAGTCTTGGATTCTTTGGAAGGTGAATTTCCTAATCCACCAAGCAATCTTCCACCCATTGCACCTCAGCCTCAGCCTTAACAACTGCATCAAACAGGTGGGTTGACAAGGAGTCTTAGAGATTGGTCTAGAATAAGGCACCCTCAGCAGTATGGTGTAATACTCCAAATGTTGCTGAGCAGAGGAATTTTTGTGGAGGGGAAAGGTGATTTTTAGGCTGCCCTCCTAAGAGTTTCAAGAATATTTAAATTTAAACTGAATCAAGATCCAGTAACTTTTAATAAGGAATCAATGGAAGGGATGAGTTTGGAATTATTAGGTGGCAATGGAGAACAACACTATCTGAGGCAAGGTGGTTCTTGAAAAGACTTGAAAAAATAGTTTAAATTTTGTTCAGAGTTCAATAGAACAAGGCAGTTTTAAGTAACAACTACCACAAGCTAATAAATATTGATTTCAGAAGAAGATTACAAAAGATCAACTCAATCCCAACCAACCTCCAGGTTCTCAATGAAACCGCCAAAATCTCCTCAATCAAGCGCTTAAAGGGTAAAAGATAACTGTGGGTGGCTGTACAAAACAAAGGAATTTTTTTATGAATCTCTAGAAGCAAAATAGTAACAGATTTAAACAAGAATAAACCATCACTTCCCAAGGGACTCATGAATAGCGTGGTGGAATTTAAATTTGGATAAATAACAGGAGGCTTAACAATACTGGTTTCAAGCTTAATCAACCTCTCAGTCAAACTTGACTGGTTCCCAAAACAAAATCAAATGAATTATCAGGACCAAAGAGGTCAGAGAAAGGGATCAACAGAGTGGTTAACACACTCAAGAATTCAACTCAATGAATTATTTTTCAACCATCAAGGCTATTGGTTGGTGATAACAATCAGATCACAGAGGATGGATAAAAGGATTTGAGTATTGAGGCTCAAATTATCAAGGGGCAATCTAATATTTACCCAGGATAAGGATTGTTAGAAAGGGGAAGGGCCCCACAGATTGATTACCTAGATGATGATGACAATTTGATTATTGATCATTAGGTTGATTATTAGATGATTAAATAAAAAAATCAGGGGTGAGCCCCTCCTTTTATGGGCATCAGGCCCTGTTGTTGACTTTTTACAAGTGATAACTTCAAAGAAAGGGGAAATATATATATGTATATATATCTATAGATAGATAGATATATTTTGAAATGATTCAGAACAAGAAAAGCAAGATGAAAGGAGAGACCAGCCCGTGTCACTCATGAAAGCGGGCAGCAGATGGACACCTATGAGTTCACGGATGAGCGGTAGTGGTGGATGATGAACATCTGTGACAGTGGTTGCAGGGCTGAAACCGCAGTTGCGGATGATGGATGGAAACAGTTGCCTGAATAGGCTGAGAAGGATGAACCGGAGGGGATGATAGATCAGGTGCTTGCAACAAATCCAAAGGCCGCAAGCAACCACCCACGGGTCCATTGGATGAAGAAACCAATGGGTGGATAACAGGAGATGATTGATGTGGGTGACCACTTGTGGGCCCGTCAAATGTTGAGGAAACAAATGGTGGTTCTGCAGGTGATTGGTAGCAATGAAGGATCAGGGTTGCAAGGATTGTGACAAAAATCAAGGGAGAATGAGTTTCAAAGGTTCCCAAGGCTGCAATCAAAAGCTTGCAGGAGTCAGAAGGGGATTGGATGATGATGGTTTGAGTTTTATTCATCATTGGGGTACAGTAAGTAGGTTCAAAATTCTCAAGCCAAGTGCAACTTTAAGCTTGGAAGAGGCTTCCATTATGGAATCAAGGACAGATCCTGGCATGGCTGTTACCTCTGGAAGGGTTGATTTTGGTAGGGTAACTTCAACAAGGGTGGGTTATGGAGGATGAGGTCTTCTTCTTGTTCTAAGGATTGAGTGAGATGGAAGATGACTTGAGGTCATGCATGATGGCAATCAATGGGAGAGGGGGGACATCCGCACAGACCTTTGGTCAAAAGAGTCAGGCAGCAGGTGCATCAAGAAGGAATCAAATGGAGAATCAGGGGGGGTTTGAGTGCCTGGAGAGGCACGCCTAGACCGCTAGGACAGGGAAGAGTTGGGAGGAACAAAGGAGGAATAGTACCCATAGCAACAATGATTTTTATTGGTTAATGTTAAATTCAGGGCTCATTTAGCCATAAACACCACTTAAAAGGAGCTGTGTGGCATTCCACATTACCACATTCAAGCTGTGTCCATGTCCCCAAGGCTCAAAAAATGGGGCAGCCCACACACCACATTCTGGGCTTGTGTGGGATGCTGCTTTGGTGCTCCAAAAACTAACCTATAGCCATCATACTAACTTTTCTCATATAAGGAAAGCTCCAATCATCAAAAAGACCTCAAAAATGGATTCTAAATCAAAAATAACCTATACGCACCCAGCCAAAGTAACCCTCTATATCTCATGGTTAAGAAGATACAAGCTCAAACCAACCTGGCCTACCAATACCCCTATCAGGTGTCACAGCTCAGGAAGGGACATATGAACATACTCTGGAAGAATTCAAGTACATAAAAAATAAATGAAACCCATAAAACACCCAACATCATCACCATCCTATACAGAAGCAATTAATACAGCACCAAACAAATCACCTCATCTGTACACAGCAATATATGAAAGCAGGCACATGCAGCACAGAAGAGATTAATACAGCACCAAAAAAATCACCACACATAAATATATGCAAGCAGTCACATGAAGTACAGGAGCAATTAATAAAGCACCAAACAAATCACAACACAGCAATATATGCAAGGAAATGCATGAATAAACAAACAAATAACCAACCACCACTATACTGAAGAAATCTATGCAGGGGAAACCTGCAGCAATGCAGCACAGCAAGGAATGCAATGGTAGACATGCATGTGGATCCTGCACAGCCTCCTCCTATGAACAGCCAAAATGCCTCATTAACTGTACTCATTGTACCAGGGAGACCCTCAGGGGAAGCCCAGAGGGCAGGATTGTCCATAAATACAGGGCCTTTCTCCCCCAGGCAGATCCCATCATCCCCCAGGCACCCAGCCTGAGGAGATCACCCCTTATAAAGATTTTGGACTCCTTATAAAGGAATATTGGACCCTTATACAAGATATTGGACCCTTATACAAGATAGTAAAATCTCAAAAAAAATATTCAACCTTTAAAAAGGATAATAAACAACTTTAAAAGGAATTTATTCATCATCCATCACCAACCATTATCACATACCTTGACCATCATGATCCATCATCATCATCCATCATCATCACCATCCATCATCATCATCATCCATCATCATCAAAGATCATCATCACCTACCCCAACCATCATCATCATCCATCATCATCAAAACTAATTAACCTGTTAAAATACAAATGCACTTGCGCGTGTGCTACATATAAGTGTAATCCAAATGGGATGCACATAAGGGCCTCTCTGGCCCATTGGACACTCACACTGACCACATGGGCCTTTGTGGATGTCACTGATTTGGGAAAACTGGCCTCAAACGTGTGAAACAGGTTCATTGGTACACGGGCCCTAACGGGCCCGGTGGGGGATATGGGCAAGTACAGACAGATGGGCTTGTATGGGCGTAATTGGGCCCAAGGGTTATTTAGGACATACTTGGCCGACGGGCTGGCCCACCAAAGTATGTTTGACTTAGTTTTTGGGCTTGGGCGGCCCATTGGGGCCTCCGCCCGTGTCGCAGCCTGGTTGGGGCTGCTGCCCGCGTCTTGGCCCGCTCAAAGCCACTTGCCTTGTTGCGGCCTTGGGGTCGCTGTGTGTGTCACAGCCTGCTCAGGGACGCTGTTTTTGCCTTTGGCCCTTCTATGGGGCCCGCGCAGAGGCGTCGTTGCGGCTCCCCTGCGCTGGGTGGCGGCCGCGGGGCTGTTGGTCCCAGCTCCTCCCCCTCCCCTTGCTCACCATTGCGAGGGGGAGGGGAAGGGCTGGCTGGCTGTAACCAGCCAGCAACTGGTCACAAGGGGCAACCGGTCATGGAAGGGGGGACTTGATCACCCCCCCACCAAAAGAGGTGGCTAGGCCGGTCACATTGAGGCAACCAGCGGTGGGGGGGAATTGACCACCCCCCCACCATCAAAGGGGTGGTCTCTTCCCCCCATTTACCAAGGGGGAGGAGAAATGGTCTGGAGGGGACCTGACCACCCCCCAGCACACCTAGCATGATGAAGCCCTGGGGGCATCAACCTCCAGGGCCCCTGGTAGGTGGATTTGACCATCCCCTCCAGGGATTTGAGAGAAAGAGGGGGGGGGTGGCATGTCTTCCGGTTACACCCCCCCCCCAGGTGAGATTTTGGGCGGACTCAGGTGAGTCCTGGGTCCCACCTGGCACACATGAGGGGCCAGGGCTGTACAAGTGCTAAGATAAGTAACAGGTCTGGTTGTAACGGACAACCAGCCAAGGATTGAACAGCACAGGGGCTGGTTCAGCCCCGTAATGGGGGAAACACCTGAAAAGAATTGAATAGGCTGGTTGTAAGGGTACAGGGACTGATGCCATGTGGGCTGATGTACCCCAAACCAAGTAACAAGGCCAGTAGAGCCTGTAGAGCTCTTTCGGGGAGGAAAAGTTTCCTTTTGGCTTGTTGTATCATGGGATCACAAGTGGCCAATCTTTTGTACTTAAGGAGCTCTTCTCCCTGCTGTTCTTCATCCATCCATTCATCATCCAATTGAATTCATCAACAATATCATCCAACGTTTTTCCCCATTGTGAGAGCCCATCAAGCAATTATTGACACAAGGTGTCCAGCATTTCTTTTTCTTTAATTACTTCTCATTTGCCTAAGCTAATTGCTGGCCATAATTGTAACACATCCATCATCAACAATCTACATCTATCATCACCTACCTCAGCCATCATCATCATCATCAACCATCATCAGTCTCAAGTAAAGGCTCAACCATTTCACCATTATCAATCATCACCTGAAACATCAAAGGAGTATTCATCAGTAATCAATCAAACAAGAATAAAGGATAAAAAAAGATAAAAGATTCTTCCCTTAGTCGGCCTCTAAAGCCTCAGTCAACTATCTGTTCCACCATTTCTTCCTTATCAAGCTTGAATACATTGATCCTAGGTCTGATAGAGACTACTTACAGCAACTCTATCTGAAAATCAGCCACCAATCACTTTTATTTTATTTTTGTGAGACTAATATAGTACTTAGAGGTGCAGGCAATTCAAAACCACCCTTAGTATTCCTGCATCTTATTAGTAGTTGTAGTACTAAATTCCCCCTCAAGTGACTTCCAGCAAGCTATCTCCTAAACTTTACCCAATCCCAAAGGAGTGTCCACACCGCACGACTACATTCTAGCCGTGTAGAACTCCACATGGCTCAAAGGTAGTTGTGTGGAATCCCACAGGCCACCAGACCATGGTGAGCCAAAAAAACAAAACAAAAAGGAATGAAAGGGTACTAAGATAACCCATAAACTAAATAAACCTTCCAAAAAAATAGAAATCAACCAAAAAATCAAAAAAAGTTCATCTTTTGGTTAAAAATAAATAAATACATAAAAAACAAAAAAACTGGTACTATTCAATTGACTAGACCTGAAGTAAAAAGACCCAATAAAAACACAAGTAACTTTACTGGCCCTAAACTAAAAACACCAAAAACAAATCAAAAGTTATTGGGGTTCAGAAAATCTGGCATGACTTCCAGGGGGTTGGGCGCCCTGGAAACAGCGTATTCAAGCCATTTACAGGGTTAAAAAGCTAAAAATTGACATTTCCAGGGAGTAATTGGCTCCTATACAACCCCCCGGGGGTTGGGTGTGTTTGGAATGGCCCTTTTTAGTTTTCTATGAGCCCCATGGCTCAAATGGGTCATGTAGGGCCTTAAACAAATACCACGGGGTTGGAGCCATGAATTTATCATTAACCCTTTTTGTTATTATTTTTTTTTTTGGTGAGCTAAGAACTAGAAAAAAGAAAATTAAAATTTTTCCTTTTGCTTGAGGTGTACCAAATTGGTCACCACAACAGTTAATTTCACTATTACAAACCCAAAAGCTAAAAAGATGCGGTGATTTTTGAGGAAAGAATCAAATGGATTGCTGCCACAGATGTTGAGCTGTCATCCATATAAGAATTCAATTTCTGGGAGAACTATAAAGGTCTGGAACCCTTGAACCTTCTGCAAACAACATGGATCTACAAGCTGAACAAAAACTCTCATGGGGATCTGGTGAAATAAAAGGCATGTCTTTGAGTCCAAGGTTTCAATCAAATGGAGGGAATAGATTAGTTTGTAACATTTTGGCCCACTGGCAAACCATCAACTCTTTGCATACTTCTTGTTTATGCATTGAATTCTTTTCAAAAAATCAGTCAGTTTGACATAAAAAGTGTTTTCCTACACTCAGTGATAGATGAGAAGTCATCATCCAAACTCCCAAAGTATCTAATTAATGGTCAAGATTACTCAAATTAAAGAAATATTTTTATTGATTGAAACAGGCTCCCAAGAACTGGTATGAGTCACTGACAACCTTTTTCAAGGAGATCGGTTTCTAAAAATCCAAGTCCAAACCTTGCTTGTATCTATCAGAAGATGGTAAATCACAACTCTTCTTGTATTTTGATGATTTAATCCTGGTGGAGGATGGTCAAGGCTTTAAACAAAAATTTCTAAAAAAATTCAAGGGATCAACATTTCAAGATCCAGATACCACTTTTGGAATGAAGATAGAAGTTCACACCAAAAAAAACTTGCTCAGTCAATGAAACCACATCCAAAATGGCCTTGATGAATTGGGCCTAAGCAACTTTAAAGGGGCATCTAAGCCTCTAACTCAAAACCTTCAACTCAAACATGCCACTGATGAAAAGCATGAAGCCTTCAAGGCACTGAATATCAACTATTGGGAAGCCATAGGATCACTTAATCATATAGATTGCTACACTAGACCCAATCTCAGCTTTGTGTTATCAAGTCTAGTGTGATTCAATGTGAAGCCAGTAATTTCTCACTGGAACAAACTGAAGAAGACCTGGAAATATCTGAAGGCAACTCAAAATTACCAATTGGAACTCAAACAAATCCCTCACGCAAGCAAACTGGAATTATTCTCCAATGCATCCTGGGAGGATGATCCCAACATGCAAAAATCCCAATCTGGCTATCTTTGTGTAGTGTATGGCAGCCTTGTGTGTTGGAACAGCTGTAAACAAAAGAAAATTACATGGTCATCAAAAGATGCGGAACTAGACGTATTGTGGGATTCATATCACAAGGCAACATGTATAAAGGCCCTAATCAACTTAATTTGGAACTCAGCCTCCTTGGAGACTATTCCTCTTAACATAGACAACAGCGTCTGGGTGAAAAAATTTGAAAATTTGGCTTGAACTCAAAAAAAACACATATGGACTTGAATACTAAGGGAATGAGAGAAGAACTCAGAGCAAAGAGGATTGAGATCAATCTCATTTGATCCAAGCAGATGCCTGCCAATTCATTAACCCAGGCAGCTTCCAAACATAGTATCTCCCTGTTGTTTCCTTTTCTTCACGGTGAAACTGGGTGATTGTCATTTTACATCATCTTGTTGTTTTTCTTCTCTTTGTGCAATATCTCTTCAGGAATGGTGAGGTGTTACGTTCTTTGTTGTCTGGTGAAATACGTGTGCACTCTATCAGTGAGAATACTTCAAATTTGGACATCTCAGACTCAAACATGTTGACCTTTGTTTCCTTTGTTATGATTTTGTCTAGATTTCTTTCTTTCATATGCTGTCTTGTCACATGTCACGTCTCTTTATGTCTGATTTCCTTATTTCAAAAGTTGTCAAAGCCTATGCTGCCGCGGTCAATACCATTTTTAAAGTGGGGGATGGAGAATTTTTACAGTCTCTCACATTTGAAGGACTGCTCAACCTTCACTCTCAACCTCATTGCTACAATTCTTAGAATCTCTCACTACATTTCTTCACCTATATCCCCGGCTCAGAATCAGTTGAATTTTTTATGTTACTTGGTTAAATTTGTCCTTGACTTCTAACTCATCAACCTGATAACCTTTAAAAATTGATAGTGGAGTAGTTACCAAAATACCTTTTCAACTCAACATCAGGTAAAAACTAACTATTTTTGTTGTTCCTTATTCACAAGCTCTCCTGGGTGAATAGGTCTCTATGTTGAATTCAGCGTCTTGATACTCTACTAAGTCTGTTCTACGGACATAATCCTATCCGTAACAGTGTCATTTCTGTTTTTTCCTTCTTCCTCATTCTTTAAAATTTTGCTGTCTGACTGTTTCATTCTTTGCTTATATTTTTCTTGCAATCACCAGCCTGGTTCAGGTTTATCACTTGAGTTTATCTTTCACATGTTGAAAAGCCAAAATATGATTCACACAAGCTCAACCAATATGGAAAGAACCACTGAATCACCTGGACCAGGAGTTGATGGAAACTTCAAGGCGCTAGCTCTCAAATCCCTAATGGAAGAAACTCCCCTGCTGACAGAAAAAAACTTTTCAATCTGGTGGAAGAAAATAGAGAGACTGTTCAAAATGAGAGGCATCTTGGAGAAAATTAACTCTCTCAATCTTCTAGTTGATATTCCCAATGACAATGAGATGGCCTGATACTTAATTTTAAACTGGATCCAAGCATTCACACCAATATCATCACCCCTGAGAATGAGGATTCTACAAAGCCAATTTGGATAGCTTCCAAAAACCACTTTGCCTCCAGTCAAGCGGCCAACAGGGCAAAAAAAATTTTAAATTTCCTTTATTTGGGATTTAAACAGAATGATATCAACAGCTTTGTTACTTCTATGAAGGCTCACCTTGGAACACTTGTTGAAGTTTGTATCATCTTACCTAGTGAAATCCTCATCATAAATGTCTTCCTGATGTTAAGTTGAACAGGCATGTTGACCTTTGTTTCCATTTTTATGATTTTTTCTAGATTTCTTTCTTTCATATGCTGTCTTGTTGCATCTTACTTCTCTTTATTTCTTATTTCCTTATTTTGCAAGTTGTCACAGCCTATTCTGCAGCAGTCAATACCTTTCTCACAGTGGGGTATGGAGAATTTTTACAGTCTCTTACATTTGACGGACTGCTCAAGATTCACTCTTAACCTCATTGCTAGACTTCTGAGAATCTCTCACTCCATTTCTTCACCTCTATCTGCGGCTCAGAATCAGTTGAATTTTTGATGTTACTTTTTTAAATTTTTCCTTGACTTCTAACTCATCAACCTGATCACCTTTAAAAATTGAAAGTGGAATAGGTACCAACAAACCTTTTCAACTCAATATCAGGTACAACCTAAATAATTGTGTACTTCCTTATTTACAAGTTCTCCTGGGTGAATATGTTTCTCTGTTGAATTCAGCTTCTTGATACTCTACTATGTCTGTTCTAGTGCCATAACCCTATCCGTAACAGTATCATTTCTGTTTCTTCCTTCTTCCTGATTCTTTATAATTTTTCTGTCTGGCTGTTTCATTCTTTGCTTATATTGCTCTTTCAAACACCAGCCTGGTTCAGGTTTATCAATTCAGTTTATCTTTTACACGGTTAAAAGCCAAAATATGAATCACATGAGCTCAACCAATATGGAAAGAACCACTGAATCACCTGGACCAGGAGTTGATTTCAACTTCAAGGCGCTAGCTCTCAAATCCACAATGGAATCAACTCCCCTGCTGACGGAAACAAACTATTAAATCTGGTAGAAGAAGATGGAGAGACTGTTCAAAATGAGAGGCATCTTTGAGAAAATTAATTTTCTGAGGCATCTTTGAGAAAATTAATTTTCTGAGGCATCTTTGAGAAAATTAATTTTCTCAATCCTCCTGTTGATATTCCCAATGAAAATGAGATTGGGGGATACTTAATGTCTAAACTGGCTCCAAGAACGCACACCAATATTATCACCACTGAGAATGAGGATTCTACAAAGCTGAGTTGGATAGCTTCCAAAAACCAATTTGCCTCCACTCAAGTGGCCAAAAGGGAATTTTTTTTTTCAATTTCCTTTATTTGGGATTTAACCAGAATGATATCAATGGCTTTGTTACTTCTGTGAAGGCTCACCTTGGAAAACTTGATGAAGTTGGTATCATCTCACCTAGTGAAATCCTCAGTTATCTTATTTTGTTAAAACTCCCAGACTTCCTAAAGGATATGCAATCTCAAATTATACATTCTGGTAGTGAATTGACTGTCACTCTGGTCCTGAATCATCTTATCCAACACAAGAATGAAGTACAATCTAAAGCTGTCAAAACTTCTCATACCAACTCTTCTATGTTCCATTTCAACAATTTGAAATAGAACAAAAATCCTAGATGTGAAAATGAAAAACATAATCCTGCGGTAAAATCTCATCCACCTTTCTCTTGCTGCGCTAAATTCCCTGAACTAAAACCTGAACATTCCTAAAACAAAGGCCAACGTGGTTCCAAGAAGAAGCCACAGGCAGAGTCCCACTTCCATGACTACTCCTTATTCTGCGCCTCAAATTATCTTTACATTCTCCACCCTGATTGGTACATCTTGAAAAGTGGGTTCCCTGTTCATATATTTCATGATCTGAACTCCTTCTTGTCATTAACTGAAAATTCTGGGGAGGAATTTATTAAAAATTGGAAGAAAGGAGAAGGTATTGCTATCCAAGGCGTGGGTACAGATGTTCTTATAAGTGGTGGCCAGACGATTCATCTCAAGAATTCTGCCTGGGTCCCCAAAGCAACTGTTAATCTTGTGTCTCTGGGTGCAATGTTGCTAAAGAGTTTTTCCCTCAGAATTAACTCAAAAACCTCACCTCCTAATTTTACCCTTTGCCAATTGAAAGCTCCTGTTTCAATTGGCAATGTTGAGAATAATCCCTTGATTATTCTGGCGGAAAGATCCTTTAACTCTGGCCAATAAATCTCTAATAGTCCCCTAATTAATGAAAAATCCTCTTCTTACTTTTCTTTATCCAGACTTCAAGATTTTCATCTCAAGCTTGGTCATGCCAGCATTTAGCAAGTGGAAAAACATCGTGGGTTTTCCATTGATAAGGAAACTGGAAAATGTTTTGAGTTTCTAGCCTGCAAAAAGAGAAAAATTGACAGAGCACCCTTCCACAAGGAACAACTTTGCACTGCTGGAGTTTTTGATAGACTACATCTTGACCTTATTGATCCCCTTAACCCCATCAGCAGGGGCGGAATGAGTTTCTTACTTACCATAGTGGACAAAAAATTCAGATATCTTTCAGATTCTTCACTTCCCTCCAAAGATGCTGCGGCCAAAACAATTGAGTTTGTAATAGAAAATGAAGCAAAAAAGAAGCAGGGGGTAACCTATGGAGGTTTGTGAATAAGTCTCTCAAAAAATTCTTCAAATACAAGTCTTTTGATCACCTGATTAGCAAAATGTATCATTCCCAACATAATGGAAAGGCAGAATGGGAAAATTTCACAATTATGGAATCATTCAGGTTGGTCTTTAGCTCAGAAAGATTCCAAAATCCTGTTGGCACATGGCTATCCAAAGCTTCTGTCTGGCTCTAAATCAAATTCCATCTGAAAAAGGGGAGCTCACCCCCTTGGAAATGCTTCACAAGTCTAGCCTTCCAGCAGACTACCTTAAACCAATTGGTTCCAATTTCATCTACCTTCTTAAAAATCGTATTATCAAATCCAAATTGAATTAGAAAGGAGAAGAAGGACATATCATTGGTTAAAAACCTTTTTTTTTCTCTTAAAAGGTTCTTTCAAAAAATGGGAAGATCATCAAAACAAAACATGTTAGGTTTCTCAAAACTCAATCTTTTGATAATTCTTTGAAACTTGAAAACAATTTATTGGATAAAAAAACCCTTCCCACTAAGTCAACTGATCCTGAATCAGCAACAGAAAAATCTGAGGAATTAAAACCAATCATTAGAAAAGCAAATGATGAGAACTTATTTGATTCAGATCTCTCAGCCACTGAAGTTGCTGAAGCCCTACAGCCCAAACTGAGGGATTGGTCAAAATTAAAATCTCCAGAACAATAAGGTTACTATCACAACCATATTGCCTCAAAATATTGATGAGGCCCTGAAGCAACCCATCTGGCTACCCCCAATCCAGAGAGAACTAAATACCATCAAAGAACCTGGAGTCTGGGAAGATGCGGAGGAATTGGAGGTAGTCAACCCTTTCAACAAAACCTGGGCTTTTTGAATTAAAGAAGATCTTCAATCTTGTGAGACCACTGCAAAAGCAAGGGTCTGTGTTCAAGGGTTCAACCAAAGGTTTGGCATTGACTAATTTGACACCTTTGCCCCAACAGGAAAATTTGCTTCTCTATGAGCATTGCTTAGTTTCTCCGTCAACAAGAATCTCAAAATACTCCAATTCAAATTAAAGGGAGAATTTCTTCATTCTCCTCTTGAGGAGGTTTTCTTCATCAAGACTCCAGCCAATTCAAAGAGAACTTCCAAATACCTGAAGCTAAATAAGTCCTTATAAGGTCTAAAGCAGGCTCCTCTCAAACTGGTATAAGACACTTAGCTCATGGATTAAGGAGAAAGTTTTTGAAGAAAGCAACAGAAATCCTTGTCTCCATCTTCACACCAACAGAATCACCGCTCTCCTTTTCCATGTTGACAATCTTGTAGTGGTGGGAGATGCTGATTTCTTCAAGATTAAGTTCTTAAATAGATTCAAGGACTCCTCTTCCCATGAGGTGGATACACTATTGGGGATGAAGTTTGAAATTGGCCAGGACAGCATTTCTCTCTCTCTACCTAATCACATCAAAAAGGGTCTGGAAGAAATGGAACTTCTAGAAAAAAATCCAATGAACAACCCCTGTACCCCTGGCCTACACCTTCAACCCGCTACTGAGAAAGAAATAGAAGAGTTTAAGAAACTCAACAAAAACTATTTCTCACCTATAGGAAGGCTCAAATTCATAGCAACTTTATCCAGACAGGAAATTAGCTACACAGTGTCAAATCAAGCTTGTTTCTTGGAGAATCCTGGGATTCTTCACTGGAGAGAAGGAGAACATTTTTGGAGATAGCTACTCAAAACAATTGACCACAAACTCATATTTTGTGCAAAGACTCATGCCACCAGACTTTTAATCAACAGAAATTCAACTTTTGGAGATTACCCTAGCACTCAATTGTCTCAAACCAGTTTCATATGCCTGCTCAAAGGTTCACCTATTTACTAGACCATTTGAAGAAAGCAAAGCATTGCTCACTCCTCTAAAGAGTTGGAATTGAATGCGCTGTCAGCTAGTCACCTTGACAGATGTTGGATCAATAATCTAATCATCAAAATTGGAGAACTATCCCCCTTCTGCCTATTCATCTCATTGATAACAAAGTATTGAACAATAAAATCAGGAAATTTGTTGTAAATCACATGCCAAATTCATTTAAATAAAGTTGAAAAGTCTCCAGAATGATTGGAATGACCAGCTGATCAAACTCGAATTAATTTCTTCCCAAGAAATGATCACTGACTCTCTCACCAAAGAGGCTAGTACCTCCTCAGTAGAAAGACTTGCTCAGTATGTTGGATCATAAACGTCTTCCTGATCTTAAGTTGAACGGGCATGTTGACCTTTTTTTCCTTTTTTTTCAGCTCTCTGATACCAGGAACCTTGCAGTCCTGTAGCTACAGAGATTGATAAAAATGCTGGAATAATAATAAATATTATTATTTCAATAATAAACGCTTAGAAGCTCAATTGAATGATATAATAAGAGCAGTTGCAAGGTTCAATTGGTTTGGTAATAAATGGTTTTCAATATAATATAAAAGAGGGGCCACAGTATTATACTACTGGGGATCTTTACAGACTAGCAACCTCTCTTCAAGGGGCCTCCTTAGGCAGTTTAAGAACCTTGGAATAAAGATGGGTGCCTTAGAAACAACTTAATCCACTAATGGCTGGGCTTAACAGCACAAATGGCCAAGACAGGAAGGGTAACACTCACTCTGATCACTTTACCACAAGAATCCTGGAATAATTGGAAGGGTTTCAGAGCAGATGGGGTGGACTGCTTGACTAGACTTCAAGGGTTGATTGGTCAATAAGGATAAATAATACTACTACAGACTAAGTCATTAATCACTTGCTTATCTTCATATAAGCACTTGATTAACAATGAAACGGTGTCTGATTGATAATAAATAATTCCTGGTAAAACTGATGATGGAATAATGGATCCAAAGAGGTCTGTATAAATGCCTTTTTTGGTGATTTTGAGCTTCTCAGGGCACGTAGAGAGGGTTCTGCTTGTGGGCTGAGGCTGGCAAGCCAGTCAGGGAAAGATTGGCACGTCCACTTGGCTCTGTCTATCAGCTGTCCTTAGATCTGTTGGATTTCAGTACTATTTTAGCCACAGGATCTGTTAATCTGTTATTGTGTAAATTTGATCATTCTGTACTCATCCTTCATTTTTACTGTTGATATTGCTTTGAAGTGTGCAGATGTGGATTTTTACTGATTTTCCATCATCTGCTGATCATGTAAATAATTTGTAATAATTTTTGTGAAAAATCCTTGTAGTTTTTTGTGGTCTTCAAAGATCAGGGTCAGTGATTTACGTGATAATCCTTGATCTTTGATTTATTATCAAAAAATATTTTAAAATTAATTTTCATTAATTTTATTTAATTTTTGATCTTTTTAGATCATTAGTAATCCATAAATAAGTTTGTTAGGTATACTAGGCAACCCTAACTAGGTTGTAGCTCTTCTGAGCAGTACCTGGTTGTCAGATTAGTCACAACTGATCCAGACGCAGGGATCAGTTAGTACAGATGCGCGCGGGGTAGGATCCGCTGCTTGCGTGGCAGAATCAGCTGAGTGCGGGTCTCTAGTAAGCGGGAATTTGCTACTACTAGTACATAGGGATATGTAATGATGTGGGACTGCGCGCGGGAATTGTGACATAAGACATTTCCGCGTGTAACTCCTAAAATATACACAACACCTCAATTCTGAGTGAATTTTAGGTGTAAACCATATACGTGACAAAATGTGTTAAATAATGGAATTTTCAAAAAGTGCCATACTTGTGTCATAATTTTTAGTACTTTTCTTTTTAATTATCTTGAAAATATAAGGATTTGGAATTCAAGGGTGGGGTCAGTGAGTGACAATTTTGGGTGAGGAATTCATTTCTGCAATAATATTTTTGGATTTCTCACTCCTTATTTTGTTAATTGAGATATTCTTATTTTTTGTGTTGCTATTTACAGGTTGCTCTGTACATAGTGGCAAGCTCACATTCCCCCACTCTAAGATATGTCCATATCTGAAAAAAAAAATGGGTTAAAGCCTCCTGCTGGCTCTGTAGTTCCTTAGGTGTATAGGTCCATCAGGGATATTATGTTCAGGCAACCATTCATCTTTATCACCTGATTCTCCCTGGTATCTAACTAGGTAGGGTCTGACATCTTTCCCTTGATCCTATCTTTTTTATCTTTAAGGATCTTGCTAATTTTTCCTTTGTCCTTTTCAGGCTATTCTGTAACAGGTATTTCAAGTGAAGGAGTATGTTCTCCATTCCTTGGGTGGTAGTTTTGATAAGACTTACTGGGAAGACTGGATGTTTTCTAGAAAGCTCATCACTAAGGATTACTTCCACAGCATTTTTACCATGAAGTTTATTAATGGTGAAAGGTCTAACAAAAGTTGGTCTAAGCTTTCTGTTTCCAGCTTAGTTGGCAAAGTTGGTGGTAGAGATCCAGACTTGATCACCAATCTTGAAATCAGGTTCCTTATGGGTTTTATCCTGTCTTTGCTGGTTATATTCCACAGCATACTTGACACACTTATCAGCATGTTTTTTGGCTATATCTCTCACATTTTTTAAATCAAGTGATGTAGGTTAAATATTTGTTAGTTGGTGGTTAAGGTTATCCTTGGGTGATTTAGGAATCCATCCCATTTCTAGTATGTAGGGTGCTTCCTTAGTAGTAGAGTGCTTGCTACTGTTGTAGGCCATCTCCAGTGCAGGTAAAAGGCTAACCCAATTGTGGCAATAACCGTCAGAATTCTTTTATTCTAGTCCAAAGCAACAGAATCTCCTGAGCATGTCTTCCATGGTCTGAATCATTCTTTCAGCTAAGCCATCCGTCTGAGGGTGATAAGCTGTAGAGAAAGCTAAGGTGGTTCCAAGCATATCATGAAGATTTCTCAAGAACTCAGAGGTGTATTTAGGATCTCTGTCACTGATAATAATCTTGGTAAATCCAACATCAGCAATGAGTCTGTTCCAAAATAATAGGGCAACTTCCATAGCAGTGTCTTCCTTGTGATTAGGTAGGAACTTTGCTTTCTTGGAGAACCTATCCACAATGACTAAGACTGAGTTGTAGGAATAGGCTCCTCCTGATGGTAGTCCAGTTACAAAGTCCATGTTGATGATCTCCCATCTTTTCTTTGGTTCAGCAATCCTTTGCAGTAGACCAAACCATTTCCCAGTGGTCCTGTTGGACTTCTGAAAAGTTTCACAACTGGTAACATACCATATAATGGAGTCTCTCCAATTAATACACCAAGAATTTTTTTTAACCTTATCTGAGGTTCTATCAGAAGATAAAAGACCAGATGAGCAGTTATCATGGCACTCAGCCAAAACATGTTTGATATGGTCATCCTTAGTTATGTCAGCTTGATACTATGTTCAGAGCAACCTGTCAATAGCAACACAAAAAATAAGAATATCTCAATTAGCAAAATAATGAGTGATAAATCCATAAATATCATTGCAGAAATGAATTCCTTACCCAAAATTAGGCAGGGTCACTCACTTACCCCACCCTTGAATTCCAAATCCTTATAATTTTAAAATAATTTAAAAGAAAAGTACTAAAAATTAAGACACCAGTATGGCACTTTTTGGCCATTCTAATATTTCACACGTATTTTCACGTATATGGTTTACACCTAAAATTCACTCAGAATTGAGGTGTTGTGTATATTTTAGGAGTTACACATGGAAAGGTGTTATGTCACAATTCCCGCGCGCAGCCCCACATCACTATATATCCCTACGTACTAGTAGTAGAAGATTCCTGCGTACTAGAGACCCGCACGCAGCTGATTCTGCCACGCACGCAGCGGATCCTACACTGCGCGCATCTGTACTAACTGATCCCCGCTTCTGGATCAGTCGTGACTAATCTGACAACCAGGTACCGCATAGAATAGCTACAACCTAGTTAGGGTTGCCTAGGATATGTAACAAACTGACATATGCATTACTAATGATCCAAAAAGATCAAAACTTAAATAAAATTAATGAAAATTAAGTTTAAAAAATTTTTTAATAATAAATCAAAGATCAAGGATTATCACGTAAATCACTGACCCTGATCTTTGAAGACCACAAAAAACTACAAGGAGTGTTCATAAAAATTATTAAAAATTATCTACATGGTAAGCAGATGATGGAAAATCAGTAAACCTTCACATCTGCCCGCTTTAAAGCAATATCAACAGTACAGAAGAAGGATGAGTGCAGAATGATCAAATTTACGCTATAACAGATTAACAGATCCTGTGGCTAAAATGGTACTGAAATCCAGCAGATCTAAGGACAGATGATTGACAGAGCCAAGTGAACGTGCCAATATCGCCCTGAATGGCTTTCCAGCCTCAGCCAACGAGCAGAATCCTCTCTACGTGCACTGAGAAGCTCAAAATCACCCAAAAAGGTATTTATACAGACCTCTTTGGATCTATTATTCAAGCGTAGTTACCAGGAATTATTTATTATCAATCAGACACCGTTTCATTTTTGATCAAGTGTATATATGAAGATAAGCAAGTGATTTATGAAAAATTCTGTAGTAGTATTGTTTACCCTTATTAACCAATCAACCATTCAAGTTTAGTCAAGCAATCTATCCCATCTGCTCTGAAACCCTTCCAAATATTCCAGGATTTTCGTGGTAAGGTGCTTGGAGTTAGTGTTACCCTTCCTGTCTTGGCCATTTGTGCTTTTAGGCCCGGCCATTAGTGGATTAATGCCTTTCTAAGGCACCCATCTTTATCCCAAGGTTCTTAAACTGCATAAGGAGGCCCCTTGAAGAGAGGTTGCTAGTCTGTAAAGATCCCCAGTAGTATGATACTGTGGCCCCTCTTTCATATTATATTGAAGCCCATTTACTACCAAACCAATTAAACCTTGCAACTTCTCTTATTATATCATTTATTTGAGCTTCTAAGTGTTTATTATTGGAATAATAATTATTATTATCATTCCAGGATTTTTATCACTCTCTGTAGCTAAAGGACTGCAAGGTTCCTGGTATCAGAGAGCTGACAACTAAGGGTCTGGCCAGGAATTATCCTTAAATAATTAATTTTGAATTATTTATTCCTTGGAACAGTCTATTTATTTTTAAAAAAATAAGTTAACATACTTATAACATATATCTTTGATCATTTGTTTCTCTAGTGGATCTTAAGACCAATGGAGAATTGATCATTTAATATTTGAAAATTCTTAAAAAGAAAAAAGAAGAAAAACTCCTTAACGCTTTCCCTGTCATTTTAAATCCTGAGTAACAACAGGAGAAATTGCTTTATTATAAACGGAAGTTTATAAAAGACAAAGAACTTGAGCTTGAAAGAATTATCAATTTCAATTCTTGAATAAGGCAACATAAGGAGTGGAAGATTTATCAAAGGAATCTTTATATTTATAAACTAAATAACCCTAAAGATAAAGAAAAATCCAAAAAGAAAAAAAGTGATTATTTTTTCTAAAAATATCATTTCAACACGTAAAAATACAAAAAATATCAAACTTATATCTTTTGTTTTTATCCATCTCAGTGGATTTTTTTTTGTGATCTCATTAACCAGGACCTCCTAGAGGACTTCACAGACAGTTTACAATTGGACAGCCCCTTGGATTTATCCCAGGATCTGATTGGAACTCACTCAGATCCCATTGGAATACCCACCAAGGATAGTTGTGATCCAAACCAAGTGTTGGTACCCTTGAATTTAACTTTAAGTCAGTTAAAATATATGTAAAAACTTATTAAAAATATAAAACACACAAAAAAATATCATTTTTATATTTTCAAAGTCTTTTTTCAAAGTTTTGACAAAAGACTTACTCATTTTTTTGGTGCTATGTATCAAAATAGGCGCAAAACCCGTGCAACAAGTATAGCTCCGTCCTATGGATCTCTGCCCGGAGGAACCTGTGCACGCAAGGACTCCAGTCTTGACCGCAATGAGGGGACTCAAACCCGTGACCATAGCGTCACGTGGGATGACGAAGGCAACAACCGCGGCCGCCAACTCAACCAACAAACTGTTGGAGAACCATCCCTTGCCCACCATCTTATCCCAGGGGGGTACAGGTCCTCCTACGCCAAACCAGCCGGACTCAACCAAGGAGGAATGAGTCAAAGTGTTAGTGAAAGAGCACGTGAGCTATTGGGAACAATTCAGGTTGGCTCAGACCCAGGAGGATCAACCAGTTATGAGAAAAGCCATTTCTCAGGCCAAGAAATCTCAGATTTCTCTGCAAAGGTGGATCCCAAAGAAAGATGTAGAAGGATACGTGCAGAAACGGGATCCTTGGGATCATTTAGCTTCCTTAAAGGGAAAGGACCCCAAAAAGATGAGGTCCTCAGATCATCAGAAGTTAAGGAACCCAAATGATTGGGACAACATAATATCCTTAGCCCAGAAGTGGAAAAATTTGTACTGCAATTAGATGTAGAAGCTCTTAATAGCTTTTCTGTAAATGTGTCTCACAATTTTAATATTTTAAGCCAATGCTTTGACAGAGTTTATCAACAATTGGACAAATGGAGTTCAAGTATTTTCAGAATTATTGACACTAAGTCTCAGATTATGAGAATTGATCAGTTGGAAAACAAAACAAATCATGGATAGTATAAGAACTAGTAAGTTGGACCTGATGAAACATATTGATGATAACCAATCAATTCTTCAGGAAGATATTCTTTCAATCATAGACCAGCTTAAGGAAGAAGTTAAGAAAACTAGTCCTACTCCTTCAGCTCATCTGATTAACAAAATTGACTTATTAAGCAATAAACTTGATTTGGAATTAGGTATGATCAAGAATAATCTCAGAGATATTAAGTTCAATTTTACTAACTCTCTGGTCATTGACCTAGAAGAGACAAGAACCTCTAGGTTCACCAGTACTCCTAGTTTTCCTCCCAGAACCAGGATAACTAGGAATGAGTCTTTCAGAACCAGTCCTACTCCTGAAATGGATCAGGCTTTGAAGCTACTTTCTCCCATCACTGAATGGCCTAAATTCTCTGGAGAAGGAGAATAAAACCATGTCAGTTTCATTAAATTTATTGGCTATACTCTTTCTTCTTATGAGCTCCCTGATGCAATAGCTGTGGTGAGATTGCCCAAATGATTTGAAGGAGTAGCTCTTGATTGGTTTATCAATAAAACAGAAGAAGTTGTATCTTTATCTTGTAATTCTTGGAAAGAATTGATCAAAGTGCAGTTTGGTACCAGAATTTGGAAAAGACAGATGATGAAAACTTGTGAAACTTCCCAGTTTGATCCATCCAAGGACAAACTTCATAAGTGGTGCTTAAACCAGAAAAGGAGGTAAGATTGTTTCTACCCTGATGCTGATAAAGAAGAAGTTAATAAAAGACTCCTCAGCTTATGTCCCGGACAAATCAACCCCAGCGTAAGTTGCAGAATGCCTATGGATTCAGATCTTTCCACCTTAATAGGTTTATTGGAAGAAACTATTGATATGAATGCTCTTGACAGGAGAGTCAATAGACTCCCCAGGGAAAAAAATACTAGGAACAGGGAAGAATATACTGCCAAAACTAATGAATCTCCTGCTACTAATCCATCTACCTTGGAAGTCCACAAGACTCCAGAATCAAAGGAAAAATTATGTTGGAACTGTAACCAAACAGGACACGTTAAACCTGATTTTCCTCTACCTAGGAAAAGGATTAATCTTATTGAAGAAGAATAGTATTACAATCCTGACCCTCACCTTGATGATACTGATTTATCACTCTCTGTTTGTGATATAATGATCACTAACCCCATCAATGTTATTGAAGGTAGTATTGAGTCTTCTGTGGACATAAATTCCGTCAATGAGGATTCTAACTTACCTCAAAAATGGAATCCCAACATGAAGATTCACCACATCTCTGAGGCTAAGGCCTTGACTCTAAAACCTTCTGCTGGTAAAAGTTAAAATTCAGGCAAAACATGCTATGCTACTGGTTTAATCCAAGGTTCCCCTGTTAAGTTACTTCTACACAGTGGAGCATTTTGCTCTTGTGTTGGTTCAACTTATCTGGAGAAACAAGACCCAAACTGGAAACTGAAACTACTAACAGTACCTCAGGCTAAGTTCAGCAGTTGCAATTTTGCTCTCAATGCTGTTGGAGTATGGTCTTCTGATGTCATAATACCACACTCTAAATGATCACTCAAACTGAACATTGAATTTGTAGTGCTCCAAAATGGAGTGTGTGATTAATTTATCCTTGGAAATGATTCTCTTTGCTTATACGGCATAGGTGTGTTCCAAAGCAAGGGTAGATATTTCACTATAGGAGGAGACTGGAATAAGAAGTTCCAAATATTCCATGTCAATGCTCAAACTTTTGATTTAACTTATGAAAACCACGTAGAGAGTTTCAATCAGGAATACTTCTCTCAGGCTGCTTTTAATTCTCTTCTCAATGAAGAAGTGAAATGGGATATCCTAGAAGTATGTTTTGAAATTAAGATTTCTTTCTGTACCAAGGATCACCCCATTGGTAAAATCAAAGGACATGATATGATCCTAACTCTAACCATTGACCTCCTTACCCACCTAACCCAGGAGACCTGCTTACCCTTCTAGTAAAAAATCTAGAGCTGCTCTGGAAACTCATATTCAAGAGTTGGTTGATTTACAAGTCTTAAGGAAAGTAGGACACAATGAACAAGTGGATATCACCACGCCCGTAATAATATCTTGGCACAATGATAAATCAAGAATGGTTGGAGATTTCAGAATGCTGAAAAACTACACCCAAGCTGATTATTACCCAATTACAAGAATTGACCATGCTCTGCATAACCTGTCCAAAGCCAAGTATATCACTACCATGGACATGCTGAAAGGTTTTCAACAAATACCTATCAGCCCTGATAGCCAAAAATTCATGAGGATTATCTGTCATTTGGGAATTTATGAGTCTCTTAGGATGCCTTTTGGTATAAAAAATGCTCCTTCTCATTTTCAAAGGATCATGGATATTGTCTTAGGATTATTCATCAGACAGGGATGAATGATGGCATACATTGATGATGTTATCATCTACTCTGATCATTGGGACACTCACATGGAGAAATTAAGGCTAGTCCTCAAAACCATCTCTGCCGTGGGATTGAAAGTATCAATGAAAAAGTGTAACTTTGGCTACGGGGAACTCAAAGCCTTAGGACACATTGTCTCCAGATTAACCTTAGCTTCTGACCAAAGCAAGACAGAAGAAGTAATGAATAAGCCTATGCCTCAGAATAAATCTGAACTCCTATCCTTTATCAGCTTCTGCAGCTACTATAGGAAGTATTTACCAGAGTTTGCTCTTCTAACCAAATGCCTGTATGAGATCTGCAACAACACCACTGTGTTTGAAATGACTCATGACAGAGTCAAGAACTATGAGGAACTCAAACTTGCAATGACTTCAGCTCCAGTACTGATCCAGCCAGATTATTCTAAACCTTTCAAAAATTACATAGATGCCAGCTTGGAAGGGCTAGGAGCTGCTTTACACCAGGAAGTCATAGAGGATGACAAACCAGTGGAAAAACCTATACTCTTCATATCCAGACAAATTAAAGACACTGAGAAAAGGTACGGTGCAAGCCAAATGGAATGTCTTGCCTTAGTATGGGCTCTAGAGATACTCCATTATTACTTAGAAGGCACCAATTTCACTTTTATTACTGACTGCAATGCTTTCAGGACATTGATGAACATGAAGACCCCTATTAGGCACATGTTAAGATGGCAGATAGCTATACAACAGTAAAGAGGTCAGATGACCATAGTTCATCAAGCTGGGACTAAACACCAGAATGCTGATAGTTTAAGAAGGAATGTGTTACCCAATGACCCAAGTAGCCCTGCTTATGATCCAGAGGATAATGATATCTTCCCTATCCTTAAAATTAACAGGTCAAGCACTGAAGCTCCTATAATGGGAATCCACATTTGTGAACTGAATGAATCATTGTTCAACTCAATCAAAGAATCTTACAGTTCTGGCATAAAGACTCTGATCACTATTATGGAAAGTACTTCTCCACCTTCTGAATTGATCAATAGCCTACCTGAACCTCTTTTGAAACCATACAAAGCCGGAAGTTTCACCATATGGGATGATCTGGTATACTATAGGCATCAACATTCAAGTGTTATATTCTTAACTAAGGATGACCATATCAAACATGTTCTGACTGAGTGCCATGATAACTGCTCATCTGGTCATTTATCTGCTGATAGAACCTTAGATAAGGTTAAACAAACTGCTTTGTGGGTTAATTGGAGAGACTCCAATATACAGTATGTTACCAGTTGTGAAACTTGTGAGAAGTCCAACAGGACTACTGGGAAACGGTTTGGTCTACTGCAAAAGATTGCTGAAACCAAGAAAAGATGGGAGATCATCAATAAGGACTTTGTAACTGGACAACCACCAGGAGGAGCCTATTCCTACAACTCAGTCTTAGTCATTGTGGATAGGTTCTCCAAGAAAGCAAAGTTCCTACCTAATCACAAGGAAGACACTGCTATGGAAGTTGCCCTATTATTTTGGAACAGACTCATTGCTGATGTTGGATTTACCAAGATTATTATCAGTGACAGAGATCCTAAATTCACCTCTGAGTTCTCGAGAAATTTTCATGATATTCTTGGAATCACCTTAGCTTTCTTTACAGCTTATCACCCTCAGATGGATGGATTAGCTGAAAGAATGATTCAGACCCTGGAAGAAATGCTCAGAAGATTCTGTGGCTTTGGACTAGAATACAAGAATTATGACGGTTATTGCCACGATTGGGTTAGCCTTTTACCTGCACTGGAGATGGCCTACAACAGTAGCAAGCACTCTACCACTAAGGAAGCACCTTACATACTGGAAAGAGGATGGATTCCTAGATTACCCAAGGATAACCTTAACCAACAGCTAACCAATATTCACCCTACATCCCTTGATTTCAAAACCATGATAGATTTAGCCAAAAAACATGCTGTTAAGTGTATCCCGGATGCTGTGGAGTATAAAAAGCAAAGGTGGGATAAAACTCATAAGGAACCTGATTTCAAGATTGGTTATCAAGTCTTGATCTCCACCACCAACTTTACCAACTTAGCTGGAAATAGAAAGCTTATACCAGCTTTTGTTGGACCTTTCACCATTAATAAACTTCATGGTAAAAATTCTGTGGAAGTAATCCTCAGTGATGAGCTTTCTAGAAAACATCCTGTCTTCCCAGTAAGTCTCATCAAACGCTACCACCCAAGGAATGGAGAACATAATCCTTCACTTGCAAAACCTGTTACAGAAGAACCTGAAAAGGAAAAAGGAAAAATTAGCAAGGTCCTTAAAGATAAAAAAGATAGGATCAATGTAAAAGATGTCAGACTCTACCTGGTTAGATACAAGGGAGAATCAGCTGATAAAGATGAATGTTTGACTGAAAATAATATCCCTGACAGGCCTATAAACCTGAGGAACTACAGAGCCAGCAGGAGGCATTAACCCAAAAATTTTTTTCAGACATAGAGATATCTTGGAGTGGGGGATGTCAGCTTGCTACTATATACAGAGCAAGCTGTCAATAGCAACAAAAAACTATTAAAAAATAATAATATCTCAATTAACAATGTAAGGAGTGAGAAATCCAAAAATATTATTGCGGAAATGAATTCCTCACCCAAAATTGTCACTCACTGACCCCACCCTTGAATTCCAAATCCTTATATTTTTAAAATAATTAAAAAGAAAAGTACTCAAAATGACAACACCAGTATGGCACTTTTTGGCCATTCTACTATTTCACGGGTATTGTCACGTATATGTTTTACACCTAAAATTCACTCAGAATTAAGGTGTTGTGTATATTTTAGGAGTTACACACGGAAATTTGTTATCTCACAATTCCCGTGCGCAGCCCCACATCATTACGTATCCCTATGTACTAGTAGTAGCAGATTCCCGCGTACTAGAGACCCGCACGCAGCTGATTCTGCCAAGCACCAGCGGATCCTACCCTGCGTGCATCTTTACTAACTGATCCCCGCGTCTGGATCAGTCATGACTAATCTGAAAACCAGGTACCACTCAGAAGAGCTACAACCTAGTTAGTGTTGCCTAGTATATCAAAAAAACTGACATATGCATTACTAATGATCTAAAAAGATCAAAACTTAAATTAAATTAATGAAAATTAAGTTGAAAACATTTTTTAATAATAAATCAAAGATCAAGGATTATCACGTAAATCACTGACCCTGATCTTTTAAGACCACAAAACACTACAAGAAGTGTTCATAGAAATTATTTCAAATTATCTACATGATCAGGAGATGATGGAAAATCAGTAAACATCCCCATCTCCCTGCTTTAAAGCAATATCAACAGTACAAATGAAGGATGAGTACAGAATGATCAAATTTATGCTATAACAGATTAACACATCCTGTGGCTAAAATAGTACTGAAATCCAGAAGATATAAGGGTCTCTTTAAGTTCCCTGAGAAACTCAAAATTACCCCAAAATTTATCTATACAGCCCTCTCTGGATCTATTATTTAAGCATAGTTACCAGGAATTATTTATTATGAATCAGACACTGTGTCATTGTTGATCAAGTACTTATATGAAGATAAGCAAGTGATTTATGAATAAGTCTGTAGTTGTATTGTTTACCCTTCTTAACCAATCAACCATTGAAGTTTATTCAAGCAATCTACCGCATCTGCTCTGAAAACCTTCCAATTATTCCAGGATTTTCGTGCTAAAGTGCTCAGAGTGAGTATTACCCTTCCTGTCTTGGTCATTTGTGCTGTTAAGCCCAGCCATTAGTGGAATAAGTTGTTTCTAAGGCACCCATCTTTATTTCAAGGTTCTTAAACTACCTAAGGAGGCCCCTTGAAGAGAGTTTGCTAGTTTGTAGAGATCCCCAGTAGTATAATACTGTGGCCCCTCTTTTACATTATATTGAGAGCCATTTATTACCAAACCAATCAAACCTTGCAACTGCTCTTATTATATCATTTATTTGAGCTTCTAAGTGTTTATTATTGGAATAATAATTATTATTATCATTCCAGAATTTTTATCACTCTCTGTAGCTAAAGGACTGCAAGGTTGCTGGTATCAGAGAGCTGACAAGTTAAAACTATAACACTTGAATATTGATGCCTATAGTATACTAGACCATCCTATTTGGTGAACATTCCGGCTTTGTATGGTTTTAAAAGAGGTTCAGGTAGGCTATTGATCAATTCAGATGGTGGAGAAGTAATTTCCATAATAGTGATCAGAGTTTTCATGCCAGAACTGTAAGATTCTTTGATTGAGTTGAACAATGATTCATTCACTTCACAAATGTGGATTCCCATTATAGGAGCTTCAATTTTCAAACTGTTAATTTTAAGGATAGGGAAGACATCATTATCCTCTGGATTTTACTTGGGTCATTGGGTAAAGCATTTCTGCTCAAACTATCAGCATTCTGGTGTTTAGTCCCAGCTTGATGAACTATGGTCATCTGACCTCTGTACTGTTTTATGGCTATCTGCCATCTTAGTATGTGCCTACTAGGGGTCTTCATTTTCATCAATGTCCTGACCGCATTACAGTCAGTAATCACAGTGAAATTGGTGCCTCCCAAGTAATAATGGAGTTTCTCTAGAGCCCATACTAAGGCAAGACATTCCATTTGACTTGCACCGTACCTTTTCTCAGTGTCTTTAATTTGTCTGGATATGAAGAGTATAGGCTTTCCAACTGGTTTTTCATCCTCTATGACTTCTTGGTGTAACGCAGATCCTAGCCCTTCCATGCTGGCATCTATGTAGAGTTTGAAAGGTTTAGAATAATCTGGCTGAATCAGTACTGGAGCTGAGGTCATTGCCATCTTGAGTTCCTCATAGTTTGTGACTCTTCCATGCATCATTTCTAACACGGTGGTGTTGTTGCAGATCTCATACAGGCATTTGGTTAGAAGAGCAAATTTTAGTAAGTACTTTCTATAGTAGCTACAGAAGCTGATAAAGGATAGGAGTTCAGTTTTATTCTGAGGCATTGGCCTATTCATTACTGCTGCTATCTTGTTTTTGTCAGCAGCTAAGGTTAGTCAGAGACAATTTTCCCTAAGGCTTTGAGTTCTCCGTAGCCAAAGTTGCACTTTTTCATTGATACCTTTAATCCCATGGCAGAGATGGTTTTGAGGACTAATCTTAATTTATCCAGGTGGGTATCCCAATCATCAGAGTAAATGATAACATCATCAATGTAAACCATTATCCATCCTTGTCTGATGAACAATCCTAGAACTGTGTGCATCCTCCTTTGAAATTGAGAAGGAGAATTTTTTATACCAAAAGGCATCCTTAGATACTCATATATTCCCAAATGACAGATAATTTTCATGAATCTTCTGGCTATCAGGGCTGATAGGAATTTGATGAAAACCTTTCAGCATGTCAATGGTATTGATGTACTTAGCTTTTGACAGGTTATGAAGAGAATGGTAAATCCTGGGAATTGGATAATAATCAGCTTGGGTGTAGTTGTTCATAATGCTGAAATCTCCAACCATCCTTGACTTATCATTATTCCAAGCTATAATTACTGGGGTAGTGATATCCACTTGTTCATTGTGTCCTACTTTCCTTAAGACTTTTAAGTCAACCAACTCTTGAATATGAGTTTCCAGAGCACCTCTAGATTTTGGACTAGAAGGATAAACAGGTCTCCTGAGGTTAAGTGGGTAAGGAGGCTAAATGTTTAGAGTAAGAATCATATCATGTCCTTTGATGTTACCAATGGGGTTATCCTTGGTACAATAAGCATTCTGTTTTCCAAAACATACTTGTAGGATGTCCCGTGTTTGTTCTTCATTGAGCAGGGGATTCAAAGCTGCTTGAGAGAAGTATTCCTGATTGAAACTATCTAAGTTTTTTCATAAGTTGAATCAGAACTTTGAGCATTGACATGGCATATTTGAAACTTCTTGTTCCAGTCTCCCCCTATGGTGAAGTGTGTACCCTTGCTTTGGAATAAATCTATATCATATAAGCACAGAGAATCATTTCCAAGGATAAATTAATCACATACACCTTTTGGAGCACTACAAATTCAATTTTCAGTTTGAGTGATCCTTTAGAGTGAGAGAGTATGATTTCAGAAGACCATAATCCAACAGCATTGAGAGCAGAATTAAAACTGCTGAACTTAGCCTGAGGTACTGGTAGTAAGTTCTGTTTTGAGTTTGGGTCTTACTTCTCCAGATAAGTTGAACCAACACAAGAGCAAAAGGCTCCACTGTCTAGAAGTAACTTAACAGGGGAACCTTGGGTTAAACCAGTAGCATAGAATTTTTTGCCTGAAGTGTAACTTTTACTGGCAGAAGGTTTTAGATCCAAGGCCTTAGCCTCAGAGATTTGGTGAATCTTCATGTTGATATTCCATTTTTGAGGTAAGTTAGAATCCTCATTGATGGAATTTATGTCCAGAGAAGACTCAATACTACCTTCAATAACATTGATGGGGTTAGTGATCATTAAATCACAATCAGAGAGTGATCCATCAGTATCATCAAGGTGAAGGTCAGGATTGTCATACTCTTCTCCTTCAATAAGATTAATCCTTTTCCTAGGTAGAGGAAAATCAGGTTTTACGTGTCCTGTTTGGTTACAGTTCCAAAATAATTTTTCCTTTGATTCTGGAGTCTTCTTGAATTCCAAGGTAGATGGATCATTAGCAGGAGATTCTTTAGTTTTGGCAGTATATTCTTCCCCGTTCCTAGTATTTTGTTCCCTGGGGAGTCTATTGACTCTCATATCAAGACCATTCATATCAATAGTCTCTTCCAATACACCTATTAAGGTGGAATGATCTGACTCCATAGGCATCCTGCACCTTACACTGTGGTTGATTTGTCTGGGACATAAGTTGAGGATTCTTTCATTGACTTCTTCTTTATCAGCATCCAGATAGGAACAGTCTAACCTCTTTTTCTTGTCTAAGCACCACTTATGAGGTTTGTCCTTGGATTGATCAAACTTGGAAGTTTCAAAAGTTTTCATCATCTTTCTTTTCCAAATCCTGGTACAAAATTGTATTTTGATCAATTATTTCCAAGAACTCCAGGATAAAGATCGCACTTCTTCTCTCTTATTGATCAACCAATCAAGAGCTACTGCTTAGAATAGTCTGGGAAATCTTAACACAGCTATTGCATCAGGGAGCTCATAAAAAGAAAGAGTATAGCCAATAAATTCAATGAAACTGACATGGTTGTATTCTCCTTCTGCAGAGAATTTAGGCCATTCAGTGATGGGAGGAAGTAGCTTCAAAGCCTGCTCCATTTAAGGAGTAGGACTGGGTCTGAAAGACTCATTCCTAGTTATCCTGGTTCTGGGAGGAACACTAGGAGTACTGGTGAACCTGGCAGGTCTAGTCTCTTCTAGGTCAATGACCAGAGAGTTTGTAAAATTGACCTTAATATCTCTGAGACAATTCTTAATCATACCTAACTCCAAATCAAGTTTATTGCTTAATAAGTCAATTTTGTTAATCAGATAAGCTGAAGTAGTAGGACTTGTTTTCTTAACTTCTTCCTTGAGCTGGTCTATGGTTGCAAGAATATCTTCCTGAAGAATTGATTGTTTATCATCAATATGTTTCATCAGGTCCAACTTACTAGCTTTTATACTATCCTTGATTTGTTGTATTTCCAACTCATCAATTATCATAATCTGAGACTTTTTGTCAATCACTCTGAAAATACTTCAACTCAATTTGTCCAATTTTTGATAAACTTTGTCAAAGCATTGGCTAATAATAGTAAAATTGCAAGACACATTTACAGAAAAGCTATTAAGAGCTTCTACATCTAATTGTGGTACACATTTTTCCACTTCTGTGCTAGGGATATTATTCTGTCCCAATCCTTTGGGTTCCTTAAATTCTGATGGGCTGAGGACCTCATCTTTTTGGGGTCCTTTCCCTTTAAGGAAGCTAACTGATCCCAAGGGTTCCAGTTCTGCACGTAGCCTTCTAGTTCTTTCTTTGGAATAAACCTTTGCAGAGAAATCTGAGATTTCTTTGCAAAAGAAATAGCTTTTCTCATACCTGGTTGATCCTCCTGGGTCTGAGCCAACTTCAATTGTTCCCAATAGCTCATGTGCTCTTTCACTAACACTTTGACTCTTTCCTCCTTGGTTGAGTCCAGCTGGGGTGGCGTAGGAGGACCTGTACCCTCCTGGGATGAGGTGTTGGGCAACGGGTGGTTCTCCAACAGACTGTTGGTCAAGTTGGCTACTGGGGTTGTTGCCGTCGTTGTCCTGCATGACGCTACGGTCAAGGGTTTGAGTCCCCTCATTGCGCTCGCAACTGGAGTCCTTGTGTGCACGGGTTCCTGTGGGAAGAGATCCATACAACGGGGCTCTACCTGTTGCGCAGGTGTTGGCCTATTTTGATACATGGCACCAAAAAAATGAGTAAGTCTTTTGACAAAACTTTTGAAAAAGCCTTTCAAAATATAAAAACAATATTTTTGTGTATTTTATATTTTTAATAATTTTTTTATGTATATTTTAACTCACTTAAAGTTAAATTCAAGGGATCCAACACTTGGTTGGGATCAAAACAGTCCTTGGGGGGTATTCCAACGGGGTCTGAGTGAGTTCCAATCAGATGCTGGGATAAATCCAAGGGTAAGTCCAAGGGTACACTTTCTGGGATGTCTTCTAGGAGGCCCTGGTCAATGAGATCACCAAAAAAAATCCATTGAGATGGATAAAAACAAAAAATATAAGTTTAATATATTTTTGTATTTTTACGTGTTGAAATGATATTTTTAGGAAAAATAATCACTTTTATTATTTTTGGATTTTTCTTTATCTTCAGGGTTATTTAGTTTAAAAATATAAAGCTTCCTTTGATAAATCTTCCACTCCTTATGTTGCCTTAATAAAGAATTAAAATTGATAATTGTTTCAAGCTCAAGTTCTTTGTTCTTTATAACCTGCTGTTTCTCATAAAGCAATTTCTCCTGTTATTTCTCAGGAGTTATAATAACAGTTACAAAGTTACGGAGTTCTTCTTCTTTTTTCTTTTTAAGAAGGTTCAAATAATAATTTATCAATTCTCTGTTGGTCTTAAGATCCACTAGGGAAAAAAATGATCAAAAATATATGTTATTAAGTATGTTAAATTATTTTTAAAAAAATAAATAGACTGGTCCAAGGAAAAAATAATTAAAAACGAATTATTTAGGGATAATTCCCAGCCAGACCCCCAGTTTTTAGCTCTCTGATACCAGGAACCTTGCAGTCCTTTAGCTACATTGAGTGATAAAAATGCTGGAATAATAATTATTATTATTATTTCAATAATAAACACTTAGAAGCTCAATTAAATGATCTAATAAGAGCAGTTGAAAGGTTTAATTGTTTTGGTAATAAATGATTTTCAATATAATATAAAAGAGGGGCCAGATTATTATACTAATGGGGATCTTTACAGACTAGAAACCTATCTTCAAGGGGCCTCCTTAGGCAGTTTAAGAACCTTGGAATAAAGATGGTTGCCTTAGAAAGGACTTATTCCACTAATGGCCAGGCATAACAGCACAAATGGACAAGATAGGAAGGGTAACACTCACTCTGAGCACTTTACCACGAGAATCCTGCAATAATTGGAAGGGTTTCAGAGCAAATGGGGTGGATTGCTTGACTAGACTTCAAGGGTTGATTGGTTAATAAGGATAAATAATACTACTAGAGACTAAGTCATAAATCACTTGCTTATCTTCATATAAGCACTTGATCAACAATGACACAATTTCTGATTGATAATAAATAATTCCTGGTAAAACTGATGATGGAATAATGGATCCAAAGAGGTCTGTATAAATACCTTTTTGGGTGACTTTGAGCTTCTCAGGGCACGTAAAGAGGGTTCTGCTTGTTGGCTGAGGCTGGAAATTCAATCAGGGAGAAAATGGCACGTCCACGTTGTGCTGTCAATTGGCTGTCCTTAGATCTGCTGGATTTCTGTACTATTTTAGCCACAGGATCTGTCATCTGTTATGGCGTAAATTTGATCATTCTGTACCTATCCTTTATTTGTACTATGGATATTGCTTCAAAGCGGGCAGATGTGGACGTTTACTGATTGTTCATCATCTGCTGATCATGTAGATAATGTTTAATAAGTTTTATGAACACTCCTTGTAGTGTTTTGTGGTCTTCAAAGATCAGGGTCAGTGATTTAAGTGATAATCCTTGATCTTTGATTTATTATAAAAAAATTTTTTAAACTTAATTTTCATTAATTTTATTTAAGTTTTGATCCTTTTAGATCATTAGTAATGCATATGTCAGTTTTTTTGATATACTAGGCAACTCTAACTAGGTTGTAGCTCTTCTGAGCCGTACCTGGTTGTCAGATTAGTCACAACGGATCCACATGCGGGGATCAGTTAGTCCAGATGCGCGCAGGGTTGGATCAGCTGCGTGTGTGGCAGAATCAGCTGCGCACGGGTCTCTAGTTCGCAGGAATCTGCTAATACAAGTACGTAGGGATATGTAATGATGCGGGGATGTGTGGGGGATATGTGACATAACACATTTCCGCATGTAACTCCTAAAATATACACAACACCTCAATTCTGAGTGAATTTTAGGTTTAAACCCTATACGTGACAACACGTGTGAAATATTAGAATGGCCAAAAAGTGCCATACTGGTGTCGTAATTTTTAATACTTTTCTTTTTAATTATTTTAAAAATGTAAGGACTTGGAATTCAATGGTGGGGTCAGTGAGTTACCCTAACTAATTTTGGGTGAGAAATTCATTTCTTTAATAATTTTTATGGATTTCTTCCTCCTTATTTTGTTAATTGGGATATTCATATTTTTCATAGCTTTGTGTTGCTATTGACAGGTTGCTCTGTACACAGTGGCAAGCTGAAATTTTTGATGACTTTTTCTAGATTTCTTTCTTTCATATGCTTTCTGGTCACATGTCACGTCTATTTATGTCTTATTTCCTTATTTCACAAGTTGTCACATCCTATGCTGCCGCGGGCAATACCCTTCTCACATTGGGGGATGGAGAATATCTACAGTCTCTCATATTTGACAGACTGCTCAAGATCCCCTCTCAATCTCATCACTAGACTTCTTAGAATCCCTCACTTCATTCCTTCACCTCTATCCCCGGCTCAGAATCACTCAATTGGTTGACTTTACTTGGTTGGATTTGTCCTTGACTTCTAACTCATCAACCTGATCACCTTTGAAAATCAATAGTGCAGTAGGTAACAACAAAACTTTTCAACTCAGCATCAGGTAAAACTTAACTAATTGTGTCCTTCCTTATTCACAAGTTCTCCTGGGTGAATAGGTGTCTCTGTTGAATTCAGCATTTTGATACTCTACTAAGTCTGTCTAGGGCTATAACCCTATCCCTATAGGTGTCATTTCTTTTTGTTCCTTCTTCCTGATTCTTTATGATTTTTCTGTCTGGCTGTTTCATTCTTTGCTTATAATTTTCTTACAATCAACCGCCTGGTTTAGTTTCATCAATTCAGTTTATCTTTTACTGATGAAGACTGGATTTCCTAATGTTAATAAAACCAGCAACTACATACAGGCAAGTTAGAGAAGTAGTGCATAGAGGATAATAAAGAAGCAGTTCATACCAAGCTAGTATAATCTCAAAGTGTGAACAGATAACCTGAAATGTTGAAAAGTTGACAGGCTAGACTACCTCCTCTGATAATGCCGGAATACCTCCAAAGATGAATATAAGAAAGAGTCAAAAAATGAAGGAGTTGAGTGGAGAAAGTTTTAGAACAGAGATTGCACCAAATCATAGCAAGCTCCACATGAATGGCCATTCTTCTTGGAAGCATTAGATTGTTGAAGACTGGATTGGTTTATTTGGATGAAATTGAGTTGAATTATTGAGTGCTTCAAAAATAAAAATAAAAAAGAAGAAAGAAGAAAGAAAACCAGTTCCTCCTCTCTGATTCCTTTGGACTCCAGCCTAACTTGTTGCGCGCAACGGAGGTGAGGAGTATTGAATAAGTATTTTGAATACTAACAAACCCTGCGCATCTAGGTGAGCGCACGTGTAGTTGTATTGAGAAAATTAAGGAAATAAAAATAAAGAATGAGAAATATAAAAAGGGAAAAAAATAAATAATAATAATAATAAATATAGAATAATGAAAAGGAAATCAATGATATATGTCAAAATTTACAGAACACAATATTTGTCTTTCTTCATCTTCATCTCATCTCTTGATCTTCTCTCTTTTTCCACTTCTGGTCTTCCTTCTCCTTTTCTTGTTTCATTTCTTTCATACTTATCTCATCTACTCATCTCATCCCTTCAATACTCCTCTCAAGCCTTGCCTCTCAAAAGTCCACCTTCTCTGTTTGTGTTACTGGTTAGATATTGCTGACTGTCTCATCTCTTTGAATCTTGCCTCATTCTTCTAATATTGACCTCATTCTTGTCCAGTCTACCTTGTCTCTCAATGCCAGATTTCTCAGTTTTAAGTTTCATCAATCTAGCAATTTAATAGATGCCTACTGTCCCTAGCTGTTGCTCACAATCTTGCTATCCATCAACTAGATGTTTGAAGTGTGTCCTTGACATTCAATCTCACAAATCAGGTCACTTTTCTACCACCACTGGGGTACAATCAGGGTCACAATACAGTCTTGGAATTCCTAAAATCCATATACACCCTTAAACAATCTGCACTGTTATGGTATCAACGCCTTAGTGCGTTCATTACCAAGGCCAGACTTCAGGTGTCAAACCACAACCCATGTGTTTTCTTTGATCCAGATCTGTTGGCTGGCAGAACCTGGGCACTATCTGAAAGAACCTAGCCTTGTCTCAATGGTCTCTTACTGAGCGGATAAGGTGATTTTTGTATATTTGGTGTTTTACCCGCGCAAAAGAACAATATTATGATTATCTTAAAATCATGGTGTGTATCTTGAAATGATGGTGTGAGATATTAAGAAAATGATGATGACAAAATGGAATAAAAAAAGAGGAGAACAGCAGTAAATGACAACCTCTGCCCTTATATAACATCATCTCCGTGGCCTGTAAGGTGCAGGTAGGATAGAAGTGGACTTCTTAGTCAGTCATCCATTGGCGCGTGTGCAGACGGGCAGTCATCCACTGGCCAGGGCTCAGGCTATCTCATGGGTTGCAATGCTGGCCAACTTACCACTTAGCGTTTTAAGACTCCAAACAATGCTAGGCCGTGGAAGTTCTGCAGAGGGGAAAGTTGCTGTTTAGGCTGCCCTCCTGAGTTTTACAAAACATTTAAATGTAACCAAGATCAAAGTCCAGAACTTGGTAAACAGGGGACCAAATGTAAGAGGATAAAGACTATAGTGGTCAGTAGCTGGGAAACAACACTATCTGAGGCAGGATGGTGCCAGGGAAAACTTGAATAGAAGAAGTCAAGGTTTGTTCAGATTTCAACAAGACAAGGCAATTTTAAGTGACAACGCCCACAAGCTAATAGCTCTGGTCGTCAGCAGAAGCTTAGGAAAGATCAACCCAATCCCAAACAACCTCCAGGTTCCCAATGAACCTGCCCAACTCTCCGCAATAAAGCGCTTGAAGGGTACCAGATAACTGTGGGTGGCTGCACAAGACAAAGCTGATTGTTTGAAGAAGCTCCAGAAGCAAAACAATAACTGATTCAAACAAGAATAACCCAACACTTCTCAAGGGACTCAAGAGTATCTTGGTGGAATTCAACTTCAAAAGAGATGAAGGGAGGCTTAACACTCCAGGTTTTAAGCTTAATAAAACCTCTTCAGTCAAACGTGACTGGTTCCAGAAAGATAATCAAAGGACGATCAGGACCAGTATGGTCAGATAAAGGGATCAGGAGTGGTTTAACACACTGAAGAATTCAATCAGTCAAATTCTTCTTCAACCAGAAAAGCTATTGGTTGGTGATAAGAATCAAGGATCAAGGGTTTGAGTATGGAGGCTCAAGGATCAAGGGGCAATCATATATATACCCAAATTTTTGTCTCAGATAGAGGGGAATAAAAACCCCACGTATGATGTATTTCAAGAGGTTACTGATGATCTTAGGATGTGGTGGTGATGATAACTTCTTCTGATGTGCTGATAGGATGTCTGGTATATGGTGCTCCTCCTCCTCCAAAAGGCAGGGGAGAGCCCCTCCTTTTATGGACAGGAGGCCCTGTTAGACTATGTACAAGGGATACTACAAATGGAGCGGAAAAAGAAAGATTGTTTTTGATTTTCAGATTTAAGGTGATCAGAAGAATTTGATCACGCAGGCCGGTGGAAGTCCAGCCTGCCTGACTGGGGTGTGATCCTTTCATCCCTTCACCTATCCTGCGTCCGTCCGTGGAAGGACGCGCGCAACAATACCAGAAACACACCCACCCCTTGCCCAAAAGCGGAAGGGGTGGGAAAGGAAAACGGATCAGGCCGCCCGCCAATGTCCGCGGGCGGTAGACAACACTCTCCACCCCCACCCAAAGAGGGAAGGGGGTGGGAGTTATTGATGGATTGGTGTTGGGGTTGAGGGGAATAGATGGCAGTGATCAGGAAAGGGAGGCAGATGCTATAATAGAGGTATGGACTTGGTGGAAATTGACGGGATAGGAAGTGGAGACAAAATCAGGCCTGCGGGGAGGGAGGAGAAATCAATGATTATGATTGATGGCTTTGATGATAGGCGAGATTGGGAAATGGATAGGATGAAGATTTATTGATGGAGGAGGGGTTATAACCATTGGGCAGTTGAGGAACGGGAGGTGGCATCCAATGATGGCCATTGGAATTTGTGAGACAAGGAAAGATGGAAGAGCTGGACGCCAGGCTTGGAAGGGAGATCTTGCGGAAAGCCTGATTTGTGTTGGGAATCTTGGGTGGTAGCGGGTGAGGTTTTGGTTTTGGTTTTGGGGATATCAGGGAGAGCCAATGGTGTGAGACCATTAGGTTGATGACCGCCAAGCAAGGCAATCATGGGGGCAGATTGATGGCAATTGCTGAAAGGACAGCAGTTACAAAATTCAGAACAGAATCCAGAGATTGAAGGAAAGGACGAGGGAAGCATCATAGCACGTAAAAGACGCAAGCAAGAGGGTTGGATAAGAGTTTGGGATTGTGATGGATGAAGACAGGCAAATGAGACGGTAAAATTGGTATTGGCAGGCGTCAGGACGAGTTGGGATGAATTACATATCATTGGTTGGCAAGAATGACAGGTGGATGTGGTGGAGGGTGAATTATTACGACACAGTGATGATGAAGGGGATGGGATGAGATATCTTGGGCCGAGCAGGTCTCGGCCCGCGCGTTTGGCCAAAAGGAAGGGGGGGAACAACGAGAGAAGGAATCAAACGCAGTGTCTAGATGTTGAGGCCGTGAAGGCCTGTCCTAGACCAATGGGACAAAGGGATGTTTGACAGGATGAGGAAGTTGTAGAAGTGATACTAAAAAAAAAAAAGAAATTTCAATTTTTCCCCCCCCCCCCCCTCTTTTCTTTTTTTTTTCTTTTTTCTTTTTTTTTTTTGAATAACACCTAAATAAAAGAATCAAAAAAAAAATTGCATTTTCCGCATCTGGTCCAGGGTTTCCAGATTTGGCCACCACAGCGTCAGGGTTGGCCAGCCTTTATTTGCAGGAACAAGCCTTGATACCCCGGTATTGTTGTTTGGTAACAATTGGTCAGGCACCACGCCCTTGGTTGGGCCTGTGGTTGCTTGCCTACTCAATCTGGCTGGGATCAATTTAGTGGGTCAGTCTTGTATGTCAGGATTGACACTGGCAAGTTGAGCTTACTTGACCTCTGGTTTCTTCCAGTAAAAACATTGGAAGGATCACAAGTGCTTCCTCTAGGCGTGCAAGGGTTGTTCCAAGCCAATGAAAGGTAAATCTTCACATCCCCCCTTGCCAGGTACAACCGGCACCCCTAGGACTTGACATAAGTTGGAAAGAAGAGAAGGACCCAACAAGGGCTTGGTTAAGAAGTCAGCCTTGTTCTTCCCGGTCAGTATGTGTCTCAGGGATATGGTATTGATGGCCACCAGCTCCCTGATGAAGTGGAGCCTGGTATCAATGTGCTTGCTCTGGAAGCAGTTTTGGCTGGATCTTGACATGAAAATGTTGTAAGCGCCTTTATTATCAATTTAAAGTTTCACCAAAGTTGTCTCCTATCCGGTCAGCTCCTTAAACATTGTCCCAAGCCATACTGCCTCTTTAAAGCAATCTCTGAGGGCTTTTTATCCTGCCTTGGTGGTCAAAAGAGAGACCGTTTTCTGGTGGTGTAAGTGCCAGCTCAGCACATGGCTGCCCAGCATCCCGATCATACCTTTCCAAGAATGATGTGTTTCAAGGAAGTTGGCCCAATCTGCGTCAACATAGATGGAGATGCGGGATTCTGCTTCCTTCAAAGAAGTCAGCCCCTGAGTCTTTGTTCCTTTGAGGTATTGGAAGACTCAAACAGCTCCCAGGTAGTGGGACTCTCCAGGCTCATTGAGATACTGCAATAGGATGCTGACAGGCAGTGAAATGTCTGGTCGTGTCAAAACACAGAGTTAATTGAGAGATCATAAAATATCTTTGTAGTTGATCCCCTTCAGAATGAAATATTTCTGTTTGGCAGGTGTTTCTGCTCTGAGTTTCAAGCTGGGATCCATGGTGCACAAGGTTGGTCTATGATCTTGAAGGCCAAACTCTGCAAGATTCCAATCTACGTACTGCTCCTGATTAAGCTTGATTCAATCTCTTTTGTGCTTCACATTCATCCCCAGAAGGAAGCTGACTAGACCAATATACTTAATGTCAAACTTGGCCTCTATCTGTTCCCGGAATCGCAAAGGGTCCTTGCTTATGATTACTAAGTCATAAACTTGGGCGTAAACCCACGTCTTGGCCATAGCACCACCAGGGTTACGTTGAAAGAAAACGCAGGGGTCAGCCCGGGATATTTTGAAACCAGCTTTTATCATGAATGAGCTGAGCCGTCAATAACAAACTAACACGGACTGTGTAAGACCATATATTTCCTTCCTTAGCTCTAGAACCATCCCCTTTCCATCCAGTTATCCCAGGGGTGGAAGGAGAGTAACTTTTTTTTCAAGGTTTCAGGTAAGGAAAGTGCTTTTTATGTCAAGTTGATGCACAGCAAGGCTGTTATTGACTGCCAGGGATAGCAGCGTCATAAGCAAAGCCAGCCTCCCAGTGGGAGCATAGCTCAGAACAAAGTTCAGGCCGTATACCTGCTGGAACCCTTGAGCGCAAATACGCGCCTTGTGCTCAATGATCCTTTTTCTAGGTCCCAGCTTTGTTTTATACGCCCACGTGGACGGAATAGGGTGGTCTCCATCCATTTGCTTCCTCTCTATCCATACTCCATGAGCTTTCATTTTTTCAATTTCTTTCTTTTCTGCCTCAATCCATTTCACTGTTTTCTCCAATTTCATAGCTTGCCTGCGGTTCTGGGGGCTGTTGAAAATAGTGGAGTAGGCTGTTACCAAGGGCTGTTGCCTCCTGGGCTAGTTTTGGATGGCGTCTGTTGTGATGTTGCTGCTGATTATATTTGGGTGTTGATGCATCCGCAGGATGAGCTTTCTTGGCCTACTCTGGGGTCCTGGTTGGTCCTTGGCAGAATTCTGACTCATTGGGAGATCAGATTCTGACTCACCCTCCTCTGGGCAACAGGACTGAATTGTCAGGCTAGGAGCAAGGGAATTTTCCTCATTGTGGTTTTTGAATTATGGCAAGAGGGCATTGGCTCCCTTAGGATCTGACAGAATGTTTTCTCCAGTGGAAACACGGAGATCTGGGCTTGCAGCTTTTCCAGAAGGGAAGCACAGTTTGCCAAAATAGAAATTTCTGCTCTTGATCACCTTTCCATCATTTTCTCAAAAGATGCGGTAAGATGAGCAGTCATTGCTGTAGCCCACCAAGATTCCCTCCCATGAAACAGGAGAAAATTTGGAGCTTCTAAGTTGCTGTGGAATGATGACGTAAGCGCTGCATCCAAACGGTCAAAAGAAGCCCAAGTTTGGAGTTTTTCCAAGAAATAGCTTGCGAGGAGGAATGCTAGTCTTTCTCAGTAAAGGTAGTTGGTTGGTAATGGTCATTGCTTTCATTACCACCTCCCCCCACCATTCCCTGGCCAGGAGCAATCCCAAGAGAAGGCAACAAGCCATGTAAATGATGGTTCTATTAGCCCTTTCTGCAATGCCGTTATGTTGCAGAGTATAGGGTGGAGACACGTTATGCTGAACTAAACTGGAGCGGATGAGTTCTTTCAGGTTAGACCCAAGGAATTCACCCCCGCCATCACTTACAATCTTTTTGAATTGTTTTTTGGTTTGTTTTTCAGCCCAAAGCTTAAGGGTTTGAATGGACAGCATTGCGCCACTTTTTCTCTTCAAAAGTGTCACATGTATGTAGCCGCTGAACTTATCTACTATGATCAAAAAATACTGAGCCCCGCTATTTTTGGATGGGGTTATTGGGCCCACCACATCAAGGTGGATCACTTCTAATGGCGCCATGGCTTTGTTGAAACGTCCCTTGAATGGAATCTTGTGGATTTTTCCTTTCATAAACATTGGAAAGGAATGGATCAGCGCTATGTTTGTGGGAAGGGTGGTTGATATACAAAATGTGCTCGCGTGGCCTAGAAAATTGTGCCATTTAACTGATTTTTTGTCTTTTCATGGGCTTAGTAAGCCAAGGAGTTTGTGGGTTGGTTTGCAAAGCTGACCAATCTGTGGAAGCAGGACACCCCATTCTTGATGGAAGATGGGAAGGCAACATTGCTGAACTTGAGTACCATTGGGGAGGAGGAGCTGATAATGGTTCCTCCGTTGAGGATAATCCTTCCCAATGATAACAGGTTCTGCAAAAGCTCTGGGACAAATAGGACCTTACCAATCTCCACCACATTGTTACAAGGGTTGCTTAATTCCACGCCCCAAATGAATATTGTGTCTTTTGACGCGTTTCTGTTCCCTGTTTCAATAGGGATGCAGCATGGGGAAGGGTTGATAATCACATCAAGTCTGTTTAAAATTTGATGGCTTGCCCCAGAATCAAGGATTATCTTCTCTGTTGCCGTACCAAGCACCATGAGGGTCATTTCAAAAAATGCTCTGAAAACACTGTCTCCTTTGCTGATGTCTTCTCTCATAAGTGTGTTGGTCTGGGAAGTAGCTTTTCTTGCAACATGATTCCTACCCCCGGATAACGCCCTGATTGGTCTTAGTCCAGGGTGAAGGGCCCAGAATTGATCCACCAAGTGTGCCGCCAGCGGGTTGTGCGTTCCATTCTTGCATCCGGCTGTTGGGCGTTTCCTGGTCTTTCCTTGAGAGACAAAGAGATTAGTGGTCTTCTCCTCATGAGGTTTTTTGTGAAAGGGACTGTTGTTGCATAACAAGCGCAGTCGTTTAATGAGAAACTCAGACAAGATTCTGATGTTACCATCAAGTAGCAGGTTCTCAATTAGACCAGGCCTTCTTTCCGCAATCTGCACCATGATTGTCCTGCATATTGCTTGCTCGTTTTTTTTTGAAACAAATGGCATTTAAATGCTTTAAGCAGCTGTCTAACTGATCCAGATACGTCCCAATTTCTCCTGAATATCAAAGGGTGGCCCACTTTGCCAGGATCCTGCTTGTGGCATATGGAGTTGCTTTCGAAAATGCATTGTCTAGATGCCTCCACATGTTATACGAGTTGCAACTGTTCTTGTTGGTAACAATTGTATTATAGACCCGTTTGCTCATTTTCTGGACAATGATCCATGCAGCCTTGTTGAGATTTTCCTTCAACTTGATGGAAGAAGTGGGGCCAGGATCAGTCAGAGTGATGTCCATAAGTTTCTTATGACGTAAGTAAATGGTTATCTTTTGTCTCCACATAGGATATTTACTGGCTCTGTTGAGGAGGGAATGCAGGTGAGTTCTTCCTTTGACCAATTTGAGGTCATTTTGCGGTGTGTGGGAACTTTGAATGAGTAAAGAAGGTGCGCAGACTTCAACTGTTAAACTGAAAGAACCTATCCTTGTCTCAATGGTCTCTTAATGAGCGGATAAGGTTATTATTGTATATTGGGTGTTTTAACCGCACAAAAGAACAATATTATGATTATCTTGAAATGATGGTGTGAGATATTATGAAAATGATGATTAAAAAATGGAATTACCAAAAGATGAGAACAGCAGTACTTGACAATCTCCACTCTTATATAAAATCATCTCTGTGGCCTGTAAGGTGAGGTTAGGATAGAAGTGGAATTCTTAGTCAGTCGTCCATTGGCGCATGTGCAGACTGGCAGTTGTCCACCATCCAGGGCTCAGGCTATCTCATGGATTTCAATGCTGGCCAACTTACCACTTAGCGTCAGGGTTGGCCAGCTGTTATGTGCAGGAACCAGCCTTCATACCCTGATATTGTGGTTTGGTAACAATTGATCAGGCACCACACCCTTTGTTGGGCCCATGGTTTCTTGCCTACTTAATCTTGCTGGGATCAATTTAGTGGGCCAGTCCTGTATTTCAGGATTGACACTGGTATTTTGAGCTTACTTGACCTCTGGTTGCTTCCAGTAAAAATGTTGGAAGGATCCCAAGTGCTTCCTCTTGGCGTGCAAGGGGCGTGCCAAGGAAATGACTGGTAAATCTTCACATTATCACACTTACATGACTTATCAATTTTTAGCAAGGACCCATTCATATTTAAAAACCCAATCCAGAAGGAATTTGAAATCAAATACATGGGTGAGGAATTATTTTTCCTGGGTATGAACATCAGACAAACAGAGGGAATGATCATACTTGACCAGGAACATTACATAACTGAGAAATCAGAAGGATTCAAATTATCTTTACTAACTCCTACCAAAACACCTATGAATCAATCTTTCCAGCTTGAGGCAGCATCTGAAGCAAGCCACCTTTGCCTTATTTTGCAAGGGCTAAACTATTGGGCCATAATTGGCCAGTTGCTCAACTATCCAAGCGTCCTTACCAGACCCAACATCACAATGGTTGTTATTACTCTATCACAATTTCTAAATACGCCGCGGGAAGTGCATTACTCTTTTCTGGTCTGGGTATTCCAGCACCTAAAATGAACAATCAACAAGGGCCTCTCCTACAAGAAAGAGCATGGGGCAACCCTCTTTAATATATGCAGATGCTTACTGGTTCCATTGCATCCAGTCACAATGGTCCCATACGAGAATTATTGCATTAATTTGAGCAAATTTTATCTCCTGGTGCTCATACAGGCAGCAAAAAGTCTCCCTTTCCACAAAGGCGGAATATACGACGTTCAACCAGGGGGCAACATGTTTAACCTCCATTATTCAGGATTCAAATGGAACAGCAATACCCCCAGCCAAAATTATGATTGATAAAAAGGGACTGTTTGATCTAGCTACAAGTCAATCTAGCCTAAACAGTTTTTGAATTAAACACATCAAAATACAATTTCATTACATAAGGGAAATGATCAAGTGCAAGCAAATCTTGCTGAGACACATTCCGACTAGTAATAACTTGGCTGTCTTTCTTAACAAACCTTTTGCAGCCAGAAAGATCAGCAACTTACTCAGAAAGTTAGCTGGTTCAACTGAATTGGTCATGCCTAGCATGGGTGGATGTCAGAAACTGAGGGACAGTGCCAAGGCACACCCAATTATTGCCAAGGAAGCAACAACCAAAATTATGTGTTGCAATTACCCTAAAAGGAAGACGCACAGCAACAATCCATACCATTGGTTGATTACAGTACGCCATAGAGATCATCACATATGAATAACATGTGACTGACCCTAACAACATGTGATGCCATGAAACATAAATTCTAGGAGAGTGATAAAATGAAACATCCAAACATTTGTGACAATTAGAATGGAAGGAGCCACCAGCACTACAATGAGAGGTTGGCGCTCCATCCCTCAAGGGACTCCTTGCTCCAGCAGGCACCCGCACTTTTAAATAGTATTTATAGACCATGAATAATCTAGCATTTTTATTGATTTTTTTGGTCATCACATTTTGGTTAAAAATACAACAACTAGAAGCTATCAAAGTATCCTTGCCTCAGATCAATTAAAGAAGGATTTTTAAAACTTAAAATAAAATAAAAATTGCATTCAAAACTGTTCAACTGAGGGATTTCCTGTTCCCCATGGAGAAATTTTTGTTGTTTGATCCTTTCATCTTTGAAATTGAACAAACTTAACCTTTGTTTCAAATTGTGATACGCAACCTCTTTTCAGTGTGGGTATCAGTACACTAGCTGGGTTGTCTGATTTCTAGATGCTGATTACCTACCAAATTTGACTTCTTTAAATTTGAAATACAAAAATTTCTCACAATTATTTCTCCATCCATCAAATCATTTTAGAATGAATTCATTTTCTTCTCATTGATCAGAAGTAAATACTCCCTTATTAGCCTCTGCCAGGGTTTTTACTTCATTAGAATCAAAGGTCCCTCATTTATCTAGTCAATTATCCTCCCTTAATTTAGGACCTGCCATTCAAGGGGACATTAATGGCTTCAGTTCCGGAATTCAAAGGATTAAGGGTCTTATGAAAGGCTTATCCCATAATCTCCAAGATTTATCCAGGTTAGGAAAAGTCCAACAAAGCAAACTAGGAGGAGGATCAGCACAGCTCCAAAGGATGTGATGAGGTAAACTGGGACACCAGAGATGAGTGAGTGGAAGGATGATTCCATTATCTATATCAAGGGATTGAAACAGACGGAAAAGACAAGGAGTTAAAAACATAGTCTACTTACCTGGGACAGCAGAGAGGAGTGAGTGCAAGGATGAGGAAGAGAAGAGGAGTCCTTCCACAACTGCTGTCCCAGGTATAATGCACTGCTAGTTTCAAGACTGTGACATTTACGTGACTTCGACATGGAAGACGGTAGTTGTGTAGCGCACCTTTATGGTTGAAGCACTAAGTAGCCCCAACACCCCCCCCTTGCTGAAGATCTACCAAAAAATGGCAAACAGACAAAAGAAATGAGTAGCTACGCATAGGAGAAATTAGAGGAGAAGTCTGAGACAGAGATCAGTGTGCATTGAGGACAAGAGGACTCAACAGACTATCCCAAAGGCCAGGGAATGCTTCTCCAGCAGAACACAAGTCAGGGGCTTGGTGAGAATGTCAGCTAGCATCTCCTTTGTGGAGACATGTTTGAGTGCAACATCACCTTCTTGCACGCATTACTGGATGAAATGTTAGCGGGGGTGAATGTGTTTGGTACGCGCATGGTGTTCTGGGTTCTGCACCAGGGCTTTGGCTCCCTTGTTGTTGACGTGAAGCGGAAGGGGGGACCGCGGCTTGAGATGAAGTTCAGCCAGAAGATGGGCTATCCACACGCTTTCTTTGCAGGAGTCAGAGATAGCTTTATACTCTGCTTCTGTGCTGCACAGCAAGACTGTGGCCTGCTTGCAAGACTTCCAGGAGATGGAACCCTCTCCTAGACAGTAAGTGTAGCCAGATGTTGATTGATGATTGTCCCAATCCTTGGCCCAGTCTTAATCCGAATAACCAGACACCTTGAGTTGTCCCCCAAGACGTAGCTTAAGATCCTTGGTGGAGACTAGGTAGTTGAGGGTCTTCACCGCCGTCTGCCAGTGCGCCCTGATGGATCAAGCAGTTGTTGCAAGAGCCTGTTGACAAAAAACAATATATCTGGGCGGGTGCACTGCAAAACCCATAGGAGGGACCTGATGATCTGGTTTTACGGGCCTGACAAGGGTGGATCCTCAGGTGTGCAACATTCGCACCAGCGCGTTTAATTCATCATTGGTGGAGGACCAAGTGATGTTTTTTTGCTTGAAGCTGTTCTAGGAGACAAGGCTCCAAAATACTACGCATAAATAACCAGTTTGGGATTTTTGATTACTGGGATTTTCAGCCCAGGATGCGTCGGAGAACACTTCAAGTGCCTCTGAACTTGGAGCATGTTTGAGTTCCAGTTGTTAATATTGCGTTGCTTTCAGATATTTCCAGGTTTTCTTGATTTCATTCAAATGAGTAAGTCCTGGTTTGACATTGAATTGCGCAAGGCTTGACACCCCAAAGCTGAAATCAGGCCTGGTGTAACACGTTATGTGATTAAGCAAACCTATTGCTGACCAGTAGTTGATGTTTAATTCCTTGAATGCTTGATGGTCTTTGTTGGTAGTGGGCTTGAGTTGATTATTGTGTGTGAGGGGTGGAGACAATCCTTTGCAATTGCTTAGGCCCAATTCTTCAAGTCCATGTTAAATTTGTTGGAGTACTTAAGTCTGATGCCACCCAACAGGTCCCAGTTATACCATACTGTTTCTACCTCTGTTTTTCTTTTCTTTTCTTATTCTACTTCCTTCTCCTCATATCAGTTTCTTCATGACTCAACCATCAGACATATCAATGTAAAGGTGTGCTTCACACGTCTGTCACACGCTCTCACTCATACTTGTCTCAGTCTATGTTTCATCCGCGCTCATATGTCATTTTCACTGCTCATGTCACACAATCTGTGATATCTTGTCAACCACCACTACCTGAGGACGGAGGACGAGTCAGACAGAAGTTTTTCTTCTTCATCCTTCTTTCTGCTCACTCCTCTGCGTCTCCTCAGGTAAGACTTATTTTCTGCATTTTATGTTTCTTTTTATTCTTTTTTTGCTTTCTCCTGTGACTGAATAAAATCCATCCTTCTTTCTGCTCACTCCTCTGCGTCTCCTCAGTGAACCCAACAGGTTATGATCCCAGAGCGTTAATCATCACAAATCAATTTATTCCAAGAAGGATCCGACTCAACTCCTTGTCGTTAAATTTTGACCGTACCTTGATTTGAACCACAATGGAAGAATCCCACACCGGAAATCCTGTCCTGAAGACACCCTCAATCACTCCGCTCAACTTGCCCGGATCTGAATCAAACTATCTCGACTGGGCAATGATTCTTTGCATCCACTTTAGGGCATCAGGTGTAAGCTATCTGTTCAACAACAATCCAACCAAGACCAGTCCAGAAACAATTTCTCGAGACAATCTGGCCGTCTGTTCAGTGATCTCAAGATCCATCCTCCCTGCCAACTTCCAATACATCAGAAAGTATGAAGAGAGCTCTCTCGGAATGTGGAATGCGCTGAAGGAAGCTCACCAAGACAATTCGTTGGGAGGAAGGATGTATTGGCTCAGAAAATTACTTCTAACAATACTCAACAATAAAGATATGACCACACATCTCTCTGAAATAGTGTCCTACGGCAAGAAACTTGGCTCACTTATCACTCCAGAAAACCCCCTAACCGCGGACAACCTCCAATCTACTGCAATCTTACTATCACTCCCGGACAACTGGCTTGGATGCGTCTCAAGTATGATGAACGAGGAATCGTTTCCATCGTCTAAAATTATTACCGCACTTAAACAAGAACACCTAAGGAGACAGACTCGAATTGAGGATGAGATAGTCCATTCAGTCAATACTAAAACAATAGCAAGAACTCAACCCAAAAAGAAGTCGACTCAGAATCCAAACGTCTATACGAGAACCTACTACTGCACCAACTGCAAGACGGAAGGACACTCTTTTTCCAGGTGCCCCGAGGTGCTCCAAATTATCAAACAGTCAAAAAGAAACAACCCGCAACCAAATGACAGACAAGTCAGATCCAGACCATCAAACGTGAACGCGAGCAAGGCCGTTGTGGAATACGAATCAGAAGATGGTGACTCAGACAATTTCTCTGACTCTCAAATAATTGTACACACCGGTTCCACCATCTGCAATCTCACCAATTCAATAGCCAATCTGAAGAGAGATTTCAATCTCGACTCCGGGTGTTTGGTCTCTATGACTCCGTACGAATACCAATTCTCCAATAGAAAAACAAACCACACTCCTGTTTGCCTTGCCGACGGATCCACCATCACTTCTGTGGCAGAAGGATCACTGCGTCTCCCCTTCTGTCAAATCAGGACCCTTGTGGTCCCAAAATTGAACGAACCGCTTCTGTCCGTTTCAGGTATCTGCGACTCTGGACTCATTGTCGTTTTCTCGGAAGAAGGGTCCAAAATATTTGACAAGAACGTCACCGACTTAACGACCTCGTGTCTCCAATCAGGATATCGTAATGGGAACCTATATTATCTCCCAAAACAAGAAGTGAGCGGATACGACTCTCTCTCCTCAGCCGTTTCTCATTCACCTGACGACAGTCTTTTCGGCTATCATAGCAGGCTGTCCCATCTGAATCTCAAGTCTCTCAAAAGGCTCCTGAAATCACACAATATCTCCCCACTCCCATTGAACAATCTTGAGGTCCAGCAATGCCCTGTCTGCATTAAATCAAAAATGACTAGGACTCCCTTCCACACTCGACTCTCCCACAGATCAACTAGACCGGGACAAATCATTCACTCCGACGTCTGCAGTTTTGAAACCACGTCTCGAGAAGGGTACAAGTACTTTGTCACGTTTATCGACGATTACTCCAAAGCCCTTTTTGCCTATCCAATCAAAAACAAGTCTGACGTATTCCAGTGCACCAAAATCTTCATCCCTTTCTTTGAAAATCAATACCAAGCCCAGATTTCTTCACTTTGTACTGACAATGGAGGTGAATACCTCAATCAGTAAATGAAAACTTACCTCGAATCAAGGGGCATACTCATTGAACCTGGGCGGCCACACTCCCCTCAACTCAATGGTGTCGCTGAACGGTCCAATTGCACAATATGCAACATGATTTGAGCCTCACTAATCTCATCCCATCTTCCCAAATCTTTCTGGGCAGACGCTCTCAGACACTTGATCTTCGCTTTCAACTCTTTTCCTTGTAAAACTCCCTCCGGATTTGTGTCACCCAACTCTCTCCTCCGCCGCGATGATGTCCCTCTATCATATCTCCATCCTTTTGGATGCAGGGTTTGGTACAAAGTCCCTGAAACAGACCAATCAAAACTTGAAAGCAAAGTAAAGTGCGGAGTTTTACTTTCCTATCTGCCCGATGGCAACGGATATCGCATCCTTGACTCTCAAAGCTGCAAGGTGATTAAATCACGCGACTGCTTCTTCAACGATGCTATTTTTCCTAACAACCGTCCCACCAGCATGGATAATAAACCTCAACTCTCACCCACATCTGATCTCCCTCCAATTTGGACCACTCCAAATCCTCCTGCAAGTACCAGCATTCCGACCAATGACACTATACAGCCACCTCCGGATGACTCGTCCACCCAATCACCATGTACACCTCCTATCGCCCATCCTGGTCCAGATCCTGTGTTCAGAAACTACCGGCCTGATTCCTCGTCCCGGCCGCGCTCATCAAGTTCTAGCTCATTGGACTCTGACTGGATACCACCTCTACCCACCCAACATGTCCCCACCTCCCCACCCTCTCCCTTTTCCGTCCTTGATTCTCAACCTTCCCCTCACACCCCATCTTCCCCTCTCTCTACTCCTCCCATTGCTATCTCTCCTCCCGCTCCAACTGTCACCCTCCCCCTCCCCTCTCCCCCCGTCCGCCGTTCCTCGAGGCAACGTCGATCTCCCAGTTGCTACAGAAATTTCTCTTGATCTGTTTCCGTCAAAGACGACCTTGTCGCTCCGAAGACCTGGAAACAGCTCCTCAAATAATCGCATCGTTGCCAATGGGTTCTCTCTGCGCAGGAAGAAATGTCCTTGCTCCAGGGTATGGGAACATGGAAACTTGTCCCTCCTCCCAACGGCAGGAAGGTCATCCGCTGTAAGTGGGTTTTCAAGGTCAAGCGCCGACCGGACGGCTCGATTCTTCAGCTCAAGGCCCGCCTTGTGGCCATGGGATTCTCGCAAATCCGTGGGCTCAACTTCGACAAAGTTTTCGCTCCAACTCTCCGCATGGAAAGTCTTCGCCTTGTTTTCTCTCTCCTTGGTCACAACGATTGGGTTGGCCATCAAATCAACTTCAAAACTGCCTTCCTGAACGGCCACCTGGATGAACCAATCTACATGTCCCAACCGCCAGGATTTGAGGATCCGTCCTGCCCTGACTGGGTCTGTGAAGTCTCACGCGCAATCTATGGACTACGCCAATCCCCTCGCCAGTGGAACCTTGAGATGAGCTTGGCAATGGTCTCTCTTGGCCTATCACAGTCCTTGTATGACCCGTCTCTCTATTACAAGCTCAACAGTGGGTTTCTCAAAGGAGTAGTTGCTGCTCATGTTGATGACCTTGCCATTGTGGGGACGCCCAGTTTTTTTAAAAGTTTTGTCACTGGCATCAGCGGTAAGTTCAAGGTTGGCTTGGACAAGGATCTCCATCTATTTCTGTCACTATCCGTCCAGCGCGACCGGAAAGCTAAGACTGTCTCCATTGGCCAGTCCCACTACATTGAATCTGCCTAAAACCGCTTCCTGCCCTCAACTCAGTTAAAAACTGTTTGGTCTCCAACCGCAACTTCCTTCAAATTTCTCCAGAAGCGGACTCCAGACTCCCCTAAAGCCCCGCCCAAATACAACCAACTCATTGGTTCCTTGCTTTGGGTCTCCCAATGCTTGCGCCCTGATGTTGCTTTTGCGGTCAACCGGCTCTCTCAATTTCTTCAGGACCCCTCACTTGATCACTGGCACGCCGCAATCCGGATCCTGCAATATCTCAAGACCTCTGCCAATCTGCGACTTGTGCTTGGAGGCCAGTCCCTTGATCTCATTGGATATACAGACTCTGACTGGGCTGAAGACTGCGTCAACAGGCAATCCACCTCCGGATACGCCTATCAGCTTGGATCAGGCACCATCTCCTGGAAATCAAAAAAGCAGCCCACGGTCTCCCTCTCCAGCACCAAGGCTGAGTACAAGGCTCTGTCCGATGCCTGTAAGGAAGGCCTGTGGCTATGCAATCTGCTGTCCAAGATCCGCTTTTGGGATTCCTCACCAGTTGTTCTTTTTGTTGACAACAGCGGTGCTGAAGCCCTGGCAAAAAATCCACTCCACCACTCTCGAACGAAGCATATTGACGCAAGGCATCATTTCATTCGCGAATGCGTCAACCGGTCTCTTTTTGAGGTTCAACACATGCCCACCGCTGAAATGCTTGCTGATATGCTCACAAAGCCTCTCCCCAGGGTCATGCTTCATGGACACCACTCTCCTTTTGGCTTAGTATGATGTGCTCAGCATGGGGGGGTGTTGGAGTACTTAAGTCTGATGCCACCCAACAGGTCCCAGTTATACCATACTGTTTCTACCTCTGTTTTTCTTTTCTTTTCTTATTCTACTTCCTTATCCTCATATCAGTTTCTTCATGACTCAACCATCAGAAATATCAATGTAAAGGTTTGCTTCACACGTCTGTCACACGCTCTCACTCATACTTGTCTCAGTCTATGTTTCATTTGCGCTCATATGTTGTTGAGATTTTGAGGCAGTGAATCACTGCTGAGATATCACACCTTTTCATCTCACATCCACGAAGTCGAAGTTTCACCTGACCCGGGGAGCTATATTCATGTCACTCACCCCAGAACTGCCAAACTGTCACACTCCCGGGTACTCAACACACGTCTCAAATCAGAATGAAGAAGATTGGAAATTCCGACAACAGCAGGACCAGCATCACTCGGGAACAACATCACTCCTCTTGGAAGACAACACCTGGAAGACTCAAAATCATCATAGATCACCCAATCTTCAATCGATCTACCTCTTGTGTCCTGTTACTTCGTTTGCTTCTTTCGTTTCTCTACAAAATTCTCATTTGTCCTCAACTCCCTCACTCGACCTCATTCACTGCCTGAAATCATGCCCGGTGAGATTCATCACATCTAACTTCTTCATCTTTTCTCATTTGTCATCTGATCATCTCAAAACTTACCGACGAAACTGTCCTAGTGTGCTCATCTTGAATCTCACCTCGAACTCAAGAATCATTCATTGGCTCAATCCTCATCTAGCCCGTTCCTGTCTCTGATAATGACTCCAGCAGTCTTAAGCTCCTGTTTGTTCTTCATCTCAACTATGATTGCTGCTGTTGCTCTTCACAATCTCATCCTTTTCTTCTGATTGTCTACGTCTCTCAGCTCTGAAATCAATATAAGTTCTCAAATCTTTTTACGGTTAAAAGCCAAAACTTTCACAAATCCGCTTGACGACTGAAGATTATTCTCAGAGAGGATCACAACCAGGCGTCATGGATATCTTTAAACAAACAATGCTCAAGACTGCGCTCAAAACTATCCCTTTACTCGGAGACAACAACTATGGAATATGGCGAGACAAAATGGATGCAATACTTGATGTTCAAGGATGTACTACAGCTATGAACAACGAGAATTCCCCACTAGATGCTTCTATCAATGACTAACTCAAACTTCTGATTATCTCAAAACTCGATTTGACTGCACACAAGAACATTGTCACCACCAAAAACAGGAATTCTGCCAAACTTCTATGGAAGGCTATCATTCACAAATACGCGTCCTTGCAAGCTTCCAACCATGCCCGAGTGTTCAATAGCTTTCTCTATCTCTCATTCAACTCCGACAACATTGTTGACTTCATAACCAAGGTGAAGGTTTGCCTCAAGAAGATGGGCAAAGTCGGAATCAAATTGCCAGACGACATTGTGGCGTACCTCATTCTCTTCAAGTTCCCGTCTTCTATGGATGACTTTAAAAGACAGATAATGCATTCAGATAAGGAACTGTCAGTCAAATTTGTCCTCAATCACTTAACTCAATTGAACAACAAATCTGTGGCACAATCTTCCATTTCAAACTCTCGCTCAAAAGGTGATGTAGCACTCTTCGGCGGAAAAGTTCCATCTCACTCTCCCTTGTTCAAGGGGTCCAAACCAAAACAATGCGTTGAAGGTTACCATCATCCCAGTCAAGAAAGGAATCACTCAGCGGGAGATTTTTGGCACCTCCATCCTGAGGTGGCCCCCGAATGGTGGAAGGAAAATCAGGCCAAGTGGAAAGCAAAGAAGACCGGATCAAAAACTAAACCCAAATCTCACTCCGCGCACTACCTTGCCCTTCTCAATCTGTGGGTCAAGCACGGAGATCCGAATCAACGTTTCCTACTTGACAGTGGAGATTCAGTTCACATGCTGAATGACAGTCGCTACTTCACTGATATGAAACCCTACTCCGGTGATCCTATCAAGACCAGAAAGGAAGGAGCAAACTTGCTGATAAAAGAAAAGGGAACTGCCATTCTTCATTGGAACAATCTCACTCTTGAACTTAGTGAAGCATTCTACGTACCCAATGTTACCATCAACCTAATCAGTGCTGGGGCCTTGAATGGAAAGGGGTGCACAATTACTTTGAGTGGGACAAAATTTTCAGTTACGCATTCAGGGAGTGAAGTGCTTACTGGACACATCAAGAATAATCTTTATACTCTTCCGACTCCGTCTCAAAACACTCTCTCCTCCTCAAAATCCGTTTTTTCTTCCATCTCTTCCTCACCGGAAGAAGATCTGCTTGAAATTCATAGAAAGTACGGGCACGCTTCAATGTTGAGACTCACTTCCCTTATTCAACACATTCCTAGCAAAGTTGTACAAATGTTCCAGTGCGTCGACTGCGTCAAGAGTAAAATTACTAAAGCACCCTTCAAACTCACGTCGGCTAGATCAACAAAAATCTTTGAACAAATTCATTTAGATTTAATGGGTCCTATTCGACCAATCTCCAAGTCTGGCCATCAATTCATTCTATCGTTGGTCAACAACGCTAGTGGCTATCTTGCCGCCTTCCCTCTTACCTCGAAAGATGAAACTCCCAACATAATTATCAACCTGCTCAAAAAAAAACGTCTGCGCCGCGGATTCTACCCTTCAGAGGTCTGCTCCGACGGAGGGACTGAGTTTGTTAATCTGAAGCTTTCGTCTTTTCTAGAAAGTAATCATATAACTCACATCATTTCTGAACCTTACCATCCTGAACACAACGGACGTGCCAAATGAGCAAATCAAACCATCATCCAATCAGCTCGAGCCACTCTCAAGGATGGTCGTCTTCCGTCCTCCGTATGGCATGAGGTCATTAAGGGTTGCTGCCTCATGCTCAACCACATCCCTCTAAAAGGGGAAACAATGACGCCATGGGAAAAGATTCACGGTCGATCTCTTCCCAGTTCTTTTCTCAAGCCCATCGGAAACCCTTGTATCTTTTTAATCAACAAAAGAAGGAAAGGCTCCAAATTCGACGTCAAAGGTGAAGAAGGGACCCTAGTAGGCTTCAATCAGCTTCTTCACTCTTACCAAATTTTAACTAAAAGTGGTTCTATTATTTCGTCCAAGCATGTCAGATTTCTTCACATGCCACCGCACAAAATGAATGTCAACTTTGACATTGAATCTGAATCAAGTGAAAACCATCCCACTCTTACGTCAGATCTTTCAACCGAGGATCGTGCCGATCGCCAAGTCCCATGGACAGGTTATTGGGATAACTCATTGGACTCTCTCAGCTTGGCTGAGGAGGCTGACTCAGTTGAAGGATCATCAGATGAATCTGATCTGTTGCCAGACCCATCTCCATCAATTGGCAAGGAAAATTCGATAACATCTCAAAACGCCAGTCGAGGGAGCCATCAAATCAATCAACAACCACAACAACCTGCCGCACCCACGGGGCGTATACTACGAGATCAATCACGAATCAGACCACCCCAACAATACGGTTTCTTCCATTTCTATGAACCAACAACCTATGAATATGCCTTGCGCTGTGCCAAAAGACTGGAATGGATCAATGAGGTGGATATTGAACTCACCTCCATTGAGGATCTCAACGTGTGGGAGGAATACGATGGTCCTGATCGGAAGAACGCACTCAAGAAGACTTGGATTTTCAAAATCAAACTCAACTGCCACGGAGATCCCGTTAGATACAAGGCTAGACTATGCTTCCAGGGCTTTAATCAAATTGAGGGCCTTGACTATTTTGAAACGTTTGCTCCAACTGGTAAACCCTTGACGTTGAGGCTTCTCCTCCTTTACGCACTTAAATCAAAACAGAAGATTTGGCAATTTGACGTCAAGAGTGCCTTCCTCCATTTGCCAATCGATGAAGAGATTATCATTCAAACTCCCAAAGGATCAAAAAGGAAATGCGCATTCCTCAAGCTCCGAAAGTCTCTTTATGGCCTCAAACAGGTGCCGAAAAACTGGTACAAAACTCTTACCACATGATTCAGAGAGGTCGGCTTTGAGGAATTGTCCTGTGATCCTTGTCTTTACCTGTCGAAGGATGGGAAATCTTGGATCTTCTTTCATGTAGATGACCTCGTTCTAGTGGGCAATGGAGACGACTTTGAAAATAAATTTCTCAGTCGCTTTGCAGGCTCTACTGCGAAAGATCCAGATACCATTCTTGGAATGAGAATTGAGGTAAATGGTGATGAGATCCTTCTTAGTCAACCAAAACACATCAAGAGGGGTCTTAAAGAACTCGGGATTGAAGAAGCCAAAGTCAGCAAGTCTCCACTCACTCCGAATGTCCAACTCACTCCGGCTTCGGACAATGAATTCAAACAATTCAAAACTTTGAATGTCAATTATTGGTCGGCAATTGGTCTACTTAACCAGATTGCTTGCTACTCAAGGCCTGAAGTAAGTTATGCCGTGTCCAGTCTGTCTAGGTTCAATTTCAAACCTGGAATGTCCCACTGGAACAAACTAAAGAAGACGTGGAAGTACCTAAAAGGAACTTCCGACATCAAACTTTGATTGAGGGTCGGAGAACCCAACTCTTTGATCTCTGCCTTCTCAGATGCGTCATGGGCTGATGACCCTGACACTAGACAATCACAGAAAGGGTATTTATGTGCTGTCTATGGATGCGTGGTATTGTGGAATAGCTGCAAGCAGAAAAACATTACTTACAGCTCCACCAATGCTGAACTTAACGCCTTTGTCGACGCCTTTCAAGAATTGACCTGGATTCAAGCTCTAACTTGCGAGATCTTCTCAACTCAAATTTCTCCCATCTCCATTCACACAGACAACAGCGGATTGATGGATAAAATCGAAAGATTTGGCTCTAAATCGAAGACTTGTCACCTAGGTCTGAAAACAAAAGGAATGCGGGAGGAGTTGAAGTCTGGAAACATCACGATCTCACTAGTCAAGTCCGAAGAAATGCCAGCAGACGCTCTCACCAAAAGTGCAGATCTAGCTAGCCTTAGACGCCTCCAACTTTCCTTTTCATCTTCCAAGCCTTCATAATTTTTTTTGTTGTTTCATTTTCCTGTTGTGTTCTGTTTTCTGTTTAAGTTTTTGTGCTTTTGTTTCTATATCTACTCTCAGGGAGCCTGCTCATGCCTCACCTCACCAAGAATGGGGCGTGTTGAGATTTTGAGGCAGTGAATCACTGCTGAGATATCACACCTTTTCATCTCACAACCACAAATTCAAAGTTTCACCTGACACGGGGAGCTATATTCATGTCACTCACCCCAGAACTGCCAAACTGTCACACTCCCGGGTACTCGACACACGTCTCAAATCAGAATGAAGAAGATTGGAAGTTCCGACAACAGCAGGACCAGCATCACTGGGGAACAAAATCACTCCTCTTGGACGACAACACCTGGAAGACTCAAAATCATCATAGATCACCCAATCTTCAATCAATCTACCTCTTGTGTCCTGTTACTTCGTTTGCTTCTTTCGTTTCTCTACAAAATTCTCATTTGTCCTCAACTCCCTCACTCGACCTCATTCACTGCCTGAAATCATGCCCGGTGAGATTCATCACATCTAACTTCTTCATCTTTTCTCATTTGTCATCTGATCATCTCAAAACTTACCGACAACACTGTCCTAGTGTGCTCATCTTGAATCTCACCTCAAACTCAAGAATCATTCATTGGCTCAATCCTCATCTAGCCCGTTCCTGTCTCTGATAATGACTCCAGCAGTCTTAAGCTCCTGTTTGTTCTTCATCTCAACTATGATTGCTGCTGTTGCTCTTCACGATCTCATCCTTTTCTTCTGATTGTCTACGTCTCTCAGCTCTGAAATCAATATAATTTCTCAAATCTTTTTATATGTCATTTTCACTGCTCATGTCACACGATCTGTGATATCTTGTCAACCACCACTACCTGAGGACGGAGGACGAGTCTGACAGAAGTTTTTCTTCTCCATCCTTCTTTCTGCTCACTCCTCTGCGTCTCCTCAGGTAAGACTTATTTTCTGCATTATATGTTTCTTTTTATTCTTTTTTTGCTTTCTCCTGTGACTGAATAAAATCCATCCTTCTTTCTGCTCACTCCTCTGCGTCTCCTCAGTGAACCCAACAAAATTTGGTTTGGTTGACTGAGGAGTATTCTGTCCATCTTTACTTCTATCTTCATTCCAAGAATTGTCTTTGGAGCCTGACTCGTTGATCCCTTGAATTTGTGTAGGAACTTCTGTTCAAATCCTTGACCATCACCTACCAGGATCAAATCATCCACATGAAAGAAGAGTTGAGATTTTCCATCTTCCAACAGGTAGAGACAGGGATCACAGGTGGATTTGTAAAATCCAATCTCCTTGAACCAGGTTGTCAGTTTTTTGTACCAGTTCTTGGGAGACTGTTTCAGCCCATACAAAGACTTCTTAAGTTTGAGGAACCTTGAGGGTCAATTTGAGCCTTTGGAAGTTCTTATAATAACCTCCTTGTCTATTACAAAGTGTATGAATGCGCTTTTTACATTGAATTGGCAGACTTTTAGCAAGGATTTGAAGGCGTAGGCCAGAGGAAGTCAAATTGTGGATGGTTTTCCCGTTGGAGCAAAGTTTTAAAAGTAATCCAAGCCCTCAATTTGATTGAAGCCTTGCACACAGAGCTGTGCCTTGTACTTCACCGGATTGCCATGGCAATTTTCTTTCAGTTTGTAAATCCAAGTTTTCCGCAGAGGATTCAACGGTTCAGGCCCTTCATACTCCTCCCAGAAATCAAAGGACTTGATGGAAAAAATTTCCCTGTCCATAGCATAAATCCACCTGTTGCTTTCTTCACATCCCACTGCCTCTTTATAGCTCTTGGGCTTGTAGTAGTGGAAAAAGCCATGTGGCTGAGATGGCTTTATTGTGGAGGAATTTCTGAGATTTCTAGACATTTGGTAGGCTTTTATTGCTTCTTGAGGTTTTGTTTGTGCACTCTTAGGTGGTACATCAACACTGGCGTTAGGGATTTTTGCTTCTGACAATTCCGGATTTGACGGGGAGCTGCTATCTGAGTCCAAGGAAGATTCATCTTCTGACATTGTCCTGTATTCCGTGAATTCAGGAGTTTCTCTTGATTGTTGTATGTCTCAAGGTTCATTTGATGGGATTTGAGTGTCCGCCTTTTGAGAGATGCTCCTCTTGTTGTCAATCAAGATCTTCAGAATTGAGTTCTGTGGACTTGATATCTTCAGGAACTTCACATGCTTCAAGGAAATGACAGGATCGGATTTAGTTAAGATGTGTTACAAATGCAGAATAGGATTGAAGCCTACTAATATTCCTTCCTCTCCTTTTTCCTTAAATTTTTTCCCCTTGTTGCGCTGAGTGAGTAGACAGACACAAGGACTCCCTATGGGTTTGAGGTATGAGGTTGGTAACGTGTAGCCGTGTATCCGGTACCATGGTGATTTAGAATGATCTTCTCTGGGGATCTGATTGAGCATTAGAGAGCTGGATTTGATTGACTCATGACATAGGTTGGCAGGCTGTTGCACATCCTTCAGGATTTTCCTGGTTGATTTGATGATGGTTCTATTTGCTTGCTCGGCCTTACCTCTGTGCTCTGGGTGGTACGGCTTGGAGACCACCTGGCGAATTTGTTTTTGTTGTAAAAGGCTTGCAGTTTTCTATTTACAAACTCAGACCCACCATCGGAGCATACTTCTGTTGGGAAATAGCCTCTGTTTCAATACTCTTTTTCAATTAGGTCAGTGATGACCTCAGAAGTATCCTCTTTTGAGCCCAGAGGAAAAGCCCCAATATACCCAGATGTGCTGTCTACCAAGGTGAGGATAAATTGGTGACCTCCCTTTGAATGTGGCTTGAGGGGTCCCATGAGGTCTAGGTAAATTTTCTTGAACTCCTTAGAGGCCCTTTTTGAGGTTTTTTTGAACAGAAATTTTGTGATTTTTCTCTTGAAAAAGTGAATGCACTCAAACAATCTCTTTATGTCTGACGGAATATGCCTTGTAAAACCTTTTAGTCTGGCAATGGATGCATTACCATGATTGTGATGGATTTACAGTAGTTCTTCTTCAGCAGTGCTTGTCATGTGAGCACGGTGATTGGCAAGATGAGCTCAATTGGACTGAGGAGTTTGTAACGAGTACAGGTTATTGACAATGGTCTTTCTCAGTACCTTGTGCCCTTCCTTTGAGATGCTGAATTGATATTTGCTAGCTTGGAGTGTGTAGCCTTATTGATTGAGAGCTCCCGCACTTATCAGATTAATGGTCAGACTAGGTATGTAGAACACGTTGGAAAATTCAAGAGTGAAGTTTTCCCACACAAAATCCACTGTGCCTCTTCCCTTTATCTGAAGTTCTGCACCTTCCTTTCTGGTTTTGGTGGAATGATCATTGTAGGGCAACATTTCCTTAAAATAAAAACTGTTATTGATCATGTGAATTGAGGGGCTGCTGTCAAGGATGAACTTGGATTTTGGATCCCCATGATTGATCCACATTGACAGAAGTGCAAAATAGTGTGCCCCTGGCTTTTTTTTTTGATTGATTTTTGCAAGATCTCCACTTTGCTTGCTCCTCCTTCCACCAATTGGGAGCATTTTCAGGATGCAGGTGCCATCAATTGTTGCTTGAATGATGTTTGTCCTGGTTTGGGTCTTGATATCCTTTGGTACACCTTTGTTGATTGCCAGTTTTTCAGCCTCCTGGATGCCAAGACCCTTGCTATCCTTTAGCTACCAGAGGTGATAGGATAAATAATAAATATATTATTTAATAAATGCAGCAAAAGTCCATAAAATATTTGGATTAAGCTTGTTGCAAGGTTAAGGGTTTTTTGTTATGTTTTATTGTTTTAATTCAATATGAATTAATTGGTTATTAAATATTTTTATAGAGGGGCCACAATTATATTGGGGATATTTAACACCTCTCTTCAGGGATTTCAGTATGAAAACACGTAGTCCTGGTTACTTTGGGCTCTTTAGTTTAAATAATATTTTACCCAAAGATAATATGTATATAAAATACACGGTGGAGTGGCAGGGCCTTGTATCCAAGCTGCCACGACAGAGAAAAGTATAATAAAACTCACTGGTATATTATTAAATCCTTTGGGTATCTGTTTGAGACGTGCACTGATGGGTTAAAACCTGTATACTGGGGTTATAAGGTTGTTCAGCAGTTTTAATTGATAAAAAAAGAGGTTGAGGACGGATATTATTGATCAGAAATAGCCATAAATCACTTACTTATCTCTTATAATTACTTGATTTCCTTGGAACGGTGTCTGGATATAAATATAACTGGGTCTCTGCCCATCAATATCCTCAAAAGAGCTCTTCATTTATAGCTTTTGGGGTCCCAACATTGTCCTTCTGAGGGGTACAGGGGCTCAAAGGGACGGACACTAAGGCTAGCAGGGTAGCTAGGGGTAGCCTGTCACGTGTTCTTGGTGCTATAGCACGGGTAGCATCTAATTCCTCAGGGTATGGGAATTATTCTACTTTATAATAGATATTAGGACGTGTGAATAACACTAATCTGTCCCATTTATGTAATATTTAATTAATTATCCTGAGTAAATGTTCCCAGTAATTTCATAATTATAAAAATAGACATTTCTACGGACATCCTGATGTCAGGTGAGTCCTCATTTTGTATTATATAACTGGAGTAAAAGTCATGATATTGATTTTACTCCTTATTTTTGAGTTCCAGTTAATTTATCAAGATAATTACTTAAAAATATAAGACATATGAATTCATGTAATATTTTTACATCATTAGTTTTCTTAGTATGTCAAAAAAGATATTCATGTCTAGAAATTCTCATAAAAGTATATTAAAGTATTTTAATATATTTTTAGAAGTTGTCATTGTCTTATTTTCGACATTCTTGGTGCTTTGAATTATATTAAATAAAAAATACGTTAAAGGATTATTTAAGTATTTTTATATAATATTATGTACTTTTAGACTATCTACTATCCACGTGAACATTTATTACATATGTAGAATGTTCCTGTGTGGGTTGTAGCATGTTTACGCAGTACCTGAGCCTCTCAGGCCGCCTGTCACTCTGTCAACCCGTAGTGCCGCGGCTGCGTACTTGTCAGAGGCCTGGGGCTGCGTACACGACCTTGACGGAGTGACAGGGCTGTATCTCAGCCGCGCGTGGGTGCATTTCCTGCCGTGGCTGCGTGTGGGAATTGTGACAAAACACATTTCCGTCCATAACTCCTAAAATATACACAACACCTCAATTCTGACTGGATTTTAGGTGTGAAACCTATACGTAACAATGTGTGTGAAATATTTAATTGATCAAAAGCTCAATAGTGGAGCCGTAGTATTTTGGTATTTCTTTCCTTAATTATTTAAAAATATAAGGAGTTGGATTCCAAGGGTAGGTTCAGTGAGTGAACCTACCTAATTTTGGGTGGAAAATCCATTTCTGTAATAATATTTATGGTTTTCCCACCCCTTCTCAGGTTATTATCATTATTTTTATGTTTTTTTTGTTACTTTTGCAGCTTGCTCTGCAATAGTAGCAAGCTGACACAAGTGCAGTTGTTTTTGAGCTGATCAGAGCCACTTCCTTCTGTGAGTGCTGGTTGTCCCAAGTTATCTGTTCCTTAGATTCATTTTTAAGCTGGTTTAGGTGGTTAAGAACATACTCCACCAAAATTTCCTTGTCTGTTTGCATGATTTGTTGTTTGAAATCCTTCATTGCTTTGGGGAATTTAAAGAGTAGGACGTACCCCAGAATGTCATTTGGAAGAATGATTCCAACTTCTGACATTTTCTTCAAGCAAACCTTTGCCTTAGTGATAAATTCTTCAATTTTGTTGGGTAAAAAACGCAAGTACAGAAAATTGTTGAATACACTAGCTCTATTAGACGCTTGAGAAGAGGCACATTTGTCAATGATAGCCTTCCAAAGTAGCTTTGCTGAGTTTTTTTAAGAGGAGTGACAATGTTGTTGTGCCTAGAAGCTTTCAGCCGGAAAATAATGAGCATTTTGATTTCATCTTTGACATTGCTGCCCAATACTGAAGTGTCATTGTTGATCTGCCAGGAGCATCAGCAAATTTTGAATATGGCATCCATTTTATCCTTTCACATGCCATAGTTATCTTTTCTGAGTCTAGGGATGGTATCAAGAGCTGACTTCAGCATCACCTGCCAAAATCCTTTGGAGATTGAGCCAGTTGTCATTTTCCAGTTGTTTGGTTATTTTGAGAGTTGAGTGATGAGAGAGTCTGTTTGGCTTTTAACTGTGTTGAAATTCTGAATTGATTAAACTTCAAACTGGGAACTGAGGTAATGAAGACAACCAAAATCAGAGGAAGAATATACAATAGGAAATTGGGACCACAAACATCTGGCGTTGAAGGTCAAGGCACATGTTTCTTGATGAATTTATTGAGGAAGATGGAGGAATGGCGGTGGTCAAGAGTGAAGGGTAGTTGATGTGTGAAGAGGTGAGGGTGAAATTATATGGAAGGGTTGACCAGGCAATGAGGTTAATACAAGGAGAAAGAAATATTAAAAGACCAAAATAAATATCTCACTGGGCACACAAACAAGGTAGGTGGTCTATTTAAAGGGAAAAGGCTTCATATAAAAGCTTGAGGAAAAATAAGGGAAGAGCAGGTTTTCTGAAAGGATTGCAATAGGAAAAGCAAGGAGAGACATGAAGATGAGATGAGAGTGAAAAAGGTGAAGAGACTATAATTATTCCTCCAAGCCAATCAAGAGTGAGGATGAGAATGATGTTTGGAGGAGTCACTCTGTTTTGAGTATCTTCACCCACTTTTGACCCTGCAGTCAATTTGTATAGAATCTGTAAAAGACTTAACAGTCTTGGCATCCAGGAGGCTGACACTATACACAATCTTTCGATTCTGACTGAATTTTTGGCATGAAACCTACTTGTGGCCACACATTTCAAATATTATTTTGGCCAAAAAAACAATGGTGGTTTTTTGATTTTTGGAAAAGTATCAATATATATATTATTTTGAGGTGTTAAGGAGTAAGAATTCAAAGGTGGGTTCAGGGAGTGGCCATACCTAACTTTGGGTGGAGAATCCAAATTTACCTCTATATTTTGGTTTTTCTTACTCCTTGTTCATTTTAATTATTTATTTATCCTATTAGGGAGTATCAGAGCTAACCAAAATCACCATTTTGAATGGGGGGTTTCAACCCAAAATTGCCATTTCAAACCTGCCATGAAAAATCAAAAAAAAACCACTTATTTCACATCAGGAGTTTTAGACTTACCTGAAAATAAATGGTTTTTCTCAGATGAGGTATTTAAAGGCTTTCACTACCTCAACCACACATCATTCCATGTCATACACCCCTGCTTTCAAAATCACCTCCTTCTACCTCTGACCTCATTGGAAAAATCTACCTTCAACCTCATTGGAAAAAACTGATTCATTGCTATCATTGCTATATACCTCTCATCTTTTCATTACTATCCTCATTGCTTCATGTCTCATTCCCTTTTAACTTCATCACTCTCATCACTTTATCACTTTGTGATTTCACATTGTGATCACTTCCTAAGTTGGCTAAAATGACAATTGAATTTCTTTAGATTGATAAAGATACAGACAAACAGTGAGTTGATTGATTGTGGATGATATTAAGAAAGACAATGAATAGGTGAATACCTTTAGATTTTAGAGATTGAGAGGAGAGCCCTAAAGTACCTCCACTTGATCCAAGTTGCGCCCGCCTCCTGAGTCAGCTTCACATAGGACCTCCGGTTTTTGTGTTGATTGCAAGTTCAGTCAATGAGTAATGGCCTGGTTGGGGTTGGGAAAGTGAGGTTTGATGAGTGAGGTTCAATGAGGGAATGGTTCTGAATCAGGCTTCTCCATCCGTCAGGCCAAGGTTGAGACTGGAGCTTGGTATGGAGATGTGGCTGTGTGCAACTGGATGCAGGATAGTAAAGCCCTTCATAGGTTGAATCACACCACCCTGACACTCTTTTCACTTCATCACTCTCATCACTTCATCACTCTTATCATTTTATTTCTCTCATAAATTGCTAAATTTCATTAATTTATTGCTCTCATTGCTTGGTAACTTCATCCCTCTTACTCTTTTCAAATGGCCCCTCAGCAAATCTCCCCCCATAAGACCACACAAAAAACCAATGCACCAAAGCAAACATCCCCAAGGAAATCTACATAAAACAATACTCCTCCATCAGCTTCCAAATTATCAAGTCAGCTCAAGAGAGCTGATCACATCATCCTGGTAAACTGGCTCAAGATTTACTCCAACCATGATGCTTGCTTTGGATCCAACAATGAAACATGAGTTGGACAACCTCCATCCTGTAAGGTTAATGGTTATCTCCTGATGGCCAATGAACTAAATAAAAAAACCAAGGACTTGGCTGTGGATTCTCAGCCTAGCAATGATGATCCTGATGAAGCCTTTTAGAGGCCCAAATCAAATGTGGAGGAGGATACTCCAACACAACCAGCTACAATCATTTCCACATCAGCATTGATCAACCCTTCAAACCCTTGCTTGGAGCTATTGGTAGCAGTAGAAAAGTTGAGTAAATAAAGCAGATTACTCAATTCCTGGGCTTGTAAATACATTTAATTTGATAAAAATTTCAAAAATAAAAGCAAAAAATCATTTCTGATTAGGGTTTTTGAGGGTTCTTTTTTTCATCAGTAATAGTCGGGTACAAATCCAAAGTTTGCAGTTTTTGTCTAGACCACATAAAATTTTATTAAAACCCTTCCTTGGCCACTTACAAAGATATTTTGGAAACTCTCATTTGAGCCCTATTTTGCCAAAGCACCCTCTGCTTGACACCTCTCTTTACATTTTTCAAACCATCTCCTTTATTGGGCCCTCCCAGACACCTATTGTGCTTGGGTTAACGATCAAGAAGGTATTTAATTTGTTTGAGGCTTCTGGGAAAAGCATTGGCAGTCCATAAAACTGTGGCAAATGGTCGAAAAATGAAAAAAGGCATGTGATTATTGTTGGTGAAACAAGATTGGATGAAAAAAAAATAAAATAAAAAACTTGTCTTGATCCTATTTCTTTTGAGTTAAGCAATGAGTAAATGATTGAAACCATCAATCTGGGGAATTGATGTTGGGAGATGGTTTGAAATTTGGTGGAGATGGAGTGGTTGAGTAGAGGGCCAGTGGCAAGGGGGGTGGCCTGGTGTTTATCAAGGAGGAGCCCATCTTAGGGATGAGGGATAGAAAAAAACCTGGATGAATGGCGGCAGTTGGTGGAGCCGGTGAGGAGGTGGGAGTTGAGGGGAAAGTGGCAGAGGTTGATTGGTTTGGGGCGCAGACTGGATTCTGGGATTTTGGTGCCGCTGGATCTTGGATGGTAGTTGTTGGCCAGATGATGATTGGAGGGGCAGGCCTGGGGGGCTCTGGATAGATTCTGTTGAAGGAAGAAGGAAGCAGGCCAGGGTCAGCAAGCAGAGGAAAATAATGGGGGATTTTGTTGGCCTGAATCCTGGGGGCTCTGTAAGACTCCAAACGGTGCTAGACTGTGGCAGTTCTGCGGAGGGGAAAGGTGCTGTTTAGGCTGCCCTCCTGAGTGTTACAAAAATATTCAAATGTAACTGAGATCAAGGTCCAAAACCTTTTAAGTGCGGAATCAAGTAGTAAAGCATAAAGTTTGATAATAGTTGGTAGCAATGGAGCAGCACTATCTGAGGCAAGATTATTTTGGAGATATTTGAACAAAAGAAGTTTAATTCTGTTTAAAGTTCAAAAGAACAAAGCTGTTGTATGTAAAAAACGCCCACAAGCTAATAACTCTGGTTTTCAGCAGAAGATTGGGGATGATCAAATCAAACCCCAAACAACCTCCAGGTTCTCAATGAACCTTCCCAACTCTCTGCAATCAAGTGCTTGAAGGGTACCAGATAACTGAGGTTGGCCGTACAAGACAAAGCACAATGTTTTGAGAAGCTCTAAAAGCAAACAGTAACGTATTTGAAAATGGATAACCTCAACACTTCTCAAGGAACTCAAGAGTTGGCTGGTAGAATGCGACTTTAAAAATAAAAGGAGGTAGAACACGCCAGGTTTTAATCTTAATGTAACCTCTTCAATCAAATGTGGTTGGCTCCAGAAAAATGATCAAGGAGGGATCAAGACCAGTATGGTCAGAGAAAGGGATCAATGAGTGGTGTAACCCACTCAAGAACTTTACATACAGAATTCTCTTCAACCAGAAAGGCTATGGTTGGTGATAAGGATCAGACCACAGAGGTGCAAAGACTCAAGGATCAATGGATCAGGTGCAATCAAAGATATACCCATGATAATGATTATGAATTACTATGATACTGGGGGGAACATACGCATACACTCCCATGGATTATTTGAAAAAGGTAGGGGAGAGCCCCTCCTTTTATGGGCCATGGGTCCCTGTAGACTATTTACAAGTGATGAAACAGATAGAGCAGAAAAAGAAAACACTTGGAGAAAAAATTTTTTGTCTTTTTTGTTTCTTTTTTTTCTTTTTTTTTTTTTGATTTGATTTTGATCACAAGAAAAATAACAAATAAAGAGCTGAACAGGAACAGAGAGATACCAACTGGGGCCAATGATGGCCGTGGGTGATGAGTAGCAAATGAGAACTGTGGGGAACACAGGCAGGCCATGCGTTCATGGGACTTTGGGGGTTGTGCGCCTTAAGGTTGAGCATCAGCCACAGCAGTTGCCACAGTGATTGGATGGGATGAGGGATTATGGTGGTTGGATTACCGGTGAGAAGAGATGAGAGGCAAGATTGGTTGTGGGAACAACCAATTGGTTCAGGTGATGAGGGTCATTCCCGTGATTGACCTTGCATGGAGGATCAGGAAGCAATGGGGTGGCTGGTCATGAGGTTGGATTTTTGACTGGAATTGGGGCCATGGTCAGGATGGGAGCCTGAAAGAAAATAAGGCGTGATGAATTATTGGTTGATTTTTGTTTTGTGGGTGTCAAGAAGTCTGGGCTTGATTCTCATGTCATGCTGGCAAGCTTTTGATGGCTCAATGGGATATCATGGATGGGAACTGGGCAACGGGAATGCAAGATGAGAGATTGTTTCAGAGTTATTTTGTGTTGACAACTATGACTGCACTCAAGAGATTACTAGAGTCACAGACCAAGTGTGAGGATGATGGGATATTTGGATAGGTGCAAGCTGAGGGGAAGGAGTGATGCAATTGGAGAGCAGCAATGGCAATTGAGAAATGTTGATAATAGTAGGAGATCAAGCAGTGGAACAGATTGCCATCCAGCCTGGAAATGATCTGCTGCTTGTCATTGACCAAGCTTCCTGCCAGCCTGACTTGGGAATTGGGTCAAGGGGCAGAGGGAGGCTGGAAGAGTTGAGGGAGGCTGATTAAGATGATTGATTGGTTGTTTGGCCAACCAATGAGGGAGAGAAGATGAGGAGGATTGCCATTTCCTTCAATGTTGACAATGATGCTGGTGCTGGCAAGGGTCAAGCCAAGCCAAGCTGGTCTTGGCCGGGGGCTTGGCAAAAGGAACCAGAGGATGAGGAGTGGAGCAAGAGGGACTTGAAAACCGGGCACAGGGGTATAAAACACCCAGAAGATCCTCCTAGGAAACTAGCAAAAGGGAAGGCTGGGAACTGGAAACTAGATAGGGAATCATACCGGAAAAGATTTTTTTTTGATGATACATGATAGCCATAAAAAAATCATAAAATTTTTTTAAATTTTCTGCAGTGGTCCTGAGGTGTCCAGATTTGGTCACCACATCTCTCCCCAACTTACAGACTGTCCCTAGTCTGCATCTGAGTTTGATGACATATATGAAAAAAGAAGAAAGATGATTGGAACCAAAGAATGGCCATTTGATCTTGAGGCTGATTGGAAAAAAAATATCTTGATCCATCCAACAAAAAGTCCTAGAAGTGACAGATATAAACAAAGGAGGTGTCCCAGGTGCTCACATATGTGGCATACAGTAGATTTTTCACAACAAAGATGCAGCAGATGACCCTGGTGGTGCACAATTGGGAGGAATTACTCCTAAGTTACCTCTAAACAATGAAATTTCTTGAATTGATTGGCAGGGAACCTCCTGGCCATCTGAATACCATTCAGTTCTTCCAAAACATATGATCCACCTCTGACTTGGCGGAGCACCTGATAAGGACCATTCCAGAAATTAAAGAAAAGCTTTCCCCACTGAGTTTTCAAGGATTTATTATAAGCTAAAACAAGATCACCAGGATTCAAAGGGTCCCTGATCTGCTTTGAAGGTTTATCTTCCCAATGCTGAACCCATTTATCTCTGGATTCCATCATCTTCTGATAAGCTTCACTGCAAACATCCTCACTCTGCTACAGTTGCTTAGATTGGGATACTAATAGATAAGTCTTAGAAGAAACCTGTTATTAAGAAATACCTAAGAAAGATTCCAGATCCAGATCCAGAGGAAGGAAAGTCCTTTGAACAAAGACATTTTTGTAGGGTGAGTAGCCAGTGGTTTCTTTAATTGAAATTCAATCAGAGAAAAGTACCAGAGGAAGAAATTTGCAACAATTCTTCCCACTTTCACTGGCCAGTTTGACAACAGCAGCCTTCAAAGGAGCATGGCCTCTTTCCACCATGCCTTGGCCTTCAGGATAATAAGGAGTGGTCATCCTATGTTGACCAGGAAGCAATGGGATCATTTCAGCCAATTTGCCTCCAAACTCTGAGCCACCATCAGTTGAATAAGATCAAGCCAACCCATAGCACATTGTCCAAGTCTCATAGAGAAAAGCTTCTACTGATTCAGAACTGAGGTTCTTAAGGAATTTTGCTTCAACCCATCCAGAAAAATCATCTCTAGCCACAAACAGGTACTTAGCTTCACCAGGCTTAATGTGAACCACATCCATAGCAATCCTTCCAAAGACAGTGGAATCCCCAGTTGGATAGCAAATGTAAGCCGGGCACCTGAGATCATGTTCCTGACAGACCTCACAACTCTTGCAACGTTGAGAGACAGATTTCTTTAAAGATGGCCACCAGAATTGTTTGGATATTTGTTGATAAGTTTCCTTTTCTCCACAATGACCAAGTCCTTCATGGAGACTTTCAAAGATCAAATCATGTTTGGAAGGGATAGTGACAAAAATAAGAGCACAAGGTTTTCCTCTTTTCATAAGCCTAGTACCTGGTACAAAGAAGTTGGAGTACTTTCTTTTAAGGGATCAAAAATCTTAAGCTGAGAGATCAGGAGGTCTTTGGAGAGTGGAAAGGTACTGCTCTAGTTGAAACCAGAACCCTTGCTGGAAGCCAGAATAATTTTGAGAGGAAAAAAGCTGAAGGAATATTGAATAAAAGGTTCCTCCTTGTCAAATTCCACTCCAACATACAATTCTTCATCCCCAAGAGGGTCTCAAGATAAACCGTCAGGCATGGTGAAAGACTTTCCAGGCCTATGAACAATATCAAAAGTGAAAAACAGAATGAAAGCCACCCAGCGAGTCATTGGAGCATTTGGAAGGCTGGGGGCATTGATCATTTTGATGATGGATTGTGCGTCAAATTGTAACCTGAAGTGTTGAACCCAGAGAATAGTTTGGAGCTTTTTTAACATTTGGGCCACACCGCAAAGTTCTGCTATTGGCTGGGTGTACCTAGATTCCACATCTTAAAAGAGAAGATGATACAGAGCAGGACGGTCCAAACCATTTTTGTCTTCCTGGGTAAGGACAGCCCCAAAAGATTGATAACTCAAATCAACAGCCAGCTTGATATTGCCAGCTCCAGGTCCATAAGTGATCTTAATCAAGACAATGTCTTTCCCAAAAATTGTTTTGAGCCTCTGAAATGATTGTTCAAAAGCTTGTGTCCAAAGCCATTCAGAATCCTTCCTGGTTAAGCGAAGCAAGGGAATGAGAAGAAGATTGTTGGAAACCAGGACCTCTGTATTTATTTCAACAGGTTGAGAGCAAGAATGTGGAAATGAAATGAATAACAACAATTAACGGCATGAAGATGAAGATAAAAGGAAATAGTCAGACCAACAGGAGCAATTCTGAAGGGTTGTTGAATCAGAACGTGCTAAACATCTTCATGGCCTGGATGGAATGCACGGACAGCTGCTAACAGTTGATTAGAACAAAGAGCAATGAATGAAAGAGATGGAAGAAGTAATGCAATCATACTTAGGCAGTACAGTCTTCAGATGAGAGGAAGCTGCCTTGAAGTCTTCTGAGTTGCGGTGGTGGATCTGTGGATTAGGCTTAATCAGTGGATGGACGTGGAGTGCTCAAGATTCTTTGAATCAGTCTTTACCCTCTTGAGACGCTTCCAGACTTGATCTAGTAGTTGGAGAGTGCTTTGAAGTGTAAGTGTGAGAAATGACAAAAAGAAAACAAAAAGAAAAACAATGAGAATGAGATGTGATAAATGATGATCACTATTGGGGCCCTGTTCATTGGGATTGCAATCAGTTGGCTGAGAGTAAGAGAGGACTGTGTGGGTCTACTGAAATTGAGCCAGGAATGAAGCGCCTGTACTGGGATGCCAGAATGACAGGCTTCATTCTCAAGTGGGAGCTCAAAGACACAGTTTTTACAACAGGGAATACAGATTTTGGATAGAGAAGGGATGAAGATCCAAAAATAAATGACAACACCTAAGAAACCTCTGACTTCATTGTGCCAAGAGAGGATTTTGTTGACTTTGGATGGGGCCATTCTTCTTCCTTCCTTGCAGACCACATGACCAACAATTGCCAGAGCAGGAACATAGTCAGCCAATTTGGATCCAGAGACAGTGAGACCAGACTCCTTGATTCAAAACAAGATACTTTCCAAAGTGGATGCATAGTCCCAGATAAATCAAGGGTTTCCTGAGTTCCAAGGTAAGAGCTCATTGCTATAGTCAGAAACTGGACCTTTAATTCCTCCATTGTCAATAAAGATACCAGCATGATCAGAGATTTCATCCTGGAGGATCCAAAGCATCTGAGCCTGATAGACCGCAACCAAATTCGTGGCACCCTGGAGCAAACAAGTATGTTGGAATTAACCAAGAGGAGTATCAAAAGCAGTGAGAGGAAAAGAAATTGGATGTAAGGATCTTTTGTCATAGCCACCCATAATATCACCTAGACCATAGCAAGCTCTTGCAGAGAAGGATTCAAAAAATTCTTCAGTAGCAGGTGGAATACCAGAGTGTTTAATAGTAACATTATTTAGAGGCTGGAGGTCATGAACTATTCTAAGTTTACCATTACTTTTGAGGACACTGAAGACAGGACTGGAATAGCTGGAAGTTGGCTGCTTGTATAAACAAGTATGGACTTGTTTGCAGACCAACTTGATGAACTCCTCAACCTTAGCAGCAGGGATGGGTATCTTTTTCTTTTGCCAGGGATCATGTTCCACTACTGGAATGATATAGGGTAGGCCATAGGATTCTTTCAAGAGACCTCTCTCTTCTTCACAGAAAGCATTAGATTTTTCTCTGAGATCTAAAACATTTTTGATCAAATTTAACTCATTGGAAGGCGCCACCCATCTGGACCAAAGTTGATTACCTTCAGAAATTCTTCATTAACACAACCATGAGGAACAAAGGGACCAGTGAGAGATTGAGATAAACCACATTAAGGATCATGAGATAGAGGAGGACGCATAAGAGGAGGATTGAGGTTGAAAGGCATTGGTTGGTTGACTGGTTGAACCTTTTTTTTTAACTGGCTTATACTTAGTGGCAAAAGAGAGAAATCTGTGCTTCCTCCACGCATTGACCAGCAAGACCTGACTACAAAAGCTGAGACCAAGTTCCAACATCTTCCAAGTTCAATGTTCCGCAACATCCTTGAAAGTTGCCTTTTCCATAAAAGAGGATCCAAAAGATGATGCATTGCTCACATGTGTGGCACAGGTTAGGCTTTCAAATATGACAGTAGTAGGAGACCCTGATGGTTCCCAATTGGGAGGACTTACTTCTACCCCAAATTGCCTCCACCTAAGGCCATACTCCTCCATAACAAAACCACCAAGAAGAAAATCAAGATTGGGATTTTTTTTAGACTCATTGCGGAGATTCAAAAACGGATTAGGAGAAGAATTATCAGGCTGAAAATAAAAAGGAAAAAAGAGAAAACAGATCCAGAGAGAGAAGAAATATTTTTAGTATTTTTGGATTTTCCATGTTTTTGATTTTTAATCTTATTTGGATGAGAAGGAAATGATGAAGAAAAAGAAAAATATGCCTCTGAGACAGAAGTTGATCCTTGATTTGAAGTCTGAGGCTGGGAAGAACTACAACTATTACTAGGACCAACTAATTCCATAAAGAATGAGAATGAGAGGAAGAATAGGTGTCCTTCTGTTTCCCTTTCAGAACCAATTTAGGAGGATGACCTGGAAAATCTTGTTCCCAGCAACCAGGATCCAAGGAGAAAAGGGCCACTTCAATCTTCCTGCCATCAGAATCAGGGAGAATAATTCTCTCCCCAACTTGATCAGAAAACATTAGGGTTGCACTGAAATCCATTAAGAAAGGCCTTCCCAAGATCATGGGTCCATCCAAACAATTAATCCGGAAATTACAGGTGCCAACAATATTTTGTCCAATTTGAAACAGGAAATCCTCAGAAATACCAACTAATTCATATGACTGATTCCCTATACCATATACAGCAGAGTTAAAGCTGACCCTTGGGCTGAGTTTGAGTTTACAGGCCATGGAATCCGAAATTAAATTGAGCTGGGAACCAGAATCCACCAAAAGATAAACCATTTTAGCAGAGCCACCAAGATAGCAGGAGAGGAACCAAGAGGACAGGAATACAAGTTGGCATCTGAAGAGGAATCTGTTCCACCAGAGTCCTCCATCAAATTACCAGAAGAAAATTTTAATTCTTCCAGACCAATCTCCACACGTTGACAAGAAACCCATTTCTTCATCCCTTCAGCCACAAATGGAGAGATTGACAGAAGTTCAGCAAAAGACGGATCAGGAATCTTTAGATCAGAGATTTTTCTTAATACTCCTTCCACAGAATTGGAGTGATCCTTGGAAATGCCCATCTCAAATCAAACTTTGGGCTGGATGGAGGGAGGATGATCAGGTTGAGCAGGTACTGGAACAGGATCAGAAAGTTGAGGAGTTTGAACAGATTGAACAGGAGGAGGATCAGAGTGGTCCTGGAACCTTTCAATAAGTGTTTTCTTTTCCACTTACATGTCTTCCACATAAGAGGAAGGGGGCTCAGGTGATGATCAACGTTTGACAGTTTTTTGAAGGATTGAAGATGGAACTGGAGGAGACTTGTGAGGTTTGGGTTCCTCATGGGGTTTCCTAGCTTGATCAGACTGATAAGTGCCAGAGAAGATGGAAGAAGTGACAGCTGGAGGATACCAAGGTTGTAGATTGCCACAGGATGATTGAAAATACAAGGAGACCAAAGATGCCTTCCTGGGAGTTGGTGGTTGATAAGAGGCCACCACATGACAGATTGGACAAGACAAATTGTAAGGGACCAAAGCACCATTAGGAAGAAATAAATTGTTTCCCTTCTGCTCCACCAATTTTTACTCCTTTTCCTTCTGGAATCCACAACATCTCCCAGTAGCATGGCCTTTCCTATGGCAGTAATAGCAGACTAGAGTGGCTTTAGGAACATAGTTAGAAGGTTTAGGAGTACCTAAAGAAGAAAGTTTCTGATCTATTTTGCTTTCAAAGGCCTGAAGTAATTTAGTGATCTCATCTATGGTAGCAGTTTTCTTGTTGGCCTGGGGATTTGGTTTAGTTCTACAATTTGCTTTCATCTTGTTCATTATTTCATTAGACTCTTTAAAGGAAGGAGCATGTACTGGTTCAATGACTCTAGTTTTTTCAAAAGTGAGAGCTGTTTGAAATTTCATCACTTTATCCACTGCACTCCTTAGGATCAGAAAAGCAGGGAGCTTGTGTCAAGTATATTGTTGAATTTCTGTATGACTTAGAACCAGCATGGGCTGAAAAAAGAGAATGCAAAGATAGATGTGAGAAAATAAGAATCATGAGAACAGAAAAAGAAGAAAGAGATAGAGCCATACAGCTTGAACGGAAATGAAAGTTAAGAGGGCAGTTAGATTGATATTGAAGATATTTGAGGAGCGGTATAGTAATTGATGTGGTGGAGGTAGATGAATGAAAAGATCACGAGGAGACAAACTGAATAGAAAATAGATCAGATTAAGATGAGATCAAGATACTGAGACTGTGACATCTTACCAGGCAAGGATTATTTGATTTTAGGAGGGCGGTTAGATTGATATTGAAGATATTTGAGGAGCGGTATAGTAATTGATGTGGTGGAGGTAGATGAATGAAAAGATCACGAGGAGACAAACTGAATAGAAAATAGATCAGATTAAGATGAGATCAAGATACTGAGACTGTGACATCTTACCAGGCAAGGATTATTTGATTTTAGGAGGGCGGTTAGATTGATATTGAAGATATTTGAGGAGCGGTATAGTAATTGATGTGGTGGAGGTAGATGAATGAAAAGATCACGAGGAGACAAACTGAATAGAAAATAGATCAGATTAAGATGAGATCAAGATACTGAGACTGTGACATCTTACCAGGCAAGGATTATTTGAGTTTGAGTGGAATGAGACTTGAAAAATTGAATGTTGAGTTGAACAGATGTACAAGACAGTATAGAAAGAAGAGTAGTGGAAAGAATAAGATTTATCAAAGAGAGTTAAGAGAACAAAGAGAAAAGGAGACTATCGAGAAGAAGAAGGAAAACCAGGAACACCGCGGGACAATCCGCTACAGATGAGATTCCGTGGACAGATGAGAGTGCGCAGAGAGCACACTGAGTAGTGCACACAGAGGTGCGGATCGAAGAAGAATGGCGTGTGAAGAGAGGAAGAATCTTAACAGCTTGAAATGATTATCTCTAGTAGTAATCATAGATCCAGATTTAAATAATTCATCAATCCGCTACAGATGAGATTCTGCGGACAGATGAGAAAGCGTGGAGAGCACACTGAGTAGCGCACACAGAGGTGCGGATCAAAGAAGAATGGCGTGTGAAGAGAGGCAGAATATTAACATCCCTCGTGACTGATGAGAGGGTGACAGAACAGCCAGAATTAGTCAAAAACTTCCTGTTGAAGAATTTTAAGGGCATTGATTGAAGTCGACTTAGTGAGGGAGTCCGCTATCATCTTGTCAGTTGAAATGAGAACTAGATTGAAAAAAGAGAGAAAAAAATCCTCCCTTAACCCTTTTGCTTTGATATCAATATGTCGGGATTTAGAATGAGATCCAAATTTTTTTATCTTATTGTCTAAACCTTTATTGTCAATGTAGATGGTTGGTTTGCATTTAAGGGAAGGATGAATTTAGTCAATAAGATGGTTGATCCATTTAAGTTCTAAGTAGAAATCTAATAATGCATTGAGTTCAGATTCCGTAGATGAGTAAGTTATATTTCTTTGTCTTGAGGAATTCCAAGTGACCGGACTGCCGTAATGAAGGATGATAAACCCTGTTTGTGATTTACGAAAGGTGGGATCATCTCCCCAGGTAGCGTCGCTGTTACCAGCTATAGCTTCCTGAGAAGGATCATATTTAAGCGTCAATTTGAGACTCCGGGTTGTCTTCAAATATTTCCAGACCTTCTTTACTTCTCTCCAGTGAGACATGCCAGGCTTGGTATTGAACCTTGCCGGGCTTGAGACAGCAAATGCTATATCCGGTCGAGTATATTGAGAAAGATGATTCAGAAGACCAATTGATGACCTATAGTTAACATTGAGACGGGAAAATTCCTTGTGTTCTTCATCTGACGCCGGTTCTAGATGAAGATTTTGAGTAAGGGGTGTATTTATATTTTTACAATCTGTAAGACCTAATTCTTCTAATCCTTGATTGATATGATTTGGTTGACTAAGGAGAATTTTGTTGTCCTTGACCTCCATTAACATTCCAAGAATGGTATTCAGAGAATGGCACAAGGAGTTTAAGAATCTTTTGAGGAAGTTGCTAGCAAATACGTCAGATTTACCAACGTGGATGAGATCGTCCACGTGGAAGTAGATTACTTCCCCGGATCAAGAGTTGAGATAAAGACATGGATCACTTGTAGATTTGACAAAGTTTTGAGATTTGATCCAATTAGTGAGAGTCTCATACCAATTCTTGGGAGATTGGCGAAGCCCGTAGAGTGATTTCTTTAATTTAAGATATGGCGATTTATGCTCTGACCCTTCAGGCGTTTGAATTATCACCGTCTTGGTTAGAGGAGCATGGAGAAATGCTCCCTTCACATCAAATTGTGTGAAGGTCATTTTGTTTTTAAGGCCATAGAGAAGCGCAAGACAAAGAGAACCTAGTTTTCCAGTGGGTGCCCAGGTTTTGTTGAAGTCCATGCCTTGGATTTGATCAAATCCTTGTACACAAAGTTGTGCTTTATATTTAACCGGTTCGCCATGACAATTTTCTTTTATTTTGAATACCCAAACGGTATTCAAAATGTTATTGGGTTCATCGTAGAATTCTTCCCTAACTTCCTGTGATTCGATAGAGTCCAATTCGTCTTCCGACGCCTTCTTCCATTTGGGCCATTCAGGACATTTTTGTGCCGCTTTGTATGATGGTGGTTCATAATAATGGTGAAATCCATATCTTTGGGGTTTTCTAATTTCATTGTGTGGTCTGAGACTGGTCCTTGGATTAGTCGGTTGAGGAATCTGAGCCATAGGAATATCAGAAGAGGGATTTTTGGGAGAATTGGAAGAGTGGGAATCAGGAGAGCTGGCTTCTTCAGAATCAGAGTTGGAGTCTGGAACTTCAGTACCGGTTCCTCTCATAGCGTATTTCTTATCACTAGTTGAAAAGTCAGTCTCGAATGAATCTACTTCAGATTGAGCAAACAGATCTAGTCCGGGGGATTCAAGGAAAGGAAATCCGTCTAGCCAAGTTTTGAGAAATCTGACGTGTTTTGTTTTGACAATTGCGCCAAGAGAATTAAGAATAAGATAGGAATGAAAGGTTGTATTGAAGCCAATCAAGATACCCTCCAGTCCCTTTTCATTGAATTTACGTCCTTGTGGTATTCGATTATTCAGATATATAACAGAAGAACCTACAGGTTTCAAGTAATTAGTGGGAAGGGTCTTACCAAACATGAGTTCCCAAGCAGACCGTTGGTTACCTTCTCTGGGGACTTGGTTGAGCATGAAGCAACAGCTTCTCGTAACTACATGCCAATAATTTTTTGCCAATCTTGAGGAAGAAAATGTTGCTTGGGCTGACTCAACAATCGTTCTGTTTGCTCTCTTGACTCGTCCGTTATGTTGAGAATGGTAGGGTTCCGAGGTTATCAACTTGATATGTTTTGATTTTGCAAATTCTTTGAGATTGGAGTTAACAAACTCAGTTCCTTTATCTGAGAAAATCTCAGATGGTTAGTAGCCCAATCTTTTATGCTTGGTCTCAAGAACAGTTTTTATCACATCCGTAGTTTCATCTTTCAAAGTCAGTGGAAACGCCGCGAGATAACCGGTGCAGTTGTCTATCAGAGTGAGAATGTAATGGTGACCTAATTTAGATTGAGGAGAGATAGGACCAATAAGGTCCAGATGAATTTGATCTAAGGGCTAACTCGATGGTTTGGAAATCCCAGTGAAGGGCGATCTTGTGATTTTACTTCTGATACAGCTATTGCACTCAAAGGAATTGAGTTCTTCATTGGAGAAAAGATCCTTCACTAGAGGTTTGAGAGTGGATATCAAAGCATGTCCATACATTTTATGTACCTTGAGTAGGTAGGATGGGCAACTATTCATATGTTGAGAGAGATTGACCATTTGACTTCTGTCTGCGGATTTGGGTTTTTCTATGACAAATAGATTGTCTTGAATCATACCCTTCAGTACTAGTTGACTCCCTCTAGTGACCAAGAATTTATTATTCATTTGAGTTAGACTACACCCTTTGCTTGCCAGAAGACTGGGACTAATAAGATTAACAACGATATCGGGTACGTAGACACAGTCTTCTAGTGTGACGATAGAATCGTTCCATTCCAGTCTGACCGTTCCAGTTCCACATATTTTTAGGTTAGCTTCTAGTTTACCGGTTTTAATCTTGTCCAATTCTTCTTGGAGTTTAATAGAGGAAAAGAATTTAAGATTGTTGAATATATGGACGTTAGCTCCAGAGTCTAAGAGAAGGTTTGGGTTGTTATCGGCGTTTATCCAAAGGGTTAACAAGGCATGGTAGTTGATTGTAGGAGGCTTTTTAATTTTATTTTTCCATTTATTTTGCTGCTCAATCCACCATTTGGGAGCTATTTGCAGATGTAGATGGAAGCACAAAGATTCAGAGTGAGGAGCGTTTGGATCGTGGTATCCTTCTTGACACCTCAACTTTACCTTCTTCTCATCCTTATGGGATTTGGTTTTTGTCAATACCAAGGAGATGTCCGCAGATGATTTACCAGGATTCGTTTGCGCTTTCCTCTCGTTATGATACTGAGTAAGATGATTAAACACCATATCTACCGTTAGCTGTTTTTCAACATGCATTATCTGTTGCTTGAGGTTTTCCAAAATCTTTGGAAACTTGAAGAGTACAAGATACGCAAGTATATCCTTAGGTAATCTAATTCCAACGTCTGTCATCCTCGTAATAGATTTATGCATTTCTGTGATAAAACCTTCAATTGCATGTTTGTTGAAAGTAGAATGAAGAAAATGGTTGAAGACCCTAGCCCTATTAGGCGTTTCCAAAGAGGCAAATAGTTTTGTGATTTCAGACCACAGGAGTTTTGACAAAGTCATATTGGAGGTATTGACTACATTTGCATGAGTAGTTTTATCTAGTTTTGATAGAATAATAGCTCGGATCTCTCTATCTTGTTTAGAGGAAAGAGGGCCGGAATTTCTTGTGATAGCATCTTTTATGTCTTTCAAATCAAATAGCATGAGCATCTTGTCTCTCCAGATCAAATAATTCTCTTCATTTAAGGGAGGAATAGCGTCGACGGAAGCTTTCAGGGCCATCTGGTGAAAAAAGTTGGCTGCTCCGGCTGGTTTGGTCATAGTTGTATAAGGATTTGTTGTCTTGATTTGGTTAGAGTTGATTGGTAAATTTTGGCTTTTAACCGTGTCAAGTATATTGTTGAATTTCTGTATGACTTAGAACCAGCATGGGCTGAACAAAGAGAATGCAAAGATAGATGTGAGAAAATAAGAATCATGAGAACAGAAAAAGAAGAAAGAGATAGAGCCCTACAGCTTGACCGGAAATGAAAGTTAGGAGGGCGGTTAGATTGATATTGAAGATATTCAATGAGCGGGATAGTAATTGATGTGGTGGAGGTAGATGAATGAAAAGATCACAAGGAGACAAACTGAATATAAAATAGATCAGATTAAGATGAGATCAAGATACTGAGACTGTGACATCTTACCAGGCAAGGATTATTTGAGTTCGAGTGGAATGAGACTTGAAAAATTGAATGTTGAGTTGAACAGATGTACAAGACAGTATAGAAAGAAGAGTAGTGGAAAGAATAATATTTATCAAAGAGAGTTAAGAGAACAAAGAGAAAAGGAGACTATCAAGAAGAAGAAGGAAAACCAGGAACACCGCGGGACAATCTGCTACAGATGAGATTCCGCGGACAGATGAGAGTGCGCGGAGAGCACACTGAGTAGCGCACACAGAGGTGCGGATTGAAGAAGAATGGCGTGTGAAGAGAGGCAGAATCTTAACAGTTTGAAATGATTATCTCTAGTAGTAATCATAGATCCAGATTTAACTAATTCATCTCTAATCCTTTCCTGCACTCCTGGAGAAAAAGACTGAAAAACCAAAATCAGATTTCCTCCACTGTGTTGATTTGATTCTTTCTGATACGGTAAGACTGAATAGGATCCCAAGATTTTCTAAAAGACTGATAATCAGAGGCTGAAGAGACACAACCATTGGAGATCCATTGAGAAACCAGAGCATTCAAGTCCTGTAAGGTAAACCTAGCCACATCTACTTTTCCCCAATAAGCCAAAATAGCCTCCTTCAAGATCCTCCAGTTATGAGTTTTTAATCCATCAAAAAATTTAATGACTTCCATAACTTCATCAGAGGAGATAAAAAATTGTAACAGATAAGCCATATCATGTTCACTTCCACCATCCACTTCAGCAGCCATCTCATAGGAGCCCAAGAATTGTTTGACTATTGTTCCATTGAATACTAAGTTCATTTTTTGAGGCTTGATCTTGACCATCTTGACCCAAACAGAGGAGGAGGAGGTACCAGTAGATTCGATTTTGAAGGGCAGAGTTCCTAAGAGATCCAAAGAGCAGAATTCCAAAGTTTCTCACAGGTGTGTCAAGAGTAGAGTTTCACGGAAAAAACAGAAAGGATCTTGCCCAGATGGTTCAAAATTGGGAGGAATTAATTCTGGAACAAGTTGCCTCCATGGATCAGATCTTGATGATAACAGAAAAAAAGAAAAAAAAATTGGATTGGATTTTGGAGTTGATTCTTCAAGTTTGGGACTGTAAATCCCAAGGTTGCTGATTTGATTCTGGCCTGGGGGACCAAATGTAAGACTCCAAACAGTGCTAGGCTGTGGAAGTTCTGCGGAGGGGAAAGGTGCTGTTTGGGCTGCCCTCCTGAGTGTTAAAAAAAATTAAATGCAACCAAGATAAAGGTCAAAAGCCTTTCAAAGGAGGAATCAAGTAGTAAAGGGTCAAGTTTGATAATAGTTGGAAAAAGAAGTTAAAGTTTGTTTAAAGTTCAAAAGAACAAAGCTGTTGTATTTTAACAATGCCCACAAGCTAATAACTCTGGTTGTCAGTAGAAGATTGGGGATGATCAACTCAAACCCCAAGAAACGTTTAGGTTCTCAATGAACCCTCCAAACTCTCTGCAATCAAGCGCTTGAATGGAACCAGATAACTGAGGGTGGCCGTACAAGAAAAATCACAAATTTTGAGAAGCTCTAAAATCAAACCGTAACTGATTTCAACAAGGATAACCTCAAAAATTCTCAAGGAACTCAAGATTGGGATGGCAGAATGCAACTTAAAAAAAAATAAAAGGAGGTATAACACTCCTTGTTTTAAGCTTAATAAAAACTCTTCAATCAAACATTATTGGCTCCAGAAAGATGATCAAGGAGGGATCAAGACCAGTATGTTCAGAGAAAGGGATCAATGAGTGGTCAACACACTCAAGAATTCTACAGAAAGAATTCTCTTCAACCAGCAAGGCTATGGTTGGTGATAAGGATCAAGCCACAGAGGGGCAAAGACTAAAGGATCAGTGGACCAGGGGCAATCAAAGATATACCCAGGATAATGATTATGAATTACTATGATACCAGGGGGAACATACTCATACACTCCCATGGATGATTAGAAAAAGAAGGGGAGAGCCCCTTATTTTATGGGTCATGGGTCCCTGTAGACTATTTACAAGTGATGACACAGATAGAGCAGAAAAAGACAACAATTGAATTTTTTTTCTTCCTTTTCTTTTCTTTTCTTTTTTTTCTTTTCTTTGTTTTTCTTTTCTTTTTTTTCTTTTCTTTTTTTTCTTTTTTTTCTTTTCTTTTCTTTTTTTTTGTTTGATTTGATTTTGATCACAAGAAAAACAACAAATACAGAGCTGAACAGGAACAGAGAGATACCAACTGGGGCCAATGATGGCCGTGGGTGATGAGTAGCAGATGTGAACCGTGGGGACCACAGGCAGTCCGCGCAGTCAGGGGACTTCAGGGGGCCCGTGCCTTGCGGATGAGGGACAGCAACAGCGTTTGCTGTGGTGATTTGATTGGATGAGAGTTGATGGTGGTCAGACGACCGGTGAGATGAGATGAGAGGAAAGATTGGTTGTGGGGACAACCAATTGGCTCAGGTGATGAGGGTTGTTCCCATGATTGATCTTGTGCGGAGGATTTGGAAGCTATGGGGGGGCTGGTCATGATGTCAGATTTTTGACTGGAATAGGGGCCATGGTCAGGATGGGAGCCTGGAAACAAAGAAGGCATGATGAATTATTTGTCAATTGTCTTGTTGTGGGTGTCAGGAATTCTGGTCTTGAGTCTCACGTCATGCCAGCAAGCTGTCAATGGATCAAGGGGATATCATGCATGGGCACTGGGCAATGGGCATGGGAGATGAGAGATTGTTTCAGAGTTATCCTGTGTTGACAACTACAACTGCATTTGAGAGATTACTAAAGTCGCAGAACAAGTGTGAAGATGATGGGATATTTGGAGAGGTTCAAGCTGAGGGGCAGGGAGTGATGCAATTGGAGAGCAGCAATGGAAAGTGAGAAATGGTTACAATAGGAGGAGATCAAGCAGTGGAACAGATTGCCATCCAGCCTGGCAATGATCTGCTGCTTGTCATTGACCAAGATTCCTGCCAGCCTGACTTGGGAATCCGGTCAAGGGGCCAAGGGAGTCTGGAAGAGTTGAGAGAGGCTTATGAAGATGATTGATTGGTCGGTTGGCCAACCAATGAGAGAGAGAAGATGAGGAGGATTTCCATTGCCATTGATGTTGACAACAATACCAGTGCTGACAAGGGTCAAGCCAAGCTGAGCCGGTCTTGCCCCCGGGATTGGCAAAAGGAACCAGAGGATGAGGAGTGGAGCAAGAGGGACTTGAATACCAGGCACAGGGGTCTAAAAAACCCAAGAGATCCTCCTAGACAACTAGGAGAAGGGAAGGCTGGGAACTGAAAACTAAAAAAATAAATAGGGAATCATTCTAGAAAAGATTTTTTTTTCTTTTTTTTTCTTGATGATAAATGATAGCCACAAAAAATATCATAAAAAATTTTTAAATTTTCTGCAGTGGTCCTGAGGTGTCCAGATTTGGTCACCACAGTGCTCTGGGGATGGTTGCCACGCTTTCTGGGGAAGGGTGGAGTCAAATTTCTTGAGGTGATCAAGGCCAAAGAACAAGTCAATGAAAGGCTGGTCCCTTGGCTGGTCCAATAGCGGATGGGGTCTGCCCAAGTCTGCGGATGAGGAGCTTGCTGGGGGGGCTTCCCTGGAAGGGCTGGTGGCCAGTGGGGGGCAAGAGCCGCCGGCATGGCTGGGGCAGCGGTTGGTAGGATGAGGAGGTGGGGTTTGGCTTTGCTGGTTTTGAGGGATGGTTGGGAAATCCAAGGCTGCTTGGATGGAGGTCAATGAGCAGCTGGGGTAGATGGGATGGCTTGGGTGGCTGGTGGTAGGTGTCTGGCTTGATGGGGATTGGTTTGATCACTGGGAGGCAGACAGCCAGCACAGGTCAGCTGAGATGATTGAGTGGAGACAAGACTGAGCAGGCTGATGGATGGCTTATGATTGGGAGGAGAGGGCAGCAAGGAGGTTAAAAAACCTCCTTTGGTCTGACCCTGGAAGGGAGCAGTGGGCAAACTTGGGGCATCTAGTCCATTAGACTCAGACTTGGTTGGATTCAAGCTTGAGCTTCAAATGATGATGATGATTATTGATTTGGTTGGTGGTGGCTGACTAAGTTACAATTCCTTGGTCATATCCTGGATTACAAATAAAATGATTCTCTCCCGTTTGACTCAATGTTCCTCTGGAAGTTCTCAATCAATCAAGCAATTAGTAAGTAAGAACCTAGGTTGAGATCCTTGGATGGGGCAGTTGATGAGTGGTTCAGTCTAATTCAAATTTTGTAGGAATGCAGTTGGATCATCAACTGAAACTCATCATTCAGGTGGAGGGAGGGGTAGATGATCACCAGGCATGGGAGGGGACAGGAGTAAGTAAGTTAGTCAGGACTGATACTTAGTCACTTGGATTGGATTGGATTGGATGAGAGGTGTTGGTAGATGGTGAATGATGGGTGTTTTGCATGTGTTGGATGGTGGAGGGATGATGATGCATGAATAGTGGATTTGATTTTTGAAATCTTACATTTCCATGAAACATGCAATTTTGAAATACACCTGTTAGGTTTAATGTGTATTTCAGAAACCCTCCATCTTTAATGGTGGGTTTGACCAAAAATGGCAGGGTTGCTAGCTCTGATATGCCTTTTTGTTATTATTTTTTGTTTATTTCTTCTTGATTTAATTATTTTTGGTACTCTGACAGGTTTCTCTGTAAATATGGTGTATTCAGTGAGTTTGGTTGGGTGTTTGACTTCCGCTGGTCATGTGACAAGCTGTGGTTGATTGCCAGACCAAATGGGTTGATGGGGCAATAGCAAAGAGGCCCCATCTTTTTGGGTAATCCACCCAACTTTGCCATTGATCAAATCAGAGAAACAAGAAGTTATTTTGCTTTCTTTGTGGTCCTCATGACTGTTATGATCAATTGGATGGCCTCCAGTCAATGCCACACTCATGGCAGCTTCAGTTGAAAGCTGCCATGGCCAAGTTGATTGTGCACCCCCATTGGTTGACCACCTGAAAAGCAGTGGCAGACTAACTTCCATGCAACTTTGAGCACCTTCCAACCCTGGTTTAACAAAAAAACCACTGAGTTGAAAACCCAACCAAACTCAGTGGATTGACCATAGTAGCAAGCAGACATGATTTATCACCTTTGGATGTCCATCTCAATTCAACTAAAACAATCCTTCCAAAAATTTATTCCCTATCATTCAAAATTTGTTTTTATACCTCTGAATAAAATAATTTTCTTCTTTCTATCACCTTGAGCAGCCAAAAGGGAGAAAGGCCCTTGACATCTAGTAGATTTAAAGCTGAAAGCTGATGCAGTGAGGTGGGTGTGGTGATAGAGTGATCATGACAGGTTTGATGCATGGTATGATTGGTTGGTTGGCAGTTTTGGTGATGCTGAGGTCAATTTATGGAGATGATGTGGAGGTGTTGATGAGTTGTTTTTCAAGGTGGTGGATGATGGTGAATGAAATGTGAATTTCATGTTTGAAATCCACATGCCCTTTTGGAATACACTGGTTTGGGGGTATGTGTGTTTCAGAGAACTGTCCTCGAAAACGGCAGGTTGGGTCAACAAGAAAACGAAAGGTTTCCGATGGTGGATTTGGTCGCTTTGATACACCCTATCATCTCCTCCAAATTTATAGAAGAAATAAAAGTAAGAGTGGGATTTGCCCCCTCCCCTCCTACCCGTGTAACCCAACAGGGTGTGGGCGTCTGTATTTTGGGCAGGTGTAAGAGGAGCGGTGTGGTGACTTCAAACCCGGTTCTTGGCATGGTGCCCTAAGCCACCCTCGATGGTCAACGCTCCTCGTGGCTCTGTGGTTGCCGCCGACCGAGGATGTCAGGTGTCCGCCTCCCCCTCCGGAACTTCCACCCCCTCTCCTCTCCTCTCCTCTCCTCACGAATGGCGGATAAACCCATCGAGCCGAGCATAATAACTGATCAGGTACGTCCCTCTTCGCTCTTCTGCCTCATCTTCGGCTCAGAATCTGACTCGATCTGTATGGTCATCCTCACGCATCAGCTTGCAGGATTCGGCATTCGTCGACCGGGCCGATCAAATCACAATCTCACCCACCCTGAGATCATCACGTTTCCACCAAGTCCCTGCCGGAATCGACAGTTTCTATTAGCCCTGCAATCGAATCGGCGTCATTCCGTCTTCCTTACATTCGATCCTCGTGCCCTTCCTGAACCTCGAATTCGCGAATGGAGGGTCGTTCGAAGACCACGACCCCACCATCATCCCTTGAGGCCTCCATGAAAAGCTTACTATATTGTTAGTCAGATAACCATTGTGCCGTACTATCTCAACATCCTCCCATCCGCTAGGCTACCATCGTCACCTGATCAATATCTCAGCGATCAAATCGCACATCTCAGCCCGTACGTTTCGGAAAAATGCTGGTGATTAATACTTGAATGGTCCTGTGTCTACCAGATCATCGGACCAGCGTCTCGGCTGCGGTTTCTTCCATGCTGGCAACGATGGCCGCTTTCCCCTTAGATTCCATCAAGTCTCGACTCCAAGTCAGCAAGTATGATTCGGTGATGGATTGCGTCCAAAAAACTTACGTTGAGGAGGGCCCAAAGGGATTTTATCGAGGAATAGCAATCCCCATGCTAACAGTTCGTTTGAATCCTAAACATCCCCAAGATCATCCGCAGTGGGGATGCTCAAACCACCATTAGTTCAACCCCTCTTTCTGCTAGCTTTCCTCAAAATTTCATTTTGGCTATACTGATCTTCAACCCGCCGACAACAGATTACAATCGTTCGAACCTTAAGCTTTACTATTTATAACGACACGAAACGCCTCCTCCACCAGCGAAAAATTCTCTCTCATCCTACTGCTCGTGACATAGCGCTCTCCGGTTTAGCTGGGGGAATGACATCTGGCTTTCTGATTTCTGTCGGATCCTGTGCATTCGAGTTGGTAAAAATTAGGGCTCAATTAGAATCAGCTATCGCGTAAGCGAGCCCACCCGCAACATTTTGAGATATTCATCTGGTGAATATGAGTCATTGATCGGCCGTTGATCGTAGTGCCAAGCAAGGTCGGCCTCTGAAGAATATTAATACCTGGAGGGGCGCTCGTGAAATCATTGGCTCGCACGGCCGTAAGTTTCATGCAATTCCGTCAATCTTCCTCGCCACCCATCCCTTCTCCCCCTAAAGCCAAATTCTGTTCACTTTTTCTTTCTTTTTTCTTTTGTGGCAAACTGATCATTTCGATTTCATGTCAATACCGCGATGAGAAAGATCAGTGAAAGGTCTTTATTTTGGATTCAACCTACACTGTCTGCGCGACACCCTCGGTACAGGACTGTACTTCCTAGGCTATGACACGACCAGGTTTCTAGCTGAGAAAAAAATCAACGATATGGAGTACAGAAAGTCACTCTCTCCAAATTCAGACCACGGGTTCATTTTGCCCAGGTCTGCTTTGCCTTTTCTATGCGGCTCTACTTGTGGTGTGATGAGCTGGGTGAGGAATTTTGAGCACAAGTTATTATTTTTTATTTTGTTTCTTGAAAAGGTCGATTGACACCATCATTCTTCTCTGTTCTGCACGTCATTTATGGCCCCATTCCAACGTCAGTTTTTGATCTATCCCCTAGATGTCGTAAAGAGTAGGCTCCAAAGAGATGCTCTGGCGAGTTCATTTACTCATCCCGTCAAATGTTCAGATTGGTCCGACAAACGACAACACGTGTATGGAGAGAACATTCGGCGGTCGGCAGCAGGGTCGTCTTTTGGGTTTAGAGCAGCGTTTGAATTGTTCCAGCAATTGCTCAGCAAATCTAATGGCGGCGGAATCAGAGTTTTGTACTCTGGCTTATCTATATCAGCCTTCAGAAGCTTCTTTCAGCATGGTGTCATGTGGACTATCCTCGAAAGGGTTCGAGACCAAATTCAAATCAGGTGTCAAACTTGATTTGGTCCTCTGCTAAGTTGGATGCCTTTCCATTAGTGTCTATCTGTTCATAAATTTAGAGCGTATATTTTTAAGCAAGCAGTTCCTGGGTTAATTTTCTCATTTCATGTCGTTGGTTTGATGACGCGATATTCCTCTCTTTTATTATCATTATTACTTTTCTCTTCGTCTTAACTTGCTCAATCACCTAAGGCTATAGAAACAATCAGTAGAATAGTTTTTTTTCATACGTAGAAAGGCTCCTGATTTAGAGGGTGACTCATCCAGTTGACATGCTCTTTGCGGAAGCAGTGGATCATGTAGCTTGTGGTTCTGTCTTCTACTGTTTTCTTTGGAAGAACTACATTTCTCACGAGTTTTAGAAATTTATATGACGAAGGGTGGAAGATGAATGTGAGATTTGAGGGGGTAAGAAAGCAAATGGGAGGAGGTTCACACGTTAGGAGAGCTCAAAGGTCAATCCTGGTTGGAATCAAAGAGTGAGGTTGGGCTTAAGTTGGGTTGCTAACAGGCTGAAAAAAGCACATGGAATTAGGAGCCGTCAGCTCTGCCCTCTCAACACCAAAGTGTTTCACCATTGCTTAAATGGTGAACCCCTATGTTTTCTTTTTTTTTCCCTTTATGACTTTTTTGGTGAATTCCAAAAGCTTTTCCTGCACTGGATTTCTTCCCGTGGTCAAATGTTCTCATCAACCTTGACTAATTGTCCCTCCAGCCTTCCCAAACCATCAACAGCTGTTCCAAACCTCTCTCTGCTCTCTCTTTTTTTCTTTTTTAAGAAAAAAAAACTTCAGTTTTTTCCTTTGATTGGAATTTTTTCTTTGAATGAGTAAATACTGATTGGTTGTTTGCCCCTATTATCTTTGAAGAACATGTCTCAGGACAGCAACCAATCATTCACCACCAGGTCTCCAGATCTGCTTGGCCAGACATTCACACTTGTAAACTTCATGATCACTTTCAACATGGGACAAAAATATTAGCTAGTTGATTCAGACCACTGATGTTTGTGTCCTTTTCCCCTGGATAGCACCCAAGAAATTGATGATGAAAGCTCAAATCCAGCCAGCATGTGAGGTAACAGGGTTGGTTGTAACAGAAAACTGGCCAGGGGATTGAACAGTGAGGTGGCTGGTTCAGCCCTGTAATGGTGGAAACACCAGAAATGACCGGAGTAGCCTGGTAATGAGGGTACAGGGACTGATGCCATGTGGCTTATGTAACCCAAACCAAGAAACAAGGCCTGTAGAGCCTGTAGAGCTGTTTTAGGGCTGAAAATTTGCCTTTTGGCATGTTATATCATGGCCCCACAAGAGGCCAATCTTTTGTACTTAAGGAGATCTTATCCCTGCTGTTTTCCATTATTCATTCACATCAAATTGAATTCATCATCAATATCATCCAAAGTATTGCCCTATTGTGAGAGCCCATTAGCAATGATTGAAACAAGGTGTCCAGCATTTCTTTTGCTTTAATTAGTGCTCAATTGCCTAAGCTAATTGCTGGCCATAATTATAACATTTAGACCATATCCTATTTCATAAAGAATTCTGTTTTTTTGCTTAAGGAGAGGAATGGTGAAAGAGCTGGATTCAAACCCAATTTTCAAGGATCCATGATTACTGCATGAAGTCTGGGGAAAAAAATTTCAAATTATCCAGAAGCAAACTGAAAGAAATTGACTTCCCGGCTCCCATAAATATGTTGATGAAATTTCCATGTCATGGTTTCCTTCTGACTGAAGCATATAAATTTCCAGTGGTTCTTTTTCTTCTTTCATGCCTTGAAATTATCTTTCTATGAATTAACCTCCCATCCCCAAGTCATAATCTTCTTCTACTTGATTAATAATTTTAGAAGATTTCAAAAATAAATTCTCCTTTCAGTTCAAGTCTGATTCTTATCTGGCACCTAAAATAGATACACTTTGGAAAAGCTTTGTAACCAAGGATTCCAAATCTTGGAAAAATTATTTAAAAAGAATTTAGAGCTTGGAAATCAAGTTTCATCCCCTTTATAGAACTCCAGAAAAATAATTAAAAAAGCAGTAGTTAAACAAGATTTCCTATTTTTCACAAAAAATTTTCTTTGTATGTATTGAAATATGACAAAAAGTAGTTTGAAAAATGTGGACCACCCCTTTCCTTTTGAATTAAATTTCATTGTGATATATATACTCTGAGGGGTAAAAACTATAAAAATCAGTCATCATAATTCTAATTTTTATCTTTTGATGCTTTTGAAAATTCCTTTTCAAAAGAAATTGAGGTAAAATTTGACAACAGATGTGAGAAGAAAACATTGAAATCAATGTGTTATTTAAAAGTGTTTTTATGTTGGATTAAAGACCTAGAGGCCAAGAATAAATCCAAAAAAACCCAAAAAAATCTTAAAATTCTCTCTTATTTCTGATAAACTTCCTAGGAGATTGAATCACCAAAAAAATTAATTAAAAAGTCAATGAAAACAATCAAAAATTGCAATGAGAAATTTGTTTTTTGGTTATGTTTTTTCAATTTTTTAAATGAATTTTTGGAGATATTAGATTAAATCCCAAAAATGCAGAAAAAAATCAAAAATCTCCTTGTTTATTTTTATTAATTTCTGAGAGCTTGAATCACCAAAAAAAACAACCAAAAATTTAAGGGAAATGTTAAATTCAGGGCTTATTGAGCCCTACACACAGTTTGGAAGGGGCCCTGTGGCACCCCACACGGTCCAATCCAAGCCTTGCACAACCCCCCATGGCTCAAATAGTTGCGCGGCCAACCCAGCCTGGTCCCCCAACATTTGGAATTCCACATGACTACATTCAAGCCAGGTGGAGTTGTACACGGCTCAAACTTAGTTGTGTGGCATACCACGCGCCACCAGACCGCGTTTAGCCAAAAAAAAGGAATGAAAGAGTACTAAAATAACCAATTATAAACTCAATAAACCTTCCAAAAAAACAGAAATCAACCAAAAAATCAAAGATTGTTCATTTTTTAGCTTAAAAAACAAGCAAACAAACAAATACATAAAAAAAAAAAAAACTGGTACTATCCAATGGACTAGCCCTAAAGTAAAAAGGACCCAAAAAAACACAATTAACTGGACTAGCCCTAAACTAAAAACACCAAAATAAAAGAAAAGTAACATGACAATCCCCAAAGTAAAAACACTCAAAAAAATACAAGTAACTTGACAAGCCCTAAAGTAAGTTCAACTTGACTAGCCCTAAAGTAAAAGGGACCAAAAATTAAAGAAGTATTTTGAACATCCCTTAAGTAAGAGTTCCAAAAAAATACCAGTCTTTTGACCAGGCAAAAAAATACAAGAAGTCATTTGACCAGCCCTTAAGTAAAAGTGCAAAAAAAATACAAGTCTTTTGACCAGCCCTAAAGTAAAAACACCAAAAAAAAAGGTTCAACTTGTGTTAAGCTGATCCCATCCCAAGCTGAACAAAAGTTAAGCTTCTGATGGAATCAGACCAACAAAAGTTGAACTGACTTACCATTAAACTCTCATTCAAAACATGAAATATAGTGATGTTAACTCAAAACACTCAAAATAATGATTTTCAAAATCTGATAACCCTTTATATTAATAGAAATTGTTAGCTTCATTAGAATTACAATTTATATGAAACCCAATGATGAAATGAAGTCAAAGTCTATAATCTCTATAATCTAGAATACATTTGCAGTTGATCTTTCAGATGAGAAAACCAACCAGAGGCTTTTTTAGAAATCAAGTAACGTGGTTTTGCTACCATAGGGGGATTGGAATCATTCCTCCCTCAAGTACTAATAGAACCCAGTGGCTATTGTTTACAAAAGAAATTAAAATTGGATCTGATGGATCAGTAACACCATTTTTCATTAGAGTATAAGTATCACATGACTCCAATCAAATGAAACATATAGGTCTGGAATATGTGTCAGCTATGATTTGACCCATATATAATTTAGCCAGCCGTTTTGAGGAGGGAATCTGTTCATTGATTTCTTCAACAGAAATTATTTTTTTAATGTTTTCAACCTCCTTTTCACTACCAATCATTTTAATGTAGCATGCTTTATCTTTCTCTAATGTTTCAATCATTTCCTTCCTAACTTTAAACCAACTATGTTCTTTATAACCAAGAGATTAAGCAATGACTCTAAATCCCCAATTCCCATCTCCAATTGGATCCCAAACCTCACCCAAGAACTTATGGAATTTCTTGGGCATTTGATTCAGGTATTTAACATGTGTTCCTATCATGAAAAGTAACTTATTATTCATTTCTTTAATAAGATAAGTTCAATAAAATGAATACTCACCAAAAATGAGCTTCTGGTTGACCTTTACTGCACGTTCTCTTCCTCTGAACAGGATTCTGATTCCAAATTAAGTGATCCCAATTCACTTTCAGTCTCTTCCTCTGAACTATGAAATTCAGTTTCAGATTCTGCTTACTTTGACTAACAATTCATCATTAGTTAGTAACTAAGTTCATTAAGCCAAAAAAATGATCATATCCCAAAAGAAAAGACTTACAATCTTTTGTATTTTCTTATTTTGAGCCCTTCTAGTCCTTTTTTCCCCCTTCAGTTGTTTTTCAACATGCTCAAACCAAGATGGTTCTTGCCGCGTATCTGTCAATTTCGGCCTGCCCCTCCTTGATTGTAAGTATTTAGGTTCAATTCTTGGCTTTGATCAATATTTTGTAATCTTCTGAATGATATAATTATATAGGCCTCTTTGCTCATGATCTGGAGATTCCAAGATCATTTCATTCACTTTTTCACGTAAATGAGGAATGGTTAGCATTTCATCAAAATTGCACTTGACAAATTCAAAAGGATCAACCATTAGTGAATTAGGAACCATGAATCAATAAGCAGAATCAAAAATAATTAATAAACAGGCATTAATCACATAGTGATTTGAACAATCCAACTTAAGCCAACCTACAGAACTAGAACTGCAAGGGTCATAGTCCAAACTCCACTGAGGATGAATATAATTGGGTACCACAGATCCTCTGAATGCTAGACGGTCACCTATTTGGTGTGAACAGGGCAAAACCCTGGTCTTGGAGTATGACTTGGTGCACACTTTGACATCATGATCACGTTTGAACTTCTCAAATTTTTCCCTAATATAATGAATTGCCTGAAAGACAATTTTTAACCCAATTTTAACAGTTCAGATGCAAGAACTGTTGTTAAGTCTTAGCAGGCTTTTCCCCCAGCTGTGGTCTTGCAGGGCTGCGCGCTTGTCTTGGCTCTTCTTCCCCCGCGCGCTATCTTCCCCAACCCAGGACCTCACTTGGAGACAACTTCAACACTCAGATGGTGGGAAGGACCCAGTAACAACACTCGGATCTCACTTGATCATTCCTTCCCTTTTCCATTCCTCTCTCTTTGATACTTTTCTTTTCTTTTTATCTTTTCTCATTCTACTCTTCTATAATCTACTCCAAGACTCAACTCTTGATCCACCTAAATCAATCCAATACTCTACTCCAAGACTCAACGCTTGATACGCCCTAACCAATCTGTTTCTATCAACACCACTGATCCCTGCCTGGTAAGACCCCAATCTCTCAAGCCTTCTCAATAAGAATCTGTCTGATCCTCCAGCTATCCAGTCTGTCTTGCCAAACTTTTCTCTCAGCCCTTCTTCTCTCAATACAAACTGCCCTCTCAGAATACCTTCTGCCATCAACACATCATTTCCGGCTATGCTATAGGATCATCTTTATTTGTTTCCCTTCCTTAAGTCTCTGTTTCTATCAGTTTCTCCATTCTTATACTTTCTCTCTTTTTGTACAGCCTATGCTGGTTCTAAGTCATCAAGAAATCTAAAGTTATCTTATCACGGTTAAAAGCCAAAAGCCCTACGATCAAGTCTAACCAAACCAATCATGAACAAACCAGCTGGGGCGGCCAATTACTTTCATCAGGTGGCGCTTCAATCCTCTGTGGATGCTATTCCTCCCCTGAATGAAGAGAACTATTCAATATGGCGGGATAAAATGCTTATGCTATTTGACTTGAAGGATACCAAAGACGCTATTACCCGTAATTATGGCCCCATGTCCTCAAAACAAGACAGAGAAATCCAAGCAATAATCCTATCCAAACTGGACAGTACAACTCACGCAAATGTGGTAAACTCTACCAACATAACCTCATCTAAGCTCCTATGGGCGGAAATCACCAGAAGATTTGCCTCCTCCAAAAATGCAAATAGGGCAAGAGTATTCAACCATTTCCTCCATTCAGCTTTCAACAAGCACGCCATTGAAGGATTCATTACCAAAATGCAAAAGGCCATCAAGAGAATGACAGACATAGGAATCGAGCTACCCAAGGACATCCTTGTGTACCTGGTCCTATTCAAGTTTCCTCCAATCCTCGAGAACCTTAAACAACAGATTATGCACGTAAAAAAACAAATGACAGTAGATATGGTCTTTAACCACCTTACACAATATAATAACGAGAGAAAAGCTCAATCAAAATCTAATAGATCAACCGCAGATGTTTTGTTATTATTGACTAAGGCTAAAATTCACAAGGACAAGAGGAAACCCAGGATGAGACGCCAAGAAGGGTATCACAATCCTAATGCACCACACTCAGAAGAATCCTGCTTCCATCTTCATCCCCAGATTGCACCGGAGTGGTGGACCAAACAACAAAACGAGTGGAGGAACAAATCTAAGAAGATTCCCACCATCAACTACCATGCACTATTAACCCTCTGGATCAATGCGGAAAACAACCCCAATCTCCTTCTAGACTCCAGAGCAAACATTCATATATTCAACAATGTCAAGTACTTCTCCTTGATCAAGCTTCAGGAAGGATCAGAAGAAATCAAAACCGGGAAGTTAGAAGCTAACCTTAGAATACGCGGAACCGGGATGGTGAAATTAGAATGGAGAGACTCCACAATCACCCTTGAAGGTTGCCTCTATGTACTGGATATCCTAGTAAACCTCATCAGCCCCGGTCTGTTGGCCAAAAAGGGGTGTAACCTCACTCAAGTTCAAGACAGATTCTCAGTTAATCAAAAAGGCCAACCTGTGCTAAAGGGATTAATTTGAGATAATCTATTCGTCATTGAAAAGCCCACCTCAGCGGGCCAGCGTCAAACGGTCAACTCTACTAGTCAGTCTCATGTCCCTCTTCTATACTTACTTGACATCCATAAGATGTACGGGCATGATTCCATCTCCACGCTCAAACCCATTGTAAAGGATCTCTACACCAACAAAGAACTTCAAAAGTTTCAGTGTGATAGATGTTTCAAGAGTACAATCACTAGATCTCCTTTCTCCCACACTTCTACTCTGTCAAACAAACCCCTAGATAGGATTCACCTTGACCTCATAGGGCCAATAACTCCCCAGTTGAAGGTAGGCCATCGCCATATCCTTACGTTGGTGGATAATTACTCTGGCTACCTAGCAGCTTTCCCCTTAACATCCAAAGAAAAGGCAACTGATGCAATTATAAATCTCCTCAAAGTGGAGCAGAAGAGACTGAATTACTACCCCTCCAAGAGTTTCTCAGATAAAGGCGCGGAGTTCACTAACTCTACTCTCAAAGATTTTGTCAGGACAAAACATATCAAGCTACAAACATTGGAACCCTATCACTCACAACACAACGGAAGAGAGGAAAGGGCCAATAGAACCATCATTGAATCTGTCTGTGCCACTTTCTTGTCAACCCAATTAGCAAAAAACTATTGGCACATTCTAACTCAAAGCTGCTGCTTCATGCTCAATCAAATCCGGCGAGAAGGTAACCAGCTATCTCCTTGGGAGCTAATGTTTGGTAAAAGCCTTCCTGCTAACTATTTGAAACCCATAGGCTCCTCAGTTATCTATCTCGCAAACCGTGTCCAAAAAGGACAAAATTTTGATGAGAATGGCCTTGAACGGATCTTGATTGGATTCAACCCAACCTTCTATTCCTATCTCATTCTCAATTCATTGAGTGCGGTTATTGAAACTAAGCATGTCAGATTTCTCAAGACCCCACTTAATGGATTCCCTTTCCTTGAGTCTCCCAGTCTAGATCTATTTTCTCAGTCCAAAGGTGACGCCGACAAAGCCGACTTCTTGACCAGAGAAAAGCAATATGAGATGAGAGAAACTCCTCCCGAATGTCAAGAATCCAACTCTGACTTGGAAGACATCAGTTCCACGGACAATCACTCTCCCAATCGTCCTCCTGCTCCTGAAACAAATTCTCAGCGGACCAATCTAAGGCCCCAAAATGAAATCCTGAAACCTCAAAGATACCGTTGCCACCATTATTACAAGCCTCCCTCTTACAAGGTGGCACAGAAATGTCCCAAATGGCCCAAATGGAAAAAAGCTGCAGATGAAGAATTAAAATCTATCAAGTCCCAAGAAGTTTTGGAAGAATACTATGAAGAGCCCAACAATATTCTAAATACCACGTGGTTTTTCAAGGTTAAAGAAAACTGCCATGTCAAACCTGCAAGGTACAAAGCCCGACTATGCGTGCAAGGATTTGATCAAGTCCAGGGCGTAGATTATGATGAAACCTGGGCCCCGACTGGTAAACTAGGATCTCTGCGCCTCGCCCTGATCCATGGCCTCAAGAATAAGATGAATTTCACCCAATTCAATGTGAAGGGGGCCTTTCTCCACGCGCCTCTAAAAAAAATTGTAATAATTAGGACCCCTGAAGGATCCGACAGAAAATCACCCTTCTTAAAATTAAAAAAGTCTTTATACGGCCTTCAACAGTCCCCAAAGAACTGGTACAAAACACTTACAACGTGGATTAAACTTCAAGGCTTCCGTGAATCTACAAGCAACACGTGCATGTACATCAACTCAAAATCAAAGGAGGTTCTTTATTTCCACATTGATGATCTCATCCGCGTTGGAAACTCTAACGTCCTTGCAGAGAACTTCCTGACCAAGTTCTTAAAATTTTCATGCCATCCTCCAAATACAATCCTCGGCATGTTAATGGAAATCAAAGAAGACTCAATTATACTCAGTCAACCAAGTCATATCAATTGAGGATTAGAAGAGCTGGGACTCACCAAGTGTAAAGACATCAACTCTCCATTGACTCAAAATTTCCATCTCAAACCCGCTAAGGATGAGGATCATCCAGAGTTCACTCTGCTCAATATAAACTATTGTTCAGCTATTGGACTTCTGAATCACCTTTCTCAATACACCCGTCCCAATATTGCCTTTGCTGTCTCTAGCCTGGCCCGGTTCAACAATAAACCTGGGTTATCTCACTGGAGAGAGGTACGCAAAGTATGGAAATATCTGAAGACCACTAGGGACCTAAAGCTCACTCTCAAGTACAATCCCTCTCAAGAAATCATCTAAGCCTATAGCGAACTTACCTGGGGCAATGACCCGACATTTCGCAAGTCTCAAACCGGGTACATCATTCTCCACTACGGCAGCCCGGTCATTTGGAATTCATCAAGACAAAGGAATATTACTTATTCATCTACTGAATCAGAACTCAAGGCTCTCATGGACTGCTACCTTGAGCTAAGATAGATTGTTCACCTTATGGGCAGAATCTACGCCTGCCCAGAATGCAAGCCAAGAATTTATATTGACAACAAAGGCCTAGAGGACAAGATCAAGAAATTTGGCTCAAATTCAAAATCTAGACATATTGACATTAAGACGAAAGGACTACAGTGTAGAGACTCCTGTGGGATTATATAAATAAAGTAGCAAATAGCTTGCTGGCAGTCCTTGAAGGGGAATTTAGTATTAATTCCACTCCTTTGGAGTATTATTATATACTAAGAGTGGTTTTGAATTGCCTGATCTCTAGTACTATAGTAAGTCTGCACAATAATTTATTTAAAATTAATGGCTGGTTTCTTTGAGACTTAATATAGGTCTCAGATCAGACCTAGATTAATTATTAACTGTGATATTGGTAGGATTTGTTGAAGAATAGACCAGATGTATTGGACTATTGGTTAATTTATTGATCAGATATGTCTGATCTTAACAAATACCCCAATATTAAAGGGTTCAAGGGTTTATCAAAGGGCTGGTTCAGGAGAGGACCCAAGGATGGGTTTACCCACAGGGGGCTGGGCAGAGGGAAGGTTGGTAGTTTCTTTTTGTTGTGCTCTCTTTCTTTGTAAGGGTTATTTATTAACTAATGGGTGGGGTTTCTTTAATATGGTGCTGAATATTTAGGTCACAGAAGGAACCCTTATTCAAGCACCTGGTTGGGTGGTTTGATTGGTTAAAGATGGGTAATAACTTGGTTTCTGATTTCTTTTTTTCCTTTTATAACTGATTCACTACTAATATTTTATCTGGGTAGGTACCACAGATAGATGGGTGAATACTAGGCCAGATGGGATGAGAGGGGATGGTATTGTGCCAGATGGCATGAGGATACAACTTGGATAGGGCAGAGAGGCCCTCCTTAAATAGACAATCTGGTCCTCAGGGGATGCTCAGGGCTTCCCCTGAGGGTGCCCTGGGGCTTCCCTGTTACAGTGGGATACAGGTACATGAGACATTTTAGCTGGTTGGAATAAGACATTGCATGAAACTGAGGGAATTCTGCTGGTTGGACGAAAGACACTGCACAAAACTGAGGCAATTCTGCTGGTTGGAAAAAAGCTAGTACAGGGGTTTCATGCATGCACAGCCCTGCATAAATTGCTGTGAAGTGCAGATACAATGTATTCCTGTGCAGTACTAATGGTTGGTCTGGTGCTACTTGATACTTCCTACATGTGTTGCTGTGCATCCACTGGTGGTTTGTTTGGTGCTAATTGCTTCTACCTTCATGTATTTCTTGTGCATTACTGGTGGTCTGTTTGTTGCTGCATGTTCTTGGCTGCCTGCATATATTGCTGGGTAGCCCTGTGGTACTTGTACTGGTGGGTTGTTTGGTATCACATGCTTCCGCCTACATAGATTGCTGTGAGGTGCTGAGTTTTTTTGGTACTGCATGGTTCTGGTTGACACTGGATTCACTTCCTCCTGCCTATACTGTCCTGTATACTCCTGCATAGTCTTGTGTATGTGTATTTGCTTGCTTGTTTAGATCTGGTTGAGACTGGTTCCACTTCCTCCTTCCTATACTGTCCTGGATAATTCTGCATAGTCTTGTGTATGTGTATTTGCTTGTTTGTTTGGATCTTGTTGAGACTGGTTTCACTTCCTCCTGCCTATACTGTCCTGTATACTCCTGCATAGTCTTGTGTATGTGTATTTGCTTGCTTGTTTGGATCTGGTTGAGACTGGTTCCACTTCCTCCTTCCTATACTTTCCTGTATAATTCTGCATAGTCTTGTGTATCTGTATTTGCTTGTTTGTTTGGATCTGGTTGAGACTGGTTTCACTTCCTCCTGCCTATACTTTCCTGTATACTTCTGCATAGACTTGTGTATGTGTATTTGAATGCATCCTGGGTGAGGTGACAGGAGCTGAACTAGTTGCACTGCCTCCTGTATCTGTATTGCTGTATTCTGGCTAAGGTGACAGGGTCGGTGTATGGTTCTGGTGTTGAGGGTAGGCTGTTACTGGTATGTACTTGAGGGTTTGAAAGGTATGTCTTTATGCCTTCCACAGAGCTGTGACACCTGGTTGGGTATGAGTTTGCCACAGTTGAAGGGTTCTTGGGCTGTATCTTCTAATCCATGAGAGATAGAGGGGTACTTTGGCTGAGTGACTATAGGTTATTTGTGATCTAGAATCCATTTGTGAGGTTTATTTGAGGTTTGGAGCTGTTGTTACACTAGAAAAGTGAGTCTGATGGCTATAGGACAGGTTTGGTCTACCACAACGGGAAGATTTTTCCCTCTCCAAATTTGACCTACTTCTCATTCCTACCAACAAGATGATAGCCGACCCATTAACCAAGGCTTCTGCCATCAAATCCCTCAAGATGCTTCAACAAGAGGTTTTCTCTTAAAATTCTACCCTAAATTCCTTTTCTTTGACTCTTACCAGTCACAGGGGGTGTTAAGTCTTAGCAGGCTTTTCCCCCCATGGTGGTCTTGCAGGGCTGCGCGCTCCTCTTGGCTCTTCTTCCCCCGCGTGCTATCTGGGCGCTATCTTCCACACCCCGGGGACTTTACTTGGAGACAACTTCAACACTCAGATGGTGGGAAGGACCCAGTCACAACACTTGGCTCTCACTCAATCATTCCTTCCCTTTTCCATTCCTCTTTCTTTGATCCTTTTCTTTTATTTTTATCTTTTCTTATTCTACTCTTCTATAATCTACTCCAAACTCAACTCTTGATCCCCCTAAATCAATCCAATACTCTACTCCAAGACTCAATGCTCAATACGCCCTAACCAATCTGTTTCTACAGACACAACTTATCTCTGCCTGGTAAGACCCCGATCTCTCAAGCCTTCTCAATAAGAATCTGTCTGATCATCCAGCTATCCAGTCTGTCTTGCCGACCTTGTCTCTCAGCCCTTCTTCTCTCAATAAAAATTGCCCTCTCAGAATACCTTCCGCCGTCAACACATCATCTCCGGCTATGCTGTAGGATCATCTTTATCTGTTTCCTTCCTTAAGTCTCTGTTTCTATAAGTTTCTCCGTTCTTATACTTTCTCTCTTTTTGTACAGCCTATGCTGGTTCTGAGTCATCAAGAAATCTAAAGTTATCTTATCAACTATCCCTAACTTAATTTGAGAGTTATAAAGTGATTCATAAACCAATTTTGTTTGATTTGAAACGTTTCCATCAAGGCTTTTCCAAACATCCAACAGGTTTCCCAAAGAGTTTGCAAGGAATTGTTTGAGAGTCAAATGGGCTCCTTGAACCCAAGATGTTGTTTTGTTTCCAAAATCTGGGTTTATACAAGTCCACGCTGTTACAAACCTTTCTTTGATAGGGAAAATGTTATTTTCCATACACTCAAGTACATCCTCATATTTTTTCAAGAAACACTATACAAGTCAAAAGGTCAGAACCCAAAAATAGGGAGAATTAGAAGCAGTGATTTTGACCTACTCTGAGTTCCGCATCATTGACCTCCACCCCCTCCTTGGTCTTTGATTTTGGATTTTTGGTTTGAATATCTGAATTAAGAGGGCTAAAAAAGAGAACAGTCAATGAGAGAAGCAACTTGAAAGGAAGAGAACAAAGAAAATAGACAAAGAAAAAAAACATCAAGCTAAGAAGATTACCAGGACTACTGGAACAAGTCTAGGACAAGCAGAATAAGAGAATTAAGATCAAGAGGACGCTGAGGACAAATTCAGGAGTTAGTCAACAGAATAACAAGGTTGAGGTTGAGAGTAGTCTTACCAGACAAGATAGACTTGAGGATTGATTGACGACTGAAGGATTTGAGTAAAGAATAGAAGATGAAGATGAAGCAAAGAGAAACAAAAAGTAAGAAGTAGATTGAGTGATTCAAGTGAAGTTGAGAAGATGAATGAGACAAAAGAAAACAGAAGAACAGAAGAGAAAATAAAAGAAAACAGAAAGGGAAAGAAAAGAATGAACGGGACAAAGAATCGAGTGGGGACAATGTGAAGATCAATTGATTCAAAGTTATAGATTTGACAGATGGAGGTTCCAATACTGCTCCCCCGTTCACCCTTCAGAGTTGTCACTGAGACTTTTATAAGGAAGCCTGAGATAGAAGAACGCGCACTAGCGCAGAGAGTGCAAGCGTGAATTTGTGATGTGACATATTTGTGACAAGTGATAAAAATGTTGGGAAAGAAGAAATCAGGGATAGAATTGACAATATAATTGACACTCCCCGTGACTGGTAAGACTAATTATTTGGGATTTATGACATCAATCAAAGTAGAGAGTGATTGCTTTGGAAGAGCCTTAGTAATTCAATAGGCAAGCATCATATTGCTGGGAATTAGTTTAATAATTAATTTGTTGCTTTTAAGTTCTTCCCTTAAGGCTTTGGTTTTGATGTCAATATGTCTAGTTTTTGAATTGCATCCAAACTTCTTTAATTTTTCATTTAAACCCTTGTTATTGATGTAATGAATACTGGGTTCTTCATTTTTGACCCACATTTCAGCAATTAAAGTTTTCATCCAAATGGCTTCAAGAAAGGAGTCGACTAAAGGATTAAGTTTGGCTTTGGTCGTTGAGTGTGTAACATTGCGTTGTCTGTAACTGCTCCAAGATATAAGTGAACCTCAAAGTAGAGTGAGGTGTCCAGATTGAGAGTTTCTGGTTACAATGTCATCACTCCAAGTGGCATTGCTATAACACAATAAATTGGTGGACTTTTCTTTAATTTGTAAAGTGAGAGGTAAGTTGCGAGTAAATTTGAGATACTTCCAGCATCTTTTAACTTCTTGCCAGTGAAGTATTCCAGGTTTTTAAAAAAAGCAAGCTAGATATGAAATAGAAAAGCTTGAATCAGGTTGAGTAAGACAGGCTATGTAGTTCATGAGAAAGACGGCAGATCAATAATTGATATTCAGGTTCTTGAACTCAATGTGTTCTTTGTCAGTGGCAGGCTTGAGATTGATATTTGGAGTTAAAGGCACTTGAGATTCTTTACAGTCAGTTGGTTTCAGTTCTTGAAGACCATGATTGATGTGTTTTGGTTGTGATAAAAGAATTCTGTCTTCTTCTCTGACAAACTTCATCCCTAAGATGGTGTTAGGCTTGTGGTTGGATGATTTAGGAAAACGGTTTAAGAATTTGGAAGTGAAGTTGTGTCCGGATGCGACCAGTATCAGGTCATCTACGTGAAAGAAGAGAATAGATTTAGTTTCAGGGTTGACATATAGACAAGGGTCTGAAGTGGATTCACAAAATTCTTGAGAGGTAATCCACGCAGTCAACGTATGAAACCAATTTGCTGGAGCTTGCTTTAGACCGTAGAGAGATTTTTTTAAAAGTAGATATTTTGAATTTCTTTTTGAGCCTTTGGGAGTTCTGATAATAACCTTTTCTTGGAGATCAGCATGCAAGAAGGCAGTTTTGACGTCAAATTGAGTGATAGGAAGAGAATGATAGAGTCCATAGAGAAGAGCAATTCTTAATGAAGCAACTTTTCCAGTTGGAGAGAAGGTGTCTTGATAATTGAGTCCGTAGATTTGATCAAAACCTTGAACGCAGAGTTGACTTTTATAGAAAAGAGGATTGCCATGACAATTGTCTTTTAATCTATATATCCAAGTAGTATTAAGAGCGTTGATTGGTTCCGGGCCATTGTAGTCTTCCCAAACACCCATAGATTCAATGCCATCAAGTTTGACATCCATGGACGCATCCCAGTGAGAAGAATTGGCGCACTTCTTTGCTTGTTCATATGACTTTGGGACATAGTAATGATGGAATCTGTATCTTTCAGGCTTACTTAGCTTAGATCTATCTTGGAGAATTCTAATAGTGTTGTTGGGTAAAGAGGGAATGGATAATTCTACAGTTGATTTGCCTGAATTGAGTTCCTCCTGAGTACTAGAAGCTTCAATATTGTCAGTTTCATTGATATTGTCAGTTTCAATTTTGTCAATTTGATTTTGAACTGAAGTTGAAGAGTATTGACTGGTAGCAGGAAGATTGTCAAGTGAAGGGGAAATTTCTCCTTCTTTTTTGATTGTTAAATTCTCATTAAGTTTAGGCAATTTGTCTGGTGCAGAAAGAATCTTCACGTGCTTAGAACAGATTATGCAATTTTCAGGGATTAGTATAGGATAAGAGAGAAAGTGAGGATTGTAACCCACAAGGGTTCCAGGTTTCCCTCTATCTTTGAATTTTTCCCCGCGAGGAATATTCATATCAAGATATATTACCTTGGAGCCTAAGGGTTGAAAGAAGTTGATTGGTAATTTCTTTCCGGTGAATAGTTCATAAGGTGATTTAGAATGATTATTTTTTGGAATGTGATTTAGAGCAAGAAAAACAGATTTTGAAATTTCTGCCCATAAGTTGACAGAGAGATTGGACGATCTGAGAGAGGTTCAAATAGCTTCTTCAATTGATCTATTGGCCCTTTTGACTTTAACATTGTGTTCGTGATGATAAGGTTCAGTGATAAGATGCTGAATGGCCTTTTCTTGAAGAAAATTAGCAAATATTTGTGATTTGAATTCACCTCCTCCGTCCGAACAGATTGTTGAAGGATAACAGCCGCGAGTTTTGTTCTCAAAGTTTAAAATTGAAATGAGATTATCTGCAGCATCGGATTTATATTGTAGAGGGATGGCAGAAAGATATCCGGAGTGATTGTTGACGATTGAGAGGATGTATTTCATGTTATTTCTGGAGACAAGAGTGATTGGACCGATCAAATCGACATGGAGTTTTTCGAGAGGCTTGGAGGAAACAGAAGAAGTGAGTTTAAAAGGGCTTTTTGTTAATTTTGGAAAAGAACAATCTTCACAGTGGAAACTTTTGACTACATCGTCCTTGATTTCAGGAAAGAGATATTTGAGTCGGGCAGGATTGGCATGATCAAGAGACAGATGAAGATGCTTAAGTTTTTCCGCATTGAAGACCTTTCTTGTTAAATAAAAGCATTTAGCTCCTTTTCCGATAGCTTTGGGAAGATTGAGAACAAAGAGATTATCTTTGATGAATCCAGAGAAGGCTACTTTGTGATTGTTGATTAATTGAAAATGACTGTCTCAAGCTTGAAGACAGCAGTTTTTGTTTTGAATAAGTTTGCCGGGACTGATGAGATTCACTACCAAGTCAGGTACGTAAAAGCAATTTGACAGAGAAATTTCAGATGCTCCCAATCTGAGCTTAACGGTTCGCTTTCCTTTTATAGGTAGGTCGGCGCCATCTTTTCCGGCACTAATAATTTCTCCTTCAGCTTCCAAAAATTCATAGATAGTATACAATAAGAGAGAAAGTGAGGATTGTAACCCACGAGGGTTCCAGGTTTCCCTCTATCTTTGAATTTATCGCCGCGAGGAATATTCATATCAAGATATATTACCTTGGAGCCTAAGGGTTGAAAGAAGTTGATTGGTAATTTCTTTCCGGTGAATAGTTCATAAGGTGATTTAGAATGATTATTTTTCGGAATGTGATTTAGAGAAAGACAAACAGATTTTGAAATTTCTGCCCATAAGTTGACAGAGAGATTGGACGATCTGAGAGAGGTTCAAATAGCTTCTGCAATTGATCTATTGGCCCTTTTGACTTTACCATTGTGTTCGTGATGATAAGGTTCAGTGATAAGATGCTGAATGGCCTTTTCTTGAAGAAAATTAGCAAATATTTGTGATTTGAATTCACCTCCTCCGTCCGAACAGATTGTTGAAGGATAACAGCCGCGAGTTTTGTTCTCAAAGTTTAAAATTGAAATGAGATTATCTGCAGCATTGGATTTATATTGTAGAGGGATGGCAGAAAGATATCCGGAGTGATTGTTGACGATTGAGAGGATGTATTTCATGTTATTTCTGGAGACAAGAGTGATTGGACCGATCAAATCGACATGGAGTTTTTCGAGAGGCTTGGAGGAAACAGAAGAAGTGAGTTTAAAAGGGCTTTTTGTTAATTTTGGAAAAGAACAATCTTCACAGTGGAAACTTTTGACTGCATCGTCCTTGATTTCAGGAAAGAGATATTTGAGTCGGGCAGGATTGGCATGAGCAAGAGACAGATGAAGATGCTTAAGTTTTTCTGCATTGAAGACCTTTCTTGTTAAATAACAGCATTTAGCTCCTTTTCCGATATCTTTGGGAAGATTGAGAACAAAGAGATTATCTTTGATGAATCCAGAGAAGGCTACTTTGTGATTGTTGATTAATTGAAAATGACTGTCTGAAGCTTGAAGACAGCAGTTTTTGTTTTGAATAAGTTTGCCGGGGCTGATGAGATTCACTACCAAGTCAGGTACGTAAAAGCAATTTGACAGAGAAATTTCAGATGCTCTCCATCTTAGCTTAACGGTTCCCTTTCCTTTTATAGGTAGGTCGGCGTCATCTTTTCCGGTACTAATACTTTCTCCTTCAGCTTCCAAAAATTCAGAGAAGTATTTGATAGAATTGAACATGTGGCATGAAGCGCCGGAATCAAGAATAATTCGATAGTCAATGTTGATGTTGTCAATCCAAGTGGTTACAAGAGCATGGTATTGAGCAACCTCTCTATTCTTTTGTTCAAAGTGAGCCTGCCACTTTGCTTGAGCTTCCTTCCACCAGTCCGGAGCTAGATGTTCATGCTTGTGCCAACAACGTTCTTCAGGATGGTCTCTTGATTTAGGGTTGTGATAGCCTTTCTTGCATCTTTGATCTTTGGTAATTGGAGGTTTTGACTTTTCTGACATCAGAGGAGCAGTTTCCAGCGGTTTCAAGTCCTTATTTTTGGCTTTGGATTCATTATTCAACTGAGTCAAGTGATTAAAAACTAGCTCGACCGAAATTTCCTTGTCTGAGTGCATTATTTGTTGTCTGAGGGAGGTTAATTGAGGCGGAAACTTGAAAAGTATAAGATAGAAGATGATGTTGTCGGGTCAGTCTATTCCTACGTCTGTCATTTTCTTTATTGAGATTCTTGATTGAGTTATGAAGGAGGGGATGTCTTCAGCATTAAACCCTTGATATCAGAAGTTGTTGAATATTCTCTCTCTGTTGGCCAATTGCAACCATGCAAATTGTTCTCGAATTCTTTTCCATAGAAGTTTTGCCAAATTGATGTTGGTTGGTGTTACAATATTAGTGTGCGTTACTGAGTCAATTTTGGAGAGTATTATTACCCAAATTTCCATATAATTGATCCGGATGAGTTCCTTTGTTTTCTCCTCTAGAGCCACTTTCACGGCTTTTAGTTCCAGGAGTATTGACACTTTGTCTTTCCAGATGGAGTAGTTATCTTTGGATAATATTGGTATTGCCTCAAGTGCTTCCTTTAGCATTATTTGAGTAAAGCTGTCAAAGGTGGTAGATGAGCTTGATCCCTCCATTCCGGTTAGCTATTGAGCAGTAGGCTTATAAAAGTTTTGGATTTTTGGTTTGAATATCTGAATTAAGAGGGCTGAAAAAGAGAACAGTCAATGAGAGAAGCAACTTGAAAGGAAGAGAACAAAGAAAATAGACAAAGAAAACAAACATCAAGCCAAGAAGATTACCGGGACTACTGGAACAAGGCTAGGACAAGCAGAATAAGAGAACTAAGATCAAGAGGACGCTGAGGACAAATTCAGGAGTTAGTCAACAGAATAACAAGGTTGAGGTTGAGAGTAGTCTTACCAGACAAGATAGACTTGAGGATTGATTGACGACTGAAGGATTTGAGTAAAGAATAGAAGATGAAGATGAAGCAAAGAGAAACAAAAAGTAAGAAGTAGATTGAGTGATTTGAGTGAAGTTGAGAAGATGAATGAGACAAAAGAAAACAGAAGAACAGAAGAGACAATAAAAGAAAACAGAAAGGGAAAGAAAAGAATGAACTGGAAAAAGAATTGAGTGGGGACAATGTGAAGATCAATTGATTCAAAGTTATAGATTTGAAAGATGGAGGTTCCAATATCTTTCCCCCGTTCACCCTTCAGAGTCGTTACTGAGACTTTTATATGGAATCCTGAGATAGAAGAACGCGCACTAGCGCAGAGAGTGCAAGTGTGAATTTGTGATGTGACATATTTATGACAAGTTATAAAAATTTTGGGAAAGAAGAAATCAGGGATAGAATTGACAATATACTTGACATTTGAGGCCCCATACTTTTCCCACAGAGGCATGAAGCTTTTACATCCTTCAACTTCATTAAAAAAGCACGCTTTACAGTTTGGTTGTATGTTTTTAGAGAAGTTGCAAGTGCAAAATTTTCTGAAACTAGATTCAATAGCACAAATCAGAGATTTTTCAAGGTCCTTCACAAAGAATTTTGGAAGTCTCTCAGGATCATAAGCCAACTCCTTTAATGAATGTACAGACCAAGTGGAGAACTCAAACATTTCTTTTGTTATAAAGACAAGAGCTTTTGTGAAAGTTTTCCCATTGGCTTTCATTCCTTCAACATGCAATAGTGGGGTTTTGTACTTATTTTTCTTATAAGTACAATCTAAAATAGAAATATGATGGAATTTTTTTGAAAGCTTTACTTCCCCAGGATGTGCTAAGTACAGGGCCTCCAAGTGACCCTATCCACTGAACTTTGACCAGTGAATCCAACTTTTTTCTTGAAGCTGTTCATAGAGTACCTCTATAACAATTTTACCCTTTAGTTCTGCAAGCGTCACCTTCCTCTTAGTGTTATAAATTGTTCAATCATCAACATAATCCCTCCCATCAATCTTGCTCAATTTTCGATTAATTTGTAACTCATTGAGCCCATCTTTCATGCCTTCCTTAAGTAGATCCAAGGCTTTCCCAGAGATTCTCCTCAGTTGAGGATGCTCAGAGAGTTTTTTAGATGGTTGATGGTTATGTTGTGTTTCTTTATAGAAGATTTTCCACAAGGGGTCTGCCTTTGTGAAACTTGCATGGATTTAAAACTTGCGCCCAAACTTCCTTGTGTTAGTTTGTCTAGACCGTTTGGTAAGAAGTTTTCCCAAATAGGAACCATGTCTATCACAGGCTAAATCCACATATTGGTCATGCTTTGAGTTGAAAAATGTTAAAGCATAACTATGCTTCATAGACCATGTTTGACATTATTTTTGTGCCTCTTCTCTAGTAGGAAAAGCTCTCACAGGAGGTGCTTCAAGTGGATCTGACATAGTTACATAGTTTTATTGATGGCATGCACTCCATCAGTTTCAATCAAATTAAATATGGCAAAGACCAGTAACATAAAATGACTAACGGCCACAGTTCAAATACCACTGTGAAACATTTTGTTCCTCAATTCTCACCCTTGATGAGGATGCAATAGGGGCTTCCAATGTTTCATTACCCAAATCCTTCTTTTATTTTTCCAAAGCTTTGTTTATGGCACTATAATTGTAGACCTTCCACGCAGCCATGTCAGAAAAATGAGGCCTTGCAACTGTTCCCATGCAAAAAAACGCAACACTATACTTCAGTATTCAATCCAACTTTCAATTGACCAAACAAAGTTTGCTCACTTTCTAGTTTAAAAAGAATTGTTTGCAGATTTTTATATGATTTCAATTTTCAGTTTACTTTCACTTGGGTTTCACTTGAAAGTCTCTTTGGGATTTCTAGGTGTGGGACAACAGTCCCACAAAGTATGCAGTGATTCAAAATTTAGTTTTATGCAACCCATGTGTGGTCCAGGGGATGCCCAAAATTCTGGAACAACTTTGGGGGGTTTGTGCACCCCCAAAGACAGCGGTTTTGAGCTGTTTGCGGGGGTACACAGCTTGAATTTTATGTGCTAGGGGGTTACACGGCTCCTACACAACCCCCTGGGGGTCGCGCGTGTTGGAAATGGCCCTTTGTAGTCTTCTATTGGCCCCCAGGTCTCATTTGAGCCCTCTAGGGCCCTACACAACTACCAAACAGTTGGTGCCATGAATTTAAATCACCCTTTAAGTTAATTTAATTTATTTTTTTTATTTGATTTAATTTAATTTAATTTAATTTAATTTAATTTAATTTAATTTAATTTAATTTAATTTAATTTAATTTAATTTAATTTAATTTAATTTAATTGAATTGAATTTTATTTTATTTTATTTTATTTTATTTTATTTTATTTTATTTATTTTATTTTATTTATTTTATTTTATTTTATTTTATTTTGTTTTATTTTATTTTATTTATTTTATTTTATTTATTTTATTTTATTTTATTTTATTTTATTTTATTTTATTTTATTTTATTTTATTTTATTTTATTTTATTTTATTTTATTTTATTTTATTTTATTTTATTTTATTTTATTTTATTTTATTTTATTTTATTTTATTTTATTTTATTTTATTTTATTTTATTTTATTTTATTTTATTTTATTTTATTTTATTTTATTTTATTTTATTTTATTTTATTTTATTTTATTTTATTTTATTTTATTTTATTTTATTTTATTTTATTTTATTTTATTTTATTTTATTTTATTTTATTTTATTTTATTTTATTTTATTTTATTTTATTTTATTTTATTTTATTTTTTTATTATTTTATTTTATTTTATTTTATTTTATTTTATTTTATTTTATTTTATTTTATTTTATTTTATTTTATTTTATTTTATTTTATTTTATTTTATTTTATTTTATTTTATTTTATTTTATTTTATTTTATTTTATTTTATTTTATTTTATTTTATTTTATTTTATTTTATTTTATTTTATTTTATTTTATTTTATTTTATTTTATTTTATTTTATTTTATTTTATTTTATTTTATTTTATTTTATTTTATTTTATTTTATTTTATTTTATTTTCTTTTATTTTCTTTTATTTTCTTTTATTTTATTTTATTTTATTTTATTTTATTTTATTTTATTTTATTTTATTTTATTTTATTTTATTTTATTTTATTTTATTTTATTTTATTTTATTTTATTTTATTTTATTTTATTTTATTTTATTTTATTTCATTGGAAAAAAAAACAGCAATAAAAGATCAGTGATACCCTTTTTATTATTATTATTATTATTATTATTATTATTATTATTATTATTATTATTATTATTATTATTATTATTATTATTATTATTATTATTATTATTATTATTATTATTATTATTATTATTATTATTATTATTATTATTATTATTATTATTATTATTATTATTATTATTATTATTATTATTATTATTATTATTATTATTATTATTATTATTATTATTATTATTATTATTATTATTATTATTATTATTATTATTATTATTATTATTATTATTATTATTATTATTATTATTATTATTATTATTATTATTATTATTATTATTATTATTATTATTATTATTATTATTATTATTATTATTATTATTATTATTATTATTATTATTATTATTATTATTATTATTATTATTATTATTATTATTATTATTATTATTATTATTATTATTATTATTATTATTATTATTATTATTATTATTATTATTATTATTATTATTATTATTATTATTATTATTATTATTATTATTATTATTATTATTATTATTATTATTATTATTATTATTATTATTATTATTATTATTATTATTATTATTATTATTATTATTATTATTATTATTATTATTATTATTATTATTATTATTATTATTATTATTATTATTATTATTATTATTATTATTATTATTATTATTATTATTATTATTATTATTATTATTATTATTATTATTATTATTATTATTATTATTATTATTATTATTATTATTATTATTATTATTATTATTATTATTATTATTATTATTATTATTATTATTATTATTATTATTATTATTATTATTATTATTATTATTATTACTATTAATATTATTATTATTATTATTATTATTATTATTATTATTATTATTATTATTATTATTATTATTATTATTATTATTATTATTATTATTATTATTATTATTATTATTATTATTATTATTATTATTATTATTATTATTATTATTATTATTATTATTATTATTATTATTATTATTATTATTTATTTTATTTTATTTTATTATTTTGTTTTTTTGGTATTCATGTGGAAATAATATGAGATTAACATAAACAATTCTGGTATATGGTGATTTTATTTATTTTTCATTTGGGTTTTCATTTAATCATTTGGGTTTTTTGTACAATTTACTTCTGATGCTGATCTTTTAATTTGATTAATATATAGGGTTATGACGCTGAGAGAATCATTATGTTGAGTGTTTTGAGTTATAATCATAATGTTGGGTGTTTTAAATGGGATCTTATTGGTAATCCAGTTCAAGTTTTGTTGGGATGGTCCCATCATAAACAGGATTTTAAATAAACATGATTGGATCAGCTTAACACAAGGTATGTGTATCAAGTCCACCTTAACGGACTAGCTCTATTTTTTGGAGGGTTTATTTAGTTTTGTGCTAGTCCAATGAAATCAGTTCAACTTGTGTTTGCCTGGTCCCATAATAACAAGTATTTTTACTTGTTATGATGAGATCAGATTAAAAAAATAATTGTTTTTCTATAATAATCCTAATATGTGCAAATTAAAAACACCACAAAGGCATGCAGCCTTTGGAAGGCATCATTAGCATCATTGTAGCAATTTTTTCAATATAATCACACCAATTGGAGTGATTTCCCACCCCAGGGAGGTTTGATGCCTTTTTTTGGATTTAAAGGAGTTTTTGGGTTGTGATAAAATGCCATGAGATGTTTTTGGTCCCTCAAAATCCTTTAAATATTAATTAGGGCCCTGGGGGGGTACATTAAGGCCTGCAGACCCCCTGTGGTTTCTGTCTTGGGTAGATTTTTGGAGAACTAGGTTATAGATGCCAATTGAGTGAATTCAATATATAAAAATAATTGGAATATCAATTGTTTGAAATTAATTCAAACCTTACCTCATATTTGGAAAAAGATTTCATCCAATGTAAGAAATAGAAGAGAATGATCAAACATCAATTTCCTTGAAAAACATGAGATTTATGCAGTGGAACATACATGTCTTTTACAAAACATGAAAAAGGGTGATTTCAAATTCACAGCCAAAATTAGCAATGTAAACAACTCATTTGGGCCATTTGGCACACTACAAAACTACAATTGGGTTGTGTAGCCTCCACAAAAATGGACTGTAGTAGCCGCGCCCCCACATGGCCACCTGGTTTGTGTGGCACCACACCCAACTACATTCCAGTTGTGTGGGGCTGTACAAAACTCAAAATTGTTGTGGGTCAAAAAATTTAAAAACTAAAATAAAATAAATAAAAATACAAAAAAAAACATAAATCAACCATAAAATCAAAAAATGTTGATTCTTTGGTTAAACAAAAAAATAAAAAATAAATAAAAAATAAAAAATAAGTAAAAAATAATAATAAAAAAACTTACTGAAGACAACCAAAACACCAAAAATTCAACAAAAAATGAAAAATTCTATGGAGCAACCCTAAAGCATAAGTTCCAAAAAATAAAATTCCAACTTGACTAGCCCCAAAGAAAAATTTCCAAAAAATCCAAGTTCAAATCAACAAGCTCAAAGGAAAAACACCAAAAAAAAAGACAAGTAACTTGACAAGCCCTAAAGTAAAAACCCCAAAAAAAATGACAATTTCAACTTTCCCATCACTTGAATTAAAAATAATCCTTATGATGGGATCAGCCAAACACAAGTTGAACCAACATAACAATGAAATCTCATTCAAAACACTCATCATAATTATGTTAACTCAAAAAACTCAAAATAATGATGTTCCAAATGTGATAACACTTCATATTAATACAATTACCATATCAGCATCAGAACCCAAAACCACATGATCCATGAAAATGATTTCTATGAATTGAAATGTAACTCAAGTTGATCTTTGAGTTGATCAACCCAAAAAGAGGCTTTGTTATGAAATCATGGAATGTGGTTTGGTAAATATGGGCTTGATTGGAATCACATCTCCCTGAAGTACAAGCTGGGATTAGTGGTTATTATTAACAAATGAAACAAATGTTGCGTCTGATCCTTCTTTTACACCCATTTTCATATGATTATAAGTACAGCATGAATCCAATGAAATGAAACGTATTGGTCTGCCATAAGTATCTGCTATTGCTTGACCCATATTTCACTTTAAAAGCCATTCTGGAGGTGGAATTTTTTAATTGATGTCATTAACATCAAGAATTTTTTCTATCTTTTCAACATCTTTACTTCCATCAAGGTGTCACAACTGCCCCGGGCGTGCAAGGGGCTGAGGGCAAACGCACTAATTCTCACAGAACTCAGGATGGAGATAAGAGATTTATTGCATGGAGGAGAGGACTCAAAGTAAGGACAATTATGAAGGGGAAGAATCCAGGAGTAAGGATCTGAAGAGTATTGTTAGAGGAATCCTGAAAGAGTACCACCAGAGGGATAGGTGAGATGATTAAGGTATTCTGGTTGCCTTCCTTGTGCTGAGATGATACCTATTGGATGAGGGACTAACCAATAAGAAGTAGTATACTAATTCCTTGAGGGGGATTAGTCCAGGAGGGAAGGAGAGGCCAGTGTAAGCTTGCTACTATTGCAGGGCAAGCTGCAAAATTAAAAAAATAACATAAATAAAATAAATAAAACAAATCTTATTAAACAAGAAAAAATATTAGAAATATTATTTCAAATTCTGATTCTACATAAAAATTAAGGTAGGGCCACTGACTGACACATACCTCAAATTCCTACTGCTCATACTTTTAAATAATTTATGAAGATTTGGAAAGAGACACAACCTTGGGAATTTGACCATTTTAATATTTCACATGAAAGCCCACGTATAGGTTTAATAGCAAATTTTGTGACAGAATCTGAGAATTCTGTGTTTTGGAGGAGTTACCGGCAGAAATGTGATTTGTCACAATTCCTGCACAAAGCTGCGGCAACCAAAACATCCACACGCGGCTGAGCAGCGCACTTCCACCCTGTCCGTGTACCCTGACAAGTTGTTTACGCAGCCCTTGGCATCTGGAAAGTACGCAGCCGTGGGACTACGGGCTGACGGAGTGAAAGGCAGCTTGCAAAGCCCAGGTACCACGTAAAGGTGCTACAACCAAGACAGGGACATGCTACATATGTAATCAATTTCCCCATGGATAGTAGATAGTCTAAGAATACATTAAATTATATAAAAAAATTAAATAAACTTTCTATGTTTTTTTTAAAAAATATAATAAAAAATAACATATACGTTGTTGAAAATAAGATAACTACTATTTGTAAAATATCTTAAAATAATTCAAATATACAATTGAGAGAACACCAAGACATTAAAATGTCCGTGACATAATAAGGAAACTGATTATGTAAAAATATTACATTTATTCTTATAGATTAAATTTTTAATTAATTATTTCAAGTAAATCAACAGAATTTGGAAAATAAGGAGCAAAATCAGTATCATAATTTTACTCTCATCAGCTAATACATAATGAAAAGCCACCTGACTTCAGATTACGCGCAGGAATATCTAACAAGAAAAATTTTGAACATCCTGGGAGTATTTACTGAGGACAATTCATTAAATAATAATCATATTGATAGATTAGTGTTATTCACATGTCTAAACATCAATCAAAAGGTAGAATATTTCCCATATCCTCTGGAATTAGATGTTATCCGTGCTAAAACACTAATAAAACGTGAAAGGCTACTACTGGTTACCCTGCTAGCCTTAGCAACTGTTCCTATGAGCCCCTGTATACCTCAGAAGGACAGAATTGGGAATCAAAAAGCTATGAAAATAGAGCTCTTTTGAGGATATTGAAACCCAGATACCCAGTTATATTTACATCCAGACACCTTCCCAAGGTAATCAAAGACTTAAAATAGATAAGTATGTGATTTATGGCTTTATTATGATTAATAATATCCCTCCCCTACCATTTTTATCAATTTAAACTGCTGAACAACCTTTTTAACCCCAGTAATAGGTTTAACCAATCAGTGCACATCCCAAACAGGTACCTAAAGGATCCAATATTATACCATTAAGCCTTACTATCCTTTTTCTGTTGTGGCAGCTTGTTTACAAATCCCTGCAACTCCACCATATATTTTATATATATTATCTTTGGGAAAAATCTCCTTTAAGAATATAAATTGAAGGTTCCAAAGTAACCAGCTGGTAGATGTGTTTTCAAGTGGATTCCCTGAAGAGAGGTGTTAGAGATCCAAAATATTCTTGTGGCCACTCTATCAAATTATTTAATAATCAATTTATTAATATTGTTTAATTCTATTAAATAATAACCAAAACAATCAACCTTGCAATAGCTTTATCCAGATATTTTTTGGATTTTTGCTGCATTTGTTGAATAATATATTTATTATTTATTCTATAACCTCTGGTAGCTAAAGGATAGAAAGTTTCTTGGCATCCAGGAGGCTGACAGACAGTATATGTGGGGAGTGAGGAAAGGCCTTGAGGAGGGGTGACATGTGCGGGGGCTGGGATTCTGCATGGTATTACATGTTGACAAATTGGGCTTGGACTGTGGATTGTGAGATTGAGTAATGGCAATGTCCAGGGAGCACATGTACTGAACTGGAGCATGGGTTGTTCAGCCAGGGGTATGTAAAATAGGTTTGCGGTATTTAATTCTCATACCAGGTTGAGTTGATGGGGAGATGAGCATGCAAAAAGCCATAGAGAGGTGGAGGGTATTCCTGGGAGATTACCTATGGGCTGCAGGATATGCAGGAGAATAATTCAGGTTTTACAGTGTCAGCTCTCTGATACTAGGAACCTTGCAGTCCTTTAGCTACAGAGAGTGATAAAAATGCTGGAATGATAATAATAATTATTATTCCAATAATAAAAACTTAGAAGCTCAAATAAATGATATAATAAGAGCAGTTGCAAGGTTTTATTGGTTTGGTAATAAATGGTTTTCAATATAATATAAAACAGGGGCCACAGTATTATACTACTGGGGATCTTTACAGACTAGCAACATATCTTCAAGGGGCCTCCTTAGGCAGTTTAAGAGCCTTGGAATAAATATGGGTGCCTTAGAAAGGACTTATTCCACTAATGGCTGGGCTTAACAGCTCAAATAGCCAAGGCAGGAAGGGTAAAACTCACTCTGAGCACTTTAACATGAAAATCCTGGAATAATTGGAAGGGTTTCAGAGCAGATGGGGTAGATTGCTTGACTAAACTTCAATGGTTGATTGGTTAATAAGGGTAAATAACACTACTACAGACTAAGTCATAAATCACTTGCTTATCTTCATATAAGCACTTGATAAAAAATGACACAGTGTCTGATTAATAATAAATATTTCCTGGTAACTATGATAGAATAATGGATCCAAAGAGGTCTGTATAAATACCTTTTTGGGTGATTTTGAGCTTCTCAGGGCACATAGAGAGGGTTCTGCTTGTGGGCTTAGGCTGAAAAGCCAGTCAGGGCAGGATTCGCACGTCCAATTGGTGCTGTCAATCAGCTGTCCTTAGATCTGCTGGATTTCTGTACTATTTTAGCCACAGGATCTGTTAATCTGTTATGGTGTAAATTTGATCATTCTGTACTCATACTTCATTTTTACTATTGATATTGCTTTGAAGCGGGTAGATGTGGATTTTTTACTGATTTTCCATCATCTTCTGATCATGTAGATAATTTTTAATAATTTTTATGAACACTCCTTGTAGTGTTTTGTGGTCTTCAAAGATCAGGGTCAGTGATTTACGTGATAATCCTTGATCTTTGATTTATTATTAAAAAAATGTTTTAAACTTAATTTTCATTAATTTTATTTATGTTTTTATCTTTTTAGATCATTAGTAATGCATATGTCAGTTTGTTTCATATACGTGGAAACCCTAACTAGGTTGTAGCTATTCTGAGCGGTACCTGGTTGTCAGATTAGTCACAACTGATCCAGACGCGGGGATCAGTTAGTACAGATGCGCATGGGGTAGGATCCACTGCGTGCGTGGCAGAATCAGCTGCGCGCGGGTCTCTAGTACGGGGGAATCTGCTACTACTAGTACCTAGGGATATGTAATGATGCGGGGCTGCGCGTGGGAATTGTGACATAACCCATTTCCGTGTGTAACTCCTAAAAAAAACACAACACCTCAATTCTGAGTGAATTTTTGGTGTAAACCCTATACATGACAATACGTAGGAAATATTAGAATGGCCAAAAAGTGCCATACTGGAGTTTTAATTTTTAGTACTTTTCTTTTTAATTATTTTAAAAATGTAAGGACTTGGAATCCAAGGGTGGGGTCAGTGAGTGACCCTACCTAATTTTGGGTGAGGAATTTATTTCTGTAATAATATTTATGGATTTTTCACTCCATATTTTTTTAATTGAGATATTCTTATTTTTTGTGTTGCTATTTACAGGTTGCTCTGTACATAGTAGCAAGCTGACATTCCCCCACTCCAAGATATGTCCATATCTGAAAAATGTTTTTTGTTTAATGCCGACTGCTGGCTCTGTAGTTCCTCAGGTGTATAGGTCCGTCAGGGATATTATGTTCAGGAAACCATTAATCTTTATCAGCTTATTCTCCCTTGTATCTAACCAGGTAGAGTCTGACGTCTTTTCCATTGATCCTATCTTTTTAATATTTAGGGAGCTTGCTAATTTTTACTTTGTATTTTCAGGTTCTTCTGTAACAGGTATTGCAAGTGAAGGAGTATGTTCTACATTCCTTGGGTTGTAGTGTTTGATGAGACTTACTGGGAAGACAGGATGCTTTCTAGAAAGCTCATTACTGAGGATTACTTCCACATAATTTTTACCATGAAGTTTATTAATGGTGAAAGGTCCAAAAAAACCTGGTCTAAGCTTCCTATTTCCACCCAAGTTGGTAAATTTAGTGGTAGAGATCAAGACTTGATCACCAATCTTGAAATCAGGTTACTTATGGGTTTTATCCCATCTTTGCTGGTTATACTCCACAGCATCCTGGACACATTTCACAGCATGTTTGTTGGCTACATCTATCATGTTTTTGAAATCAAGTGATGTAGGGTGAATATTGGTTAGCTGTTGGTTAAGGTTATCCTTGGGTAATCTAGGAATCCATCCTCTTTCCAGTATGTAAGGTGCTTCCTTAGTGGTAGAGTGCTTGCTACTGTTGTAGGCCATCTCCAGTGCAGGTAAAAGGCTAACCCAATCGTGGAAATAACTGTCATAATTCTTGTATTTTAGTCCAAAGCCACAGAATCTCCTGAGCATGTCTTCCAGGGTCTGAATTGTTTGTTCAGCTAAGCCATCTGTCTGAGGGTGATAAGCTGTACAGAAAGATAAAGTGGTTCCAAGTATATCATGAAGATTTCTCCAGAACTCAGAGGTGAATTTAGGATCTCTGTCACTGATAATAATTTTGGGAACCCCAACATCAGCAAAGAGTCTGTTCCAAAATAATAGGGCAATTTCCATAGAAGTGTCTTCCTTTTGATTAGGTGGGAACTTTGCCTTCTTGGAGACCCTATCTACAATGAATAAGACTGAGTTGTAGGAATAGCCTCCTACTGGTGATAGTCCAGTTACAAAGTCCATATTGATGATTTCCCATCTTTTCTTGGGTTCAGAAATCTTTTGCAGTAGACCAAACCGTTCCCCAGTAGTCCTGTTGGACTTTTGACAAGTTTCACAACTGGTAACATACTGTGTAGTGGAGTGTCTCCAATTAACCCACCAAGCAGTTTGTTTAACATTATCTAAGGTTCTATCAGCAGATAAATGACCAGATGAGCAGTTATCATGGCACTCAGCCAGAACATGTTTGATATGGTCATCCTTAGTTAAGACTATAACACTTGAATGTTGATGCCTATAGTATACCAGACCATCCCATTTGGTGAACCTTCCGGCTTTGTATGGTTTTAAAAGAGGTTCAGGTAGGCTACACCAGGGCCAAAATGGGGTCTCTGGCTGGCCAGTGACTTCATGTCACCATCCAGTCCCATTTTCTGGCCAATTTAATCCCTTTATGGGAAACTTCTCTTCACCAATGAGTATTCTTGAGTTCACCTAAGTTTACATCAAAAAGAAAATATGATTCACATTGTATTCACCATGGTGGAAAATGAATGTCACTTGTAATTCCCCAAGGAATAAACCTGAATTCACTTGAATGTTCACATTGATTCAACCGGGACTCACTTGAAATTCCTTATGGAATAAAAATTTCCAATTAAATATTGTATATTTTGATATCCCAGCTACAATTTCAACGATCAATATTTTCCAAAATGCAATGACAGCTTCATTCTGATTAATTCCATTATTCATGAAAATATTTTACAGTTTATTTCATATCACTTTTATGTAAAACTAACACTTCTATAGTACAAATTTCATTGGTGTTTTTCCAGTCTTTCAGCTGTGTTTCACATCTGGTTGCATTACTGAAAAATCAGCTCCAAATCAATTTTAGTTTATCCTTCCCAATTGGACCCTACTCCCCCAGCCGGGTAAAACCATCAACGTTCCACTGTCCAAGAAAAAAAAAAGAAAGATTAGTCAAACCGAGGAGGGCAATCTGCAAAGATAAACAATAGAAGGTGTATCCTAAACTCAGAATTGAGGTTGAATTGTATCAGCAATAGGAGCGTCATCCTTGTTGTCAAGTCACTCAGCTTTGTTTTTTTTTTCATTTTTTCCCCCGGGCATCTCGCCATGGCCCATTGGTCTTGTCCAGGGATTATTGATATTAATTCAAATCAATGGGATGAAGAAGAGGATTTCCTCAAGGATGATCCTGAAGGTGAGTGAGGGTGTCAAGGTGAAGCTTGAGAGAGAGTTAGACGCCTTGAGTGATCTTCACAATCTTGATGACATGTGGTTGCTTGATTTGACCTCAAGAGAGTCACCCAATCCGGCTCCTACTGGATGTTCTTCCACTCTTTGATTGTTTCCCCTTCATCCATGACTCCCATCCTCCTGCTTGCTCAAAAACTGGGAGGGTTCTTTGATCATCAGTCAAATTAGGATCAGGCTTGTGACCAATTTGGGGTCTTAGCCTCCCGGGTTTTGAAACCTATCTCAATCGTCTTTCTCTCTTGTGCATCAATGATCTCTTTAGATCTTCCAAAACTCATTACAGGATACTTTCTACTGCTATCTACACCGTTTTAAAGGGAACTGCCCAAGGTTGGAATGGGATGTTCAGGACTGCCTCTGCACAAAGTTGTGAAATTCTTGCATGCTCTCACCTTCCACATTACCACAAACTTGGTGTTTTTTTTTTTTTTTTTTTTTTTTTTTTTTTTTTTTTTTTTTTTTTTTTTTTTTTTTTTTTTTTTTTTTTTTTTTTTTTTTTTTTTTTTTTTTTTTTTTTTTTTTTTTTTTGATCTCAATGTCTAACTACTCAATTGATTCAAAAAAAAAATTAAACAATTAAACAAACATGGTAAGTGATTATTATTATTATTGCTTTATGGGTTCTCATTTTTGATATATATAGTCTTCTTTTGAGAAATCTATTGATTCAGACGATTGAGGGTGATGGTCAAACCACATCAGAGGAGGAGGGTCAAAAGTGCAAGGATCAGAATTGATTTTAGAATGATGTCAATGGACCTGAACTCCAATTCAACCTCAGAATACAAACATATCAGATGCTTTAAGTCCTTCAATCAATCAATGTGTTTTTGTAGCAGTTTCCACAACTCCCAACCTATCACTTTCAAAATTCTCATCACCATCTTCTTACCAAGCCACCATCAACATCAACATCAAACCAATGGTTTTGAATCCGGTTTTTTTTTTTAAAAAAAGAAGAATCTCTTCAAGAGACTTCATCTTTCTTTTCTTCAACATCATTCCCCTTTGCAATCCTCACTCTCTCACTCACACCCTCATCAACAAGAACAAAAAAATATTGATGGTACTGGATTTTTCAATTTTTTCAATTTTTTTCAATTTTTTTTTCCTCCAGTGTATTTTTTTGGAGTTTTATGCTTTATTTGATATTTTTTCCAAAAATTTCAATTGTTTTGTTAAGTAGAGAGTAAGTACAGACGTTCAAACAATCTAAATCCCAAGAACAGAAAATGAATAATACATGCCTTTTATTATTTTTTTTTGAACAATAGAATTTAGCCTTGAAACAGAAGCCCAAGAATAAATAGACCGTTTTAAGTTCAATTGGTCCCATTATTCTTATCTAGCCACCGTACGTACGTACGTACACTTAGAAATCCCTTCCTTCAACCCTTGAGTTTCTTCACCTCACTACCAGTGGAGTTGTCAATTGTCTTCATTTGGATTTGATTTTGATCAACAAAACTTTTTGTCTTTGACCACTTCTACCTTGATCCTCATGGCTGCTCGGATTCTTAACCACCTGTTTCAATCCGCAATTGAAGGCAAGACCATTTGTCAAATCAGTTCATTCCTCAGCTGGTTTAGAGGATTCATCTTTGCACAACTTGTCACTATTACTATTGTGATTATGGTGATTATGATCATCATCATCATCAGATATGATCAAGTGACCACAAGCTTGGGCTACGGAAATCTTGGTGGTTGTTTTGCCCTGTTGAACACTGTAGGTTGTCTTTTGTTTCTTGGGTTCTTTGAAATTAGTCTTCGAGTTTGAATTGGACGCTTGCTTGCTTTTTGGAGCAGATACCAAAGGAATAATGATTTTGAAGTGGTTTGGAATCTGATTTTTGGAGAACCAAGGCTTGTACACGGTCATGATAGTGTCACGGTACTGTTCCAAGTTGCAAGACTTGGTTCCAAGCATGATATAGCTGTTGACCCTGTAAGCAGCTTTGGTCAAGCAAAAGTGGTAGACACAATTTCTCAATCTTCAGACAACTCTTGCCAAAATCAAGGAAAAAAAAGGCTTGATTTGACATACTAGCGACAAACTGTTCCGCCAGGTAACCTCGCAAAATTAGGTGAAGGATTAAGTTTTCCAATTGCTTTGGATGAAAACAAGGGCAATTGAAATAATGAAGAAAAAAACGATGACGTATTGGGCAGTTAAGCGTTCTCATTCTTCATTTTTAGCATGCTGTCTTTAAGAAGATCAGCCAACCTCTTTAGTGAGTGCAATCTTATTGAGATTCAGTTTGTCTAGTCCCACTACCTCGGGAGCTAGATGGGTTTGCAAATCATCAAAATCTTGGTCAACTTGGCGGGTTTGAATGATTTGAATGATTGAAGGCCCAACGCCACGCATCAAATCCCCTAGTTGGATCATTGTTATTTGGCCGTTCATTCTAGTTATGTAACCAACAACATGGCAGATATGACAAGCTTGTATTGTCAAGTCATCGTATAGGATTTGAGAAGGATCTCGTTTGCAATTGTCACAATTTTTACAGGGCTCAGGAGAGAAAGGTAGAGGATTGCCAGAGTTTCAAGTTGAGCGGGAGGTGTTGAAATAGTCGGCAAAGAGGGTACTACAACAGCGTTCCACTTTGACAGTGTATCGGGCCATAGAGTAAACTGCAGGGGGTGGCAAGACACCATGTCAAAAAACTGGGTTGTGACCAAGATGTCAAAGAATATCAAGGCCTATACGTTTTGTGATCCCATCAGTCTCAGAGGCAACCATTCCAGAAAGTGGGATAAGATCACTTGTTTTCCAAAAGAGCAAACAGTCCAAAACATGCCCCTCACGTCCAGCACAACCTGATTCTTGATAATAACCTTCAGTACTTTTTGGAAGCGTATGATGGATCACAAAGCAAACATGAGGAGCGTCAATACCTAAACTAAGAGAGACAATAAGCGGGCCTTGACACCTATCTGAATCAAAGGAAGACGGTCTGGATGACTTGAACTTGTCTTACCCATCCAAAGTCGATTCTATGTATTTGCTTATGTGGGACTGATGGAAGGACTCAGATGCAAAGCATCAGCGTGAGCAGTGGTCAGACCTCCAAGTTGAACCAACATCCTCCTGTTTGGATGCATGCATCCAAACACTAAAATTTTCATGCAACTTCCATGCTTTATTCCAAGTTGCACCAAAATCCTCCTGTTTGGATGCATGCATCCAAACACTAACATTTTCATGCAACTTCCATGCTTTAATGCAAGTTGCACCAAAATCCTCCTGTTTGGATTCATGCATCCGAACACTAACATTTTCATGCAACTTCCATGATTTAATCCAGGTTGCACCAAAATCCTCCTGTTTGGATGCATGCATCCAAACACTAACATTTTCATGCAACTTCCATGCTTTAATCCAAGTTGCACCAAAATCCTCCTGTTTGGATTCATGCATCCAAACACTAACATTTTCATGCAACTTCCATGCTTTAATCCAAGTTGCACCAAAATCCTCCTGTTCGGATTCATGCTTCTGAAAACTAACATTTTCATGCAACTTCCGTGCTTTAATCCAAGTTGTACCAAAATCCTTCTGTTTAGATGCATGCATCCAAACACCAACATTTTTGTGCAACTTCCATGCTTTAATCCAGGTTGCACCGAAATCCTCCTGTTTGGATGAATGCATTGTAGCATGGTGAGACTTGTTGAAATACACTTTGGTGAGAATGTAGCACAGTGAGGAGTGTTGAAATCCACTTCAGTGGGTGTGTAGAAGGGTGAGGTGTGTTCAAAATTAGGTCAAGAGTGTTGATATCCACTTTGATGAGAGTTTAGCAGGGTGAGGCGTGTTGAAAATTGGGTAACAATTCTTCAAATTAACTTTTGTCAGGGTTGGAATGGTGAGTAGTGTTAGAAATTGGGTAACAATTGTTCAAATTCACTTTGGTGAGGGTGTGCAGGGTGAGGAGTGTTGAAGTCCACTTGGGTGAGGGTGTAGCAGGTTGAGGTGTGTTCCAAATCAAGTGAGAAATTTTCAAAAGTTGGTGAGGTGTGTTCAAAATTGAGTGTGGTTTTCAAAGCATTGAGTGAAGTGTGGTTTAATCATTTACATATACCGGTGTTGTGTAATTTAACCTTGGTGGTGGGGCTCTAGTCACCTGGACCACACTTGGGTTCTGTCAGCCCAAATATTCATGCCTGGCCTACTATATGGGAGTGCACATCACTGCACTGGCAACGGTGAAACTACAAGTACATAAGAGTGTAGTCCCTCCTCTGCCCACCCTCTCATGTGGATGAAATACACACTATGATGAGTCTGTAAAGTAACTTCACTCTTTTTATAAGAAACAAGTTTCTTGTATCAAATAAATGTTGCTTTGTAAGTATAAGATATTGTCAAACAAAGATTGTTGGGGAGTTGCTCTGGTCAATATTAATTGGACTTTGCATGCTGGAGACATTGGTTTACATGGGCGAATGAGTCCATTAAGGAAACCGTGCAATGTGTGGGCTTTTGTTGTTGATAAAGATTGTTTCGTTGGGCTGTGGCCGCGCCATGCTCAATGGGCATTCCTTCCTACATCTGATTTGAAGTCAAATAGGCTTGAATCAAAAATTAATGCAGCCAGGAAATGGCATAAATATGTTACAGGGGGGCATTTTGAATTTGTACAAATGATTGTTTAAGGCTTTGACTGAAAATCCAAGCTTTTAGCCTTTGAAAATAGGTTCAAATTGGATTGTTTGTAGTGACAGAAATAGAAGTGTTTTTTTTTGAGATTATGAGTAAAGAGAATCTTCTGAAAAAAGATATCCCCACCAGGATGATACATATTTTAGTGCAGAAATCCAACTATATAAAAAATGTGGATCAAACAATGAATGCAAAATAAAGGCAACTAAGGCACCTCCTCCGGTGAGTATTGAGAAAGCATACAATAAACCCTGAAAAGAGAAAGCTATTTAAAATCAATGATTGTTGTGGTTTAAACACATTAGCACCTTTTATGCAGAAAATTGATTGATATGAAGTAAATGGAACACAATAACCTCATCTAGGATGGGAGAATGAGGAATAATAAGATTTATCTTAGAAAGGAAGATTTACCACCACATGCCTTGACAGTTGTTGAGGAGTTTGTTGAAATGAGTTGGTGCTCTAAACTGAATTGTACATTTGACTTGCTTTTCTTCTGGAAGTGACTGCCTGGCTGTCTTGTTTTATCCCAGTATGATTCTTCTTCCCATTACTGTTTACAAGTGCCACCTTGGGTTTTTTCAACCCTCCATGTGAGACATTTAGGGAGATATCTATTCAAATTCTGCATTTCCTGGTAGAGATATCCATGTTTTTTACATGGAATAAATATTTGAAGAATGAAACAAAAGGTTTTCATGTAAAACCCTATCCATAAAAGCTTTCAAAATATTTGAGTGAACTGTGAGTTTATTTGAGGTGTTTTCCTTGTGAAATTATATGAGGGAGATCTTTGCATTGAAAATACTCCTGGGTCATTCAAAATCGCTTGAGTTCTATGGCATTCATGTGCTAAATTAAGGGTTTTTTACAAGGTACAAAGCACATGTTGCCAGCTCTGAGATGGGTTAGCTAACTCCAAGGATTATCTTGAAGATGGGATCCTTGGACAATGTGTGATTGCAATTTTTTACCCACAAGTAAAGTGGGGCCTGTGCCCCAGGTGCACCAGCAAAAAGAAAGTGAACTGTGAGCTGATTTGAAGTGATTCCCTTGTGAATTCATAGTGACACTGGCGGACACTTTTTGTTACATTTATTTTTAGTGAAATGCTGGGAAGAGTGTAACACTAATCTCTGAACAGAAAATTCCTTTGGATTTTGCTATAACTTGCTTTATTTTTTTCTCTGTTCATTTATATATTTTTTAGTTGGGATAAATTCAGCACCGGTTTCATTTGGCATGGGGAGGGCATTTATGTTTTCATGTATGGATACTCACATCTGTTACATAGACTCTTGATTGCCTGCAATCTTGGCCTTGGAAAAAATTTCAACTGTTTGTAGGAGATGCAGAGCTTTGTGAAATTATAATTTTCAAGCTGTGAAAATTTAGAATTGCAAAAACTGAAAACGGTTTATAACCATTTTGATTTTTCCAACTAACAAACTTCCTTTACAAATCAATTTCCCTGTAAAAAAATCAACATGTTTCACAAAATTGATTTTGTCCAGAAATAGTTCTTGTTTAATCTTTATGGAAATGGCAGAATTAAAAGTTCATGATTTGGGAAATACAGATGAATTCCAATTTCCAAAAAGGTGAAATCAAGGTGATTTTCATTTTCAGCAGCAGTGAAATCTTCTGGACTTTTGTTTTCCATAAAGGTGAAACCCACAAGAAATATTGTGTACAGCATTGTGAAAAATTGAATCAATCATTGTGATTTCATGGGGAACTTTTTGATACTTATGGGGGACAAAAGTGGCACAAAAGTGACTTCATGTCACTGGTCAGCCAGAGACCCCAATTTGGCCCTGGTGCTATTGATCAATTCAGATGGTGGACAAGTCCTTTCCATAATAGTGATCAGGGTATTTATGGCAGAACTGTAAGATTCTTTGATTGAGTTGAACAATGATTCATTCAGTTCACAAATGTGGATTCCCATTATAGGAGCTTCAATGTTTAACCTGTTAATGTTAAGGATAGGGAAGATATAATTATCCTCTGGATTGTAAGCAGTGTTACTTGGGTCATTGGGTAAAGCATTCCTGCTCAAACTATCAGCATTCTGGTGTTTAGTCCCAGTTTGATGAACTATGGTCATCTGACCTCTGTACTGTTGTATGGCTATCTGCCATCTTAACATGTGCCTACTAGGGGTCTTCATGTTCATAAATGTCCTGAACGCATCACAGTCAGTAATCACAGTTAAATTGGTGCCTTCCAGGTAATAATGGAGTTTCTCTAGAGCCCATACTAAGGCAAGACATTACATTTGACTTTCCCCGTACCTTTTTGCAGTGTCTTTAATCTGTCTGGATATGAAGAGTATAGGTTTTTCCACTGGTTTGTCATCTTCTATGACTTTTTGGTGTAGAGCAGCTCCTAGCCCTTCCATCCTGGCATCTATGTAGAGTTTGAAAGGTTTAGAATAATCTGGCTGGATCAGTACTGGAGCTGAAGTCATTGCCATTTTGAGATCCTCATAGTTCTTGACTCTGTAATGAGTCATTTCAAACACCGTGGTGTTGTTGCAGATCTCATAAAGACATTTGGTTAGAAGAGCAAAATTTGGTAAGTAATTCCTATAGTAGCTGAAGAAGCTGATAAAGGATAGCAGTTCAGTTTTATTCTGAGGCATAGGCCTATTCATTACTTCTGCTATCTTGTTTTGGTCAGCAGCTAAGTTTAGTCCAGAGACAATGGGTCCTAAGGCCTTGAGTTCCCCATAGCCAAAGTTACAATTTTTCATTGATACTTTCAATCCCATGGCAGAGATGCTTTTGAGGAATAACCTTAATTTCTCCATGTGAGTATCCCAATGATCAGAGTAAATGATAAAATCATCAATGTATACCATCATCCATCCCTGGAGAGAAGTATTCCTGATTGAAACTCTCTATGTGTTTTTCATAAGTTGAATCAGAAGTTTGAGCATTGACATGACATATTTGGAAGTTCTTATTCCAGTCTCCACCTATAGTGAAGTATCTACCCTTGCTTTGGAATAAATCTATACCATATAAGAAAAGAGAATAATTTCCAAGGATAAAATAATCACATACTCCGTTTTGAAGCAGTACAAATTGAATGTCCAGTTTGAGTGATCCTTTAGAGTGAGGTAGCATGATATCAGAAGACCATACTCCAACAGCATTGAGAGCAGAATTACAACTTCTGAACTTAGCCTGAGGTACTGGTAGTAAGTTCAGTTTCCAGTTTGGGTCTTGTTTCTCCAGATAATTTGAGCCAACACAAGAGCAAAAGGCTCCACTGTCTAGAAGTAACTTAACAGGGGGACCTTGGATTAAACCAGTAGCATAGCATGTTTTGCCTGAAGTGTAACTTTTACCGGCATAAGGCTTTAGAGTCAAGGCCTTAGCCTCAGAGATGTGGTGAATCTTCATGTTGGGATTCAATTTTTGGGATAAGTTGGAATCCTCATTGACTGAATTTATGTCCAGAGAAGCCTCAATACTACCTTCAATAAAATTGATGGGGTTAGTGATCATTAGATCAAAATCAGAGAGTGATCCATCAGTATCATCAAGGTGAGGGTCAGGATTGTCATACTTTTCTCCTTCAATAAGATTAATCCTTTTCTTAGGTAGAGAACACTCAGGTTTTACGTGTCCTGTTTGGTTACAGTTCCAACATACTTTTTCCTTTGATTCTGGAGTCTTGTTGACCTCCAAGGTAGATGGATTAGTAGCAGGGGATTCTTTATTTTTGGAAGTATATTCTTCCCTGTTCCTAGTATTTTGTTCCCTGGGGAGTCTATTGACTCTCTTATCAAGACCATTCATATCAATAGTCTCTTCCAATACACCTATTAAGGTGGAAAGATCTGAATCCATAGGCATCCTGCACCTTAAACTGTGGTTGATTTTTCTGGGACATAAGTTGAGGAGTCTTTGATTGACTTGTTCTTTATCAGCATCAGGGTAGAAACAATAACCTCATTTTCTGGTTTAAGCAGAACTTATAAGTTTTGTCCTTGGATGGATCAAACTGGGAAGTTTCAAAAGTTTTCAGTATCTTTCTTTTCTAAATCCTGGTACCAAATTGCACCTTGATCAATTCTTTCCAAGAATTCCAGGATAAAGATCCAACTTCTTCTCTTTTATTGATAAAAAAATAAAGAGCTACTCCTTCAAATAGTCTGGGCAATATTACCACAGCTATTGCATCAGGCAGCTCATAATAAGGAAGAGTATAGTCAATAAATTTAATGAAACTGACCTGGTTGTATTCTCCTTCTCCAGAGAATTTAGGCCATTCAGTGATAGGAGGAAGTAACTTCAAAGCCTGCTCCATTTCAGGACTGGGACTGGGTCTGAAAGACTCATTCCTAGTTATCCTAGTTCTGGGAGGAACACTAGGAGTAATGGTGAACCTGGCAGGTCTATTTTATTCTAGGTCAATGAATGGAGAGTTAGTAGAATTTATCTTTATACCTCTGAGATCATTCTTAATCATACATAACTCCAAATCAAGTTTATTGCTTAATAAGTCAATTTTGTTAATCAGATGAGCTGAAGGAGTAGGACTAGTTTTCTTAATTTCTTCCTTAAGCTGATCTATGGTTGCAAGAATATCTTCCTGAGGAATTGATTGGTTATCATTAATATGTTTCATCAGGTCCATCTTGATAGCTTTTATACTATCCTTGATTTGTTGTATTTCCAACTCATCAATTCTCATAATCTGAGACTGAGTGTCAATCACTCTGAAAATACTTGAACTCAATTTTTCCAATTGTTAATAAAATTTTTCAAAGCATTGGCTAATAATAGTAAAATTGTGAGACACCTTTACAGAAAAGCTATTAAGAGCTTCTACATCTAATTGTGGTACACCTTTTTCCACTTCTGGGCCAGGGCTATTATGCTGTCCCAATCCTTTGGGTTCCTTAACTTCTGATGGGCTGAGGACCTCTTCTTTTTGGGGTCCTTTTCCTTTAAGGAAGCTAACTAATCCCAAGGATTCCAGTTCTGCATGTAGCCTTCTACTTCTTTCTTTGGTATCAACCTTTGCAGAGAAATCTGAGATTTCTTTTCCAGAGAAATAGCTTTTCTCATAACTTGTTGATCCTCCTGGCTCTGAGCCAACTTGAATTGTTCCCAATAGCTCACGTGCTTTTTAACTAACCTTTTGACTCTTTCCTCCTTGGTTGAGTCCAGCTGGGGTGGCGTAGGAGGACCTGTACCCTCCTGGGATAAGATGATGCGCGACCAATGGTTCTCCAACAGTTTTTTGGTCGAGTTGGTACCCGCGGTAATTGGGTCGTTGTCCCGCGTGACGCTATGGTCATGGGTTTGAGTCCCCTCATTGCGCTTGCTACTGGAGTCCTTGCGCCCAAGGGTTCCTCCAGGCAGAGATACATACAACGGGGCTCTACCTGTTGCGCAGGTATTCCGCCTATTTTGATACATAGCACCAAAAAAAAAAATGAGTAAGTCTTTTTTCAAAACTTCTGAAAAAGACTTTACAAATATAAAAATGATATTTTTTGTGTGTTTTATATTTTTAAGAATTTTTTATATATATTTTAACTTACTTAAAGTTAAATTCAAGGGTACCAACACTTGGTTGGGATCACAACTGTCCTTGGGGGGTATTCCAACGGGGTATGAGTGAGTTCCAATCAGATCCTGGGATAAATCCAAGGGTAAGTCCAATGGTACACTGTCTGGGACGTCCTCTAGGAGGTCCTGGTCAATGAGATCACCCAAAACAAAATCCACTGAGATGGATAAAAACAAAAAATATAAGTCTAATATTTTTTTGTATTTTTACGTGTTAAAATGATATTTTTTAGGAAAAATAATCACTTTTATCAATTTTGGATTTTTCTTTATCTTCAGGGTTATTTAGTTTATCAATATAAAGCTTCCTTTCATAAATCTTATGCTCAATTTGTTGTCTTAATAAAGAATTAATATTGATAATTCTTTCAAGCTCAAGTTCTTTGTCCTTCATAACCTGCTGTTTATAATAAAGCAATTTCTCCTGTTGTTGCTCCTGAGTTATAATAACAGGGAAAAAGTTACGGAGTTTTTCTTCTTTTTTCTTTTGAAGAAGTTTCAAATCATAATTGATCAATTTTCCATTGGTCTTAAGATCCACTAGAGAAACAAATGATCAAAAATATCTGTTATAAGTATTTTAACTTATTTTGAAAATAAATAGACTGGTCCAAGGAATAAATAATTAAAAATTAATTAATTAAGTACATTTCCAGGCCAGACCCCCAGTTTTCAGCTCTCTAATACCAGGAACCTTGCAGTCCTTTAGCTACAGAGAGTGATAAAAATGCTGGAATGATAATAATAATTATTATTCCAATAATAAACACTTAGAAGCTCAAATAAATGATATAATAAGAGCAGTAGCAAGGTTTTATTGCTTTGGTAATAAATGGTTTTCAATATAATATAAAACAGGGGCCACAGTATTATACTACTGGGGATCTTTAAAGACTAGCAACATATCTTCAAGGGGCCTCCTTAGGCAGTTTAAGAGCCTTGAAATAAATATGGGTGCCTTAGAAAGGACTTATTCCACTAATGGCTGGGCTTAACAACTCAAATAGCCAAGGCAGGAAGGGTAACACTCACTCTGAGCACTCTACCACAAAAATCCTGCAATAATTGGATGGTTTTCAGAGCAGATGGGGTAGATTGCTTGACTTAATTCCAATGGTTGATTGGTTAATAAGGGTAAATAATAATACTAAAGACTAAGTCATAAATCACTTTATTATCTTCATATAAGCACTTGATCAAAAATGATACGGTGTCTGATTGATAATAAATAATTTCTTGTAACTGTGATAGAATAATGGATCCAAAGAGGTCTGTATAAATACATTTTTGGGTGAATTTGAGCTTCTCAGGGCACGTAGAGAGGGTTCTGCTTGTGGGCTGAGGCTGGAACGACACTCAGGGAAAAATTGGCACTTCCACTTTTTGCTGTTAATCAGCTGTCCTTAGATCTGCTGGATTTCTGTACTATTTTAGCCACAGGATCTGTTAATCTGTTATGGTGTAAATTTGATCATTCTGTACTCATCCTTCATTTTTACAATTGATATTGCTTTGAAGCAGAAAGAGGTGTATGTTTACTGTTTTTCCATCATCTGCTGATCATGTAGATAATTTTTCATAATTTTCATGAACACTCCTTGTAGTGTTTTGTGGTCTTCAAAGATCAGGGTCAGTGATTTACGTGATAATCCTTGATCTTTGATTTATTATTAAAAAAATGTTTTAAACTTAATTTTCATTAATTTTATTTGAGTTTAAATCTTTTTAGATCATTAGTAATGCATATTTCAGTTTTTTACATATACTAGGCCACCCTAACTAGGTTGTAGCTCTTCTGAGCAATACCTGGTTGTCAGATTTGTCACGACTGATCCAGACGCGGGGATCAGTTAGTACAGATGCGCGCAGGGTAGGATCCACTGCGTGCGTGGCAGAATCAGCTGCACGCGGGTCTCTAGTACCCGGGAATCTTCTACCACAAGTACGTAGGGATATGTAATGATGCGGGGCTGCACGCGGGAATTTTGACATAACATATTTCTGCGTGTAACTCCTAAAATATACACAACACCTCAATTCTGAGTGAATTTTTGGTGAAAACCATATACAGGAAAATACGTGTGAAATATTAGAATGGCCAAAAAGTGCCATACTGGTGTTGTAATTTTTAGTACTTTCCTTTTTAATTATTTTAAAAATATAAGGACTTGGAATTCAAGGGTGGAGTCGGTGAGTGACCCTAACTAGTTTTGGGTGAGGAATCCATTTCCCAAATAATATTTATGGATTTCTCACTCCTTCTTTTTTCAATTGAGATATTCTTATTTTTTGTGTTGCTATTGACAGGTTGCTCTATACATAGTAGCAAGCTGACATACAGCATGTGGGTCCAGGGGTGGAAGGTAGATTTTACTGGACTGTGAATGACTGAGGGTTGAGTATGGCTAAGGAGACTGAGTCAAGATGTGGTTATGGCAGTACCCCCCCCCCTCCCAGAAGAGAAAGGAATAGCTCCTCATATCAATAAGAAGAGGGACAACTCAGTTGATATCTTCACCATGACTGGAATGTCTTTCCCCCCACCATATCCATCACCATCAAAGCCTGATATCTGTCCATCTCTTTCATCCTTCAAAGAATCAACTACCCCCTCATTCACCATGGAAGTTAACAATGTTTATCACCCTTCCAACCAATACTTTCCCACATGCTCAAGATCTGTTGAAACTGAGGAAATCTGCATCACCAGCATCACCCCCAATTCAGGGAAGTTTGAGTCCTTCCAAAGATTCAAGAGACCGTTTTCTGGAGCCCATGGAGCTAGAAGAAAGGTGCTTGGACCAATTGTTTGGGTGAGGGATGAGACTTGTCCCCAATTTGAAGTGAAAGAGGCTCCTGAAAACTCAAGTATATCTCTGGGAGTAGACAGTAGACTAGGTCCATCAGATAGTGAGTGTTTCCTGACCTTCTGATTGCTGGAGAACCTTCTTCTGATAGGAATGAATAGTTTCTTCTGTTTCCAGTGGAGGCGTTGAAGGAAAAGATGAGGCGGATGGAGAAATTCCAATTGGAATTCAGGAAAAAGGGCCAGTTGGCCATGGATTTTGTGTCAAAGAAGGGAATGGAAATTTTGAAGTCAATGGAAATCTGTTGGGGGACACCATATTCATCTTTAATTAATTTGATTGCAGATTCCAAGGGCATAGTGGGCCAATCAAAAGCTTTTAAAAGTAGCATTGAAGCTTTCAAAGCTGATCAAACCAATGTAAAAGTGGTTAAAGAAAGTCAAAGGCCCATCAAATCAGTCAAATTCTGAAGTGTTTGAGTCAAATTAGTCAAATTTCAATGGTCAAAGGTCAAACCAGTTGAGGTTTGACATAGTTTCTTCAAGGTTGGTGAGCCTTGTACCAGTAATATCAAAGCCATTGTGGTACAATAGAAGCATGGTAAAAGTAGCAGGGAAGGAGTCAAAGAGGTGTTCAAGCTTTGAAGGGATCTCAAAGTTTGAATTTTCAAGAATGTTTGAATTTCCAAAAAATTTCCTGTTGAAGCCACCTACGTCCCTGTCAAAGCTGAAGATGGAGATGGCATGGGAAGTGAAGATGAGGATGAAGATGCTCCTGGAAAGCCTGATAATGGGGAGGAAATTGAAGAAGAAGAAGAATAAATGGAGGAAGAAGTAGAATAAGTAGGAAAGGATAAAGGAAAAGCAAAGGAGAAGGAAGTGATAGAACTGGAAGAAGATTCCCCTGGACCCCATTCTATTGGAGATTTTGTTGGAAGATTGTTGGATGAGGATGGGGTCATAGGTGGATTCAGAAAGGTGACCAAGCAGGAAATTGGGTTCTATGATTGCTCTGGAGGGAAGGTGGTCGGTCCCATCAATTCCATTGAAGATGATCCAATTGGGAAATTGAAGGAAATTGAAAAACGTCTTGGGAGGTTCTTGAAGGATTCCAGAAGCCATTCCATTTTTGGTTGGGTTTTTAACAGCGGGGAAGAAGTGGAGAAGAAGAAGGAGAAGAAGGAAGCAAAAAATGAAGTATTGGTGGAGCTATAAGAACTTTTATCTTTTTCTGGGCTGACTTATGAGTTGGGAGCTACTTCCAAGGATAGAGAGGATTATGAAAGTAGGAAGATAAAGTTGGCTAGTGTTTGGTTAGCTAAAATTACTGATTTGATTCAGAAAATTGAGAAAGATTGGTAGATAGGAATTTTTTTTGTTTTCTTTTATTTGGAGTGATGAGTTTAGAGATAGGATTTGTTAGATTAATTGTTTATGGGAGAGATGGGGTGAGTTTAAGAATTTTGGGAAGGGAAATTTATTGGAAGGAAGGGTGATTATTATGAGGGTTTGGTTTTGGAAGGGTAGAGGGAGTGGAAGTTGTGGAGCAGGGCTGAACAGTTGGTGAGGTTGGATACTGGTTCCCATGAGGTCCTTCAGAGTCTTCTAAAAAAATTTTCCATTTGACTAAATAGAGGATTTTTCCACACCTGATCTTGAGTATTGGATTTGAGAGATTTCCCATTTTTCTTGACCATCAATTTTCAATGTTTCTGGAGCCGTTGGTGGCTAGGAGAATCTGTGTCTGAGGAGTAGGGTTTGAGGAGTGAAACATGGAACACAGGGTGGATTGAAGACCATTGGTAAAGGAGTTAGAGTTTGAAAGATTGAGATCCTATTTTTTCAGTAATGAGAAAAGGACCCAAAAAAAGATCAGAGAGCTTCTTGGAAGATCTTTTAGTATTGATGTTCTTTGAAGATAACCAAACTTTATTCCCAGGAGTGATACCTTTTGGAATATCTTTTCTATTAAAGTCAGCATAACACTTATACTTATCCATAGACTCTTTCAGTTCCTTCTTTAGTTGAATCTGATTCTTCTGAATCTGATCCAAGTAGTGACTAGCAGCTTGGTTGTCCAAAAAATGCAGGAATTAAAATCTAGGGTGACTTCCATAAAGGGTGAAGAAAGGTGATTTTTGGGTAGAAGAATGAACACTGTTGTTTGAAGAGAATTCTGCCAGAGGGAGCCAAGTATTCCAGTTTTCCTGGTGATATTTGATGTAAATTTGAAGGTATTGTTCTAGCGCTTGGTTGACTATTTCAGTTTGACTGTCTCTTTCAGGGTGGTAAGCTGTGGAGAGAGTCCTTTGGATCTTTAATTTTTCAAAAAGTGTTTTCCAGAAATAATAGATAAAAAAGGAGTCTCATTCACTTGTAATGTCAGCAGGTAGACCATGCTTGGAGAAGAAATTAATAATTAAAAGGTTAGCAAGTTCTACTGCAGTCAGTGTACTGGTTGTTTTGGTCAAAAGGGCCATTTTAGAGAAAGGGTCCACAACAACAAGGATAGAATAAAATCCATTGGAGAGAGGAAGTCAAGAGGTGAAGTCCATTGAAAGTGAAGTACAAGGGCTATCAGGAATCGGAAGAGGTTTGAGAAGTCCTAGTTTTTTTTGTGCCTTGCCTTGTTCCTGTTGCAAAGGTAGCAGGATGAAACATAGTTCATAATATCTTTTGACATTCCATTCCAGGAGAAAGATCTCTTGATGAGGTTGAGAGTCTTCTGTTGGCCAGGTTTAACTGCAAGAGGAGAATCATGTCTTTGATGGAGTATTTCTTGTTTAAGATTGTAATTTTGGTCAGGTATGACCACTTTGTCATGGAACAGGAGTAAGACACTCAGAAGGTCTAAGGAATAATCAGCTACTTCTTCATTCCTATTCTATCTTTTAATGATGACTTGAAATAACTTGCCAGCTTTTTGACAAGAAGTCAATTCACTCAGATGGTCTTCAAGTCTGTTAGCAGAAAGAAAAAAGATTTTAGAAGCTTCAAATTAATTTTGTTTCAGAAGTTGTGGATAATTTCCAGGATTCTTTTCAGAATATGGTGTTCCCCTGCTGGATACACATTTTCCCAACATGACAGGATATCTGGGATGGTTGAAATTTTTCCAGGCCTGTAAGTGATCAGAAAAATGAATTCAGAGAGGAACTGTGCCCAAAAAGCTTGTCTTCTATTGAGAACCTTGGAAGACATAAAATACTTCAAGGAGGAATTATCAGTTAGAAATTCAAAAGGTTCAGTAACACTCAAGAGGTAGGAGCCCCATATCTGGAGAGGAAATACAATAAAAAGGAGTTCTTTGTTGTGGATTTTTTAGTTGAGCTCAGCACTGGAAATTTTTCTGCTTTCAAAGGAAATAAGGTGTTTAGTTTCATCAGAAGTAACCTGGTACAGGAAAGCACCCAGGGAATAGTTACTGGCATCAGTTTCAACAAAGTTCTCAGGAGGTGATAAAAATGGTGAAGGACTGGAGCTTGGGTGAAAGCTTTCTTGATGTTTTCAAATTGCTGCAAAGCTCAAAGGAAGTGGGTGAAAGGAGAGATTTTACCAGAAATAGAGGTGGGATGGAAGAGGATTAGTACTTTATAAACCTGAAAAAGAAGTTGGCAAATCCAAGGGAAGACTGAAATGCCTTCCTTTTTTCAGGAGTGGGCCAGGAAAGGAGGGCCTTGAATTTGTTTTTGTACATGAAGATGCCATCCCCTGAGATTAAATCACCAAGGTAGTTCAAAAAAGGTTCATGGAAGTCGCATTTGAAGGCCTTTTCATATACCTGATGGTTTCTGATTCTGTTCAGTACTTCACACACATGAGGGATGTCTTCCTGTAAGGTTTTGGAAAACATAAGGATATCATCAAGGTAAACCATCACATAAACTGTGCGAAGATCATCAAGGATGTCATTGATAAGGTTTTGGAAAGAATCTGGGCATTGTTAAGTACAAAGGGCATGAACAGGTATTCATATCTTCCAAAATGAGATCTGAATTCAGTTAAGTGTTCATCTCCTTCCTTGATGTGCAGCAGGTTGTACGCGCCTCTCAGTTTGATTTTGGTCAAGATAGAAGAACCTGAAAAGAAATTCAGTAAGAAAGTCATTGGATGAAGTGGTTATTGGTTCTTCCTTTTGACAGCATTGTGTTTGTGATAGTCAACGCACAACTGCAAACTCCCATCCTTCTTTTTGAACAAGAGAACAGGTGCCCCAGTGGTTTAAGTGCTGGAACAAAAGAAACCTTTCTCTACATTCTCTGCTATGTAGGCTTGTAGGGTTGACTTTTCACTTTGGGATAGAAAATGGATGGGCCCAACAGGAGGGAGAGGTACTTGCAGTTTGATATGGTGATTGCAGGCACGGTGAGGAGGCAGTTGATCAGCTTTAACCTTAGAGAAAAGATCTAGGAAAGAATGTTAATGGAACTAATGGTAATCAGCAGGAACGTTTTCCAACATGGTTTCTATTTCTTCAGGGTCTTTTTCAATGTCAAACTTGTCCCAGTCATCTGAAGTATTCTTATGGGGAGTAACATAAATATTAGAAGAATTAACCAATTGTATGATATGCAAGGATGAATCCCTAGGTTCCTCCTCCAGAGGAATAGTCAAGGGATTAATGAATATCCAGACAAGATTGGAAATCGTTGAACTCAATGGGAATTGGATGGATTGTTGCGGATGCAATGTTTCTGTGGTGAGAGGAAATGCAATGGACTGCAGTGAAAAAGGCAGATTCAAAGGGAAACCAGTTGAAGGTAGGTTGGCCATGTGGAGTTCAACGGAGTGGGAGGAATGGTGGTCAGTTGGCTTGTGTCTTGGGGAAATCAGCCTCATATTTGAGTTTAATTCAAGGTTCCAGTGGTGAAGGAAGTCAATTACCAGGATAAGATCTTCTGAAAATGGTGCATTAACAAGGAGAAATTCCCATTCAATGCTTGGGAAAGAAGGAAGGGAGACCACCCAAGTTGTCTTGCGGGTAATTAGTTGAGAGGGTGACTCATTTGGACTGAATTTTAAAAGAGGAATAGGTTTTCCCAGAGGGATGGGTTGCAATGAAAACTTTAGGACCACAGTATTAGCATTACAGATTGAGTAGCACCTTAATCAATCAAAACACTATAACTCAAGTCCTGGTGAAACAGAATAAAAAGGAGGCCACTAGAAAGTTGGTCAGAGTGGTCTTTTTGTATCTTTTGTACCCTAAAATCAGTTGGGTGATAATCCTGGAGTACAAAAGGAAAGCCGCCTAGTTGTTTTTGGCTTAGGAGTAGAGGAAGAGCTGGTGTTGGAGACAGGCTTCTTTTTAAAGTAATATGTCTTGTTCTTCCCTGTGCAATACATAAATAGTCCCTCCTTTTACTTTCTAGCCTTTTCTTCAGCCTTGAGCTTGCCATCAGGACCTCTGTCCAAGGTAGGTTTGGTTTTTGAAGATTTCTTCTTTTCAGAATTGTCTTTCTTCCTGGCCTTACCTTTTCCCTTGCCAGACTGAGAGAAATTGGCTTTGGGCTATAAGGAATTTTGCTGTTTAGAGTGGCTTGGATGGGAATATTTTTCCTTGAATTGTTTGTGGTGCCCGGTATCATAATCCAACACTACATCCATAAGGTCTTGAAGGGTGTCCAAAGAACCACCATAACCAGCTAGATGATCCAGAATTCAAGCAGGGAGACTTTTGCAAAAATGGAAGTAGAAGGCTCTATCCCCCCATCCAGAGACTTTAGTCATAAGGGAGCAGAATTCTGTGATGTGTTTTGATGCATATCCAGAGCGCTTCATCTTCAAATTCGAAAATTCCTTTTCTGCTTTGGCTACTTCCAGACAATCCAAAAAGAGAGTATGATGTTTTTCTGCAAATTGTTGCCAGAAGATGAGCAGGAATGAAGGCTCTCAATTGGAGAAGTGAGCCAGGTAGGGTTGGATCCAGCAATTTGCGTTCCCAGTGAGATAGGAGACAGCAAAAAAAAAAATTCCTTGGATCAACACAAAAGGTTCCTTCATAATTCTCAAAGATGAGGTCACATGCTTGTAGGAAGGGTCTGAGCTTGGTAGGGTTATTTCCTTCAAATTTGTCTGGTGTGTTCATCAATGAAGCTTTTAAGTTTCCAGAGTGGGAGGTACTAGTTTTTTTGGGTTGAGAGATTTTGGCTACTTCTGAAGTCATAGTTTGGAGCAAGGCTAGGAGGGTAGGGTCCACAGCGGAGGTGGAGGAGGTTGGCTTTGAGGAGCAGGTATTGTGATTATGCAGAAGTTTGGGAAGCTTCTTCTTGAGGACCAGAGGTTTGTGAATAAATGTTGCTAAGGATCCTCAAATCAAATCCTGAGTGTATGGTTTCTTCCTACTCTTCCTCATCCTCAGGGAGAGGGATTAAACTGGGATGAAAAAATGGGATTCTAATCCAAAGCCTGCTTAGGGATATTGACCAATAACAGGATTAATAAATGGTCTGACAACAGAAGGAGTAGGGGATAAAGAAGATTTTGGAGGAGCTGGAGGAAGGATACCAGTATCCAGGGTGCTGGAAGCTGGCTCAGGGAGGTTGGAAAAGTTCCTCCCATGTCAAAAAGCCTGAGGAGTAGATTGGGGCTAATTCTGAACATCTAAGGTGAAACAATGTCCTCTGGCTGCCCTTTTTAGGGGTGGACTGGTGGTAATGGAAGGTCTCGCACATTGAGAAGGCATATTTTCCAGTTATGGCATAGGAAAGTCATCCAAAAGAAGGACCCAGAGAAAAAGAGAAAAGGTTTGGCCAAACCAAGTCTTGAGGTTATACAAAGCTTGTTTAAGGGGGTTGAAGCAGCTCAAAGTGGCTCAAAGTTGAAGGTTGAAGTGTAAAAGTTGAAGTTCAGTGTCAAAGTCAAAGTCAAAGTGTCAAAGTTCTGAAGTGTTGAGGTTGAAGTCAAAGTGTCCAAGTGTACAAGTCACATTCAAAGTAAAAGTTGATTGGGTCTATTGGAGACTTAAAAAGCCATCAAAGTTTGAGACCCCCGTCAAACCTTCAAGTTATTCCTTTAAAGTTGTGTTTAAGGCCAAGTTAAGGGAGGAGATAAATTCTGCAGGAAGGTCCCTTGGAAATGTGGGCGCCACACACTGTTTAGCTCTGTACCATGCACACCCACAAATATCAAACTTAGTGTTATCTGTGAGATGGAATGGATTGGGGTGGAATGGATGGACTATGTCTATTAGGATATAGAGATGGGTAGGAATCAAGGGGAAGGAATGAGTATAATGTCACGACTGCCCCTGGCGTGAAAGGGGCTGAGGGAATTGACACTACTTCTCACAGAACTCAGAATAGAGATAAGAGATTGATTGCAAGGAGGAAAGGATGTAAATTAAGTAAAATGATGAAGGAGAAGAATCCAGGAGTAAGAAGGATATTCATAAGGAAATCCTGTAAGAGTAAAACAAGAGGGATAGGTGAGATGATTAAGGTAGGATTTTTGGCTTTCTTTTTATGAGATGAATCCTATTGGATGAGGGACTAACAAATGAGAAGTAGTACACTAATTCCTTGAGGTGAATTAGCCCAGGAGGGAAGGAGAGGCCAGTATATGTGAGAAGTGAGGGAAGGCCTTGAGGAGGGGTGACTGATGCGGGGGCTGGGATGCCACATGGTATTACATGTTGACCAATTTGTCTTGGACTGTGGCTTGAAATATTAAGTAATGGGCCTGTTGAGAAAGGCATCTATTGAACTGGAGTATGGGTTTTCCAGCCAGGAGTATGTACAATGAATTTGCAGTATGTACTTCTCATACCAGGTAGAGTTGATGGGGAGATGAGCATGCACCAATCCATGGAGAGGTGAAGGGTATGCCTGGGGACTACCTATGGGCTGCAGGATATGCAGGGGAATACTTCAGGGTGTACAGCACGTGGGTCCAGGGGTGGAAGGTAGATTGTACTGGACTGTGAATGACTGAGGGTTGAGTATGGCTGAGGAGACTGAGTCAAGGTGTGGTTATGACACAACAATCTTAGCTTAAAATGTCTTATTTTTCCTCAATTTTTGAAGCATTTATTTTCTTACTTGAAACCATCCATGCTCATTATACCCAAGTGATTTAGCAATTGTCTAAATTCACAATTTCCATCACCAGTCAGATCTCAAACCTCACCCAGGAGCTTATGTAAGTTATCAGGTATTTGATTGACGTAATTCAATTCCTTCAATCAAAAATTAGTTAGCAAAAATTCTAATCTCATTAAAGGAAACAACACTCACAAAAGATGAGCTTCTGTTTAGCTCCTCCATTTTTTCATCTTCCTCCTTCAAAAAGGAATCTGATTTCAAAAGAAGAGAGCCTAATGAACATTCATTATCTTTGAATGAAATATGAAATTCAGATGACAAGGTTTCCTTGCACTACAGAAATCATTTAAACCAAACAAAAGAAAATTTCTCAAAATAAAAGGATAAAATCTTTTTTCCTTTCTTATTTGGTGCACTTCTAATTCTCTTTTCCGGCTTATATTTCTTCTCAAATTTTTCAAATTAAGAAGGATCTCTCTGGGTATCTTCCAATTTTGGCCAGCCTCTGTTTGATTGCAAGACTTTAGGTTCAAGTATTGGCATTGATTGATATTTTTTGGTCTTCCAAATCAAGTAATTTAACAGCCCGCTATGATCATGTTCAGAACCTACCAAGATCATTGGATTGAGTTTCTCATTTAACTGAGAATTGTTTATCATTTAATCAACACCAAACTTTCAAAATTGAAAAGGATCAAATATTTATAATGTAGGAATAATCATTCAAAAAGAATTTATAAAAAACAATTAACCAAAAATCATTAAACAAAAAGCATTAATCCCATTAAACCAACTTACAGAACTAGAACTGCAAGGATCATAATCCAACCTAAACTGAGGATGGAAATACTCAGTCCCAAAAAATTTTCTTGATGCTGGTAGGTAAACGTTCTGGTGGAACAAGGGCAAACCTATAGTCTTGCAGTTGGACTCGGTGCACCCTTCGCCATCATGGTTCTTCTTTAATTTATCAAATTTTTCCACAACAAGTTTAATTTTATATAAATAAAAATTGTGTAACAATGTTAACAGTTCATTGGGAAGAGCTATTCCTACCTTTATTCAAGAGTTATAAAGGGAAGCCTGAAAAAATTTAATTTAATTGGAAACTGCTCTCTCCAGGTTCCTCCAAAAATCCAACATCTTTTCCAAAGAATTTGGGCGGAATTGTTTGAGAGTAGCATGGTTTCCTTCAACCTTGGAGGTGGTTTTATTTCCAAAGTAAGTATTTTTTGAAAGTTCAAGCTGTTACAAACATCTATTTGATATGGAAGATTTTATGATCCATGTACTTTAGCACATCCTCACAGTGGTCCAAGAAAAAATTTATACAAGTCATAATGTAAGCAACCCAAAACTAGGAATACTAAAAGTAGAGGAAGTCATTTGGAACTTAATCTTACCTCCGCATCATTCAACTCTGCCTCCTCTGTGTTTTTTGAGGCCCCATACTTAGCCTACAGAGACATAAATCTTTGCCATTCTTCAACCTCATTATTAAAGCGCACTTTACAGTTTGCATGAATGTTTTTATACAAGCGCCACTGAAAACACTGTCTTGTTGACACAGGGGAACTTTGTTCTATAGCAGAAATCAGAGCTTTTTCACAGTACTTCACAAATACTTTTTGAAGTTTCTCAGGACCATAAGTCAGCTCCTTTATTGCATTGAAAGAAAAACTGTAGAACTCAAACGTTTCTCTTTTCATAAAAACAAAAGATTTTGTGAATTTTCTTTTGTTGCCTGCAATTTGTACAACTTGCAATTGGGGGATGTTTGACTTATTTTTTTTTAAGTAAAATCAAACCTACATATATGATGGAATTTTTTGCCAAGCTTTAGTGACTTGGGGTGGGCCAAGAATAGGGCCTCCAAGTCACCCTTTCCACTGAAATTTGCTTGATGAACCCAAACTGAATTACCAAGTCTTTCAAAGGACCTCCATAACACTTTTTTCCTTTAGTTTTCAAGCGCTACCTTATGCTTAGTGTTTTAGATTTTTGGGCCATCAACATAATCCCCACCATCAATCTAGCTCAATTTTTTTAAGTAAAATATTCTTTATCAGATCACTCATGCTTTCTTTGAATTTGTTAAGGCCATCCCAGAGCTTCTCCTAAGGTGAGGATGAACTGCCTAGGTGTAGTCTAACAGTCCCACATATCATGTGTTTATCCCAAATTTGGGTTGATGGAACCCAAATGTGATCCAAGGGGTCCCCAAAATCCTGGAACAAACCTGGGGGGTTGTATACCCCAAAACATGCATCACAATGGCCCTGTAAGGCGGTAAACAACCCAAAAATTCCATTTAAAAGAGGGTATAAAAGACCCCAGGGGTTGCGCATGTTTGAAATAACACTATGGACGCATTTTGAGGAATGTTTTGGCCCCAACGCGCATGTTGGACGCGTGTATGGCCCCCCACAAGTCCATTTGGCCGCCTAGGGATGCACACAACTCACACACAACTGGGAGTCATCAATTCATCATCACCCCATAAAAAAATAAAACAAATGCTGCATATAAATATTTCATTCTCAGAATTCAAATGTTGGTAAATATTCCAACAAAATTATCATCCAGTACATGAAGAACTATAAAAACTATGAAAAATACTTGTTTCTATGAGATTCCAAATTTTTGATGATATTTAAATAAATTTGCAACAAGCATAAAAAAAATAGAAAAATACTAAATTTTTTTATTTAAAAAGGATAATTCTAATATGCTGAAATCCTGGAAAATGTTTTTCATCAGGTAAAACATTAAAAACATCACATTAATTTTTTTCTTTGAATAAGAATTAAAATTCCCAGTCAAATTAATATAAATTACCACAAAAAAAATAAGGTATAAAATTTTGATATTTGCCTATAATTGTAGGGGAATTCAAATTTTTGGAATAATCAAGCAAATAATTCATTGAGTTTCATAAATTTAATACAATAATGGAATCAAGAATTTATCTCCTGCAATAAACAATATCATTTGTGATCAACTGTAAATATCTTTTATCAAACATAAAAACTAAACAATAACAGAAATGATTTGAATCAAAGGAATCAAATCCCTCTAAAAATTAAAAAAAAAAACTCCATCTGGTGCAAGAATGATCAAATAAATATCAAATTTTTTTTTTCAATAAGGAATTATTCAAATTTGATGTTTCTTTATTTCATTTTCATTTTAATGAATGAAATTTGGGTTTAAATATTCAAACATATTTGAAATTTCCATGTGAAATAGATATATGTAGTTTTTTTATATTCTCAATGCTTGGTAGAAAAGTTCTTAAATTCCAAAAAAACCTGTAATTCTCTTCAAAGAAGTTTTTCTTTCATATTTTCATAATAATTCATGCACAAGATGATATTTTTATTTGAGTATTTCAAAGTTTTTGAACTCTCAGATTGAAACATGTATATCTAGCATTTTGGTAATGTTTGTTTCTTACAAAGTTATCTATATTCCACTGGATTTATCTCACTTTTTGCAATGAAATTGATTTTTATGATTTTTCTTGTTTCTCTTAAATTGGATGAAGATTTTTTGAGATATGAGGTCAGGTTTGAATTTTCAGCTTGCTAATTTTAAAGAGAAACCTGTCAAAGTAGAATAGAGATAAAAAAAATCATAAGAATAACTCATGAGAATATAAATAGTAAGAGATCCCAAAATTTCATTACAAATTTGGATTTCTCACATAAAATCAGGTAGGGTCACTCACTGAAACCACTGTTGAATTCCAACTTCTTATTTTTTAAAAATAATTAAAAGGAAATCATTAAAAAGCCACTGCATCACTATGGAACTTTTTTCCATTTTAATCTTTTGCATGTGATGTCATGTATAGGTTTTACACCAAAAATTCACTCAGAATGGAGGTGTTGTGTATATTTTTGGGAGTTACAGCTGGATTTGTGTTCTGTCACAATTCCTGCGCGCAGACCCGCATCCATACAGTAAGGTTACACGCGCCCGAGACTCAAAATGTATACACCTTTCAAGAAACACACATGCAATATACTTCTGGCCACGGATGCTTGATTCCTGCACACAGCTGTCAGGGATGCACGCTTCAAAATTAAGGGTATCACTTCTGACAGCCCGGTACAGCAGGTATGGGCTACAACCCATATCCATGCATCATACATATGTTAGAACTTGATTGATGGATAGACAGATTCCTCAAAACTCTGAATATTGAATAAAAAGAGTGAAATTCAAAACATAAAACAGACAAATTAAGGAAAATAATAATAAAGGTTGTCATGTAAATACCATTATCAAATCTTTATAAACCAAGAAACATACCAAGGAACTTCCATAAGGATTTTTGAAATTAGCAAAATTTTCAAAAAATGGCGTAGAATCTACAAATACCCACTTATGAACATTTCACTCATAAGAAACTAATGCAAAATTCGGAAATATTCCAGAACTGTAAAAATAATAAAGGAACATTTAAACCAATTCTGATAATTATTTTGCACACAAATATGACACAAACAGGATTAATTGATTGCAGCACTAAGATTGCATTCCAAACTAGCCTTGGCCAGCCTTTGAGCCTTAGCAAACAAGAAAAACCCCGTTGATATGCCCTGGGAAGACCCCCTTACCCTGAAAAAGGCATATAAAAAGCGCCTTTTTGATGATTTAAACAGTAGTAACTTTAAATTAATTAATAGAGACCCTTTTCCATACAGGATCAAGTGATTGCATGAGATAAAAACGTGATTTATGGCCTCAGTCTGATAGTAAAATTATTAATTCTAACCCCATCATCAATTCATTGAAGAATATCAGAAAAAACCTCAGAAATTGCCCTGAGACCCTTTAAAACCATGAATTTCTGCAAGAATCTGGGTGTGCCTGCTTAAATTAGTAATTTATCTCCTAATTGTCCCCAGGAATAAGTGCTTTGAGAGAGCCATTCCACCCTTTCCCCTGTAGTATACCCCTTCTTAGTAATCACTTAGGACCTCACTGTCCCAAGGTTTTTACATGGTTCAAAAGAGCCCCTTGAAGAGAGGTTTTTTCAATAAAGATTCCCTGTTTGAATGAAATGTGGCCCTTATTAAAAAATTTATTAAGAATCATTTCAACCAAACCAAACTGCAAACTTTTCACTTCCTCTTATTGTATCACTATTCTTGAGAATTTTACATATTTTCTTGGAATTATTATTGTTCCAACACCAATATAATTTTCTGTAGGTAAAGTAATTCAAAGTTCATGGTATCAGTAAGCTGAAAACTGGGGGTCTGGCGGGGAAATATCCATGAATAATTAATTTTTAATTGATTGATTTCTTTGGACCAGATATTCTATGTAAAAATAAGTAAAAATACTTATTATTATCTTTTTTTTTGAATCTTTTTCCAGTTGATCTCAAGAGCAACATAGAATTGATTAATTATTATTTAAATATCTTTAAACAAAAGGGAGAAGCCAATCCACATTTCTTTGTACCTAATAAATTGAATTCATTAACTCTTGATCAACACAAACAAAGACTTGTGGACCATGAAAAAGATGACATTAAAGAAAAAGGACCTTGAGCTTGGAAGATGTATAAAATTCAATTATTTCCTCAGGCAACATAAGACCTAGAAATATTATCGAAGTTTACTTTGTTTATTCAATAAAAATAAAATAAGTAAGCTCAAAATATTTTTTTTAATTCTTTTTTTTTTTTAAAAAAAACCACAAAATTCAAAAAAAGGCAAATTTTATATTCAAAACCTCAGGGTTTCAAAGAGGTGTGAATCATTTTTCATGAACCATATTGGTTTCAAATGGCCAATCACAGCCCAGAAATTAGCAATCCAGGTTGCTTGCAACTTGGGCATCCCCCGGGGGTTGCAACCAATTTTGCCTTGCAATCAAGGAGTCACTGTGGTGACCAATCCAGGAAACCTCATGGATTATGGAAATTTTTGAATTTTTTTTAACATTCCCTTATTGAATCAATAAAACTTGAAAAAATAAATCTGGAATGATTTCCCATTTCAGTTTCCAGTTCTCAGCCTTCCCTTCTCCTAGTTTTCTATGAAGATCTCTCAGTGCCTAGAACCCTTTTTCAAGTTTTGAAGTCCTTGTCTCTTTGCTCCTCATCTTTTTTTTTGCGAAATGCGCACGCGGATGGCCATCAACTCCAATCATCATCATCATTGTCATCATCAACCCTCTCCTATTGATTGTTGCAATCCTCACCCTTGATAATTAAATTTTGACTCTTCTGCTTAACTAACTCACTGTTGATCAGGGAAGATCACCCACGGCCAGAACAATATCATCAAGAGGTCATGAGCCTTGACTCATGGCTGGGTATTGTGGTAATTAGTTGGTGGGCTAGTATTTGATATTGTCTCAACTGTCCAATGCCCTCATGGATCTTTCCAGAAGTCTCTCTCCCTTCTTCCAGCCCAGGCCTTGGGGTGTCCCAGCAATCCTCACCATTTTACTTTGCAATCTTGATCACCCTTTGATCTCAACAAGGCGTCTGCACATGAAAATCTACTGATCTATTCAATTGTTTCAACAAAATGACTCAACTAACCAATCATACAATTAGGCATAGGCTCAAACTCATTTGCCTACAGTTCATCTTGGCCATCATCTCCAACCTCCTACTCTTCATCACCCTCTTATGCTCCCAATCAATCAACCAATGATTGGAAGCATTGCTTGCAGTTGTTGCAACCTTTGCACCGCCCCCAGTGACAAGCTCCTCAATCCACCTCCAAGCTCACTGGTCTCCTGAGCGGGTCTCAGTGGTGCCCGGGCCCCTCAGCACGTCGGCGGGCCTCTCAATTGCTACTCTTCTTCCTGTGCCCATCATTGGCACGGGCTGGGGTCTTCTCATTCCTGTCATTCATGATTCAATTCTTCTTTTTTGAGTTGTTTGTTTGTTTCTTTTGTCTTCTTTTTTTTGTCTCATGACCATCCATGAAAAGAAAAAAAAAATTTCTTTCCACTCTATCTGTAAATCTCTCTTGAAAATAGTCTACAGACCTCTTGTCTATAAAAGGAGGGGCTCTCCCCTGCCTTTTTCCAATCATCCATGGGAGTGGGTGTGTATTTTCCCCCCGTTAGCATAGTGATTTGATCCTAATCCTCATGCTGGGTATATCCATGATTTCCCCTTGATCCTTTGAGCCTCCATACTAATCTTTGATCCCTCCATCTGTGACCCTGTTCTTTATCACCAACCATAGCCTTGCTGGTTGAAGAGAATTTTGTCTGCTGGAATTCTTGAGTGTGTTATACCACTACTTGATCACTTTTTCCCACCCTACTGGTCTTGATCCTTCCTGGTCATCTTTCTGGAGCCAATCACAATGGATTGAAGAGGTCTTATTAAGCTAAAACCTGGAGTGTTATACCTCCCTTTCTTCTTTAAAGTTGAATTTCGCCAGACTAATCTTGAGTCCCTAGAGAAGTGTTGGGTTATTCTTGTTTGAATCTGTTATTGCTTTGCTTCTAGAGCTTCACAAACAAATTGCTTTTGTTCTGCACACCCACCCACAGTTATCTGGTACTCTTCAAGCGCTTGATTGCGGGGAGTTGGGCAGGTTCATTGAGAACCTGGAGTTTGGTTTGGATTGAGTTGATCTTTCCTAACCTTCTGCTGACGACCAGATTTATTGGCTTGTGGGCATTGTTACTTACAACTTCCTTGTTCCTTGGAAATCTTAACAGAACTTACACTTATTTTTTTCAAGTCTTCCCCTCCACCATCTTGTCTCAGATAGTGTTGATTCCATTGCCACTGACTATTCCCAAACTCATCACTTACATTGATTCCTTATTTACAAGTTCCTGGAACTTGATTCCAGTTATGTTTAAATATAATTGTAACTCTTAGGAGGGCAGCCTAAACAGCACCTTTCCCCCCACAAAACTGCCTGTGGCTAAGCACCGTTTTGAGTTTAACATTTGGTCACCCGGGCCAGGATTGAACCAGAAAACTTTGGATTTACAGTCCCAAAAAAACATCAATGCTTGGAATCAAAATTTGTAATCTGTTCCTTTTATTTTTTCTCTTTTTTTATCTCTTCTCAGATCTTATCTGTGGAGGCAACTTATCCTAGAAGTAAATCCTCCCAATTTGTGCACCATCAGGGCAAGTTACTTGTTGTTTTTGGTGAAACCCTACTCCTGCCACACTTGTGAGCCACTTTGGAAATCTGCTCTTTGGATCTCTTAGAAACTCTGCTCTTCAAAATGGAATCTGCTGGTACCCCCTCCTCCTATGTTGGAGTAAAAATGCTGAAGATGAAACATCAAAGAAAGAAATTAGGCTTCAATGGAACAAATGTGTAATGATTCTTGGACTCCTATGAGATGGCTGCTGAAGTGAATGGTGCAAGTCATCATGACATTGCTTATCAGTTATAATTTTTTATCTCTTCTGATGAAGTTATGGAAGTGTTCAATTTGTTTTATGGATTAAAAACTCATGACTGCAGGCTCTTGAAGTAGGCTATGTTGGATTTTTTGGGAAAAGTAGATGTGACTAGGTTTACTCTACAGGACTTGGATTCTCTGGTTTCACAATGGATCCCAATGTTGGCTTCTCTTCAGCCTCTGATTATCAGTATTTTAGAAAATCATGGGATCCTATTTAGTCTTACCTCATCCACAACAATCCCATTGACACAGTGGATAAAATTTGAGTTCAATTTTTCTAGTCTTTTTCTCAAGGAGTGCAGGAAAGGATTAGAGATGAATTAGTTCGATCTGGATCCATGATTACTACTATAGAAAATTGGTTCAAGCTACCTGGTTTTCTGTTCCTAAGGAGTGTAGTCAATAAAGGCATGAAAGGTCAAACAGCTCTCACTTTTGAACAAACCAGAGTTTCTGAAGCAGTCCATGCTCCTTCTTTGAAAGAGTCCAATGAGATCATGAAAAAAGATGGAAGCATATTGTAGACCTAAATCAAATCCTCAGGCTAATAAGGAAAGAGGTCACCAAATCACTTCAGGCCTTTGAAAACAAGATAGATCAGAGAATTTGTTCTTTAGCTACCCCTAAACCTTCTAATGCTGTTCCTAAATCTACTCTAGTCTGCTATTACTCTCATAGGGAAGGTCATGGTACTGGGAGGTGTCCTAAACTCCAGAAGGACAAGGAGGCAAAATTGGTGGAGCAAAAGTGAAACAATTTACTCCTTCCTAATGGTGGTTGAATCCCTTTTGATTCATCTTGCGCTATTTGAAATGTGGTGGCTTCTTACAACCACCAACTCCCAAGAAGGCATCCCTGGTCTCCTTGGATTTTTGGTCATACTGTGGTACTCTTCAACCCTTTTATCCTCTAGCTATCTCTTCTTCCAGTCTTTCTGGGACTATTATCAGTCCAATCCAGCTAGGAAATAAAATGAGTAACCTAAGCCTCACAAAGCCCCTTCCTTACTATCTTCAATTCTTCAAAAACCTGTGAAACATCAATCCTGACCTAAAACTCCTCCCTCTCATATGGAAGAAATGGAAGTGGAGAGGGAACCACTTATGGAAAGGCTCCAGGACCACTCTTATCCTCCTCCTGTTCAATATGTTCCAACTCCTCAATCCTCTGATCCTGGGGCCAAAGTTTTGAACTGAAAGTTGATTCTCAATCCCTCATTGAGATGATCAATGCTCCAAGCCTCCCCAATGCTCCTATGACTTTTTGGGTGGCCTTTATCCGGCTTTTTTCCTTTGATATTGTTCACAGGCCTGGGAACTCTTTCACTATGCCTGATAGTTTAACTTGACAATCTCTTGGAGACAGTGGATCTGATGTTGGAACCAATTTCAATGAAGAAGAACCTTTAATCCAACATGTCTTCTCTTTCTCTTCTCAAAATTTTTCAGGCTTTCAGCAATTTTCTGGCTTAAACTAGAGCAGTAACTTTTAACTCTCCAAAAACATCCTGATCTCTCTGCTAAAGAATTTTGATCTCTTAAAAGAAAGTCCTCTAATTTCATTTTTTAAGGCTCTAGGCTTATGAAAAGAGGGAATCCTTTTGCTCTTATTTTTGTTAGTATCCCTTCTAAACAAGATTCAAACCTTGAAAGTCTCCATAAAGGTCTTGGTAATCATGGGGAAACCAAAATTTATTGAAAATTATACAAACAATTATGGTGGCCATCTCTGAAGAAATCCGTCTCCCAATGGTGCAAGAGTTGTGAAGTTTGTAAAAAAAATGATCTTAGGCCTCCAGCAGAAATTTGTTATCCTACTGGGGATTCCACTGCCTTTGGAAGGATTGTTATGGGTGTTTTTCATATTTAGGCAGGTGGTGCTAAGTACCTCATTGTGGCTGGAGATGATTTTTATGGATGGGTTGAAGAAAATTTTCTTAAGAATCTTGGCTCTGAATCAGTGGCAGCTTTCCTCTATGAGACCTGGATGATGCGTTATGGCCCGGCTTGATCTTCCTCTACTGATGGTGGCTCCAAATTTGGTGGCAAACTTGCTGAAATGATCCAATCTCTTCCAGGACAACATAGAGTTACTACTCCTTATTATCCTGAAGGCCAAGGCATGGTGAAACAAGGCGGCGCTCCTTTGAAGGCTGCACTTGTTAAGCTTTCTGGTGAAATTGGCAAGCATTGTCACAAATTCCTTCCTCTTTTTCTCTTCTCTGATTGAATCTCAACCAAAAGGACTACTGGCTACTCACCTTAAAAAGTCATATTTGGCCAACCAGCAGTTCTCCCTTTGGATCTGGAAATGGAATTTTTCTTGGGTATCCCTTGGGACAAGGTGTCCTCAACTACTGATCTATTAGTTGCTAGATCCAGGAAACTGGAGAAAACTGAAGATGTTCAAGATGAAGCTTATCAAAATATGATGAAGTCCAGAGAAAAATCAGTCCATTATTGGGAGGAAAAGCACTCCAATCAAATCAGGGACTCCCTGAACCCTGGTGATCCAGTCTTAGCTTATAATCAATCTTTGGAGACACAATGGGGCAAGCCTTTCTCAAATTGTTGGAATGGTCCTTATTGGGTGGTTTGCCAAGTTAGAGGTGGATCTTATATTTAGGAGAAGCTGGATATTAATCAACTGGGCAGAAGTTTCTCTGCTGATAAATTTAAGAAGTTTCATTGTTGTGGAGGCAACTTATCTCAGAATTAAGTCCTCCCAATTGTGCACCAAAAGGTTTATTTGCTGCATTTTTTGTTGTAAACTCCACTACATGCCACATACGTGAGCACCTGGGATGCCTTCTGTGTTTTATCTCTACCACTTCTAGGGCTCTTTTCGATGGATAAAGATATTTTCCAACTCTTTAATCCCTCTCAAGATCAAGAAATGGCCATTTTTCTGTTCAATTTCTTTGTATTTTTACTCCTCTTTATATCTTCAAGTTCAAGATGCAGCCTAGGGAAAGTCTGTAAGTTGGGGAGAGATGTGGTGACCAATCCAGGATACCTCATGGATTATTGAAATTTTTGAATTTTTTTTACATTCTGTTATGAAATCAATTCAAATTCATAAAAAAATTCCAGAATGATTTCCTATTTCAGTTTCCAGTTCTCAGCCTTCCCTTCTCCTAGTTTTCTAGGAAGATCTCTCAGTTCCTAGACCCCTGTGCCCGGTTTTCAAGTCCTTGTTGCTTTGCTCCTCATCTGTTTTTTTTGCCAAAAACGCGCACAGATGGCCATTGACCCCAATCATCATGATCAAACCTCTCCTATTGATTGTTGCCATCTTTACCCTTGATCATTAACTTTTGACTCTCCTGCTCTACTAACTCACTGGTGATCAGGGAAGATCAACCACATTGAGACCAATATCATGCAGAGGTCATGAGCCTCAACTCATTGCTGGGTAGTGTGGTAATTAGTTGGTGGGCTAGTAGTCAATCTTGTTTCAACTTTTCAATCCCCTCATTGATATTTCCAGCAGTCTTTCTCCATTCTGGCAGCCCAGGCCTTGTGGTAGCCCGGCAATCCTCACCATCGGACTTTGCACTCTTGATCACCCTTCAATCTTGACAAGGTGTCTGCATGTGACAATCTACTGATCTATTCAATTGGTTCAACAAATCAACTCAAATACCCAATCATACCATCAGGCATAGGCTCAAACTCATTGGCCTACAGTTCATCTTGGCCATCATCTCCAACCTCCTACTTTTCATCATCTTCTCATGCTCCCAATCCATCAACCAATGACCGGGAGCGTTGCTTGCGGTCTTTGGAACCTTTGCACCGCCCCCAGTGACAAGCTCCTCAATCCACCTCCAACATCACCGGTCTCCTGCTTGGCTCTTCCTTTGCCCGCGCGGGTCTCAGGGGTTGCCCCGGCCCGTCAGCATGTCCACAGGCCTCTCACTTGCTACTCTCCTGCCTGTGCCCATCATTGGCATGGGCCAGGGTCTTACCATTCCTGTCATTCATGATTCAATTCTTCTTGTTTTGAATTGTTTGTTTGTTTCTTTTTTTTTCTTTTTTTTTCTCATGACCATCCATGAAAAAGAAATAAAAATAAAAATAAAAAACTTTTTTTCCGCTCTGTCTGTAAATATCTCTTGTAAATATTCTACAGACCTCTTGCCTGTAAAAGAAGGGGCTCTCCCCTGCCTTTTTACAATCATCCATGGGAGTTTCTGTGAATTTTGCCCCCCTTAGCATAGTAATTTGATCCTCATCCTCATCATGGGTATATCCATGATTTCCCCTTGATCTTTTGAGCCTCCATACTCAAATCTTTTATACGTCCATCTGTGACCCTGTTCTTTATCACAAACCATATACTTGCTGGTTGAAGAGAATTCTGTCTGCTGGAATTCTTGAGTGTGTTATACCACTCCTTGATCACTTTTTCCCACCTTACTGGTATTGATCCTTTCTGATCATCTTTGTGGAGCCAATCACAATGAATTGAAGAGATCTTATTAAGCTTAAAAACTGGAGTTTTATACCTCCCTTTACTCTTTAAAGTTAAATTCTGCCAAACTACTCTTGAGTCCCTGGAGAAGTGTTGGGTTATTGTTGTTTGAATCTGTTATTTCTTTACTTCTAGAGCTTCACAAACAAATTGCTTTTGTTTTGTACAACCACCCACCGTTATCTGGTACCCTTCAAGCACTTGATTGCAGAGAGTTGGGCAGGTTCATTGAGAACCTGGAGGTTGGTTGGGATTGAGTTGATCTTTCCTAATCTTCTGGTGACAACCAGAATTATTAGCTTGTGGGTGTTGTTACTTACAACTTCCTTTTTCCGTGGAAATCTGAAAAGAACTTTGAATTATTTTTTTCAAGTCTTTCCCTCCACCATCCTATCTCAGATAGTTTTGATTTGATTGATACAAACTATTTTCAAACTCATCACTTACATTGATTCCTTATTTACAAGTCCCTGGACCTTGATTCTGTTTACGTTCATATATTTTTGTAACTCTTAGGAGGGCAGCCTAATCAGCACCTTTCCCCTCCACAGAACTGCCTGCAGCTTAACACCGTTTGGAGTCTGACATTGCAACCCAATTAGTGTTTTCAACCCATGGGGGATGCAGGGGTTGCATGTCTTTTCCTGGCCCATTTGGGCAACTCCCCCCCCCAAATGGGCCATTTGAGGTGGATTAGCCATACCTAGGCACCCCTGGATCACATGTGAGTCCTTTCAATCAAAATTTGGGCAGCCAACGTACTATGTGGGACTATTGGACCATAAATAAACTTTTTAAATCAAAAAATCTTGACACACACCACTTGCCTGTTGCATAAATTAATTTTTTTCAAAATTCATTTTTCTTAACCCAAAAGTGAGCAAACTTTTGGAGTTGTTGTATTGAAAATTGCAGGGGATGCTAAACCTCTGTTGAATTTTTTTGATTTATGGGAACAGTGGAAAGCCCAAGCACTCCTGGATTAAACAGCTATTTTCAATTACTTAATTCAAATTTTACTTAACAAAGTTTTGGAGGAATCTAGGGATTTGGGTATGGAGTTGAAAAAAAAACATTGGAAGCCCCAATTCTTTGCTCATCTCATTACAATTTAGGAAAAAAAATTTTCTTCACAAAAGGAACAACATGTTCTGTCATAACTTGAATTGAATCAAGGTGGTGGGTGACATTTCATATGTAATTTGACTGAATGGGAGTTGGCTTAACAAATACTAATGTAAATAAGGGTTTCCAGAACCACTTGATCATCCTCCTGTGAGAGCCTTTGCTACTAGGAAAGATGCCAAGATTTATTCTCAGAAATGCGCAGCCATGCATTGGTATGCATTGACAAAGTTAAAATCAAGGAAAGACAAATATGTAGATTTAGCTTGAAACAGAGTTGGGGTATATGAAGGGCCATGTCTCACTAAAGGTCAAAGGAAAACTCACACTAGGAAGGTCAGGTGTCAATTCATGATCTGTGCAAGTAGGAATGTAGCAGATCACTTTTGGATTCTTTCCATTGAAAATGGACTTAACAATCATCAACCATCATAAAGTCCTTCAGTGAATCCTCAACTGAGGAGAATATCAGTTCAAGCATCAGATTTACTTAGCGAAGGAATGAAAGATGGGCTCAATACAGTTCAAATGAAAAGGAAATCAAGCAAAATTGATGGTGGAGAATAAAATGATGATAGAAAAATCTATAAACCTAAGCAAAAGATAAAGCTTGCTGAATTGAAGGGGAAAAGTGTTGTGGATGCTCCATTGTAAATTCTGCAGGAATCCCAGGGGGTTTCCAGGTACAAATTTGGCAAAGAAGGTCACTAAGAGGCCATATTCTTGGCTCATCCTGATTTTATGAAACTATGCAAAAAATTACATCATAATTCATTTTTTAATTTTAATTATAAAACAAATAGGTACAACATCCCTCTCTTACATCTTGTAGAAATGAGTGCCAACAAAAAGAATTTTACAAAGACTTTTGTTTTTATAACAAAAGAAACATATTATTTTTAGATTTGGGATTTGAATTCATTAAAGGAGTTGGCTTATGATCTGGAGAGGCTTCCAAAAGTTGTTTTGACGGACCATTGTGGTGCCCAATCTGGGACACCTCTGGACCAGTACGGAAAAAGTAAAATTTTTATGAAATTTTCTATATCCTCCATTTAGATCCAAAAAAAAAAACTTTTTGATCCAGAATTATTACCATATCCAGTTCCCAAACTTCCAGCTCCCACTCTCCTAGTCTTCTAGGATCATCTCTTGGGTTCCTAGCGCCCGGTCCTATGTTCAATTTGCCCTTGCTTTGCGCTGCTATCCATCCTTTTGGAAAACGCGCACATGAAGACCAGCTGGGCTTGCCGGCTTCTATCCCGCACCGGCACACCCAATTGGCTTCCCTCAATCCCCTTTTTTGGTCATCCAATCCCAATTGTCAAAAAGACAACCAGGACAACAAAGTCATCCTAATCTCCCAACAATCCCCATCCTCACCCTCAATCTCTTGTCATTATCATCATCCTGATTGTTGGCTTACCTCTAACAAACAAGTCGGCAGGCAGGACTGTCAAGTTCCCAAAGAGGCTCAATTGGATAAGGATGATGGAGTAAAATGAATCCATTCGGACTTACTCCTATCCCTTGCACCCCCTTTGATCCCCACCCCCGCATCCCTGCGACTTTCCACTGGACTCTTCAATCAGATCAAGACTCAATCTCCTCAATCTATCCACTACTCCTACTACCTCCAATGCAACCCTCATTTGAAACCGTGGTTGCTCTTGCCTAACCACTTGCTTCTTCTGCTCAAGCTCATCCGCGGCTGTGATCTCATCCCCCCCAATCTTTGCTCTCATTGCTCACCAGTTTCCCCCGCGAGTTGTCTGTCTCCCCTGCGTGTTGGTGATGTGTCCCCTGCCCCTCAACAATTCTGACCGCGCTGTAATCAGTTGACTGCATGGGTCCTGCTGGTGGTCATCCATGGGCCAGCGGTTTCCCAGGACCATAAACATTTCTGCGCGGCCCTTCACCTCCCCTTCACCTGCCTGTGCCCACCATTGGCACAGGCTGGTGTCCCTTTTCATCCCTGCTCATTCATTTCATTTCATTATTTCATTTGTTTTTAATGGTTGATTTTTTTCCCTTCTTTTTTTCAGTTTTCCTTTCATTTTTCTCCCATGATCAAATTAAATCAAATCCTAAAAAAAAAAAACTTTTTTTTTTATTGTTGCTTTTTTTTTGCTTTATCTGTGTCATCACTTGTAAATAGCTTACAGGGACCCATGGCCCATAAAAGGAGGGGGTCTCCCTTGCTTTTTTTAAAAAATCCATGGGAGGGTGTGCATATTCCCCCCCGTTATCTTTGAAATCTGATCCTCATCCTCATCCTGGGTATATCTATGATTGCCCCCTGATCCATTGATCCTTAGTCTTTGCCCCTCTGTGGCCTGATCCTTATCACCAAACAATAGCCTTGTCAGTGTGGTTCCCAATTTGGGACCCCTCTGGACCAGTATGGAAAAAGGAAAATTTTTATGAACTTTTCTATAGCCTCCATTGAGATCCCCAAAAAAAAAACTTTTTGATTGGTAGTTATTCCCATATCCAGTTCCCAAACTTCCAACTCCGACTTTACTAGTTGTCTAGGATCATCTCTTGGGTGCCTAGCGCCCGTTCCTGTGTTCAAATCCCCCCTCTCTGATGGTACTTCTTCCCTTTTGGGCCAAGGACCGGTTGCAAGCAACTTTGCTTGCTTCATCCCATGCTCATCATCACCGCACCCCCATCATTGCCATTTGGATTGTCCAAAGTTGATTGGTTAAAATCAACCAAGAATTGGAGACAAAACCAAATCCAACTGATTGGTTGATGATCATCAGTTGATCCATCCTTGATCCCTCCTCCGCCTCTGCTCATCATCAACCAATAATCCAACCAATCAATCATCAATGACCAATCTGTGAGTGATTGGTTGCACTTATAAATCAACTGATCACCCTTGATTGCCTCAATTTTTCAAGGACAATTGACCATTGACCAATCACTTGGGGCCTCTGTGCAGACTCATTTGGGATTGGGTAAAGTTTAGCAAATAGCTTGCTGGTAGTCACTTGAGGGGGGATTTAGTATTACAACTACCAATGAGATAGAGGAATACTAAGGGTGGTTTTGAATTGCCTGCCCCTCTGAGTACTAAAGCAGTCTCACAAAAAAAAAAGAAAAGAGAAATGGTGGCTGATTTTCAAATAGAGTTGCTACTATAGTAGTCTCTATCAGACCTAGGATCAATGTATTCAAGCTTGATAAGGAAGAAATGGTGGAACAGATAGGTGACCTGGTGGATAGAAGCTGAGTAAGGGAAAAATCCTTTCTCTAGTCTTATCCTTTATATATATTTTTATATTTTTTTTATTGGTTACTGATTGATACTACTTTGGTGATACAGGTGATGATTTGAATAAAGGTTGAAATGGTTGGGCCTATAGTTGATGACTGATGGTGATGTTTGATGATGATGATGATTGATAAAGTAGGTGATGATGATGGATGATGATGATGATAGGTGATGCTGATGGTGATGATTGATGATGGTCAAGGTAGGTGAAGATGATAGTTGATGGTGGTGATGGTGGATGATGATGGTGGTGGGTGATGATGATGAATGATGATGGTCAAGGTAGGTGATGATGATGATGGCAAGTGATGATGATGATGGATGATGATGATGACTGATGATGGTGATGGTAGGTGATGATGACTGAGGATGATGATGATTGATGATGATGGATGGTGATGATGATGGTAGGTGATGATGATGATGACTGATGATGATGATGGTAGGTGATCATGATGTTCAGGTTATAGGTACATGGTGGTGATGTTCAAAGGTATGGGCTATAGAGTAAATAATGGTGGTGGTGGATGGTCAAAAGTATGGGTTATTGGGCTGGGTCATGGTCAAAAGTATGTGTTGATGATGGTGGATGGCCAAGGGTAATGGTGGTGGGTGATGTTGATGATGATGGTGTTGGTGATGTTTGTTGGTATGGGATATGGGATTGGTGATGGTTACAGTATAAGTTATGGGATAATGGTTGAGGATGGTAAAAGTATGGGTTAAGGGTGCCTAGGAAGCATGGTGATCCCTGGAGGGGAGGATGGGGGGAACTGATCATGGGACCTGGATGGGGGAGAGAGGCCCTCTATTTATAGAAAATCCTGCCCTCAGGGCTGCCCCTGAGGGTCTCCCTGATACAGTGACTACAGTTCATGAGGCATTTTTGCTGGTCAGAGGAGGAGGCTGTGCAGGATTTACATGAATGTACACCCTTGCATGCATTGCTGTGCTGCATTGATACAGGTGCCCCCTGCATAAATTACTTCTGTATAGTGTCCTGCATGATGCTGTACAGCCTCTGCATGCAGTGCCTTGCATATATTGCTGTGTATACAGGTGATTTGTTTGGTTCTCCATGCAGTGTCTTGCATATATTGCTGTGTATACAGGTGACTTGTTTGGTTCTTCATGCAGTGCCTTCCATATATTAATTATGTATACTGCTGCAGGTTTGTTTGGTGCTTTATGGTTTTACTGTATGGGGTATGTACTTGAAGGCATCCAGGGTATTTCCATGAACCTTCACTGGTCTGTGACACCTGGTAGGGGTATGGGTAGGCCAGGGTTGATTTAAGCTGTATCTTCTAAACCATGAGAGATAGAGGGGTACTTTGGCTGAGTGACTAGGGGTTTTTTTCGGTGTAGAATCCATTTTTGAGGTCTGTTTGATGGTTGGAGCTGTCCTTATACTAGAAAAGTGAGTCTGATGGCTATAGGTTAGGTTTTGGAGCACCACACCGCTCTTCCTCATCTTGCCGCGACCTCATTGTCTCCTCAAGCCCCCCACCTTGATTTTGACTGATTGCCAAGCATCTCAAGACTGATTGTCTAAGGAAAATCTCCAGTCCAGTCCGCTCACCTAACTGATTCCCGCCAATCCACCAACTTGCACCCATACTTTGATTGTAACCCCAATCAAGATATCAACAAGGATGACCAATCCATTGAAGGAAATTGGTCACCCTTAATCAATCAACCAATCCCCCTGATTGCCTTTGGACCAATCCTCAACGGCAACCTCATTGGATTTCCACCTTGCACCGCTAAATTGCGCTGATGAACCTCCTCTGGTTGCAAGCTTGGTCTTGTAAGGCCATCCTTTATGACACATCCCAATTGTGTTCTGTTCATCATCACTTGTTTTTTTTCTGGACCTGATCATTTATTTGAAAAAAAGACTTTTTTCCGCTATATTTGAAGTATGTCTTGCAAATATTCTACAGGGACCCATGGCCCATAAAAAGAGGGGCTCTCCCCTGCCTTTTTTCAAACATGGATGGGAGTGTGTGCATATTTCCCACGCTTTTTCATTGAAATCTGATCCTCATCCTCATCCTGGGTGTATCTATGATTGCCCCCTGATCCATTAATTGTTAGTTTTTGCCCCTCTGTGGCCTGATCCTTATCACCAACCAATAGCCTTGCTGGTTGAAGAGAATTCTTTCTTTTGGCATTATTCTTGATCCCTTTTTCTGACCATACTGGGCTTGATCCCTCCTTGATCATCTTTCTGGGGCCAATCACAATTGATTGAAAATGTCTTATTAAGCTTAAGACCTGGAGTGTTATACCTCCCTTATTTTTTTTTGGACTTGCATTCTTCCAGCCTATTCTTGAGTTCCTTGAGAAGTATTGAGGTTATCCTTCCTTCAAATCAGTTTAATGTTGGCTTTTTGAGCTTCTTAAACATAGTGCTTTGTCTTGTACAGCCACCCTCAGTTATCTGGTACCCTTCAAGCGCTTGATTGCGGAGATTTGGGCAGGTTCATTGAGAACCTGGAGGATGGTTGGGTTTGAGTTGATCATCCCCAATCTTCTGCTGAAAACCAGAGTTATTAGCTTTTGGGCTTTTTTTACATGCAACAGCTTGTTTCTTTGAACTTTAAACAAACTTTAGCTTCTTTTTTTCAACTTTTTCCCACATAATCTTGGCTCAGATAGTGCTTTTCCATTGCTACCAAACTACTATCATCTTTATCCTTTACTACTTGATTCCTCATTTACCAGATTCTGGACCTTGATGTTGGTTACATTTAATTAATTTTGTAACACTCAGGAGTGCAGCCTAAACAGCACCTTTCCCCTCCACAGAACTGCCACGGCCTAGCACCATTTGGAGTCTTACACTTGTTGAAGAGAATTCTGTCTGTTGGAATTCTTGAGTATGTTATACCACTCCTTGATCCATTTCTCTGACCATACTGTTCTTGATCCCCCCTTGATCATCTTTCTGGAGCCAATCACGTTTGATTGAAGAGTTCTTATTAAGCTTAAGACCTAGAGTGTTATACCTCCCTTATTTCTTTGGAGTTGTATTCTGCCAGCCTACTCTTGAGTTACTTGAGAAGTTTTGAGGTTATCCTTGCTTCAAATCAGTTTACTGTTTGCTTTTTGAGCTTCTTAAACATAGTCCTTTTTCTTGTACAGCCACCCTCAGTTATCTAGTACCCTTCAAGTGCTTGATTGCAGAGAGTTGGGCAGGTTCATTGAGAACCTGGAGGTTGGTTGGGTTTGAGTTGATCATCCCAAATCTTCTGATGAAGACCAGAGTTATTAGCTTGTGGGCGTTAATTGAATGCAACAGCTTTGTTCTTTGAACTTTAAACAAAACTTAGCCTCTTTTGTCCAAGTTTTTCCCACATAATCTTGGCTCAGATAGTTCTTTTCCATGGCTACCAAACTACTATCATCTTTATCCTTTACTACTTGATTCCTCATTTACCAGGTTCTGGACCTTGATCTTGGTTTCATTTCAATATTTTTGTAAAACTCAGGAGGGCAGTTTAATCAGCGCCTTTCCCCCCACAGAACTTCCATGGCCTAGCACCATTTGGAGTCTTACATTTGGTCCCCTGGGCCGGGATCAACCAGCAACCTTGGGATTTACAGTCCCAACTTGAAAAATCAACTCTGAAATCCAATCCAATCCTTTTCTTTTCTTCTTTTTTCTGTCATCATCCAGATGTGATCCGTGGAGGCAACTTGTTCCAGAAGTAATTCCTCCCAATTGTGCACCATATGGGCAGGATTCTTGTTGTTTTTGTGAAACTCTACCCTTGCCAGGCTTGTGAGCCACCTGGGAACTCTGCTTTTTGGATCCCCTTAGGAACTCTGTCTTCAAAATTGAATATGTTCCCTCTACCACAGTTCAGGCCAAGATGGTCAAGATCAACCCCAGAACAAGAACCTAGGCTTAAATGGAACAAACGTGGAACAATTTTTGGACTCCTATGAAATTGCTGCTGAACTGGATGGTGCAAGTGAACCTGATATGGCCTATCAGTTACAATTTTTTATACCCTCTGATGAAGTTATGGAAGTGATTGAATTGTTTGATGGATTCAAAACTCATAACTGGAGGCTCTTGAAGGAGGCTATGTTGGCTTATTGGGGAAAAATAGATGTGGCTAGGTTTACCCTACAGGACTTGGATGCTCTGGTTTCTCAATCAATCTCCAATGGTAGTGTCTCTTCAGCCTCTGATTATCAGTCTTTCAGGAAGTCTTGGGATCCTATTCAGTCTTATCTTATCAGGAATGATCACATTGAAACTGTGGAGAAAATTTGAGTTTGATTTTTCTAATCTTTTTTGCCAGGAGTGCAGGAAAGGATTAGGGATGAATTGGCCAAGTCCGGATCCATGATCACTACTAGGCATAATCAATTCAAATTCCCTGTTTTTCTGGTCCTTAGGAATGTGGTGGAAAAAGTGATGAAAGGTCAAACTGCTTTAACTTTTGAAAAGCCCACAATCACTGAACCAGTCCATGCTCCTTCCTTCGAAGAATCCAACAAAATCATGAACAAGATGGAAGCGAATTGCAGACCTAAATCAAGCCCTCAGGCCAATAAGGATACTGCCACCATAGATAAGATTTCTAAGCTACTTCAGGCCTTTGAGAATAAAATAGATCAGAAAATATCCTCTTTAGCTACCCCTAAACCTGCTAATTCTGTTCCTAAATCCACCTTAGTCTGCTATTACTGTCATAGAGAAGGCCATGGTAATGGTAGATTTCCTGAACTCCAGAAGGACAAGGATGAGAAATTAGTAGAGCAGAAGGGATATAATTTCTTTCTTCCTAATGGTGCTTTTATCCCTTTTGACTCATCTTGTCCAATCCCTCATGTGGTGGCTTCTTACCAACCACCAACTCCCAAGAAGGCATCCCTGGTCTCCTTGGATTTTCAATCATCCTTTGGCACTCTTCAACCTTGTTATCCTCCAGCTATCACTTCTTCCAGCTTCTCTGGTTCTTATCAATCTGATCCCGCTAGTAAATGCCATGAGTAACCCAAACCTCACAAGTCTCCTCCTTTTCAATCTTCAATCATTCAAAAACCTTTCAAACATTGATCTTGACCTGAGCCTCCTTCCTCTGATGTGGAAGACATAGAATTAGAAAGGGAACCACTCATGGAAAGGTTCCGGGATGACTCTGATCCTTCTCCTCCTCTTTAATCTGGTCAACCCACTATATCCTCTGATCCTCTTCCAGTACCTGCCTCACCTGATCTTCCTCCTTCCACCCAGCCCAAAGTTTGGTTTGAGAGGGGAATTTCCAAGGACTACCCTAATGCTGTGGAAGGAGTATTAAATAAAATTTCTTATCTCAAAATCCCTGATCTGTTGGGGGCTGAGCTGCTGTCTATCTCTCCATCTGTGGCTGAAGGCATGAAGAAATGGGTTTCTTGTTGGTGTGTGGAAATTGGTCTGGAAAAATTGAAGGTCTCTTCTGGCACTTTGATGGGGGACTCTGGTGGAACAGATCCCCCTTCAGATGCCAATCTGTATTCCTGGCCTCTTGGATTTTTTCCCTGCTATCTTGGTGAATAGGCTGGAACAGTTTCTCTTCTTGTAGATTTGGGTTCCCAGCTCAACTTAATCTCAGATGCTATGGCCTGCAAACTCAAGCTTAGCCCAAGGGTCAGCTTTAATTCTGCCTTTTATTGTATAGGGAATCAGTCATGTAAACTGGTTGGTATTTCTGAGGATGTTACTGTTCAAATTGGTGAAAATTTTGTTGGAACTTGTTACTTCTGGATCACTCATTTGGAAGGTCCTATGATCTTGGGCCCACCATTCTTAATGGATTTTGGTGCTACCCTGATTTTTTCTGATCAAGTTGGGGAGAAAATCCTTCTCCCTGATGCTGATGGCACAAAAATTGAAGTTCTGCTTTGTTCCTTTGATTCTGGTTGTTGGGAACAATATTTTCCTGGTTGTTCTCCCAAAACAGTTCTAAAGGGGAAGCAGAAGGACAACTCTCATTCCTCTCAGCCTCATTTTTTATTGGATTAGTTGATCCTACTGATAGTTGTAGTTCCTCTCAGCCTCAGACTTCAACTTATGGATCAAATTCAACCTCAGAGGCATATTTTTTGTTTTCCTCATCATCTCTTCCTCATCCAAATAAGATCAAAATTCAAAAACAAAAAAAATCCAAAAAATCCAAAAATATTTCTTCTCTCTCTGGGTCTGTTGTATCTTCTTTTCCTTTTTCCCTTCAGCCTGATCAATTATCCTCTACTGTGGTTTTGAATCTCCGCAACTATTCTAAACTAGATAACAATCTCAATTTTTTTCTTGGTGGATTTGGTATGAAGGAGTATGGTCTTAAGTGGAGGCAATGTGGGGTAGAAGTAAGTCCTCCCAATTGTGCACAATCAGGGGCCTTTAATACTGTCATTTTCAAAACTCTACCCTTTGTGAAACATGTGAGAAATGCATTAGCTTTTGGATCCTCTTGAATGGAAAAGGCACCTTTCAAAGACAAGGCGGAACATTTAACTTGGAAGATGTTGGAACTTGGCCTCAGTTTTTGTAGTCAGGTCTCACTGGTCAACGCTTGGAGGGAGAAAGGATTCCTCTCTTTTAGCCACCAAGTATAAACCAGTTCCCAAAAAGGTTCAACCAGTCAACCAACCAATGCCTCTCAACCTCAACCCTCCTCTTATGCGCCCCCCTCTATCCCGCAATCCTTACTGTGGTTTACCTCAATCTCTTACTGGTTCATTCATCCCCTCTGGTTGTGTAATTGAAGAACGTCTGAAAGTGGTCAATTTGGTCCAGATGGATGGCTTCTTCCTGATGAGTTGAATTTGATCAAAAATTTCTTAGCCCTTAGGGAAAAATATATTGCTTTCTGTGAAGGAGAGAGAGGTCTCTTGAAAGAATTTTATGGCCTCCCTTACATTATCCCTGTAGTAGAACATGATCCCTGGAAAAAGAAGAAGATCCCCATCCCTGCCGCTAAAGTTGACAAATTCATCAAGTTGGTCCGTGAACAAGTCCAAACTGGTTTATATGAACAATCAAATTCTAGCTATTCCAGTCCTGTTTTCTGTGTTCTCAAGAGTAATTGTAAACTTAGAATAGTTCATGATCTCCATCCTCTGAATAAGGTTACTATTAAAGACTCTTGTATTCCCCCTGATACTGAAAATTTGTTGAATCCTTCTCTGGGAGAGCTTGCTATGGTCTAGTTGACATTTTGGGTGGCTATGACAAACCATCCTAACATTTAATTTCTTGTCCTCTCACTACCTTCAATACTCCTCTTGGTTGTTTCCAACTTACTCAATTACCTCAAGGTGCCACCAATATGGTTGCAGTCTATCAGGCTCAGATGGTTTGGATCCTCCAGGATGAAATCCCTGATCATGCTGGTATCTTTATTGACAATGGTTGGATTAAAGGTCCAGTTTCTGATTATAACAATGAGCTCTTACCCTGGCATTCAGGAATCTATTGATTTATCTGGGAATATGCAACCCCTCTGGAAAGGATCCTGTTACAAATCAAGGAGTCTGGTCTCACTGTCTCTTGATCCAAATTGGCTGCCTGTGTCCCTGCTTTGGACATTTTTGGTAATGTGGTCTGCAAGGAAGGAAGAAGGATTGCTCCATCCAAAGTCAACAAAATTCTCTCTTGGCCTTCTCCCATCAATCCAACTGAAGTCAGAGGTTTCTTAGGTTTTGTAATCTATGCTCAGATCTTTATCCCTTCTCTATCCAAAATTTGCATTCCCTTGCGTCGCTAAACCAGGAAGGATGCTGAATGGTTTTGGACCCAAGCTTGTGAACAATCATTTCCAATATTCAAAACAATTGTTGGAAAAGACATTTTCTTGAAGAAAATCACTTATGAACCTTGGGCTGGAAAGATCAAGCTGGCTGTGGACTCTAGTTATCAATCTATTGGGGCTGTCCTTACTCAGGAAGATGAAAATGGTTTGGATTATCCTGCTCTGTATGAATCTCTTCTTTTTTCAGAGGTGGAATCCAGGTACTCCCAGCCAAAACTGGAGCTTTGTGGTGTTGCCCAAATGTTGAAGAAGCTCCAAACTGTTCTCTGGGGTCAACACTTTGAGTTACAAGTGGATGCACAATCCATTATCAAAATTATCAATGCCCCCAGTCTTCAAAACGCTCCAATGACTTTTTGGGTGGCTTTCATCCAGTTTTTCTCTTTTGATATTGTTCATAGGCCTGGAAAACCTTGCAACACGCCTGATGGTTTATCTCGAAGCCCTCTTGGAGATGAAGAATTGGATTTTGGAGTGGATTTTGACGAGGAGAAACCCTTAATTTGTCCTGTCTTCACTTTTTCCTCTCAAGATTATTCTGGCTTCAAACAAGGCTCCTGGCTTAAATTAGAGCAGTATCTCTCCACTTATCAAAGGCCTCCTGATCTCTCTGCTAAATATTTTTGATCACTCAAAAGGAAGTCCTCCAATTTCTTTGTCCAAGGTACTAGGATTTTGAAAAGAGGCAACCTTTGTGCTCTTATTGTTGTCACCATCCCTTCTAAACAAGATTCAATCCTGGAAAGTCTCCATGAAGGCCTAGGTCATTTTGGGGAAACCAAAACTTATTGTTGAATATCCAAACAATTCTGGTGACCATCCTTCAAGAAATCAGTCTCTCAATGGTGCAGGAGTTGTGAAGTATGTCAGAAACTTGATCATAGGCGCCCAGCAGAAATTTTTTATCCCACTGGAGAGTCAACTTTCTTTGGAAGGATTGCTATGGATGTGGTTCACATTAAGGCTGGTGGAGCTAAGTACCTCATAGTGGCTGGAGATGATTTTTTTGAATGGTTTGAAGCAAAATTCCTTAAGAACCTCAGCTCTGAATCAGTAGCAGCCTTCCTCTATGAAACTTGGACAATGTTATGGCTTGGCTCACTCTTTTTCAACTGATGGTGGCTCTGAGTTTGGCTGCAAACTGGCTGAAATTATACAATTTCTTCCTGGTCAACATAGGGTGACCACTCCTTATTATCCTGAAGGTCAAGGCATGGTGGAAAGAGGCCATGCTCCTTTGAAGGCTGCCCCTTTCAAGCTGGTTGGTGAAAGTGGAAAGAATTTTTGCAAATTTCTTCCTCTGGTCCTCTTCTCCAATCAAATTTCAACTAAAAAAACCACTGGCTACTCACCTTATGAAATTTTCTTTGAACAAAGGTCTTTTCTTCTTCTTGATCTGGAAATGGAGTCTTTCTTAGGTATTTCATGGTAAAAGGTTTCTTCCACCACTGATCTATTAGTTTCCAGTTCCAAGCAACTGGAGCTAAGTGAAGATGTTTTTGACAGAGATTATCAGGAGATGATTGAGTCAATAGAAAAATCAGTCCAGTATTGGGAGGATAAACACTCCAATCAAATCAGGAATCCCTTGAATCCTGGGGATCTAGTCTTAGCTTATAATTGATTCTTGGAAACTCAGTGGGGGAAGCTTTTCTCTAACTGCTGAAATGGTCCTCATTGAGTGGTCCGTCAAGTCAGAGGTGAATCATATGTTTTGGAGGAGCTGGATGTTACTCACATGGCCAGAAGGTTCTCTGCTGATCAGGTCAAGAAATTTCATTGTTGTGGAGGAAATTTGTTCCAGAAGTAAGTCCTCCCAATTGTGTACCACCAGGGGTCATCTGCTGCATTTTGTTGTTCAAATTTACTGTATGCCAGATATGAGAGCACCTGGGACGCCTTCTTCATTCTTTTATCTCAGCCACTTCCAGGACCTTTTTTTGGATGGATCAAGCTTGCTTTTCAATCACCCTCAAGATTAAACGGGCTTTTTTCTGTTTCAATTCCTCAGTTTCTTATTTTATATATATCATTGAAGATACTCAGATGCAGACTAGGGCAGTCTATAAGTTGGGGAGAGATGTAGTGGCCAATCTGGGACACCTCTGGAAAAGTACAAAAAAAGGAAAATTTTTATGAAATTTTCTATAGCCTCCATTTAGATCCAAAAAAAAAACTTTTTGATCTAGAATGATTCCCATATCCAGTTCCCAAACTTCCAGTTTACACTCTCCTAGTTGTCTAGGATCATCTCTTGGGTTCCTAGCGCCTGGTCCTATGTTCAATTTGCCCTTGCTTTGCGCTGCTATCCACCCTTTTGGCAAAGGCGCGGATGAAGACAGGCTTGGCTTGCGGGCTTCTACCCTTCTCTGGCACCCCCAATTGGCTTCCCTCAATCCCCTTTTTGGTCATCCCCTCCTGATCTTCCAAAATATAACCAGGAAAAAAAAGTTGTCCTAATCTCCCAAAAATCCCCATCCTCAACCTTGATCTCTTGTCATCATCATCACCCTTGTCATTGGCTTACCTCTAACAAACAAGTTGGCAGGCAGGACTGTCAAGTCCCTCAAGAGACTCATTTGGATAAGGATGATGGAGTCAAACAAATTGATTTGGACTTAATCCTATCCCTTGCACCCACGTTGATCTCCGTCCCCGCATTCCTGAAACTTTCCACCGGACTCGTCAATCAGATCAAGAACCAATCTCCTCAATCTATCCACTACTACTACTACCTCCAACACAAACCTCATTTGCAACCGTGGTTGCTCTTGCCTAACCGCTTGCTTTGTCTGCTCAAGATCATCTGCGGCTGTGATCTCATCCCCCCCAATCCACACTTTCATTTCTCACAGGTTTCCCGCGCAAGTTTTCTGTTGCCCAAGTGGGTTGGTGATGTGTCCCGCTCCCCTCAAGGATTCTGACCCCACGGTCATCCGTCAACCGCGCGGGTCCTTCTGGCCGTCATACGCGGGCCAGCAGTTGCCCAGGCCCGTCAGCCTGTCTGCCCAGCCCGTCTCCTCCCCTTCACCTGCCTGTGCCCACCATTGGCGGGGGCTGGTGTCCCTTTCCATCCCTGCTCATTCATTTCCTTTTATTATTTCATTTGTTTTTTAATTGTTGATTTTTTTCCCTTTCTTTTTTTTCAGTTGTCCTTTCATTGTTCTCCCATGATTGAATTAAATCAAATCCTAAAAAAAAAAAAAAAAAAAAAATTGATTGTTGCTTTTTTCTGCTCTATCTGTGTCATCACTTGTGAATAGCTTACAGGGACCCATGGCCCATAAAAGGAGGGGCTCTCCCCTGCCTTTTTTCAAACATGGATGGGAGTGTGTGCATATGTCCCCCCCTTATCATTGAAATCTGATCCTCATCCTCATCCTTGGTATATCTATGATTTCCCCCTGATCCATTGATCCTTAGTCTTTGCCCCTCTGTGGCCTGATCCTTATCACCAACCAATAGCCTTGCCAGCTGAAGAAAATTCTGTCTGTTGGAATTCTTGAGTTTGTTATACCACTCCTTGATTGCTTTCTCTGACCATACTGGTCTTGATCCCTCCTTGATCATCTTTCTGGAGCCAATCACCATTGATTGAAGAGGTCTTATTAAGCTTAAGAGCTGGAGTGTTATACCTCCCTTATTTCTTTGGATTTGAATTTTGCCAGCCTATTCTTGAGTTCCTTGAGAAGTGTTGAGGTTATCCGTGCTTCAAATCAGTTTACTGTTTGCTTTTAAAGCTTCTTAAACGTAGTGCTTTTTCTTTTACAGCCACCCTCAGTTATCTGGTACCCTTCAAGCGCTTGATTGCAGAGAGTTGGGCAGGTTCATTGACAACCTGGAGGTTTTTGGGTTTGATTTGATCATCCCCAATCTTCTGCTGACAACCAGAGTTATTAGTTTGTGGGATTTTTTTACATGCAACATCTTTGTTCTTTGAACTTTAAACAAACTTTAGCTTCTTTTGTCCAAGTTTTTCCCACATAATCTTGGCTCAGATAGTGCTTTTCCATCACTACCAAACTACTATCATCTTTATCCTTTACTACTTGATTGCTCATTTACCAGGTTCTGGACCTTGATCTTGGTTACATTTAAATATTTTTGTAACACTCAGGAGGGAAGCCTAAACAGCACCTTTCCCCTCCACAGAACTGCCACGGCCTAGCACTGTTTGGATTCTTACACCGTGAAATTACTTGTATTTTTTCTATTAAAAACAGTTTCCCTGAGTCATCCAGACAGTTTTTTACTTGGAACTTATTTAAAAAAACATAAAAGTAAACTTTATTGTGCGCTTGATTAATGACAATGACAGTTTGCAAACGTTTATGAATATTTAGGGCAAGTATGAGGCCTCTAAAACAATGGGTTAGGCAGAAGCAAAAAATGAAGAACTCAGAGTAAGTCAATTTATTGACTATTGATCTCTGTTGGGAGTGCCTACTTTGAAACTTGTACACAGTGTTTCTTGAAAAACCATGAGGATTTACTTTTGTATATGGAGAATAAAATTTTCCTATCAAAGAGGCTTTTGTTTACCCAGATTTTTGAAATAAAACTACGTCTTGGGTAGAAGGGGCTCATTCCACTTTGAAACAATTACTAGTGGGATTTTTGGGGAACATTTTGGATGTGGGGAAACACCTTGAAGGAACTATTAAAAGTCAGCTCTAATGAGTCCAATGCAGCACTTAAAGACTCTTGAATAAAGTTGGGCACAGGTCTGCCAACTGAACTGTTACCTTTGGGTTACAAATTGTCAATTGAGGAAATTAAACTCATTCGAAAAAAAATTGAGAAACTAAAGCGCAACCACAATTGTGAGGTGTTCTAAAATTCATATTCAAAAACAATGGGGGTGCTGCTGTGGTAGACCAAGCCTTATCTGTAGCCATCAGACTCAATTTTATAGTATAAATATAATCCCAATCAGAAAGTTAACCTCAGAAATGGATTCTACACCAAAAATTATCTATATTCACCCAGTCAAACTACCGCTCTATCTCTCATGGTTTAGAAGATACAGCTACAATCAATTGTGGACAGCTCATATCACACCCAGGTATCACAAAATGGTTAAAGGCCATATGGGTATACTTGGAATACCTAGAAAAAATACCAGTTACATTTCAACACAACACCTCAACCAAAAATACAACCAATAATCTCACACGTATACTCAGAACCATAAGCAAGATCATGTAGCACCAAACAACCCCAGCCATGCACAGCAATCTATGATGGCAGCCAGGAACTTGTAGTACCAAAAAACACCATCTATGCACAGAAATTTCTCCAGTCAGCCAGGATCTTGTAGTACCAAACATCCCCAGCTACCACACAGAAATTTATGCTACCAGCCAAGATCTTGTAGTACAAAACAACCCCAGCTACCACATGGAAGTAATTTATGCAGTCAGAACCATGGGTAACCACACAACCACCAGTTCAAGTAACCACAGGACTACCCAAAAATATATGCAGACAGTCTGGACCATGTGTGACCAAACAACCAGCAGTAAAAGTCACCACAGGACTACCAAGAATTATATACAGCCATTCTGTACCATGTGTGACCAAAAAACCAGAAGTAAAAGTCACCACAGGACTACCCTGCAATATATGCAGGCAGTCTTGACCATGTTTATGAAAAAAAAACACCAGTACAAGGCATCATGAAAATACCCAGAAATATATGCGGGCATCTAGGATCATGAAGACCCAAGCAACCCACCAGTACAAGTTCACCACAGCACAAACTAGAGCCATCACTACATATCAATTTATTAAGGGCTTTGCATGCATGAGACCCCTGTAAAACCTATTTCCAACCAGAAGAAATGCCTCATGTAACTTGACAAGATTTTTTCAACCAGCAGAAATTCCACGTTTAACTGTATTAGATTTTCACAACCAGAAGAAATGCCTCATGTACCCATATCTTACTTTTCCCCACCAGGACAGGGAGAATCTCAGGGGAAGCCCTGTGCACCCCTGGGGGAAGGATTTTTCTATTTAAGGAGAGCCTCTCTGCCCTATCCAGGTTGTATCCCAACCATCATCACTCCCACTCATTCACTCACACCCATCATCCCCCACTCATCCCACTACTCATCAACCAATTAACCACCCAACCATCTGTGGTCCTACCCAGATATAAAAAAAAGGAGATTATCAGTGTAACAATAAAAAAAAGGAGATAAAAAACAAATTTTGCACATCATAAACCATTGAAACCACCCCATTAGGTGCTTTGAATAAGGGTTCTTCTGTGAAATGAACTATTCAGCACCAAATTAAAGGAAACCACCCATCACTTAATAATTAACCTTACAAAGAAAGAGTGAACAACAAAAAGGGAATACCAAACTTTTTTTCCTCTACCTAGCCTCCATGTGGGTAAACCCATCCTTGGGTCCTTTCCTGAACCACCACTTTGACAAAACCCTTGAAGCCTCTAAACAACTGGGGTATTGGTTAAGATCACACATATCTGATCAGTCACTAACCAATAACCCAATACATCTGGTCCATTCTTCAAACAACACTACCAATAACAATCATTAAATAATCTATGTCTGATCTGAGACCTATATTAAATCTAAAAGAAATAAGCCATGAATTTGACAAAATTTTTTGTGAAGACTTACTATAATACTGGAAGGGAAGGAAATTGAAAACCACTCTTAGTATTTAATATTACTCTAAAGGAGTCAAAGTAATACTAAATTCCCCTTCAAGGACTTCTAGCAACCTATTTTATAAATTGTTTATATAAACCCACAGGAGGCTCAACACCTTTTCCCCACATTTTATATTAATTACCAGCATCAAGAGGATAATTTGTGCCTGAGGGCATTCATCCTCAGTGGAATTTAGACTATGACCCTTCCAATGAAGTAAGTGGGATCTCTGGAAGCATACCAATTTGTGTATTGAAAGATTAATTATTGGATTGATAGATTAATTATTGGATTGAAAAATTTACAACCTGTTTGGCTTTGACAGTTTGAAGCAGATGCCGGGGTTGATGATGAAACTCAAATGTTGAAGAAGTGGAATTCCATGTTTAGGGAGCAACCTAAAGAAGTTAGGTTGGAGATTATAAGGTCAATGCTTGAGAATACAGTTCATTTGATGGAAAAGCCAAGGCTTGAGCCAAAGTTGTTAAGTTCAAGCCCTGTTTGACCAAAACTGAGAGCAATCTTTTGTGAGCTTTCAAGATTTGAGCATGTTGAAGAGCAATTAAGAGGGAAAAAAGGGTTAAAAGGGGACCCAAGACACCAGAGACAGTAATTAGTCTTTTATGTTGAGTGAGACATGGTCATTTTTAATGTTTAATGAACTTATGGGAAAATTATTTCCAATGTGCAAAGATGGCTCTTCATCTGAATCTAATAGTTCAGAGGATGAGACTTGACAAACACTTAAAAGGGTAACAGAAAGACAAAAAATATAAGTCTTTTATCTTGAGAAACGTTTATTTTTATGGTTTAATGAACTGATGGGGTAATTATTTCTGTAGTGCAACAATGGCTCTTCATCTGAATTTTAAAGTTCAGTAGAAGATATTGAAATCACAACAGATTTGGTGATGTTTGAACCAGATTCATTTTTGAAGGATGAAGCAGACACAATGGAGGAGTCAAACAGAAGCTCATCTTTGGTGAGTGGTAATTCCTTTAATGAGATTAGAATTTTGGCTTTTGATTTTAGGAATTTAATTACCTCAATCTAATACCTAAGAACTTATATAGGTCCTTGGGTGGGGTTTGGGACCTGGTTGATAAGTTTTGATTTTAGGAAGTGAATTACCTTGATCAAATACCTGGGAACTTACATAGGTTCTTGGGTGGGGTTTGGGACTTGGTTGGTAAGGGAATTTGTGGTTTTAGAGTCATTACTAAATCACTTGGGTATGATGAACATGGAGGGTTTAAATTTTGGAAATAAATGCTTGAAACATTGATCAAAAATAACACTTGATATGGTAAGATCCTTTGTGGAATTAAAGATTTTGGAAAGATTGAAAAAATACTTGAGGTCAATGAGATCAAAGAAAATATTCAATCTACAAAATGATTTCAAATCTTGACATGGTTCAAACAATATCAGATACTTATGGAAGACCAATATGTTTCATTTCATTGGATTCATGCTGTACTTATACTCCTGTGAACATGGGTGTAAAATAAAAATCAGATCATATGTTAATTTGCTTTGTTAAAAATAAAAATTGGGTACAGCTTTTACTTAATGGAGATGTGATTCCAATCCCTCCAACTGTTTCCAAACCATATTTCTTGTTTTCTAAAAAAGCAGCTTGTTGGGTTGATCACCATGAAGATAAAATTGATTTATATTCTAAATTACAAATTAATTTCATCATTTGGAATCGGGTTCTGATACTGATATTAAAATTATATTAATATTAAGGGTTATCTCATTTGGAACATCATTATGTTGAGTGTTTTGAGTTGACCTCATTATGGTGAGTTTTTTTAATGAGTTTTTAATGTTAAGTCACCTCAACTTGTGGTGGGCTGATCCCAACATAAGGAGTATTTTTACTTCTTGTGATGGTATCAGATTAACAGGAGTTGAACTTGTTATTTTTTCATGTTTCTTCTATAGGGCTTGCCATAAAACTTGTGTATTTTTTGGCACTTTTACTTTGGGGCTGGTCAAAAAACTTTTATTTCTTCTGGTAATTTCACTTTAGGGCTAGTCACAAGGTGAACTTGTATTTTTTGGCCCTTTTATATTGGGGCTAGTCAATTTGAAATTTTACTTCAGGGCTAGTCAAGTTGAGCTAACTCATATTTTCACAGGGGTTAGTCAAGTTGAACTTAATTATATTTTTCATGCCTTTTTCCTTTTTTTCCCTTTTTGGGTACTCAAGGGCCCCACATGACCTTTTGGAGTTGTGTAGGGCCCCACACAAGGGCCCGAAACAACCTATGAGAGTTTTATAGGTAACAACACAACCTATAGGAGTTGGGTAGGGCCCCTCAATGCGTTGAGTCCCATACACTACTCCAAAGGGTTGTTCCAAACACATGCAACCCCTGGGGGGGCATATACTCCCCATAATGGGCAGTTTTCATTTTTTTACCCCTGTACACAACCATTTAGACCTGTGTACGGGGGTATACAACCCCTCGGGGTTGCTCAAGAATTTAGTTATTTTTATTTTATTTTCTATTTTATATTTTCTATTTTTGTTTTTTTTAAACCAAAAAATCAACATTTTTTGATTTTTTGGTTGAGTTCTGTTTTTTTTTATTTAGTTTATTTTAGTTTTTTTAACCCTGTAATTCTTTTAGTTGTTTGGAATGGAACAACACTAAATTCAAGTTATGTACAACCCTACACAACCCATCTGAGCTGTTTTGCATTCCACACGGCCAATTTGAGTTCTTTAGCATGCCACACGGCCCATTTGAGTTGTGAATTCAACATTACCCTTTTTATTTATTTTTAGCCTTGCCTTATTTCTATTCATATTTATTTATTTTTATTTTTATTTCCTTTTATTTTTTTAATTTGTCTTTTAATTTTTTTTTATATATTTATATATTTTTTTTGCAAATGGGTAGTGAATGTCTGTTTGCTACCCTTTGGGGTTGCAAGCAGCTGTTCAAAATTCCAAATCAGCTTTTCAGCCGCCGTTCACAACTAGGCTGGGTCCTGAAAGGCTTTTCATAACTGCAAAGGGTCGCAAGTGGATGTTTGCAACCAAAAATAGGTTTCAAATTGTGCCGTGTGACCCCTTTTAGGTAGTGAATGGGGGTTGCAAGTTTTCAAATTTATGATTGGCCAAAAAAAATGAACAAAAATTTTAATAAATGAAAAATTATTAATTTTAATCTTTAATTTTTTTTTTGGTTGAAAAAACCATTTCCCTTGCTGATTTTATTGAGTAAGACCCATTGAAAAGACACTCAGACCATTGATATTTGGACTTATGCCAAGATATCAGTGGTACTCATTAGGAACCCCCTCAATTAGCAACCAAGGAAGCTTTCAATTCTAACCAGGCATAAGTGCCCTTGAAGTTAAGCATAAATGATCTTAAAAAATGAAAAAAATGAAAAAATGAAATTATTTCAATTTTTTTTTTTGATTTTTATTTTTTTTTTTTTCAAAAAATTTTGACAAAGACTCACTGATTCTGCGTTATTCACCAAAAAAGTCCCAACACAGTGCAACGGGAATATCCTTGTCCTATGAAAATTTTCCTGGAGGAAAGCATGCCTGTAAGAGTAGCTGTAGCAAGCACAATGAGGGGACTCAAACCTGCAACACCAGCACTGTGAGAGGCTCCAGCACCCGCGCCATCCAACTTGATCAATCAATCTTTGGAGTGGTCTTTCTCCTGCAGAGGATCATCCCCTGCGGTTATTTCTCAGCCCACCCCACCCCAGTTGCACTTAACCAAAGAGTCCAAAATAAAATTTCTCTCAAAGAACCATGTGAGCCACCAGAAGCCTACAAACTGTGATAAGTCCAAGGGGATGTGGCAGAAATTAGAAAGGCCATATCACAGGCCAATTCCTCACAGATGGCACTGCAGAAATTAACTCCCAGGAAGGAAGTAGAGAAATATGTGGAAATTTGTAAACCTTGGGATCAACTAGCAAATTTAAAGGGAAAGGACCCAAAAAGCTGAGGTCTTCCAATAACCAAAAGATGCAGAATACCAAATACTGGGACAATATAATATCTCTAGCCCAGAAGTGGAAAAAAAAAGTATCATAAATAGATGCAGATTTTAAAGGTATCTTTAAGGAATTTTCCTGAAATTATTCCTACAAATTTAAAATCCTAAGCAGTGATTTGGATAGTTTTCATTATCAATTTTAAAAAATAATTCAAAATTTCACCAAAGTAATCCAGAACCAAGCTTCCCATCTGAAAACTAGTGAGTTAGAGATCAAAAAACTTGTCAGCTCTCTGATACCAGGAACCTTGCAGTCCTTTAGCTACAGAGAGTGATAAAAATTCTGGAATAATAATAATAATTATTATTCCAAAAAAAAAACACTTAGAAGCTCAAATAAATGATATAATAAGATCAGTTTCAAGGTTTAATTGGTTTGGTAATAAATGGTTTTCAATATAATATAAAAGAGTGGCCACAGTATTATACTACTGGGGATCTTTACAGACTAGCAACCTCTCTTCCAGGGGCCTCCTTAGGCAGTTTGAGAGCCTTGGAATGAAGATGGGTGCCTCAGAAAGGACTTATTCCACTAATGGCAGGGCGTAACAGCACAAATGGCCAAGACAGGAAGGGAAACACTCACTCTGAGCACTTTACCACGAGAATCCTGAAATAATTTGAAGGGTTTCAGACCAGATGGGGTGGATTGCTTGACTAAACTTCAAGGGTTGATTAGTTCATAAGAATAAATAATACTAATATAGACTAATTCATAAATCACTTGCTTATCTTCATATAAGCACTTTATCAACAATCACACGGTGTCTGATTGATAATAATAATTCCTGGTAAACTGATTAACTGATCTGGAATAATGGATCCAAAGAGGTCTGTATAAATACCTTTTTGGGGTGATTTTTGAGCTTATCAGGGCAGGTAGAGAGGGTTCTGCTTGTGGGCTGAGGCTGGCAAGCCAGTCAGGGAACTTTTGGCACGTCCACTTGGTACTGTCAATCAGCTGACCTTAGATCTGTTGGATTGCTGTACTATTTTAGCCACAGGATCTGTTAATCTGTTATGGCATAAATTTGATCATTCTGTACTAAGCCTTCATTTGTACTACTGGTATTTCTTTAAAGCGGGCAGATGTGGATGTTTAATAATTTTCCATCAGCTGCTGATCACGTATATAATTTTCAATAATTTTTATTAACACTCCTTGTAGTGTTTTGTGGTCTTCAAAGATTAGGATCAGTGATTTACGTGGTAATCCTTGATTGTTGATTTCTTATTAAAAAATGTTTTAAACTTAATTTTCATTAATTTTATTTAAGTTTTTATTGTTTTAGATTATTAGTAATGCATATTTCAATTTGTTACATATGCTAGGAAACTCTAACTAGGTTGTAGCTCTTCTCAGCGGTACCTGGTTGTCAGATTATTCAAGATTGATCCAGACGCGGGGATCAGTTAGTACAGATGCGCGCGCGGTAGGATCTGCTGCGTGCGTGGCAGAATTAGCTGCGCCAATTAACCTTGCAATAAGTTTAATCCAAATATTTTACAGATTTTTGCTGCATTTTTTAAATAATATATTTATCATTTATTCTATCACCTCTTTTAGCTATAGGATAGCAAGGGTATTGACATCTAGGAGGCTGAGAATGGGGGGTCTGGCTGGGAAATATTCCATTTTATATTTAATACCTTGAACCAGACATTTCACATAAAAATAAATCAAAGATAAATTTATCTGACTTTATAACCGTGATTTATCATTAAATTCTCTTGCAGTGGATTTAAAAACCAATGCAGAATTTAAAATCTATTATTCAAATCTTTTAAAGATAAAAAAATAAGAATTTATTAAAAATTCTAAACGTACTGGTTGGAAAGCTTTAACTCAAGCTGAGCAACTTAATATCCCTTCTGCACGTAAGAACTTAGATAAACTCCTTGAACAAGGAGATCTTGAGAGGCATATCATCTTTCAGACCCTATTAAGGAAACATAAAGCTTGGAAGAAATACCCTACAAATTACTTTTTAGAATATCAAATGAACCCTCCTGTACCAGAAACAACCGCCAATGAAATTGATTTATTGAATCAAGAAATGCCAGATATCTCTGGAGGCCCTGAAATTTTGATTGGGAAAATGAAGAACTCATTGGAAAACATTAAGACCCCTTAGGATTACATACTAAGGATCAATTTCATCCCAATAAAGTCTTGGTACCTTTGAAAATCAACTTAAAGGTAACACAAGAGCCTCAGGGAGAATTCCCTCCTATGGATCTGTGCCAACAGCTCCCAGTAACCGTGAGATCACCAATAAGGACAACCATGAAGGGACTGGAACCCATGAATCAAATTTTGATGGAAAAGGAGAAGCACCAATTAATTCTGCCCTCTCCCAACCTAGAGCTGGAGAAGGTAGTAGAATCAAGCCACCCTCCTTTACAAGAAGATTCCCTGCAGCCACCCCAGCAGAATCTGGCCAAGGAGGCCAGGATCAAAGAGTTAGTCAGAGAGAAAGTGAAATATTGGGAACAGTTCAAAGAAGCCCAAGCCAAGGAGGACATGGTGTCTATGAAAAAGATAATCTCCCAGGCAAAGGCTACCCAGATAGCTCTTCAGAAAATGATTCCAAGGAAAGAGGTGGAATCCTATGTAGAAAAATGGAATCCTTGGGATTAATAAGCCCAACTGAAAGGCAAAAGATCAGGAAATAAGAGATCCTCTTCCCATCCCAAACCAAAGGGAAACAAAGACTGGGATCAGATAATATCCCTAGCTCAAAAATGGAAAAAGGTTTACAAAAATTAGCTTCTAATTCTGAGTCCAAACAAACCACTTATTTAATTAATTCCTTTTCTAATGATATGGGTCATAATTTCAAAATTGTTTGTGAAAATTTGGACGGTGTTTATACCCAAATGGATAAATTAACATCAGTAGTAGCCAAATTGATTAATAAGCAAACAAAGACCGTAGGAATGGAAGAAATCAAAGAACACATAGAAAAGTTATGGGAGACAATTAAGCAAGGTAGGATCAGACAGACTCAAACAATTCAGAATATGTTATCAGGAATCCAAGAAGATTTTACTATGTCTTTCCAACCATTTAAAGAAGAATTGGTAACCACTACTAAGAGCTCCATTCTATCCCTTAGTGAAAAACTGGATGTGCTTAATAACAAAGTGGACCTGCAACTTAATCTGATCAAAAATGATCTTAGAGACTTAAAATTCCGTCTGACCAACCCCTTGGGGAGTACCACAGAGGAACCAAAACCTCCCAGACAAAACCACTACTCCTTATGCACCACCCTTATTAGGAATGCATAGGAGTGACACCTTTAGGCCTAGTCCTACCCCTGAGATAGAGCAAGCCCTCAAACTGTTACCCCCTATTTCTGAATGGCCCCAGTTCTCAGGTGAAGGAGAATAGAATCATATAAATTTTATTAAATTTATTGACTACACTAATCACTCTAATGACCTACCAGAAGCTATAGCTGAAGTCAGGCTGTCCAGACTATTTGAAGGAGTAGCCTTGGACTTGTTTATCAGTAAAAGAGAAGAAGTAGGATCCTTACCATGGAATTCTTGGAAAATTCTGATTTAAGAACAATTTGGTTCTAGAATGTGGAAAAGAAAAATGATGAAAAATTGTAAAAATTTCTCATTTGACCCCTCCAAGGATGAACTGTTGAATGTGTAAACTGAATACACTGATAAACTGGGAACTGATGAATAGAGAATTCAACATAGGAACAGGAAACACAAGGAGATGATAAAGATCACAAACATCTGGCATGGGCTAGGTTGAGGCGTTGGTGTTAAGTGAGGAGCAATGAGACAAGAGATGACATGAACTGAACCAGAAGAATAGTTGTCAATACAAGATTGAAAGGAGATAAGAAAGGAATGGAAAAGCAGGAATATCTCACCAGGAAAACAGACAAGGTTTGAGGCATTCAGACAAGCAGACAAGAAAGGAAGAGAAAGAATGGATAGATGAGGAGATTGAGGAGGAGATTGAGAAGTAGACAAAAGGTTGAGATGATCAGAGGTTGAGACAATTGAAGGTTACAATGATGATGGATGATTTTCCAAGGAGGAGAATCCCAAGACTCTGAAGGAAAGTCTTCAGAGTCTGATCTGGATTTGAAGTTTAAAGGAAATTAGAGTGTCTCAACTCCTTGTCTGTCTGTCCGCGTGCCGTGTCTGTGCACCCAATAAGGGGAGAAGACCTAACATCTTAACATCCCACCATGCCCAATGAGATTTTACAGTAGAAAACATGTAATGAAAGAATCAAACAAAAAGAAATGACAAGAAAAAATTCAAGATTTATCTGAGTGGAGGAAGGGAGACAACAGGGCAATACTATGAATGGAGGATGCCTTAGTTAATTCATCAGCCAAAATTTGTTTCAATTTAATCAATTTGATTTCAATTCTTCTTGCGCTAAGTTCATTGCTCATACCTTTTTTTTTTAGATCTAAGTGTCATGTGTTTGAGTTCAATCCAAATTTGCATATTTTACCGTCTAATCCGCTGTTATCAATGTTGAGAGGAATTGCTTGTAAAGATAAGTCAAAAATTTCATTCACTAATGCCTTGATCATTGTAACTTTGTGATATGCATCCACCAAGGCATTTAACTTGGCGTCAGTAGAGGACCACATAATGATCTTTTGTTTGCCACTGTTCCAGGAGACCAAGCTCCCAAGTACAGTGCACAGAAACCCTGTTTGGGATTTACAATTGGAGGGATTTTCTGCCCAGGATGCGTCTGGGAAAGCATCCAATGGATTTGATTGGGGTAGATGCCTGAGTTCCAGCCTATAGTGCTGCGTCAACTCATGATACTTCCAAGTTTTCCTCAGTTCATTCCAGTGTGTAATCCCTGGTTTGACATTGAAACGCGCTAGACTTGACACTGCAAAACTGACATCAGGCCTTGTATAACAAGCTATGTGGTTTAGCAACCCTACAGCTGATTGATAATTAATATTCAACGCTTTGAATTCTGCATTTTCCTTGTTGGTGGCGGGTTTGAGCTCAAGATTACAAGTGGGGGGTGTTGATGAATCTCTTGCTTCCCCCAGACCCAATTTTTCCAGATCATGTTGAATGTGATTTGGCTGGCTGAGCATTATTCTGTCTGCCTTGACTTTGATTTTCATTCCAAGAATGGTATTCAGATCTTGGGACGTCAATACCTTGAACTTGTGTAAAAATTTCTCTCCTTGACTGTTTCCCACCAGTATTAGATCCTCTACATGGAAGAATAGTTGCAATTTTCCGTCCTTTGAGAGGTACAAGTGTCAGCCTGCTACTTAGCACAGAGCAACCTGACAAAGCAACAACAATAATAATATTAACAAAATTAAAAGGAACAAAGATAAATGAATAAATAAAATTATTATAAAATGAAGTAGTAGGAAATCCATAAATATTATTGCAGAAACGGATTCCCCACCCAAAATAAGGTAGGGTCACTCACTGACCCCACCCTTGAATTCTTACTCCTTATATTTTTTAATTAATTTAATACAAAATGGTAAATGACACGGCACCAGTATGGCACCTTTCAGCCATTTTAATATTTCACATGATATGTCATGTATAGGTTTCACACCTAAATTTCAGTCGAAATCCAGGTGTTGTGTGTAGTTTAGGAGTTACACGGGAAAGTGTATTTTGTCACAATTCCCGCACGCAGCCCCGCGTCCCCACAGCGCTGGTCTCCTGCGTACGCAAACTCCCGCACGCAGCCCCGCGTCCCTACAGCGCGGACTCCCGCGGAACTGAATTCCCGCAAGGATGCCAGTCGCGAACGCAATGCGGATCAAGCCAGTGATCGCTCCGATCTGAGCGACCGTGACAACGACCGCGGCCGCCGACTCGACCAACTCACCGTTGGAGAGCCGTCCCTTGTTGAACGTGAAATCCCAGGAGGATACCGTTCCACCTACGCCACCCCAGCCGGACTCCTCCAAGGAGGACAAAATAAAGGTATTGGTGAAAGAACACGTGGGTCATTGGGAACTGTTCAAACAGGCTCAGACCCAGGAAGACCAGCAGGGTATGAGAAAAGCCATATCTTTGGCAAAGAAGACTCAAATAACTCTCCAAAAATTGATTCCCAAGAGAGAAGTAGAATTTTACGTGAAGAATTGGAATCCTTGGGACCAATTAGTTTCCTTAAGAGGAAACAACAACAACAGGAAGAAGAGATCTCTAGCCCATCAGAAATTAAAGAGTCCCAAAGAGTGGGACAATATAATATCTTTGGCAAGAAAATGGAAGAAAGTGTACCACAATTAGACGTAGAAACTTTCAACTTGTTTTCCATAAATGTTTCTCATAACTTTGATATCATTGGCAAATGTTTTGATGAAGTATATGAGCAATTGGATAAAGTAAATACCAATTTTGGTAAAGTCATGCAATCCCAATCCAACTTGATCAAAATTAATGAGTTAGAGGTAAAACAAATAATAGACAGCATTAGTTTGAGTAAGGGAGAACTAATGAATTACCTAGAAAACAATACTTCAGCTATCCAAGAAGAAATTCTTCTATCTATTGAACAAATCAAAGAAGGTATTAATAAAACAGACCACACTTCACCTACTCATATTATTAATAAAATTGATTCATTAAGTAACAAACTTGACCTGGAATTAGGTATGATTAAGAATGATCTCAGAAATCTAAAGATAAACTTATCTCAACCCATTGCAGACTCTGATGAAATCAGACCTTCCAGGTACCACAGTACGCCCCAACTACCTTCTAAACCAAGACTAACAAGGCATGAATGTTTCAGGCCTAGTCCCACTCCTGAAGTAGAACAAGCAATAAAATTACTTCCCCCTATCACTGAGTGGCCTAAATTCTCCGGAGAAGGAGAATACAATCATGTCAGTTTTATTAAGTTTATTGACTATACTCTGGCCTCTTATGAACTTCCTGATAACATAGCCGTAAAAAGACTACCTAGGCTGTTTGAAGGAGTAGCCCTTGACTGGTTCATCAATAAGAGAGAAGAGGTAGGGTCTTTGTCATGGAATTCGTGGAAAGACTTGATTAAGGAACAATTTGGTACCAGAATTTGGAAAAGAAAAATGATGAAGACTTTTGAAACTTCTTTGTTTGATCCATCTAAGGACAAACCTCACAAATGGTGCCTTGACCAGAAGAGAAGACTAGACTGCTTCTACCCAAATGCTGATAAAGAAGAAGTCAATGAAAGACTCCTCAACCTATGTCCAAGACAACTTAACCATAGCGTAAGATGCAGAATGCCCATGAACTCTGACCTTTCCACTCTCATAGGAGTATTAGAAGAAACTATTGAAATGAATGGCTTAGACAAAAGGCTTGATAAACCCAGAGAACCAACTACTAGGAATAAGGAAGATTATAATAACAAGAATAAAGAACCTCTACCTATCAACTCAGAAGCCAAGAATACTTTGGTGACCAAAGAAAAGACATGTTTGAATTGCAACCAAACAGGGCATGTAAGACCTGACTGTCCTTTACCCAGGAGAAAGATTAATCCTATTGAAGGAGAAGAGGATGACACTAATCCTGACCCCCAACTAGATGACACTGACGGTTCCATCTCTGAGTGTGACCTAATGATCACTAATCCCATTAATGTCATCGAAGGTAACATAGAATCTTCCCTAGATATTAACCCTGTTAATGAAGATAGCAATTTGCCTCAAAAATGGACACCCAACATGAAAATCCAACATGTTTCTGAAGCTAAGACCTTAACCCTTAAACCTTCTGTTGGAAAAGGTTACACCGGTGGTAAAACTTGTTATGCCACTGGCTTGATACAAGGTTCCCCCGTAAAATTACTTCTAGACAGTGGAGCCTTCTGCTCTTGTGTTGGAACTGACTACTTAGATAAACAGGATTCCAACTGGAAGAAAAACTTACCACCTGTACCTCGAGCTAAGTTCAGCAGCTGTAACTCACCTCTCAATGCTATTGGAGTATGGCCAACAGGAATTGTACTCCCCCACTCTAAAGAATCAGCTGATAAAGATGAATGGCTACCTGAAAACAACATTCCAGATGGACCTATACACCTGAGAAACTACAGAGCCAGTAAAAGACACTGAGCCCCAAAAATTTTTTCAGATATAGTTATATCTTGAAGTGGGGGAATGTCAGCCTGCTACTTAGCACAGAGCAACCTGACAAAGCAACAACAATAATAATATTAACAAAATTAAAAGGAACAAAGATAAATGAATAAATAAAATTATTATAAAATGAAGGAGTAGGAAATCCATAAATATTATTGCAGAAATGGATTCCCCACCCAAAATAAGGTAGGGTCACTCACTGACCCCACCCTTGAATTCTTACTCCTTATATTTTTTAATTAATTTAATACAAAATGGTAAATGACCACGGCACCAGTATGGCACCTTTCAGCCATTTTAATATTTCACATGATATGTCATGTATAGGTTTCACACCTAAATTTCAGTCGAAATCCAGGTGTTGTGTGTAGTTGAGGAGTTACACGGGAAATTGTGTTTTGTCACAATTCCCGCACGCAGCCCCACGTCCCTACAGCGCTGGTCTCCTGCGTACGCAAACTCCCGCACGCAGCCCCGCGTCCCTACAGCGCTGGACTCCCGCGCAACTGAATTACCGCGCAGGTAATCCCGTGACCTAGTCACGCGCGCAGCGGTACAGTCCCCCGCGCGCATCTGAGCAGCGGATCAGTCCCCGCGCGCATTTGAATGGACTGATCCCCGTGCCTCCTGCAGTGATCAGTATGACATCCAGGTACCGCTCAGAGAAGCTACAATATAGTAGGATCTACACTACATATGTAAAGCTACCACACGAGCATAGATTATGGTTCAAAAACCTTAAAAATCAATTAAAATTAGTTAGTAACTAATTTGTAGTATTTTTTATTAATTAAATAAAGATCCAGACTCACCACGAAATAAGTTGATCAGAACCTTCAAAGACCACGAAACTACATAAGGAGTGGTCGTAAAAATTATTAAAAATTACATAAAGGATCAGCAGAGGATGGAAAATCAATAAAAATCTACGTCTGCTCACTTTGGACCAGTACTTACTGTACAAATGGAGGATTGGTGCAGGATCAGAAAAATGACTAATCTATTGATTAACAGATCCTGCAGCTAAAAAGGATCTGTTCCTTGACAGATCTAAGGCCAGCAGGCTAACAGCACCTTGAGGACGTGCCAATTTTGCCCTGATTGCCCCCCTAGCCTCAGCCCATGGCTAGTACCTCTTCTAGAGGTCCTCAAGCACCCAAAAAAGAATATTTAAACAGGCTCTTTTTGCCCTTCTGTTTCCAATAAGTTAATCAGTTATCAGGAATTATTTATTATCAATCATACACGGTGTCATTGTTAATCAAGTGCTTATATAAAGATAAGCAAGTGATTTATGACTTAGTCTGTAGTAGTATTATTTACCTTTATTAACCAATCAACCATTGAAGTTTAGTCAAGCAATCAACCCCATCTGCTCTGAAACCCTTCCAATTATTCCAGGATTTTCGTGGTCAAGTGCTCAGAGTGAGTGTTTCCCTTCCTGTCTAGGCCACTTGTGCTGTTAAGCCCGGCCATTAGTGGAATAAGTCCTTTCTAAGGCACCCATATTTATTCCAAGGTTCTTAAACTTCCTAAGAAGGCCCCTTGAAGAGAGGTTGCTAGTCTGTAAAGATCCCCAGTAGTATAATACTGTGGCCCCTCTTTTTATATTATATTTAAAATATTTATAACCAAACCAAATAAACCTTGCACTTGCTCTTACCAGACCATTATTGGAGCTTTAAAGTGTTTATTCTTTGGAATATTATTGCTCCAAGTTCTTTTATCACTCTCTGTAGCTAAAGGACTGCAAGGTTCCTGGTATCAGAGAGCTGAAAACAAGCATGGGTTTCAGGTTGATTTGTAGAAACCAATCTGTTTGAACCAGTCATTCAAGGTTTTGTACCAGTTCTTGGGTGATTGCTTCAGCCCGTACAGTGATTTCTTCAATTTGAGAAATGTTGCAGATTGATTCAAGCCTTTTGGTGTTCTGATAACAACTTCTTCCTCAATTGGCAAGTGCAAAAACGCAATCTTCACCTCGAACTGGAAAACCTTTTGAGATGACTTCAGAGCATACAGGAGCAATATTCAAAGAGATGATGGTTTAGCAGAAGGAGCAAATGTTTCAAAATAATCTATTCCTTTGATTCCACTAAAGCCCTCCATGCAAAGTCTTGCCTTATATTTCACCAGATCTCCATGACAGTTTTCTTTCAGTCTTTAGATAAAGGTTGTCCAAAGCGGGTTTGCTGGTTCAGGTCTCTCATAATCCTCCTATACGTCAAAGGATTTGATTGAATTTAGCTCCATATCCATAGCCAAGATCCATCAAGTTCTTTCCTTGCTTGTTACTGCGTCCTTGTAACTTTTAGGCTTGTTATAATGAAATAAAACGTAGCATTGAGGAGGCCTAATGGCCAATTGATCTCTGAGGCTTCTCACCAATTGAGTTGCTGGTACTGTTTTGGATTGCAATTGAACGGTCCTGACTGGAGTAGGCAATTACTTTCTGTCAGATGATCCCAAATCAAATGATTTAATGATGAATGAACTTGAGGATAGGTCATTCTCTGGTACATTCCTGTAGTTTGTGAAAGATGGGTTATCTTGTTGATGCAAAACTTCAAGATTTTGGTCTGATGGAGCAAGAGAATTTCTAGCCAGGTAACTTGTGAAAGACTCATCCGTGCAGTTGTCTGTTGAGATAGTTAATATTGAGTTTTGAGGATTTGGCATCTTCAGAAACTTCCCGTGATTAGAGTAAATGATAGAGTGGGATTTAGTTAGAATGCAATACAAAAAAAAGAGTGGATCAAAGCCTACAAGAGTTCCCTCTTCCCCCTTTTCCTTGAATTTATGCCCTTTTTCTTGTCGCATCAACAGATACACACACGGACTTCCAATTGGCTTGAGGTAGGATGGGGGTAGTGAGTGGCCATGTAGTCTAGACCATGGAAAATCAGGGAGGTTTTCCCTTGGGATTTGGTTGAGCATCAGGGCACTGGATTTGATTACCTCATGCCAGAGGTTTGCAGGTAGACGGGCGTCCTTGAGGATGGTGTGGGTTGATTCAATGATAGTTCTGTTTGCTCTTTCTGCCTTGGCGTTGTGTTCAGGGTGGTAAGATTCTGACATGGTTTGGCGTATGTGGTTCCTGTCCTAAAAGATTTGCAGTTTTTGATTGAAAAATTTTGATCCACCATTGGAGCATACTTCAGACAAATAGTAACCCCTTTGTTGATTTTCTTTCTCTATGAGATCTATTACGATTTCAGGATTTTCCCCCTTAGAGGTTAAGGGAATTGCACCAATATACCCCGTAGCACTGTCCACCAAGGTTAGGATGAACCAGTAAACTCCCTGGGACTGCAGCTTGAGAGGCCCCATGAGATTGAGATGGATTTGATCAAAGGTTTTATCAGCGTTGACAGACCTTCCCTTGAATGGTGATTTGGTGAACTTGTTTTTGACGCAATTGATAAAATAAAAGTTGGTTCTGATTTCAGTTGGTATGTGTTTCGTGATATTCTCTAGTCTTGAGATTGAAGCATTCCCGTAGTTTTGATGGATTTCCATGAGTTCCTCTTTGGCAGTCCAGGCAATGTTTTCTGAATAATCTCAAATCAGAGCTTGATCAAACCTAGGAGTATCCAGAGTGTACAAGTTGTCCACAATAGTCCCACCAAAGACGCTGTTCCCATCCTTTGAAACCTTGAATTGATTTTTGCTTGCTTTTAACAAGCATCCCAACTGATTGAGTGCTCCTGGGCTTATCAAGTTGATGTTGAGATTAGGAACATAGAACACATTGGAGAGTTCAAGCATAAAGTCATTCCAAACCAGAACCACTGTACCCTTGCCCTTGATCTCTATTTCTTCCCCCTCCTTGCCAGTTTTGATTGATTGGTTGTTGCAAGGAGACATATTTTTGAAGTATTGACTGTTGTTAATCATGTGAATCGAAGCACTGCTTTCCAGAATGAATCAATATTTAGGACTTCCATTATTGATCCACATTGAGAGGAGTGCAAGATAATGGGCAACCGGGTTTGGGTTTGATTTGCAGTGATTTTTACAAGACTTCCATTTAGCCTGTTCTTCTCTCCACCAGTCAGGCGCAACTTCCGGATGTAGGTGCAAGAAGTTGTTGGCTGAGTGGTTTTTATCTTTTTTTGGATTGTGGTATCCTTTGGTACATCTCTGGCGCTCTCCAGATTTATCGGCATTATTTGAAGCTGTGGGTTTTGAGTTTGTCAACGCCACTTGGGTCCGAGGATGCTGATGAACTTGAGTTGTCTGTGCTTTTGATTGACTATTCAGTTGAGTGAGGTGGTTAAGAACATAAACCACTGAGAGTTCCTTTTCTGTGTGCATAATTTGTTGTTTGATGTCTTTCATAGAATTGGGAAATTTGAAAAGAAGGTGATAGGCCAACATGTTGTTTGGCAGGAGGATTCAAACTTTGGACATTTTCTTCAGACAGACTTTACAATTAGTTATGAAGTCATCAATGTGGTCTGACACAAATGGTAATTAAAGAAATTCCTTGAATATCCTAGCTCTATTTAATGCTTGCAAGGAAGCATATTTGTCAATAATAGCTTTCCACAGAAGTTTGGTGGAATTCTTGTTGAGCAAGGTAACAATGTTGTTGTGCGTGGCTGCTTCTAGTCTAGATATAATAAGGATTTTGATTTTATCATTCACATTGGGATCAAGAACCAAATAGTCATTGTTAATGGGAACAGAGCATCCGTAACGTCCATCTTATCTTTCCACACACCGTAGTTTTCCTCACTGAGTATGGGGATTGTATCAAGGGCGGTTTTCATCATGGCCTGCCTAAATCCCTCCAAAGTAAAGCCAGCCAAAATTTCCAATTTATTCAATGGTGTTTAAGATTGAGAGTGGACAGTTGATAGGGTGTAGATTTGACTTTTAACCTTGTTGAATGTGTGAATTGAATACACTGAAAAACTGGGAACTGATGAATGGAGGAATCAACAAAGGAACAGGAAACACAAGGAGATGATAAAATCACAAACATCTGGCATGGGCTAGGTTGAGGCATTGGTGTTAAGTGAGGAGCAATGGGACAAGAGACAACATGAACTGAACCAGAAGACTAGTTATCAATACAAGATCAAAAAGAGATAGGAAAGAAATGGAAAAGCAGGAATATCTCACCAGGCACAAAGACAAGATTTGAGGCATTCAGACAAGCAGACAAGAAAGGAAGAGCAAGAATGGATAGATGAGGATATTGAGAAGGAGATTGAGAAGTAGACAAAAGGTTGATATGATCAGAGGTTGAGAAGATTGAAGTTTACAATGATGATGGATGATTTTCGAAGGAGGAAAATCCTGAGACTCAGAAGAGAAGTCTTCCAATTCTGATCTGGATTTGAAGTGTAAAGGAAATGAGAGTGTCTCCACTCCTCGTCTGTCTGTCCGCGTGCCGTGTCTGTGTACCCAATAAGGGGAGAAGACCTAAAATCTTAACATATACCTCACAAATGGTGCTTGGAAAAGAAGAAAAGGTTGGATTGCTTCTATCCAGATGAAGATAAAAAGGAAGTAAATGGAAGACTCCTCAAACTGTGTTCTGGCAATCTTAACCATAGTCTAAGATGTAGGATGAGTATGGATGATGACTTGCCAAATCTAATCAATGTGCTAGAAGAAGTAATAGACATGAATGGGTTAGACAAGAAAGCCCCTTCTAGACCCAAAGAGGACCACAACATGAACAAAACCAGAGAACAACCTGCTCTGATGAATAACTCTGATAATAAGAAACCTAATGAGAATAGGGATAAAGAGAGGATGCCTGAAAATTTCTGGAATTGTAACAAGACTGGGCATATGAGACAAGACAGCCCATTACCAAAAAGAAAGATAGCAGTCTTTGAAGGAGAGCAGAAGGTTGAAGGAAATCAGAACTATGAAGATATTGCTGATACTGAAGGATCTCTTTCTGAATTTGAATTGACCCTGACCAACCCTGTTAATGTTATAGAAGGAGATATAGGCCCTTCTGTAGAAATCAATAAAATCCATGGGGATTCTAGCTTGCCCCAACAGTGGGATCCTACCATAATTCCTAGACATATTACGGATGTAAAACCATTAACAGTTAAACCTATGAGTGGGAAAAGTTACACCACTGGTCAAACTTGTCATGCAACAGGATTGTATAAAGACAGACCTATTAGTTTATTACTGGATAGTGGAGTTTTTTTCTCATGTGTCTGTGCTGAATTCTTAATTAAATGGGATCCAAATTGGAAAGAAAACCTTCTGCCTGTCCCAAAAGCCAGGTTCAGCTCTTGCAACTCTACCATGAATGCTATTGGAGTATGGACTGCTCCTATAATACTACCTCACACTAAACCATCTTTGAGAATACAAGTGGAATTTTTAGTATTGCTCAACGGACTATGTGACTACCTGATACTGGGTAATGATGCCTTATATCTATATGGTATAGATGTGTTCCAGAGTAAAGGGAGATACTTGAAAGTAGGTGGTAATTGGTACAAGAAGTTTAAGATATGCACCATTCAGTCTAACTTTGCCTCCTCTACTTATTATAAGCATTTAGAAGACTTTGACCAAGAATATTTCTCTCAAGCAGCTCTGAATATGAAAATTTCTGAGGAACAGAAGAAAGATATATTGACAGTCTGCTTTGAGAACCAAAATGTTTTTTGTACTAAAGATCATCCCACTGGTGATATTAAAGTACGTGATATGGTATTGAAATTGACCCTTAAGCCTCCTTATCCTCCAAACTTAAGAAGGCCAGCGTATCCTTCTAGTCCCAAGTCTAGAAAAGCTTGTGAGGAACATATGCAAGAACTAATAGACTTACAAGTATTGAGGAAATTAGGGCATAATCAAGAGGTAGATGTGACCACACCCAAATCATAGCTTGGCATAATGACAAGTCAAAAATGATAGGAGATCAGATCTTGATATCTACAACCAATTTCAACAATCTAGCAGGTAACATAAAACTGCAACCAGCATTTGATGTACCATTTGGTATCAAGAAGATGCATGGCAAAAATGCTGTGGAAGTAATCTTGAGTGAAGAATTATCAAGGAAAAACCCAGTATTTCCTCTTAGCCTAGTCAAACACTTTCAACCAAGAGAAGGTAGCAACCTCCTGCCAGCAATAATCCCAATAGAACCTGAACCTGTGGAAGAAAAAGGGAAATTCAGCAGGGTATTGAGAGACAAGAAAGAGAGAGTGCAATGAAAAGATGTCAGACTATACTTAGTAAGATACAAAGGAGAATCTGCCAACAAAGATGAATGTTTACCAGAAGATAAGATACCTGATGGACCAATACATCTCAGAAACTACAGGGCCAGCAAAAGGAACTGAAAAACGCATGAAGTCAATTTTTCCCAAAATGATCCAGATTTTTTTCAGATATGGCCATATCTTGGAGTGGAAGAATTCCAGCTTGCTACTATTGCAGAGCAAGCTGAAAAAGTAACAAAAATAACATAAAAATAATAATAATAATACAATTAAACTAAGAAGTAGTAGAAAAACCATAAATATTATTACAGAAATGGATATTTCTCCCAAAATCAGGTAGGGTCACTCACTGACCCCACCCTTGAAATCCAACTCCTTATTTTTTTAAATAATTAAGGATATAAAGACCAAAATACCATGGCTCCACTATTAACCTTTTTGGTCAATGAAATATTTCACATGTATTGTCACATATAGGTTTCACACCTAAAATTCAGTCAGAATTGAGTTGTTTTGTATATTTTAGGAGTTACAGACAGAAATGTGTTTTCTCACAATGACCACACGCAGCCGCGGCAGCCAATGCACCCACGCAGGGCTGAGATACAGCCCTGTCACTCTGTCCAGGTTGTGTACGCAGCCCCGGGCCTCTGAAAAGTACGCAGCCGTGGGACTACGGGTTGACAGAGTGACAGGCCGCCTGAGAGGCTTAGGTACCGGGTAAACATGCTACAACCCAAATGGGAACATTCTACACATGTAATAAATTTTCCCGTGGATAGTAGATAGTCTAAAAATACATAAAATTATACAAAAATACTTAAATAACCCTTATGCATATTTTTTATTAAATATAATTCAAAGAACCAAGAATTTCAAAAATAAGACAATGAAAACTTCTAAAAATATATTAAAATACTTTAATATACTTTTATGAGAATTTCTGCACTTCAATATCTTCTTGAAATACTAAGAAAACTAATGATGTAAAAGTATTACATGAATTCCCATGACTTATATTTTTAAGTGTTAAGGTGAAGATCGCTTTGACTGACATGCAGGACCATGGCGCAATACGCTGGACCGCCGTGTAGATACTCTAAATGTTCTACTGTTCTTCAGACTCTATCTGCTCTCTTGACTCTTCTCTCTGTTTTCTTTTCTTTTTATTCTTTTCTTGTCTCAACTCTCTTCCAATTTCTCTTGTCTATTTCTTGCCTCACTCTCTTATCAAATCTCTCCTCTCTTCCAATTCATCAACTCTTGTCCACTGCACAACAACTATCTAACCGCAAATAACTCATCAATTCAATTGATTTCCTGGTAAGATCTCTATTCCTTCGGGCCAACCTTCACATTATGTATCTGATCTTCAATCCTCCATGTTTCAGTCTCTTGTCTGTCTTCCTGTTTTCAACTGTCTCTACACCTTATCTGTCTTACCACTCTTCTCTACCAGTCTCTGGACGTAAAATGTTGGTCTTCATCTCTTTCTTCTTCTATTTCTCATTTCCATCTTTATCTCAACATGATCTGACTCCTCTCATAATAGTCTGCTGGTTCTAGTCATTGGAATAAATCTCATCCTTATCATTAAGTAATTATCTTAGTAAATCAACTGGAACTCGAAAATAAGGAGTAAAATCAATATCATGACTTTAATGCAGTTATTTAATACATCAGGAGAACTCACCTGACATCAGGATGCCCGTAGAAATGTCTATTTAAATAATTATTAAATTACTGGGAAAATTTACTAAGGATAATTAATTAAATAATACATAAATAGGACAGATTAGTATTATTCACACATCCTAATATCTAGTATGAAGTAGAATAAGTTGCATACCCTGAGGAATTAGATGCTACCCGTGCTATAGCACCAGAAAAACATGACAGGCTACCACTTGTTACCCTGCTAGCCTCAGTGTCCGTCCCTTTGAGCCCCTGTACCCCTCAGAAGGATAGTATTGGGACTCCAAAAGCAAGAAATAAAGAGCTCTTTTGAGGATATTGATGGGCAGAGACCCAGTTATATTTATATCCAGACACTGTTCCAAGGTCATCAAGTACTTATAAGAGATAATTAAGTGATTTACTGCTAATTGTGATCAATAATATCCATCCTCAACCTCTTCTTTATCAATTAAAACTGCTGAACAACCTTATAACCCCAGTATACAGGTTTAACCCATCAGTGCACGTCCCAAACAGATACCCAAAGGATTTAATAATATACCAGCGAGTTTTTTATCTTTTCTCTGTTGTGGCAGATTGGTTACAAGGTCCTACCACTCCACCGTGTATTTTATATACATATTATCTTTGGGTAAAATGTACTTTAAGCTAAAGAGCCCAAAGTAACCAGGACTATGTGTTTTCATACTGAAATCCCTGAAGAGAGGTGTTGAAGATCCCCAATATAATTGTGGCCCGTCTAAAAAAATATTTAATAATCAATTTATTCATATTGATTTATAACAATAAACTATAACCAAACCAATTAACCTTGAAATAAGTTAATCCAAATATTTTACAGATTTTGGCTGCATCTATTAAATAATATTTTTATTATTTATTCTATCACCTCTGGTAGCTAAAGGATAGCAAGGGTCTTGGCATCCAGGACGCTAACACTCAGAAACACTATCAGCATTAATCAAGTATGTATGATCAAAAATATAAACAACACTTATTATTCAGGACAAGAAGAAATTCTCCTCTTCATTGAAAAACTTAAAGGAGAAATTAAAAACAAAACTGATACAACCTCTTTCCATCTATTTAATTAAATAAAATTTCTGATCAGTACGGTTGATATAGAATTGGGGATGATGAAGAATGATCTAAGAGAGCTCAAAGTCAACTCAATTGGTCCTCCACTATTATATCCAGAAGAAACAACACCTACCAGGATGAGTATTGCAATGTTAAATTCACAACTAATTTGATTTGTGTGGAATGGCAAAAACAACTAAATTTGAGCTGTGTAGAGCCCCACACAACTTGAATGTGGTTGGGCTGTAGGCCACACAGTACCTGAAAGCCCTGTGGGGGCCACATTACTACATTTCAGTGATTTGGGGCTCTACAAGGCTCAAATTGAGTTGTGTTGCTGTGCCAAACAACCAGCGCAACCACATTTGGGTTGTGTGGGGCTCCACACAACTCAAATGTAGTTGTGTAGCTGTGCCACACAAATAAAAGTCTTCTGGTCCAAAAAAAAAATAAGCTAAGAAAAGTAGAATAAAAATACTACCAAAATATCCAAAAAGATTGATTTTTGGGTTAAAAAAACTAAAAAAAAGAAGACATAAAGTAAAAATAAGCAAAAATAAGCAAAAATAAGCAAAAAATTAGCAAATATAAGAAAAAATAAGCAAAAATAAGCAAAAATAAGCAAAAATAAGCAAAAATAAGCAAAAATAAGCAAAAATAAGCAAAAATAAGCAAAAATAAGCAAAAATAAGCAAAAATAAGCAAAAATAAGCAAAAAGAAGCGAAAATAAGCAAAAATAAGTAAAAATAGGTCAAAAATCAGTAAAAATAAGCAAAAATAAGTGAAAATAAGTAAAAATAAGTAAAAATAAATATAAATAAGTAAAAATAAGTAAAAATAAGTAAAAATAAGTAAAAATAAGTAAAAATAAGTAAAAATAAGTAAAAATAAGTAAAAATAAGTAAAAATAAGTAAAAATAAGCAAAAATAAGCAAAAATAAGCAAAAATAAGCAAAAATAAGAAAAAACAAGCAAAAATAAGCAAAAATAAGCAAAAATAAGCAAAAATAAGCAAAAATAAGTAAATATAAATATAAATAAGTAAAAATAAGCAAAAATAAGTAAAAAAAAGTAAAAATAAGTAAAAATAAGTAAAAATAAGTAAAAATAAGTAAAAATGAGTAAAAATAAGCAAAAATAAGCAAAAATAAGTAAAAATAAATATAAATAAGTAAAAATAAGTAAAAATAAGTAAAACTAAGTAAAAATAAGTAAAAATAAGTAAAAATAAGTAAAAATAAGGAAAAATAAGTAAAAATAAGTAAAAATAAGTAAAAATAAGTAAAAATAAGTAAAAATCAGCAAAAATCAGTAAAAACAAGTAAAAACAAGTAAAAATAAGTAAAAATAAGTAAAAATAAGTAAAAATAAGGAAAAATAAGGAAAAATAAGGAAAAAAAATTAAAAATAAGTAAAAATAAGTAAAAATAAGGAACAATAAGTAAAAATAAGTAAAAATAAGTAAAAATAAGTAAAAAAATAAAAAACAATGAAGACCACCAACCAAAAAAAATTCAAGTTCAACTTGAAGTTTTTTTGGTTGATTAAAAACACCAAAAAAAAGTTCAACCTGACTAGCCCTAAAGTAAAGGTGCCAAAAATACACAATTTTACTCAATTTGTATGGCCAGCCCTAAATTAAAAGTGCCAAAAAATACACAAGTTTCATGGCCAGCCCTAAATTAAAATCACAAAAAAAAAATCAAATTTTGTTAAAATGATCCCATCAGAAGAAGTGAAAATACTCCTTATGACAAAACAAGTTGAACTGAATTACCATCAAAATATCATTCAAAAAACTCATCATAATGATTTGAACTCAAAACACTCAACACAATGATGTGCTAAATTTGATAACCCTTTATATTAATAGAATTATAATATCAGCATCAGAACCCAAATCCAAATGATGAAATTAATCTATCAGTTAGAATACAACTCAAGTTGACCTTTGAGGTGAACAACCCAACAAACTGCTTCTTTAGAAAACACGGAACATGGTTTGGAAACTATGGGAGGGATTGGAATCACATCACCATTGAGTAAAAGCTGGACTCAATGGTTATTGTTAACAAAGAAAAGTAACGTAGGATCTTATTTTTCTTTTACACCCATGTTCATAGGAGTATAAGTACAGCATGAATCCATTGAAATGAAAAATATGAGTGTTCCATAAGTATCTGCCACTATTTGACCCATGGCAAGCTTTGAAAGCCATTTTCAAGAGGGAGTCTTTATTCATTGATGTCATTGACATCAAGCCTTTTTTCTATCTTTTCAATGTCTTTGATGCCACCAAGGATCTTAGCATAGCAAATCTCTTTTTTCCTCAATTTCTCAAGCATTTCTTTCCGCACTTTAAACCATCCATTCTCATCATTCCCAAGTGATTTTGAATTGCCTCTGAATCCACAACTTCCATCACCAACCAGGTCCAAAACCCTACCCAAGAACCTATGCTAGTTCTCAGGTATTTGATTGAGGTAATTCACTTCCTACAAAAAAATTAGTTAGACAGAATTCCAATCATATTAAAGGAATCAACACTAACCAAAGATGCTCTCCTGCTTGACTCCTCCATTTCTTTGTCTTCATCCTTCAAAAAGCAATCTGATTCAAACACCATGGATACCAATGAACTTTCAGTCTGTTCCTCTGAACTATGAAATTCAGATGAAGAGCCTCAATTGGACTACCTATGTTAGTTCTTAGGTATTTGATTGAGTTAATTCACTTCCTAAAAAAAATTAGTTAGACACCATTCTAATCACATTAAAGGAATCAACACTCCCCAAAGATGAGCTCCTGTTTGACTCCTCCATTTCTTTGTCTTCATCCTTCAAAGAGGAATCTGATTCAAACATCATGGATACCAATGAACTTTTAGTCTGTTCCTCTGAACTATGAAATTCAGATGAAGAGCCTAAATTGGACTACAATGATTTCTCAATCAAATTATTAAATGCAAAAAATGAACCTTTCACAAAAGAAAAGAATTACAAAATTTCCTCTTTTCTTCTTTGGTTCCCCTCTAATTTTCTTTTCCCTCTTAAGTTCCTTTTCAATGTGCTAAAATTTAAAAGGATCTTTCAGGTTATATTTCAATTTTGGATGGCCTCTGCTTGATTGCAAGATTTTAGTTTCTAGTATTGGCTTTGATCAATAATTTGCCATCTCATTCATCAAATGATTCAACCAATAATATTTTTCAGGATGAGAAAAGATTATTGCATTGAGCTTTTCATGTAAATGAGAATTTCTGAGCATTTAATCAACATTGACCTTTAAAAATTCAAAATTATCAAATATTAGTCAAGTAGGAGTGATCATTCAAAATTAATTTATCAAAAAGTATTAATCAAAAAGCATGAATGAAAAGGCATTAATCACAAAGTGATTTGAACAATCAAATTAAACCAAATTACAGAACTAGAACTGCAAGCTTCATAATACAAACTCCACTTAGGATAAACCTCCTCAGGAACAACAGAGCCTCTTGATGCTATTAGGTCACCTATTTGGAGCGAACAGGGCAAACCCATAGTCATTGAGTATTACTTTGTGCACACTAAACCATTATGGTTCTGCTTTAATCTCTCTAATTGATTGACAACATGCTTGATTTCCTGTAAAGACACCTTTTATCCCAATGTTAAAAGTTCATTGGGGGGAAATATTCCAATGTTTATTTGAGACTTGTGAAGCGCAGCCTGAACCAATTTGATTTGCTTTGAAACTTTCCCCTCTAGTTATTTCCAAAAATCCAACATGTTTTTCAAAAATTTTGCAATGAATTGTTTGAGATTAGCATGGGCCCCTTCAACACAAGATTTTCTTTTATTTCCAAAGTCTGGGTTCTTGGAAGACTAATCCATTACAAATGTCTCTTTGATATAGAAGATATTATGATCCAAATACAGGAGTTCATCCTCACAGTTTACCAAGAAGCACTCTATACAATTCATAATATAAGCAACCCAGAAAAAGGAAGATTAACAGTAGATGCAGTGATTTGGCACTTAATCTAACTTCCGCATCTTTTGACCCTGCCTACTCCTTGGTTTTTGAGGCCCCATGCTTAGCCCACATAAAGTTCACTTTACAGTTTACTTGTATGTTATTTGTCAGCTTGCTAATATGTACAGAGCAACCTGTCATAGCAACACAATAATATGAAAAATAAGAATATCTCAATTAACAAAAGAAGTATTTAGAAATCCATAAATATTATTAAAGAAATGGATTCCTCACCAAAAATTAGGTTGGGTCACTCACTGACCCCACCCTTGAAATCCAAGTCCTTACATTTTTAAAATAACTAAAAAGAAAAGTACTAAAAATTACAACACCAGTATGGCACTTTTTGGCCATTCTAACATTTAACACGTGTTGTCACGTATAGGGTTTACACCTAGAATTCACTTACAATTGAGGTGTTGTGTATATTTTAGGACTTAACTGCGGAAATGTGTTATGTCACAATTCCCGCGCGCAGCCCCACATCATTACATACCCCTATGTACTTGTAGTAGCAGTTTACCGCGTACTAGAGACCCGCGCGCAGCCAATTCTTCCACGCACGCAGCGGATCCCACCCTGCGCAAATCTGAACTGACTGATCCCCGCGTCTGGATCTGTCGTGACTAATCTGACAACCAGGTACCGCTCAAAAGAGCTACAACCTAATATGGGTTGCCTTGCATATGAAACAAGTTTACATATGCATTAGTAATAATCCAAAAAGATCAAAAATTAATTAAAATTAATAAAAATCATGTTTAGCACATTTTTTAATACTAAATGAAAGATCAAGGATTACCACGTAAATCATTGACTCTGATCTTTGAAGACCAAGAAAAACTACAAGGAGTTTTCATAAAAATTATCAAAAATTATCAACAGGATCAGCAGATAATAGACAATCAGTGAACGTCTACATTTGTTCACTTTGAAGCAATGATAATAGTTAAAATTAAGCATGAGTGCAGAATAATCAAATTTATGCTATAATAGATTAACAGTTCCTGTGTCTAAAATAGTACAGAAGTCCAGCGGATCTAAGGTCAGCTAATCAACAGCACCAAGTGGAAGAGCTAATTATGCTCTGACTGGCTTGCCAGCCTCAGAACATGAGAAGAACTCTCTCTACGCGCCCTGAGAAGCTCAAAATCACCCCAAAAAGGTATTTATACAGACCTCTTTGGATCCATTATTCCATTATCAGTTTAACAGGAATTATTTTTATCAATCAGAAACAGTGTCATTTTGAGTCAAGTTCTCATGAAGAATCTAAGGAAGTGATATATGACCAAGTCTTTAGTATTATTATTCATTTCTTGAAACCAATCAACCCTTGAATTTTAGGCAGGCAATCCACCCCATCTGCTCTGAAACCCTTCCTATTATTGCAGGATTTTTGTGATAAAGTGCTCAGAGTGAGTGTTTTCCTTCCTGTCTTGGCCATTGTGCTGTTATTCCCGACCATTAGTGGAATAAGCCCTTTCTAAGGCACCATCTTCATTCCAAGGTTCTTAAGCTGCCTAAGGAGGCCCCTTGGAGAGAGGTTGATTTTTCTGTAAAGACCCCCAGTAGTATAATACTGTGGCTTCTCTTTTATATACATATTGAAACCCTTTTATTACCAAACCAATTAAACATTGCAACTGCTCTTATTATATTATTTATTTGAGCCTCTAAGCATTTATTTTTGCAATGATAATGATTATTATTATTCCAGTATTTTATCACTCTGTGTAGCTCAATAACTGCAAGGTTGCTGGTATCAGAGAGCTAACAACTGGGGGTCTGTCCGGGAAATATCCTTAAATAATTAATCTTTGATTATTTATTCCTTGGACCAGTCTATTTTTTTAAATAAAGTAAAATACTTATAATATATATTTTTGATCCTTTGTTTCTCTAGTGGATCTTAAGACCAAGGGAGAATTTATAAATTATTATTTGAAACTTCTTAAAAAGAAAAAAGAAGAAAAACTCCATACCTTTTTTGCTGTTATTATAACTCCTGAGCAAACAACAAGAGAAATTGCTTTATTATAAACAACAGTTTATAAATGAAAAAGAACTTGAGCTTGGAAGAATTATCAATTTCAATTCTTTATTAAGGCAACATAAGGAGTGGAAAATTCATCAAAGGAAGATTTATATTTATAAACTAAATAATCCTGAAGATAAAGAAAAATCCAAAACTAATAAAATTGTTTATTCTTCCAAAAATATCATCTTGCCATGTAAAAACACAAAAATATTAAACTTATATTTTTTGTTTTTATCCACCTTAGTGGATTTGGTTTTTGGTGATCTCATTGACCAGGAACTCCTAGAGGACATCCCAGACAGTGTACCTTTGGACTTACCCTTGTATTTATCCCAGGATCTCATTGGAAGTCACTCAGACTCCATTGGAATACCCCCCAAGGACAGTTGTGATCCCAACCAAGTGTTGGTACCCTTGAATTTAACTTGAAGTGAGTTAAAATACATATAAAAAAATTATTAAAAATATAAATACACAAAAAATATTATTTTTTTTATATTTTTTAGTCTTTTCTCAAAAGTTTTGAAAAAAGACTTTCTCATTTATTTTGGTGCTGTGTACCAAAACAGCGGCAACACCCGTGCAACAGGTAGAGCCCCATTTTATGGATTTCTTCCCAGAGGAACCCTTATGTGCAAGGACTCCAGTCGCAAGCGCAATGAGGGGGCTCAAACCCGTGACCATAGCGTCACGCGGGACGACTACGGCGATGACGGTGGCCACCAACTCGACTAACAGATTGTTGGAGAAACACCCATTGCCCAAACAGTTATTGCAGGAGGATACCGGTCCTCCTATGCCACCCCAGCTGGACTCAACCAAGGAGGAAAGAGTCAAGGTATTAGTGAAAGAGCACCTGAGCTATTGGGAACAATTCAAATTGGCTCAAACCCAGGAGGATCAGCAAGGTATGAGAAAAGCTATTTCTCTGGAAAAGAAATGTCAGATTTATCTGCAAAATTTGATCCCAAAGAAGGAAGTAGAAGGCTACGTGCAGAACTGGAATCCTTGGGATCATTTAGCTTCCTTAAAGGGAAAGGACCCCAAAAAGAAGAGTTCCTCAGTCCATCAGAAGTTAAGGAACCCAAAGGATTGGGAAAGCATGATATCCCTGGCCCAGAAGTGGAAAAAGGTGTACCACAATTACATTTAGAAGCTCTTAATAGCTTTTCTGTAAATGTGTCTCACAATTTTATGTTTATCAGCCAATTTTTTGACAAAGTTTATCAACAATTGGAAAAATTGAGTCTGATTATTTTCGGAGTGATTGATACCCAGTCCCAGACTATGAGAGTTGATGAGTTAGAAATACAACAAATCAAGGATAGTATAAAATCTAGTCATTTGCACCTGATGAAACATATTGATGATAACCAATCAATTCTTCAGGAAGATATTCTTGCAACCATGAACCAGCTTAAGGAAGAAGGCAAGAAAACTAGTCCTACTCCTTCAGCTCACCTGATTAATAAAATCGATTTACTAAATAACAAACTTGATTTGGAGTTAGGTATGATTAAGAATGATCTTATAGATCTTAAAGTCAATTCTACTAACTTCCCAGTCATTGACCTGGAAGAAAATATACCTGCTAGGTTCACCAGTACTCCTAGTTTTCCTGCCAGAACTAGGACAAATAGGGATGAATCTTTTAGGCCCAGTCCTACTCCTGAAATAGAACAGGCTTTGAAGTTAATTCCACCCATTACTGAATGGCTTTAATTCTCTGGAGAAGGAGAATACAAACATGTCAGTTTTGTTAAATTTATTGATTATACCCTTGCTTCTTATGAACTCCCTGATACAATAGTTGTGGTAAGATTTCACTGACTATTTAAAGGATTTGCCCTTGATTGGTTTATCAATAAAAGGGAAGAAGTTGGATCTTTATGGTGGAGTTCTTGGAAAGAATTGATCAAAGTACAATATGGTACTAGGATTTGGAAAAGAAAGATGATGAAAAGTTTTGAAAACTCCCAGTTTGATCCATCCAAGGACAAAACTCATAAGTGTTGCTTATACCAGAAAAGGAGGTTAGACTGTTTTTACCCGGATTCTGATAAAGAAGATGTCAATGAAAGACTTCTAAACTTATGTCCTGGACAAATCAACCACAGTGTAAGGTTCAGGATGCCTATGGACTCTGATCTTTCTACCCTGATAGTTGGGTTGGAAGAGACTATTCATATGAATGGTCTAGATAAGAGAGGCAAAAGACTGCCCAGGGAACAAAATACTAGGCACAGGAAAGAGTATACTGCCAAAACTAAGGAGTCCCCTGCCACTAATCCAACTAACTTGGAGGTCAAGAAGACTCTGGAGTAAAAGGAAAAAGTATGTTGGAACTGTAATCAAACAGGACATGTAAGACCTGATTGTCCTCTACCTAGGAAAAGGATTAATCCTATTGAAGGAGAAGAGCATGATAATCCTGACCCTCACCTTGATTATACTGATGGATCACTTTCTGAGTGTGATTTGATGATCACTAACCCCATCAATATCATGGAAGGAATTATTGAGTCTTCTCTAGACATAAACTCTGTTAACAAGGATTCTAACTCACCTCAAAAATGGAATCCCAAAATGATGATTCACCACATCTCTGAGGCTAAGGCCTTTACTTTAAAACCTTCTACCGGTAAAAGTTACACTTCAGGCAAAACATGCTATTCTACTGGTTTAATTCAAGGTTCCACTGTTAAGTTACTTCTGGATAGTGGATTCTTTTGCTGTGTTGGTTCAAATTATTTGGAGAAACAAGATTCAAACTGGAAACTGAACTTATTACCCGTACCTCAGGCTAAGTTCAGAAGTTGTAATTCTTCTCTTAATGCTGTTGGATTATGGCCCTCTGATGTCATACTTCCTCACTCTAAAGGCTCACTTAAACTGAACATTGAATTTGCAGTGCTCCAGAACAGAGTATGTGATTACTTTATCCTTGGTAATGATTCTCTTTGCTTGTATGGTATAGATGTATTCCAAAGCAAGGGTAGATACTTCAACATAGGAGGAGACTGGAACAAGAAATTTCAAATATGCCATGTCAATGCTTTAACTTCTGATTCAAATTATGAAAAACACTTAGCAATTTTCAATCAGGAATACTTCTCTCACGCAGATTTGAATCCCCTGATCAATGAAGAAAAAAGACAGGACATCATACAAGTATGCTTTGAAAATCAGAATTATTTCTGTACCAAGGATCACCCCATTGGTAACATCAAAGGACATGATATGATTCTGACTCTAACAATTAAGCCTCCTTACGCACTTAACCTCAGGAGACCTGCTTACCCTTCTAGTCCACAATCTAGAGCTTCTCTGGAAACTAACATCCAAGAGTTGGCTGACCTACAAGTCTTAAGGAAAGTAGGACACAATGAGCAAGTAGATATAACTACTCCAGTAATTATAGCTTGGCATGATGATAAGTCAAGGATGGTTGGAGATTTCAGAATGCTGAACAACTACACCGAAGCGGATCATTATCCAATTCCAATGATTGACCATGCTCTGCCTAACCTATCAAAAGCTGAGTACATCACTACCATGGACATTCTGAAAGGTTTTCACCCAATACCTATCAGCGCTGATAGCCGGAAATTCATGAGAATTATCTGTCATTTGGGAATATATGAGTATCTAAGGATGCCTTTTGGTATAAATAATTCTCCTTCTCACTTTCAAAGGAGGATGGACACAGTTCTAGGATTGTTCATCAGACAAGGATGGATGATGGTTTACATTGATGATGTTATCATTTACTCTGATGATTGGGATACCCACCTGGAAGCCTTAGTAAACATTGTCTCTGACTAACCTAAGCTGCTGACCAAAACAAGATAGCAGCAGTAATGAATAGGCCAATGCCTCAGAATAAAAATGAACTTGTATCTTTTATTAGCTTCTGCAGCTTGTAAGATCCTGTCTGACAGTTGTCCACGGGTGATGTCCCATGTCCGCGGGTAATCTCTGCCCGCGGGTGGTCTCACTCCAATGAGGACACTCTAATTCAAATCCAGGTCGCGACATCTCCTTCCGTTGACTCATCTCATCTGATTATGATTTTCATTCTTCAATTTTTCTTCTCATGTTTTCTTTTTCATTTCTGATTTTGGTTTCCGGATTTGGGATTGTTTTTCTTTCATTTTATAATTCCTTCAATCTTCTGTCATCACGCACGAACACATCCTCCACGCACAACCTCAAGGCTCAATCTCATCAACTCAAAATCATCAGTCAACTCAATTAACGCTCTCCTCAACATAGACCTCAAGCATTCAATCTGAACTTCTGTTAACTGGTAAGATCAATCCCGTGTATTAGTTGATGGATCTCAGGATAACTCAGAATCACTCTTCGTGTCCAGCATCATCATATTCCATCCCAATTCCTTCTTTGTATCATAATCATTTCCGTCTCAGCTGCTACCCTGTTTTATTTGTAAACCGGGTAAGGTCTTCAAAAGTGTTGGTTTGATTAACTCAATTCATTGCTTTCTGGGATGCTCATTTATTTTCAATTCATCTGATGTCTTCAAGAATGTTTTCAATTCTGTCATAGTTATTGCTGGCTTACAATATCAATCATCATTCAAAGTAATACAGCTACTATAGGAAGTACTTACCAAAGTTTCCTCTTCTAACCAATTTTCTGTATGAAATCGGCAAAAACACCTCCTTTTTTGAAATGACTCATGAAAGAGTTAAGAATTATGAGGAAGTCAAGATGGCCATGGCTTCAGCTCCAGTACTGATTCAGCCAGACTATTCTAAACCCTTCAAGATCTATATAGATGCTAGTATGGACGGGCTAGGAGCTTAATTACACCAGAAAGTCATAAAGGATGAAAAACCAGTGGAAAAACCTATACTCTCCATGTCCAGACAAGTTAAGGATACTGAGAAAAGGTATGGTGCAAGCCAAATGGAATGCCTTGCTTTAGTATGGGCTCTGGAGAAACTTCATTACTACTTGGAAGGCACCAAGTTCACAGTGATTACTGACTGCAATGCTGTCAGGACTTTGATGAACATGAAGACCCCTAGTAGGCACATGTTAAGATGGCACATAGCCATACAACAGTACAGAGGTCAGATGACCATATTTCACCAAGCTGGTGCTAAACACCAGAATGCTGATAGTTTAAGAAGGAATGCTTTACCCAATGACTCAAGTAACCCTGCTTATGATCCAGAGGATATTGATATCTTCCCTATCCTTAACATTAACATGTTGAAAGTTGAAGCTCCTATAATGGGAATCCACATTTGTGAATTGGATGAATCCTTGTTCAACTCAATCAAAGAATCTTACAATTCTGGAATGAAAACTCTGATCACTATTATGGAAAGTACTTCTCCACCATCTGAATTGATCAATAGCCTACCTGGACCCCTCTTGAAACCCTACAAAGGCAGAAGGTTCACCATATGGGATGTTCTAGTATACTACAGGCATCAACATTCAAGCGTTATAGTCTTAGCTAAGGATGACCATATCAAACACGTCCTGGCTGAATGCCATGATAACTGCTCATCTTGTCATTTATCTACTGATAGAACCTTAGATAAGGTTAAACAAACTGCTTGGTGGATCAATTGGAGAGACTCCACTATCCAGTATGTTACTAGTTGTGAAACTTGTCAGAAGTCCAACAGGACCACTGGGAAAAGGTTTGGTCCACTGCAAAAGATTGCTGAACCCAAGAAAAGATGGGAGATCATCAACATGGACTTTTTAACTGGAATACCACCAGGAGGAGCCTATTCCTACAACTCAGTCCTAGTCATTGTGGATAGGTTGTCCAAGAAAGCAAAGTTTCTACCTAATCACAAGGAAGACACTGCTATGGAACTTGCCCTATTATTTTGGAAAAGACACATTGCTGATTTTGAAGTTCCCAAGATCATTATCATTGACAGAGATCCTAAATTCACCTCTGAGCTCTGGGGAAATCTTCATGATATGCTGGGGACCACCTTAGCTTTCTCTACAGCTTATCACCCTCAGAAGGATCGCTTAGCTGAAGGAATGATTCAGACCCCGGAAGAAATGCTCAGGAAATTCTGTGGCTTTGGCCTAGAATACAAGAATTCTAATGATTATTGCCACAATTAGGTTAGCCTTTTACCTGCACTAGAGATGACCTACAACAGTAGCAAGCACTCTACCACTAAGGAAGCACCCTACATACTGGAAAGAGGATGGGTTCCTAAATTACCCACGGATAACCTTAATCACCAGCTAAAAAATATTCACCCTACATCACTTGATTTTGAAAAGATGATAGATCTAGCCAATAAAAAAGCTGTGAAGTTTTTCCAGGATGCTGTGGAGTATAACCAACAAATGTGGGATAAAACCCATAAGGAGCCTGATTTCAAGATTGGTGATCAATTCTTGATCTCTACCGCAAACTTCACCAACTTAGCTGGAAAAAGAAAGCTTAGACCAGCTTTTATTGGAACTTTCACCATTAATAAACTTCATGTTAAGAATGTTGTACAATTAATCCTTAGTGATGAGCTTTCTAGAAAACACACAGTCTTCCCAGTAAGTCTCATCAAACACTACCACCCAAGGGATGGAGAATATACTCCTTCACCTGAAATACCTGTTGCAGAAGAACCTGAAAAAGACAGAGTAAAAATTAGCAAGGTCCTTAAAGATACAAAAGAAATGATCAATGGAAAAGATTTCAGAATCTACCTAGTTAGATACAAGGTAGAATCAGCTGATAAGGATGAATGGTTACCTAAAAAAAATATCCCTGATGGACCCATATGCCTAAGGAACTACAGAGCCAGCAGAAGGCATTGACCCAGAATTTGTTTTCAGATATAGACATATTTTGGAGTGGGGGAATGTCAGCTTGCTACTATGTACAGAGCAACCTGTCATAGCAACACAAAACTATGAAAAATAAGAATATATCAATTAACAAAATGATTAGTGAGAAATCCATAAATATTATTAAAGAAATGGATTCCTCACCCAAAATTAGGTAGGGTCACTCACTGACCCCACCCTAGAAACCAAGTTGTTACATTTTGAAAATAATTAAAAAGAAAAGTACTAAAAAATTACAACACCAGTATGGCACTTTTTGGCCATTCTAACATTTCACACATGTTGTCACCTATAGGGTTTTCACCTAGAATTCACTTAGAATTGAGGTTTTGTGTATATTTTAGGAGTTACATGCAGAAATGTGTTATGTCACAATTCCCGCGCGCAGCCCTGCATCATTACATACCCCTACGTACTTGTAGTAGCAGTTTCCCACGTAATAGAGAGCCGCGCGCAGCTCATTCTGCCACGCACGCAGCGGATCCCACCCTGAGGGCATCTGAACTGATTGATCCCCGCATCTGGATCCGTTGTGACTAATCTGACAACCAGCTAACGCTCAAAGGAGCTACAACCTAATCAGGGTTGCCTGGCATATGTAAAAAGTTGACATATGCATTATGAATAATCTAAAAAGATCAAAACTTGATTAAAATTAACAAAAAATTAACTTTAGTACATTTTTTAATAATAACTTAAAGATCAAGGATTACCACGTGAATCATTGACTCTGATATTTGAAGACCACAAAACACTACAAGGAGTGTTCATAAAAATTTTTGTAAATTATCTAAGTGATCAGCAGATGATGAAAAATTATTAAAAGTCCACATCTCTTCACTTTAAAGCAATACTAATAGTACAAATGAAGGATGAGTGCAGAATGATCAAATTTACGCTCTAATAGATTAACAGATCCTGTGGCTAAAATAGTACAGAAATCCAGCAGATCTAAGATCAGATGATTAACAGCACCAAGTGGAAGTGCTAATTATGCTCTGAATGGCTTGCAAGCCTCACAACATGAGCAGAACTCTCACTACGCGCCCTGAGAAGCTCAAAATAACCCCAAAAAGGTATTTGTACAGACCTCTTTGGATCCATTATCCCATTATCAGTTTACCAGGAATTCTTATTATCAATCAGACACCGTGTCATTTTTAGTGAAGTGCTTATGAACAATCTAAGAAAGTGATTTATGACCAAGTGTGTAGTGTTATTATTCATTTCTTAAAATCAATCAACCCTTGAAGTTTAGTCAGGCAATCCACCCCATCTGCTCTGAAACCCTTCCTATTATTGCAGGATTTTTGTGATAAAGTGCTCAGAGTGAGTGTTTCCCTTCCTGTCTAGGCCAGTGTGCTGTTATGCCTGGACATTAGTGGAATAAGCCCTTTCTAAGGCCCCAATCTTCATTCCAAGGTTCTTAAACTGCCTAAGGAGGCCCCTTGGAGAGAGGTTGCTTTGTCTTTAAAGACCCCCAGTAGTATAATACTGTGGCCCCTCTTTTATATAAATATCAAAAACCTTTTATTACCAAACCAATTAAACCTTGCAACTGCTCTTATTATATTATTAATTTGAGCCTCTAAGAGTTTATTTTTGGAATTATTATTATTATTATTATTCCAGTATTTTATCACTCTCTGTAGCTAAAGGACTGCAAGGTTGCTGGTATCAGAGAGCTGACATTTTTAAACAAATGCCATTGACAAATTGACTCAGGGAAAATTGGTTCTAGAGCATGGATCAAAGATTTTTCATGGTCTGTCACAAAGACTTTGGGAAGTCTCTCAGGATCATAATCCAACTCCTTTAGCACATTTACAGACCAAATGTAGAACTCAAACGTTTCTCTTGTTATAAAAAAAAGAGCTTTTGTGAAGTTTTTCTGGTTGGAAGTAATTCATACAACGTGCAATAGGGGTATTTTATAATTATTTGTTTTTAAAGTAAAATACCTCATAGCTACATGATGAAATTGGCTGCAAAGCTTTAATGACTAGGGGTGAGCCAAGAATAGGGCCTCCAAGTGACCCTCTCTGCAGAATTTTCCTTGATGAACCCAACCTGAATCACCAAATTGTTCAAAGAGGACCCCTATAACACTTTTTCCCTCTAGTTCTGCTAGCGCTACCTTGCACTTATTGTTATAGATTGTTTGGTCATCAACAGAATTTCCATCATTGATTTTTCTCAATTTTCTTTTCACCTGAAGTGTATTGAGCCCATCCTTCATGCCTTCTTTTAGATTGTATAAGGCTACCCCAGAAATTCTCCTCAGGTGAGGATGCACTGAGGGGTGTGGAGATGGTTCATTGTTTTGTTGATCATTTCTGCAGGAGATACGCCACAAGATGTTTGAATTTGTGAAACTTTCATGGATTAAAAACTTGCACCCAACCTTCCTTTTGTGAGTTTTCCTTGACTGGTTGGTGAGCAATTAACCACAGTAGACACCATGTCTATCACAGGCTTAATCCACAAATTTATCATGCTTTGAGTTTAAAACTGTTAAAACATAACCATGCTTCATTGAACATAAAATGTTACTGCTCATCACCAGAGGTGATGTCTATTTGTGAAAAATTCTGTTCCTCATTTGTAACCCTTGATGAGGATGCAATCTGGGCTTCCAATCATTCATTACCAAAATTCTTGTTGTCCCCAGATTTTTTTATGGCACTATAAATTTATTCCTTCAAAGAAGCCATGTTAAAAAACCACTGTTCCCATAATGCAAAAAAAATACAATGCTAATTCAGTATTCAATAGAAATTTCAATTGAAAAACTACAAAGTTTGCTCACTATCCAGTTGAGAAATATCATTTTTGTGGGATTTTTATTTGCAGTTTCCCTTTATTGTAAATGATTTGGTTCAAGGATTCACTCTATTCCACTTTCTATTGACTTTGATTTCACTTGGGGATTGCTAGGTGTGATCCAAAAGTCCCACATAGTATACAGTGATCCCACATTTTGGTTGATGGCACCCACATGTGGTCCAGGGGGACCCAAAAAGTTTTTCACTACCCCTGGGGATTGGTGTACCTCCAAACACACCTCAAAACCACAATGTACGGGGGTACACAACCCAAATATGCCTTGTTGGGGGGTTACAAGACCCCCCAGGGGTTGCATGTGCTTGAGAAAACCCCTTGTGCACATGTAAACGCGTGTTTTCGCTGGCATGCGCGTTTTAGGCGCGTGTATTGGCCCCCACGCGTCCATGGGGCTGTTTAGGGCCCTACAAGACCACCACACAAGTCGTAGTTTTCAATTTATCATAACCAGGATGAGTATTATCTCTCACATTCCCCCTTGTTCTTGAGTGGTAATAAAGAAAATCTATAGACCAAGTCCGACCCCACAGGTAGAACAAGCCCTTACACTTTTACCCCCTGTAACTGAGTGCCCTGAATTCTCAAGAGAACCAGTGTACAATCATATTAGCTTTATCAAATTCATTGACTACCCTCTTTCTTTAGATGAGCTCCCAGATACTATAGCAGTAGTAAAGTTGCCAGGACTATTTGAAGGAGTAGCCCTAGAATGGTTAATTAACAAAAGAGGAGAAGTAGGATCTCAGAATTGGAACTCTTTGAAAGTACTGATCACAGAACAGTTTGGTTAAAGAATTTGGAAAAGGAAGATGACAAAAACCTTTCAAAACTCATTATTTAACCCTTCAAAAGACAAACCTCATAAATGGTGTCTAGAACAAAATAAGAGACTGGATTGCTTTTACCCTGATGCTGAAAAAGAAGAAATAAATGAAAGACTTCTAAATTTATTCCCTGGACTTCTCAACCACAGTTTAAGATTCAGAATGACTATGGATTCTGACCTCTCTCCCCTCATTGGTATATTAGAATACACTATTGATATGAATGGTCTTGAAAAGAGAACCAACAGACCAAAAGATCACATCACCAATGGTAGAGAATAATACAACACTAAAAGCAAAGATTCTTCCTCTCCCAACTTAAAAGTCAAGAAGACTTCAGAAACCAAAGAGAAGGTATGCTGGAACTGTAATGAGACAGGGCTTGTAGTACCTGATTTCCCTCAACCCAGAAAAAGGATCAATCCCATTGAAGGGGAAGAATATGTCAATAATCCTGAAACTCAGCTTGAAGACACTGATGGATCAATATCTGAATGTAAAATTAGGATTACCAACCCCATCAATGTCATTCAAGGAAGTATAGAGTCTTCCCTGGACATAAACTATGTCAACAAAGATTCTAGCCTACCTCAATATTGGAATCCAAATATGAATATTCAAAATGTTTCAGACTCTAAAACCTTGATTCCTAAACCCTCTGTTGGTAAAAGCTACACTACTGGAAAAACCCGCTATTCCACTGGACTAATTCAAGGTTTGCCTGTAAAGTTACTCCTGGACAGTGGAGCTTTTTTCTCTTTTTTTGGATCAACCTATTTGGAAAAATAAGATCCCAATTGTAAATTGAACCTATTAAAATTACCTCAGGCTAGGTGTAGCAGTTTCCACCCTTCCCTTAATGCTATTGGAATGTGGTCTTCAGATATCATACTACTGCATTCTGAAGGATCACTAAAATTGAAAATTGAAGTTGTAGTACTTCAAAATGGAATATGTGATTACTTTATCTAGGAAATGACTCTCTCGGCTTGTATTGAATAGATGTGTTCCAGAGTAAGGGTTGATACTTCACTGTAGGATGAGATTGGAACAAGAAGTTCCAAATATTTCATTTTAATTCTCAAACTAATGATTCCACTTATGAGAAACACTTGGAAAGCTTTAACCAAGAACACTTTTCTGAAGCAGCTCTGAATTCCCAGCTCAGTGAAGATCAAAAAAAAAACATTCTCCAAGTTTCTTTGACAATCAGAATGCCCTTTGCACTAAGGACCACCCCATTGGCAATATTAAAGGGCATGAAATTATTCTTAACTTAACCATCAAACCCCCTTAGCCTGCAAACCTTAGGAGACCTGCTTACCCTTCTAGTCCATAATCAAGAGCTTCTCTTGAGACTCACATCCAGGAATTAAAAGACCTAAAATTTTCAAGGAAATGAGTACATAATGAAAAAGTAGATGTCACTAATCCAGTGATTGTAGCTTGCCATAATGACAAATCAAGATTGGTTGGAGACTCTAGGATGCTGAATAAATAAACTCAAGCTGATTGCTATCCTATACCTAAAATTGACCATGCTCTCCATACCCTCTCAAAGGCAAAGTTTATCACTACCATCAACATGTTGAAAGGATTTCACCAGATCCCTATCAGCCCTCAAAGCAGAAAGTTCATGAGGATCATATGTCACCTAGGAATTTATGAGTATTGAAGGATACCCTTTGGAATCAAGAATGCTCCCTCCAAATTCCAAAGAATGATGGATACAGTACTAGGCCTGTTTATTAGACAAGGCTGGATGATGGTATTCATTGATGAAGCTATTATCTACACTGATGATTTGAATACCCATATGGATAACGTAAGACTAGTTCTAAAAACCATCTCTACTATAGGATTGAAAGTATCCATGAAGAAGTGTAATTTTTTGTATGGAGAACTCAAATCCCTAGGACAAATTGTATCTTTTCTCACCCTTACCGCAAAACAAAGCAAGATGCTTCTGTTATTAACAGACAAATTTCCCAGAACAAGGCTGGACTCTTGTCTTTTATTAGCTTCTGCAGTTACTACAGGAAGTACTTACCCAATTTTGCATTATTGACCAAATGTTTATATGAGATTTGCAACAACAACACACTCTTTGAGATGACTCATGACAGATGAAAGAACTATGAAGAACTCAAAGTAGCTATGACCACAGCCCTTATGCAAATCCAACCTTCTTACAGCCAACCTTTCAAGCTATACATACACGCTTGCATTGAAAGACCTCGAGATCCCCTTCACCACAAGATTGTAGAAGATGAAAAACCAGTTTAAAAACCAATAGTCTTGATATCTAGAAAAGTCAAAGATACAGAGAAAAAATATTATTCCAGCAAGATGGAATTCCTTGCTCTTGTATGGGCTTTGTAGAAACTCCATTATTACCTGAAAGGCACTAAATTTGTGGTAATTACTGATTGCAATGCTTTTACAACTCTGATGAAAATGAAAAAACCCTAGCAGGCATATGTTGAGATGGCAGATAGCCATTAAGCAGTATAGAGTACAGATGAATATATTTCAAGCTGGTAGCAAACACAAAAATACTGACGGTTTGAGTAGGAATGCTCTACCTAATGACCCTAGCAAGCCTGCTCATGAACCAGAAGATCATGAAATTCTTCCTATACCAAACATAAACATGCTTGACCTTGAGGCTCCAATCACTGGCATAAATATCTGTGAATTGGATAGGTCCTTGTTTGAGTCCATTAGCAACACTTAAATCCCTGTTATAAGAAACCTGATCTCTAATTATGGAAAGCACTAAACCTCCATCTGAACTAATCAACAGCTTGCCTGAACCATTACTGAAGTTATACAAAGCTGGGAGATTTACTTTGTGGGATGTACTAGTATATTACAGAAATCAATACTCCAGTGTCCTAGTCTTGACTTATGAGGAAAATATGAAACATATCCTAGCTGAATTCCATGATAACTGTTAATCTGGAAACTTATCCAATGACAGCACTCTAGAAAAAGTCAAACAGGCAGCCTGGTGGGTTAACTGGAGAGAATCCACCATCAAGTATGTTTCTAGCTGTGAGAATTGCCAAAAATCTAACAGAACTACTGGAAAGAGATTTGTCTTATTACAGAAGATCACTGAACCCAAGAATATATTGGAAATCATCAACATGGATTTTGTTACAGGACTAAATCCAGGAGGAGCTTAATCCTACAACTCATTCCTAGTAATAGTGGACCGGTTCACCAATAAAGCTTAATTCTTACCCAACCACAAAGATAATACTGCCATGGAAGTAGCTCTACTTTTCTGGAACATGCTTCTTGCAGAAGTAGCATTCCCCAAAATTATAATAAGTGATAGTGACCCCAAGTTCACCTCTGAATTCTTCAGAAAACTTCATGATATGTTAGGAATAACTTAGCCTTATCTACAGCTTACCATCCTCAAACTGATGGATTAGATCAAAGAATAATACAGGCTCTAGAGGAAATTCTCAGAATATTCTGCTACTTTGTGCTAGAATACTAGAACACAGATGGATATTGCAATGACTGGGTTATTCTTTTACCTGCACTGGAAATGGCTCAAAACAGGAGAAAACAATCAACTACCAAAGAAACTCCCTATGTCCTAGAAAGAGGATGGATAAACAAGCTACCCAAGGAAAGCGCTTAATAAAGACATTGTAAATATACATGCTAAATCAGCAGAATTCAAGAAAATGATAGAAATAGCCAATGAAAACGCAGCTAGATTTGTTCAAGAGGCTGTTGAGTATAATCAACAGAGATGGGATAAAACTCACAAAGGAGTTAATTTTAAAGTTGGAGACCAAGTCCTGATCTCAACCACTAATTTTAACAACCTTTCAGGGAACGGGAAATTAAGACCTGTCTTTGTAGGACTATTCATCATCAAGAATATTCATGGAAAAAATGCTGGAGAAGTGATCCTTATTGATTAATTCTACAGGAAAAACCCAGTAATCCCAGTAGGCCTAATCAAAAAGTTTTACCCAACAGAAGGAGAGAAGATCCCTCCACAAGAGATACTTGTGGAAGCTGAACCTGATAAATGAAAAGGGAAAATCAGCAATATCTTCAAAGACAAGAAGGAAAGGATCAATGGTAAATATATTTGAATTGACCTCTTCAGATATAGAGGAGAATCTGCTGATAAAGATGAATGGCTACCTGAAAAAAAACATTCCAGATGGACCCATTGTAAGACTCCAAATTGTTCTCAGCCGCAGGAAGTTCTGTGGAGGGGAAAAGGTGCTGTTTAGGCTGCCCTCCTGAGTGTTAAAAATATATTTAAATGTAGCTGGAATCAAGATCCAGAACGTTGTAAATAAGGAATAAATGGAAAGTATGAATTTTGATAGTAGTTGGCAGCAATGGAAAAACACTATCTTAGGCAAGATAGTGCGGGAAAAGACTTGAAAAAAATGAGTTAAAGTTTTTTCAAAGTTCAATGGAACAAGGAAGTTCAATGGAACAAGGCAGTTGTAATTAACAAGGCCCACAAGCTAATAACTCTTGTAATCAGCAAAAGATTAGGAATGATCAACTCAATCCCAACCAAAATCTAATTTCTCAATGAACCTGCCCAACTCTCCGCAATCAATTGCTTGAAGGGTAACAGATAACTGTGGGTGGCTTTAAAAAACAAAGAAATCTTTTTCATGAATCTCTAGAAGCAAGCAGTAACAAATTTGAACAAAAATAACCCAGCAATTCTCAAGGTAATCAAGAATAGCGTGGAAAAATTCAACTTTAAAGAAATAAAGGGAGGCTTAACACTCCAGGTTTAACTTTAATAAACCTCTTTGTCAAATTTGAATATTTCAGAATGAAAATCAGATGAATGATCAAGACCAAATTGTTCAGAGGAAGAGATCAAAGGAGTGGTTTAAAACACGCAAGAATTCAACCAAATGAATTTTTCTTCAGCCAGAAATGCTATTTGTTGGTGGTGAGAATGAGGATCAGGGAATAATCAACAGGTATACCCAGCTTTATGATGATGGTGATGAAAATGATGAGACACACAGGGGGATACCCTTATTTATTGATCAGAAGTTTAGATGATGATTGGATACCAAAATGGATGATGTATGATAGCTGATGGGAAAAAAGGCAGAGGAGAGCCCCTCCTTTTATGTGAAAGAGGTACTGTAGACTACTTTCAATAGATCACTACAAATGAGAGCAGGAAAAAGATTTTTTTTTAATATGTAAATGATGCTGCTTGATGATAGTGATGTAAGAAGATCCAGACCTACAAAACCATCATAACAAAAAAAAAGAAACAGAGAGCTGGAAAGGAAAATATAAAGCCTGGCAGGTGGAAATGAGCAGATTTCTGATGGGTGTAAGAAAGTTGGGAAATCAGCTGCAACAACTGAAACAACGGCCGCAAGTAACAGAGGAGGGTAAGCAGCCGTCCCATCAGCAAAAAAGGGGGTATGAATTGGTTGCATAAGATGAAGATTATGATGTGGTGATTGGGATTGGAGGTAATTGCAATCATTCTTTCTTTCTAAAGGATATTTCTCTTATTGGGGTGGTTCTGCAAGCAAGGGAAATTTCCCTGATCACATGGAGGCGCACCTATGGTTGGGGAAAGTGGGAGGGCCAATTTTCAAAGCAAGTGCCCAATAAGTGATGATGAATTTGAGGGTGGTCATTTTTGTTCTTGCCAATGAAAATGACAATGAGATTGGTAAGTTGAAGGTGATGAGGGTGCGATGATCAATAAGGATGGTCTCCATCTTTTATTTCTGATGATCATGGCAACAATTTGCAAGGATGATGGTGGCTGTCTGGGCTGGTGCTTGGTCAAAAAAGTCAGGCAGTGGGTGAAGTGAGAAGGAGTTTAATGGAGGATCAGGGGTTTGCTTGCCTTGAGAGGCTTTCCTAGTCTGCTGGGACAGGAAGAAGTTGGAGGAAAGGAAAATGGAAAGTTTTCCATACAAATAACAGAACATATTATTTTTTTTATAATGATGAGATAAAAAACTAAAAACATAATTTTTTGAAATTTTCCCCCTTTTCTTGAGGTTTAACAAATTGGGCACCACACCCATACACATAAAAATTACAGAGGCAATAAGAAACATTGAACCCAAAGTCTTTTTTTCAAATATAGACATATCATGGAGTGGGGGAATGTCAGCTTGCTACTTGCACAGAGCAACCTGTCAAAGTAGAATAAAAATAAAAATAAATAATAAAAATAAAACTAGTGAGAAATCCCAAAATATAATTACCAATTAGGATTTCTCACCTAAAATAAGGTAGGGTCACTCACTGACCCCACCCTTGAATTCCAACTACTTATATTTTTAAAATAATTAAAATGAAAAGCCCAAAAAGCCACAGCATCACTATGGCACTTTTTTGGCATTTTAATCATTCACATGTGATGTCGTTTATAGGTTCACACCTAAAATTCACTCAGAATTGAGGTGTTGGGTATATTTTAGGAGTTGAATCCAGGTTGGTGTTCTGTCAAAATTCTGGCGCGCAGCCCTGCATCCATACAGTAAGGGTACATGCGCCTGAGACTCAAAATGTAGGGGCCTGAAAGAAATACACATGCAATATACTGCTGTTCACAGATGCTTTATTCCTGCAAACACTGTCAGGGATGCGCTCATCAATTTTACTGGCATCACTTCTGACAGCCAGGTACAGCAGGAAAATGCTACAAACCATATGCCTGCTTCATGCATATGTAAAAACTTGAATGACGGATAGACCAATATCTAAAACCTCTGAATTTTGAATTAAAAGAGTGAAATTCAAAACATAAAACAGACAAATTTGGGAAAAAAATAATAATAAAAGTTGTCACATAAATACCATTATCAAATCTTTATGAACCACAAAACAAACCAAGAAGTTTCCCTAAAAACTATTAAAAATTAAACAAATTTTAGAAGATGGCTTAGAATCTAAAAATAACCACTTAATACCAGGTCAAACAAAAGAAACTAATACCCAATTAGGAAAAATGCCAGAACTGTAAAAATAATAAATTAAAATTTAAAAACCTTCTGATAATTATTTCACACAAAAATATGATACACACAGGATCAACTGATTGAAAGCTCTAAAAGTGCGTGCAAAACTAGCCTTGGCCAGCCTGCTAGGCTGAGCACACAAGCACAACCCCTTTGATGGGGTTTCATTGATGAAGAATCAAAAAATCAATTTAATGTACAGGACTGAAAAAAATCATGATTAACAGACAATGAGACTACAGAATCAGGGAAGACCAAGATGATGAAAAAAATTTTTTGAACTAGAGGTTGGGTCTCACCAGGTAGGAATGGAACAAGAGATTGAGTCTAAGGCTTTTGATCTTGTCTTCATTGGGGAGTTGGTTGTTTGAAAGCTGAGTAGAGGATTTGATTGAGATATTGTATTGAGATGTTGGGGGAAATTTCAAGTGGGAAAGAAAAGGAAAGGAATCAAAGTTGATACAAGTGACTTGTGGCAATGGGTGAGTTGAGTGAGTGATTTGAGTTATTGGAGATTTTTAGTTGGTTTTCATGGTGACCGCTTGTTTTTTTCTGTTCCTCTTTGAGTTCAGGGTGCCTGCTGCAGTTGTCTTTCCAGTGTGGTTGTTTTAGGTACTTGCGCGCAACCATTCATCTTGAGGACTTTGTGGCCAAAATTCCAACACCCTTCTACATTCCCTTGGAAGGACCTCTTACCCAAAAAAAGGTATAAAAACAGCCCCTTTTGGGTGATTTAAACAGTATTAATTTTTAAATAATCAATTGAGACCCCTTGCCATTTGCAATAAAATTTTTATATGAGATAAAGAATTGATTTATTGCTTCATGCTGATAGTAAAATTAGTAATTCTAACCCCATCATTGATTCATTAAAGAATATCAGCAAAACCCCAGCTATTGTCCTCAGACCCTTTCAAACCATGAATTTCTGCAGGAATCTTAGAGTGCCTGCTTAAATTATTAATTGATCTCCTCCTTGCTTCTAGGCATAATTGCTTTGAGACAGCCAGTCCAGAAATTCCCCTTGAGTAAACCCCTTTTGAGTAATCACTTAGGACCTCACTGTCCCAAGGTTTGTACACAGTTCAAAAGAGCCCCTTGAAGAGAGGTTGTTTCAATAAAGATCCCCTTTTTTTATCAAATATGGCCCCTCTTCAAAAATATATTACACATAATTTCAACCAAAACAAAGTCCAAACTTTGCACTTGCTCTTATTATTTCAATATTCTTGAGCATTTTACATATTTTCTTGGAATTATTATTTTTACAAGACCAATATCACTTGCCAAGCAAACAGAATGCAAAAATCATGTTTTCAGTAAGCTAAAATGAATTAATTTCACAAAACTGATATTGAAAGCATTTTCAAAAATTAAATTTACTCAATTGGCGTCCATTGAATTCTTCAAAATTCTCTACCCAACAAAGATTCCCCAACAGATCTGGAAGCCTTAATTTAGCCCCCCAGGTCTTCAGTTAATGGCAACAGGAATTTTGGGGCCCAAAAAAACATCAAATGGAATTTTCTGTCACCACCAAAACTCCTTCAAACCTTCAAAAGGCTTCACCCCTCCCTGTGTTGGAGAATCACTCCAATTCGTGTGATTATAGTAAAACAATTCCTAAAATCATGCCAATGACGCTGTAAGACTCCATACAGTGCTATGCCGTGGCTGTTCTGTGGAGGGGAAAGGTGCTGTTTAGGCTGCCCTCCTGAGTGTTTCAAAAATATTTATATGTAACCAGGATCAAGGTCCAGAACCTGGTAAATGAGGAATGAGATCGTAAGGATAAAGATGATAGTAGTTTGGAAGCGATGGAACAGCACTATCTGAGCCAAGGTTATGTGGTTAAAACTTGGACAAAAGAAGCTAAAGTTTTTTTAAAGTTCAGAGAACAAACTTTTTGTCTGTGAACAATGCCCACAAGCTAATAACTCTGTTCTTCAGCAGAAGATTGGGAATGATCAACTCAAACCCAACCTACCTCCAGGTTCTCAATGAACCTGCCCAACTCTCTGCAATCAAGCGCTTGAAGGGTACCAGATAACTGAGGGTGGCTGTACAAGACAAAGCACTATGTTTTAAGAAGCTCTAAAATCAAACGGTAACCAATTTGAAGCAAGGACAACCTCAACAATTCTCAAGGAACTCAAGAGTAGGCTGGCAGAATGCAACTCCAAAAAAAAAGGGAGGTATAACACTCCAGGTCTTAAGCTTAATAAGACCTCTTCAATCAATTGTTATTGGCTCCAGAAAGATGATCAGGAAGGATCAAGACCAGTATGGTTTGAAAAAGGGATCAAGGAGTGGTATAACACACTCAAAAATTCCAACAGACAGAATTCTCTTCAACCAGAAACGCTATTTTTGGTGATAAGGATAAGGGTCACAAATGGACGGATCAAAAAAAAATTGATTATGGAGGCTCAAAGGTTCAAGGGGCATTCATGAGTATACCCTGGATGAGGATGAATTTACTTATGATTTACGGGGTGTACATACACACACACTCCCATGGATGATTAAGAAAGGTGGGGGATAGCCCCTCCTTTTATGGGCCATGGGTCCCTGTAGACTATTTACAAGAGATACTACATATAGAGCGGAAAACCATTTTTTTTTGAGGATGAATTTAACAAAAGGAAATGAATTAGCAGGGATGAAAAGGGACAGAAGCCTGTGCCAATGGTGGGCACAGGCTGGTGCAGGAGAGGTGATGGGCCGCGCAGACAGGCTGACTCCCCCGGGCCACTGCTGGCCCGCGGATGACCCTGCGGTCAGAATCCTTGAGGGGCCCGGGACACATCACCAACTGCGTGGGCAACAGAAGACTTGCGCGGGAAACCTGTGAGCAATGAGAGCTGTATTGGATTGGGGGTGGTGATTGTGGAGGATTTTGAGAGGGAAGGCGGGTCCAACAGATGACGGCTGCGGAGATATGAGGGTTGAGTCAGAGGATACAAATAATGATCAGAGGATACGGTTGAGGATGCAAAGGTTGGTTTGAAATGAACTGGGTTGGTTGTTGGTTGGTCATCAGATCTTTCACGTTTGGAGAATGGGGTGGAGATGAAGGTCAGATACATGGCTTGGCATAAGGTTTGATTGGTGCAAAGATTGAAGGAGTGAAATAAATTGGATGAAGGTTGAAGCTTGAGTTTCTTGAGAGGTGGATTTTCCGAGTGGAAGGTGACAAAGGATGATAGGAGGGCTGCTGGTTGGGGATTTTGTTGATTGGACGGTCAATGGTCATTGGGAGGAGGATCATTGGCGAATCTAGCCCTCTTCTTTGGGAGGGGGGAGGTTTGAAGGCTTGAGATGGGGGTATCAACTTGGAGGAGGTGGTGGTGATCTTGGATGGTGGTTGATGATGAGTGATGGTGGTGGATGTTGGTCATGAGGTCACCAATGACCAAAAGCGTTGCTTGCGGTTTTTGGTCAATGGTGGCAAGAGTGGGGAGCAAGATTGGGATGTTGATGGCCAATTGGGGGTGCCAGTTCCGGACAGAAACCTGCAAGCCGAGCCAGTCTTCATTTGTGCGTTCACCAAAAGGGTGGATAGCAGGGCAAAGCAAGGGTTAATTGAACATAGGACCAAGCACTTGGCACTGAGAGATCTTCCTAGACAACTAGGAGAAGGGAAGGCTGAGACTGGGAACTGCACTGAGAAGTCATTCCGAAAAAACGTTTTTTTTTTTGATGTAAATGGAGGCTATAAAAAAAATTCATAAAATTTTTACTTTTTCCATACTGGTCCAGAGGTGTCCCAGATTGTGCGGAGATCTTCCTAGACAACCAGGAGAAGGGAAGGCTGAGACTGGGAACTGCACTGAGAAGTCATTCCGAAAAAACGTTTTTTTTTTTGATGTAAATGGAGGCTATAAAAAAAATTCATAAAATTTTTACTTTTTCCATACTGGTCCAGAGGTGTCCCAGATTGTGCGCCAAAACGCCTTGTGGAATCATTCTAAAAAAAATAAATTTGCTCAAATCATGCCAATTTTGAAAATTGGCATGATTTTAGCCATTATTTTGGTTTTGCTCTTGCCTGGCTCATGAAGAAGATAACATGATTAACTATTATTTTTGCTATGAAAATTTTTTTTTCAATGAAAAAGTTAAGTGAAAAAAATTGAGTATTTTCATAAGAAATCAGATTTCGAATTCCCATCTCATCCTTTTTCTCGATAGCTTGATTTTTAGCTTCTTGTTTCAATTCTTCCATTAAAACAAGCTAGAAATGAAAAGAAATCTTGATGGTATCACTCAATAATGGATGAATGGAATTTTATTGCATCCACAAGAGCAAGTTTGTGTCATCTGTTCTGCAAATACTCTGTTCTGGCCCATACATGGAGACTAGTTTGGGAGTTTTTGCTGCTTTTCCACAAATGCTCTATGAATTCCTGTTGAGATGCTGATTGGGCTTCTTAGATATAAAACTCTGGAATGAATGGATACAAACCCATCAGAAGCAGTCTCTCCTTTCTCTGCTTAGAATGTTAGGGTCCAAGCTATTGAAGGGAATATCAAAGAATTTCTAAATGATTTCCAAAAATAATTTAAATTGGTCTATGAACAACCTCCACATTTAGAGTTTTGGAGCCAAAATCTGCTCTTATGAAGACTGCCACCCAAGGATTCTAAGTCTTGGTACTGAAAGCCTGAACAGCATTTTCAAGCAACAGATAAGGTCTTCAAAGCTAAATTCAAGCAAACCCTTGGTAACTGGACATGCAAAATGGCCCATCTTGTAATGGCCCACTTAGCTGAGTGGTTAAACAATCATTCATGAGTGTTGATTTCATTGGTTCAAATGCCATAGTGCACAACTAAATTTTGGATTCTAACATTGTAGAAAGAGTTTTAAGCCACACAGCACACCCTAAAAGGTGGAAAAAGACAAGATGAACAGAACTTACTTGTTTTGTGAAAGCTGCATGCACCCTGCACAGAGCAAGGGCAAGTGTTGGAGCCAAAATTTGCTTTCATGCAGACTGCCACCCAAGGAATAAAATTCTTGTTACTGAAAGCCTGAACAGCATTTTCAAAGGACACATCATGGCTTTTCAGCTAAATGCAAGAAAACCCTTGGTAAATGCACAGGCAAAATGGCCCATCTGGCAATGGCTCACTTATTTTAGTAGTTAAAGCATCATTCATGAATTTTGAGTTCATGGGTTCAAATCCCTCAGTGCACAACTAAATGTTGGATTCCAAGATAGAATTACTAATAAAAAAATACATGATTTATGAGGGAACTCAAGTGCTTCACATGATGACACTTTACCCTCTAAATTATGATCTGAAAATTCATTGGAGTTAATATCTATGATAATTAGAAGCCTTTTGGTTACAAAAAACCCTACAATGTGTCAGCTTGCTACTAATGTAGAGCAATCTGCAAAAGTAACAGAAAGAAAATAATAATAATAATAATAAAATTAACCTAAGAAGTAGTAGGGAAACCATAACAATTATTGCAAAAATGGATTCTCCACCCAAAATTGGGTAGGGTCACTCACTGACCCCACCCTTGAAATCCAACTCCTTATATTTTTAGATAATTAAGGAAAGAGGGACCAAAATACCATGGCACCACTATTGAAATTTTTTGCCAATTGAACATTTCTCACGTATTGTCACATATAGGTTTCACACCTAAAATTCAGTCAGAATTGAGGTGTTGTGTATATTTTAGCAGTTATAGATGGAAATGTGTTCTGTCACAATTCCCCCACGCAGCCGCGGCAGCCAATGCACCTGCGAGCAGCTGAGCTACAGATCTGTCACTCTGTCAAAGTTGTGTATGCAGCCCCGGGCCTCTGACAAGTACCCAGCCGCGGGACTATGGGTTGACAAAGTGACAGGCAGCCTGAGAAAGTTAGGTGCTGCGTAAAAATGCTACAACCCATACAGGTAAATTCTACATTTGTGATAAATGTTCGCGTGGATAGTAGATAGTCTAAAAGTACATAAATCTGTATAAAAATACTTAAATAACCTTTATAAGTATTTTTTATTAAATATAATTCAAAGTACCAAAAATTCAAAAATAAGGTAATGACTACTTCTAAAAATACATGAAAATACTTTAACATACTATTTTGAGAACTTCTAGACATGCATATTTTTTGTGACATACTAAGAAAACCTATGATGCAAAAATATTTCATGAATACCCATGAGTTAAATTTTTAAGTAATTATTTTAGTAAATAAACTGAATCATGAAAATAAGGAGTAAAATCAATATGATGACTTTACTCCAATTATTTCATACATCATGAGAACTCACCCAACTCCAGAATATCCGTAGGAATGTCTATTAAAAGAATTTTTAACTTACTGAAACATTTACTAAGGATAATTAATTAAATAATAAATAAAAAGGACAGATTAGTATTATTCATACGTCCAAATAACAAATATACAGTGGAATAATTCCCATACCCTGGGGAATTAGATACTACCCATGTTACAGCACCAAGAACAGGTGACAGGCTACCACAGGTTACCCTGATAGCCTCAATGTCTGTCCCTTTGAGCCCCTGTACCCCTCAGAAGGAAAATATTGGGACTCCAAAAGCTATAAATAAACAGCTGTTTGGAGGATATTGATACCATGAGACCCAGTTAAATTAAATATCCAGACATCATCCCAATTTAAAAAAATACTTATTAGAGATAAGTCAGTGATTTATGGCTTAGTTTTATTAATAATAAATGTTCTCAACCTCTTTTTATCAATTTAAAATCCTGAATAACTGTATAACCCCAGTATACAGGTTCAACCCATCATTGCACGTCCCAAACAGATACCCAAAGTATTTAACAATATACCAGTGAGTTTTATTATACTTTCTCTGTTGTGGAAGCTTGCTTAAAAAGCCCTGCCACTCCACCATTTATTTTATGTACATATTATCTTTGGGCAAAATATCCTCTAACCTAAAGGGCCCAAAGTAACCAGGCCTATGTTTTTTCATACTGAAATCCCTGAAGAGAGGTTTTAAAGATCCCCAATATAATTTTTGCCCCTCTATAAGAATATTTAATAATCAATTTATATATATTGATTTATAACAATAAGCCATAACCAAACCAATTAACCTTGTAATAAGCTTTATCCAAATATTTTAAGGATTTTTGCTGCATTTATTAAACCATATATTTATTATTTATTCTATCACCTCTGGTAGATAAAGGATATCAAGGTCCTTGGCATCTAGGAGGCTGACAATTGGGGTTCTGGCCAGGAAATATTCCATTTTATTATATTTAATACCATGGACCAGACATTTCACGTAAAATTAAACAAAAGATAAATTTATCTGACTTTTAAACCATGATTCATAATTAAATTCTTTTGCAGTGGATTTAAAAAACAATTCAGAATCAAGAATCTATTATTTAAATCTTTTAAAGATAATAAAAGAAGAATATATTAAAAATTATTAACCTACTGGTTGGGGAGCTTTAACTCAAGCTGAGCAACTTAATATCTCTTCTGCATGTAAACACTTAGATAAACTCCTTGAACAAGAATATCTTGAGAGGCGTATCAACTTTCAGGCCCTATTAAGGAAACATAAATCTTGAAATAAATAGCGTATAAATTACTTTTTGAAATATAAAATTAATTATACAACTTGTATTACCATATTATTTTTGTTAAAATAAGATTGATATATTTCAGTGACTAATAAAATAAACTTTTAAAATCAGCAAACCCTCCTATACCAGAAACCATCACCACTGAAACTGATTTATTGGATCAAGAAGTCCCAGATATCCCTGGACACCCTGAAAATGTTGATTGGAAGGGTGAAGACCTCATTGGGACACACCAAGACCCCATAGGATTACCTACTAAGGACCAATGTAATCCCAATGAAGTCTTGGTACCTTTGAATATCAACTTAAGTGAGTTTTAAATAAAACTTATCTTTATGGATTTTTTCTGTAGAAAGGAAAATACTGAAAAACATTTTATTCAAAAATGAATAGATGTAATACAAGAGCCTCAGGGAGAATTCCCTCCTATGGATCTTTGCCAGGAGCCCCCATTAACCGTGAGACCACCAATAATGACAACCATGAGGGGACTGCAACCAATGAATCAAGTGTTGATGGACAGGGAACAGCCCAAGTACCTCTTCCCTCTCCCAACCTAGAGCGGTGTAAGACTCCAAACGGTGCTAAGCCGTGGCAGTTCTGTGGAGGGGAAAGGTTCTGTTTAGGCTGCCCTCCTAGGAGTTACAATAATATTTAAATGTAACCGGAATCAAGGTCCAGAACCTTATGGATGAGAAATCAAAGTAAGGGAAGAGGATAAGAGTTGTTGGTAGCGATGGAAACAACACTATCTGAGGCAAGTTGGTTCAGGTAAAGACTTGAAAAAATAAGTCAAGGTTTGTTCAGAGTTCAATAGAACAAGGCAGTTGTAAGTAACAAGGCCCACAAGCTAATAACTCTGGTCGTCAGCAGCTGATTAGGAAAGATCAACTCAATCCCATCCAACCTCCAGGTTCTCAATGAACCTGCCCAACTCTCCGCAATCAAGCGCTTGAAGGGTACCTGATAACTGTGGGAGGCTGAACAAAAAAAAAGCAATTTGTTTATGAAGCTCTAGAAGCAAATCAACAACAAATTTGAGCAAGAATATCCCAACACTTCTCAAGGGACTCAAGAATAGCGTGGCAAAATTCAACCTTAAAGAAGAAGGGAGGTATAACACTCCAGGTTTTAAGCTTAATAAAACCTCTTCAATCAAACGTGATTGGCTCCAGAAAGATTATCAAGGAGAAATCAAGACCAGTATGGTCGGAAAAAGGGATCAGTGTGGTATAACACACTCAAGAATTCAGACAGACAGGAATTCTTCTTCAACCAGCAAGGCTATTGGTTGGTGATAAGGATCAAGGTCACAAGGGACAGAGTTTGAGTATGGAGGCTCAAAGGATCAAGGGGCAATCATAGATATACCCAGATAAATTGCTCAGATAAGTGGGGAAGGATGCCCACGGATAAGTTTGATTATTATGATGGTCTCATTGGATGCTAGGATTATGATGATAGGATCCTCTGATGCTGGGACAAAAGGAAGGGGAGAGCCCCTCCTTTTATAGACATGAGGCCCTGTATACTATGTACAAGAGATACTACAAATAGGTGCGGAAAAAATGAAAACATAAGAAAAAAAAGATGGGATGAGAGGAAAAAAAAAAGAAATGTTGCCGGCATCGAGAATGACCGCGGGCAACCAGATGGACACCCGCGACAGCGGTTGCGGGTGTTGAAAACGGCTGTCGTTGCCTGATTGGCGGCGACAGCAGGGTGAAGGTTCCAACGGCCGCGAGAGGTCGCTTGCGGTCGTTGGTTGGATCAGATGATGGGCAAGATGGATGATGATCTCCTCATCGGTCGGTATCGAGGGTGGAGCTCGGTGGTGATGAGGGCAATGGTGATGATGAGAGCGCGTGGGGGAGACAAGATGGGGAACTTGAGATCACAGGCCAGGATTTTTTTTTCATAGATCCCAAAGGGACCGTTGGAAGGTTGATGAGTGGTGGTAGTGGTAGGTTGATGAGTAAGTCATTGATCCGTTGGTGGTTGAGCATTGATCAAATGGATTGGTGATTGATGCCGATGAGTGGATCGGTGTTGAGTTGATGATCGAGGGCTAGGGGTAGGGTTGGATGATGGATGAGGTAGTTGTTGAGTAATCGTAACTTGAACTGATGAGCTCTCTTGATCTCCGATTTGAGTTGATGGCGTAGTTGGAAGTTTTCCTCTTCGAGGGCCAGGATGAGAATCTTGGAGAGATACTCAGCTTGGGGAGGGGAGATGGAGGGATGGAGGATGGATGGGATGAGGGGATTTTCAAAGGTGGTTCGATGATCGCTCGCGTTGCCAAAAGTCAGGGCCGCGAGAGCGACAAGCAGGAGTTGAACATAGAAGGGGGGGATCGAAGCGGAGAGACAGGCAAGAGGCCTGTCCTAGACCGCTAGGACAGGGAGAGGTTGAGAGATGGGGGGAAATGAAGGTACCCATAGGGGTACAACCGACAAAGATATTTTTTTTTTTTTTTTTTTTTTTTTTTGCTCCGTGGTGTCCCGGATTGGTCACCACATCTCTCCCCAACTTACAGACTGTCCCTAGTCTGCATCTAAAATTTGAAGGGATTAAAAAAAAAAAAGCAGGGAACAAAGAAATTGAAGCAAGATTGGCCATTTCTTGATCTTGATAGCAATTGAAGAGTTGAGGAAAATATCTTGATTCTTCCAAATGAGCCCTAGAAGCGGCAGGAATAGAACAAGGAGGGCGTCCCAGGTGCTCACATATGTGGCATACAGTAGAGTTTTACAACAAAAACGCAGCAAATGACCCTGGTGGTGCACAATTGGGAGGACTTACTTCTGGGATAAGTTGCCCATACAACAATGAAACTTCTTGACTTGATCAGCAGAGAACCTTCTGGCAAACCAAGTACCATCCAGCTCCTCCAAAACATAAGATCCACCTCTAACTTGATGAACCACTTGATAAGGGCCATTCCAACAATTAGAGAAAAGCTTGCCCCACTGGGTCTCCAAAGATCGATTATAAGCTAAAACTAGGTCACCAGGGTTCAGGGGCTCCCTGATTTGATTAGAGTGCTTGTCCTCCCAATACTGGACGGATTTTGCTCTGGACTCCATCATTGTTTGATAAGCTTCATCACGAACGTCTTCACTTTGCTCCAGTTGCTTGGATCTAGCAACTAACAGATCAGTGGTTGAGGACACCTCTTCCCAAGAGATACCCAAGAAAGATTCCATTTCCAGATCCAAAGGAAGGACTGCTCTTTGACCAAAGATGATTTCATAAGGTGAGTAGCCAGTAGTCCTTTTCGTTGAGATTCGATCAGAGAAGAGAACAAGAGGAAGGAATTTGCGACAATTCTTGCCACTTTCACCAGCCAGTTTAACAAGTGCAGCCTTCAAAGGGGCATGTCCTCGTTCCACCATGCCTTGGCCTTCAGGATAATAAGGAGTAGTAACTCTATTTTGTCCAGGAAGGGATTGGATAATTTCAGCAAGCTTGCCCACAAATTCAGAGCCACCATCAGTAGAGTAAGATCGAGCCAGGCCATAATGCATTGTCCAGGTCGCGTAGAGGAAAGCTGCCACTGATTCAGAGCTAAGGTTCTTAAGAAATTTTGCTTCAACCCATCCGGAAAAATCATCTCTAGCCACAATGAGATACTTAGCACCACCTGCCTTAATATGAACCACATCCATAGCAATCCTTCCAAAGACAGTGGACTCCCCAGTAGAATAACAAATTTCAGCTGGGCGCCTAAGATCATGTTTTTGACAAACTTCACAACTCTTGCACCATTGGGAGACGGATTTCTTCAAAGATGGCCACCAGAATTGTTTGGATAATCGTCGATAAGTTTTGGTTTCCCCACAATGACCAAGGCCTTCATGGAGACTTTCAAGGATAGAGTCTTGTTTAGAGGGAATAGTAACAACAATAAGAGCACAAGGATTGCCTCTCTTCATAAGTCTAGAACCTTGAACAAAAAAATTAGAAGACTTTTGTTTAAGAGATTGAAATTCCTTAGCAGAGAGATCAGGAGGTTTTTGAAGAGTTGAAAGGTACTGCTCTATTTTAAGCCAGAAGCCTTGTTGAAAGCCAGAATAATTTTGAGAAGAAAAAGAGAAAATAGGTTGGATTAAAGGTTCCTCTTCATTGAAATCGGTTCCAACATCAGATTTGTTGTCCCCAAGAGGTCGTTGAGATAAACCGTCAGGCATGGTGAAAGATTTTCCCGGCCTGTGAACAATATCAAAAGAGAAAAGCTGGATAAAGGCCACCCAACAAGTCATAGGAGCATTGGGAAGACTGGGAGCGTTGATCATTTCAATGATGGATCAAGCATCAACTTGCAATTCGAAATGTTGGCCCCAGAGAACAGTTTGAAGTTTCTTCATCATTCGAGCCACACCACAGAGTTCCAGTTTGGGCTGGGAATATCTAGATTCTACATCTGAAAACAAAAAAGATTCATAAAGAGCAGGATGGTCCCAACCATTTTCATCTTCCTGAGTAAGGACGGCCCCAACAGATTGATAACTAGAATCGACAGCCAGCTTGATCTTGCCAGCTCCAGGTCCATAAGAGATTTTTTTCAAAACTATGTCTTTACCAACTATCCTTTTGAGTAGCTGGAAAGCACATTCACAATCTTGGGTCCAAATCCATTCAGCATCTTTTCTGGTTAGACGACTCAAGGGTGCACAGATTTCGGATAAAGATGGGATAAAGATTCTAACATAAGTGACAACACCTAGAAACCCCCTAACTTCATTTGGATTGTTTGGGGTGGGCCAAGAGAGGATCTTGTTGACTTTGGCTGGTGCCATCCTTCTTCCTTCCTTGCAGACCACATGACCAACAATTTCCAGAGCAGGGACACAAACCGCCAGTTTGGATCCAGAGACAGTAAAGCCAGATTCCTCGATTCAAAACAGAATCCTCTCCAAGGTAGTAGCATATTCCCAGATAAAACAACGAATTCCTGAATGCCAAGGTAACAGCTCATTATCATAGTCAGATACTGGACCTTTAATTCCTCCATCGTCAATAAAGATACCAGCATGATCAGGGATTTCATCCTGAAGGATCCACATCATCTGAGCCTGATAGACTGCAACCGAGTTGGTGGCTCCTTGAGGCAATCGAGTAAGTTGAAATCAACCAAGAGGAGTATTGAAAGTAGTGAGAGGACGAGAAATAGGATGTAAGGATTGTTTGTCATAGACACCCATATTATCCCCTAGACCATAGCAAGCTCTTCCCGCGAAGGATTCATCAAATTCTTCAGTAGCAGGAGGGATACCAGAGTCTTTAATAGTAACTTTATTAAGAGGTTGGAGATCATGAACTATTCTAAGTTTACCATTACTCTTGAGGACACAGAAGACGGGGCTGGAGTAACTAGAAGTTGACTGTTCATACAGGCCAGTTCGAACTTCTTCCCAGACCAACTTGATGAACTGTTCAACTTTAGCAGCAGGGATAGGGATCTTTTTCTTTTGCCAAGGATCATGTTCAACTACAGGGATGATATAAGGGAGGCCATAGGATTCCCGCAAGAGACCTCTCTCTTCTTCACAGAAAGCAATAGATTTTTCCCTTAGAGATAAGACATTTTTTATTAAATTTAACTCATCAGGAAGAAGCCATCCATCTGGACCAAAGTTGACCACCTTCAGACGTTCTTCAGTGACCTGTCCATTAGGCACAAAGGGACCAGTAAGAGATTGAGGAAGGCCACAGTAAGGATCGCAAGATAGAGGAGGAGGCATAAGGGGAGGATTGAGGTTGAGAGGCATAGGCTGGTTGACTGGTTGGATCTTCTTAGCAACTGGTTTATACTTAGTGGCAAAAGAGAAAAGTTCTTGTTTCCTCCAAGAGTTGACCAGAGAGACTTGATTACAAAAGCTGAGTCCAAGTTCCAAAATCTTCCAAGTCCGATGTTCTGCAATATCCTTGAAGGGTGCCTTTTCCATAAAAGGAGAACCAGGAGATAATACGTTGCTCACATGTGTGGCACAAAGTAGGGTTTCGAAAATGACGGTAAAAAATTGCCCTGGCAGTGCACAATTGGGAGGACTTACTTGTACCCCAAATTGCCTCCACTGAAGCCCATATTCCTTCATACCAAAATCACCAAAAACGGAATTGCAATTAGGATCTAGTTTAGACTCATTGCGGAGATTCAAACCGGAACTGAGAGAAGATTGATCAGACTCAAAAGTAGAAGGAAAAGAAGACACAACAGATCCAGAGAGAGAAGGAGATGGAGGAGAAATATTTTTGGATTTTTCTATTTTGATATGTTTTTGTTTTTTAATATTCTTGAGCTCAGAAGAGAATGATGAAAGGAATGAAAAATAAGCCTGAGGGATGGGAGTTGAACCTTGAGTTGCAGTCTGAGGCTGAAAAGAACTACAACCATTAGTAGGATCAACTATTCCCCTAAAAAATGAGAGGAACTAGAGTTATCCTTCTGCTTCCCCTTAAAAGATGATTTGGGAGAATGACCAGGAAAATCTCTTTCCCAACAACCAGAATCCAAAGAACAAAGAGGAACTTCAATTTTCCTGCCATCAGCATCAGGGAGAAGAATTCTCTCCCCAACTTGATCAGAAAACATCAAGGTTGCACCAAAGTCCATTAAGAAGGGTTGTCCCAAGATCATAGGACTGTCCAAACGAGTGATCCAAAAGTGGCAGGTTCCAACAATATTTCGACCAATCCTGACCGGTAAATCTTCAGCAATACCAACCAGTTCACAAGCTTGATTTCCTATCCCATACACTGCAGAGTTGAAGCTGACCCTAGGACTAAGTTTGAGCTTGCAGGCCATAGCATCCGAGATTAAGTTAAGCTGAGATCCAGAATCCACAAGAGGAGAAACAGTTTTAGCTGAGTCACCAAGATAACAAGGAAGAAAGCCAAGGGGACAGGAATAAAGGTTGGAGTCTAAAGAAGGACTGGTTCCACCAGAGTCCTCCATTAAAGTGCCAGAGGAGACTTTGAGTTCTTCAGGGCCAATTTCCACACGTCAACAAGAGACCCATTTCTTCATTCCTTCAGCAACAGATGGAGAGATCGATAGGAGTTCAGCCACAGATAGATCAGGAATTTTGAGATCAGAAATTTTCTTCAATACTCCCTCCACAGCATTGGGGTGATCCTTGGAGATGCCCCTTTCAAATCAAACTTTGGGCTGGGTGGGGGGAGGAAGTTCAGGTGACGCAGAATCTAAGGTAGGATTAGAAGGTTGAGGTGAGGGAGAAGGATCAGGGTGATCTGGGAACCTTTCCATGAGTGTTTCCTTTTCCACCTCCATGTCTTCTACATCAGAGGAAGGAGACTCGAGTGATGATCAATGTTTAACAGGTTTTTGAAGGATTGAAGTTGGCAAGGAAGGAGCCTTATGAGGTTTAGGTTCCTCATGTTGTTTCCTGGCTGGATCAGATTGATAAGTAGTCCCAGCAAGACTAGAGGAAGAAATAGCTGGAGGATACCAAGGTTGGAGGGTACCACAGGATGATTGAAATTCAAAGGAAGCAAGAGATGCTTTCACAGGAGGTGATGGCTGGTAAGAGGCCACCACATGTCGGATAGGACAAGACGAGTCAAAAGGGATTAGGGCACCATTAGGGAGGAAGTAATTGTTTCCCCTCTGCTCTACCAATTTTTCCTTTAGGTCCTTCTGAAGTTCTTGGCATCGTCCGGTTCCATGGCCTTCCCTATGACAGTAGTAACAGACCAGAGTTGATTTGGGGACAGAAGAAGGAGTTTCAGGCATAGCTAGCGAGGAAATCTTTTGATCTATTTTGTTCTCAAAGGCTCTAAGTAACTTGGTGATTTCATCTATAGTAGTAGGTTCTTGATTGGAATTAGGATCTGCTTTAGGCCTACAATCTGCCTCCATTTTAATCATAATATTGTTTGACTCTTTAAAAGAAGGAGCATGGACTGGTTCAGTAGTTCTAGGCTTTTCAAAGGTAAGAGCAGTTTGACCTTTCATGACTTTATCCACAGTACTCCTAGGGTGAGAAAATCAGGGAGCTTGAAGCAATTATGCCTGGTGGTAATCTTGGATCCAGATTTGACCAGTTCTTCTTTAATCCTTTCCTGCACAGCCAAAGAAAAAGATTGGAAGAATTTTGCTCAAATTTTGTCCACTGTGTCAATGTGATTGTTTTGGATAAGATAGTTTTGAATGGGATCCCAAGACTTCCTAAAAATCTGATAGTCAGAGGCTGAAGAAATACCACCATTGGAGATCCACTGAGAAACCAGAGCATCCAAATCCTGCAGAGTAAACCTAGCCACATCTATTTTACCCCAGTATGCCAACATAGCCTTCCTGAGAAGCGTCCAGTTGTGGGATTCAAATCCCTTGAAAGACTCGATTACCTCCATAACTTCATCAGAGGAGATAAAGAATTGCAACTGATAAGCCATATCAAATTCACTAGCCCCATCCACTTCAGCAGCCATTTTGTAGGAGTCCAAGAATTGCTCGACATTTGTACCATTGAAGCCTAAGTTCTTGTTCTGAGGTTTGATCTTTACCATCTTAGGTCGGACAGGGGTGGTTGGAGTAGCGGAAGATGCCATATTGAATAACAGAGTTCCTAGGGGATCCAAAGAGCAGATTTCCAAAGTGGCTCACGAGTGTGGCAAGAGTAGGGTTTTGCCAAAAATGACAAGTATCTTTCCCAAGCGGTGCACAAATTGGGAGGACTTACTTCTAGGATAAGTTGCCTCCACGGATCAGATTTGAGAAGAGAGAAAAAAAAGAAAAGAAAAATCGGATTTCGAGGTTGATTTTAAATGTCTTGGGACTGTAAATCCCAAGGTTGCTGGTTCAATCCCGGCCCGGGGGACCAAATTTAAGACTCCAAACGGTGCTAAGCCGTGGCAGTTCTGTGGAGGGGAAAGGTGCTGTTTAGGCTGCCCTCCTAGGAGTTACAATAATATTTAAATGTAACCGGAATCAAGGTCCAGAACCTTATGGATGAGAAATCAAAGTAAGGGAAGAGGATAAGAGTTGTTGGTAGCGATGGAAACAACACTATCTGATGCAAGTTGATGCAGGTAAAGACTTGAACAAATAAGTCAAGGTTTGTTCAGAGTTCAATAGAACAAGGCAGTTGTAAGTAACAACGCCCACAAGCTAATAACTCTGGTCATCAGCAGCTGATTAGGAAAGATCAACTCAATCCCAACCAACCTCCAGGTTCTCAATGAACCTGCCCAACTCTCCGCAATCAAGCGCTTGAAGGGTACCAGATAACTGTGGGAGGCTGAACAAAACAAAAGCAATTTGTTTATGAAGCTCTAGAAGCAAATAAATAACGAATTTGAGCAAGAATATCCCAACACTTCTCAAGGGACTCAAGAATAGCGTGGCAAAATTCAACCTTAAAGAAAAAGGGAGGTATAACACTCCAGGTTTTAAGCTTAATAAAACCTCTTCAATCAAACGTGATTGGCTCCAGAAAGATGATCAAGGAGAAATAAAGACCAGTATGGTCGGAAAAAGGGATCAGAGTGGTATAACACACTCAAGAATTAAGACAGACAGGAATTCTTCTTCAACCAGCAAGGCTATTGGTTGGTGATAAGGATCAAGGTCACAAGGGACAGAGTTTGAGTATGGAGGCTCAAAGGATCAAGGGGCAATCATAGATATACCCGGATAAATTGCTCAGATAAGTGGGGAAGGATGCCCACGGATAATTTTGATTATGATGATAGTCTCATTGGATGCTAGGATGATGATGATAGGATCCTCTGATGCTTGGCCAAAAGGAAGAGGAGAGCCCCTCCTTTTATAGACATGAGGCCCTGTATACTATGTACAAGAGATACTACAAATAGGTGCGGAAAAAATGAAAACGTAAGAAAAAAAAAATGGGATGAGAGGAAAAAAAAAGAAATGTTGCCCGCATCAAGAATGACCGCGGGCAACCAGATGGACACCCGCGACAGCGGTCGCGGGTGTTGAAAACGGCTGTTGTTGCCTGATCGGCGGCGACAGCGGGGTGAAGGTTCCGACGGCCGCGAGCGGTCGCTTGCGGTCGTCGGTCGGATCAGATGATGGGCGAGATGGATGATGATCTCCTCGTCGGTCGGTATTGAGGGTGGAGCTTGGTGGTGATGAGGGCGATGGTGATGATGAGAGCGCGTGGGGGAGACGAGATGGGGAACTTGAGATCACAGGCCAGGATATTTTTTTCATAGATCCCAAAGGGACCGTTGGAAGGTTGATGAGTGGTGGTAGTGGTAGGTTGATGAGTAAGTCATTGATCCGTTGGTTGTTGAGCATCGATCGAATGGATTGGTGATTGATGCCAACAAGTGGATCGGTGTTGAGTTGATGATCGAGGGCTAGGGGTAGGGTTGGATGATGGATGAGGTAGTTGTTGAGTAATCGTAACTTGAACTGATGAGCTCTCTTGATCTCCGATTCGAGTTGATGGCGTAGTTGGAGGTTTTCCTCCTCGAGGGCCAGGATGCAAATCTTGGAGAGATACTCAGCTTGGGTAGGGGAGATGGAGGGATGGAGGATGGATGGGATGAGGGGATTGTCAAAGGTGGTTCAACAATCGCTCGCGTCGCCAAAATTCAGGGCCGCAAGAGCGACAAGCAGGAGTTGAACATAGAAGGGGGGTATCAAAGCGGAGAGACAGGCAAGAGGCCTGTCCTAGACCGCTAGGACAGGGAGAGGTTTAGAGATGGGGGGAAATGAAGGTACCCATAGGGGTACAACCAACAAAGTTTTTTTTTTTTTTTTTTTTGCTCCGTGGTGTCCCGGATTGGTCACCACAGCGGGAGAAGGTAGTAGAATTAAGCCCCCCTCCATTACAAGAAGATTCCCTGCTACCACCCCAGAAGAATCCGGTGAAGGAAGCCAGGATCAAAGACTTAGTCAGAGAGAACGTGAAATATTGGGAAGATTTCAAAGAAGCCCCAGCCAAAGAGGACATGGTATCTATAAAAAAGATAATATCCCAGGCAAAGGCTACACAGATAGCTCTTCAGAAAATGATTCCAAGGAAAGAGCTAGAATCCTACGTAGAAAAGTGGAATCCTTGGGATCAATTAGCCCAACTGAAAGGCAAAGGATCAAGAAAAAAGAGATATTCTTCCTATCCAAAGCCAAAGGTAAAAAAGGATTGGGATCAGATAATATGCTTAGCTCAAAAGTGGAAAAAGGTTTACAACAATTAGCCTCTAATTCTGAACCAAAACCAACCTCTGATGTAATTACTTTGTTTTCTAATGATATGCGCCATAATTTCAAGATTTTTTGTGGAAATTTGGACGTTGTTTATACCCCAATCAATAAATTAACCTCAGTAGTAGCCAAATCAATTAATAACCAAAAAAAAATGTAGGAATGGAAGATATTAAAGAACATACAGAACAATTATTGGAAACAATTAATCAAGGTAGAATCAGACATACTCAAACAATTGAGAATATGTCATCAGGTATCCAAGAAGATTTTATTATGTCTTTTTGACCATTGAAAGAAGAATTTTTAACCACCACTAACAGCTCCATTCTGTCCCTTAATGTCAAATTAGATCTGCTTAATAATAAAGTGGACCTTCAACCTAATCTGATCAAGAATGATCTTAGAGACTCAAAAGTCCGTCTGACCAACCCCTTTGGGAGTACCACAGAGGAACCAAAACCTCCCAGACAAACAACTACACCTTATGCACCACCCTTACTAAGAATGCATAGGAGTGAAACCTTCAGGGCTAGTCCTACTCCTGAGATGAAATAAGCCCTCAAACCTTTACCCCCAATTTCTGAATGGCCTAAGTTCTCTGGTGAAGGAGAATACAATCATATAAATTTCATTAAATTTATTGACTATACTATTAACTCTTATGACTTACCAGAAGCTATAGCTGTAGTCAGGCTGCCCAGACTATTTGAGGGAGTAGCTTTAGACTGGTTTATCAGTAAAAGAGAAGAAGTAGGATCCCTACCATGGAGTTCTTGCAAACATCTAATTAAAGAACAATTTGGTTCTAGAATGTGGAAAAGAAAAATGATGAAAAATTGCGAAAATTCCTCATTTGACCCCTCTAAGGATAATCCTCACAAATGGTACTTGGAACAAAACAGAATACTAGATTGCTTCTATCCAGATGCTGATAAGGAAGCAGTAAATGAAAGACTCCTCAGCTTGTGTCCTGGAAGTTGTAACCATAGTTTAAGATGCAGGATCATTATGGATGCTGACTTACCAACTCTAATCAATGTGTTAGAAGAAGTTGTAGACATGAATGGGTTAGACAAGAAGGTTCCTTCTAGAACTAAAGAGAACTTCAACATTAAAAAAACAGAGAAAAACCCCCACTGATAAATACCTCTGATAATAAGAAACCTAATGAGAACAGGGAGAAAGAGAGAATGCCTGGAACTTATTGGAATTGTAACAAGACAGGGCATATGAGACAAGACTTCCCATTACCAAAAAGAATGATAGCAGTCTTGGAAGGAGAGCAGGAGGTTGAAGGGAATCAAAACTATGAAGATATAGCTGATACTGAAGGATTGCTTTCTGAATGTGAATTGATCCTGACCAACCCTGTTAATGTTATAGAAGGAGATATAGGCACTTCTATAGAAATCAATAAATTCCATGGGGACTATTGTTTTCCCCAAAAATGGGATCCTACCATACTTCCGAGACATATTACAGATGTCAAACCGTTAACAGTTAAACCTATGAGTGGGAAAAGTTAAAACACTGGTCAAACTTTCTATGCAACAGGATTGTGTAAAGAAAGACCTATAAAGTTGTTACTGGATAGTGGAGCTTTCTGCTAATGTGTCTGTACTGAATTCTTAAACAAATGGGATCCCAATTATAAAGAACACCTTCTACTCATCTCAAAAGCCAAGTTTATCTCTTGCAACTCTACCATGAATGCTATTGGAGTATGGACTGCTCCTATAATATTACCCCATACTAAAGGATATTTGAGAATACAAGTTGAATTTGTGGTATTTCTCAACAAAATATGTGACTACCTGATAATAGGTAATGATACTTTATTTCTATATGGTATAGATGTGTTCCAGAGTAAAGGGAGATACTTTACAGTGGGTGGTAATTGGGACAATAAATTTAAGATATGCACCATCCAATCTAACTTCCCCTCTTCCACTTATCAAAAGCATTTAGAAGACTTTAATCAAGAATACTTCTCTCAAGCAGCTCTGAATAAGAAAATTTCTGAGGAACAGAAGAAAGATATATTGACAGTCTTCTTTTAGAACCAAAATGCTTTTTTTAATAAAGATCATCCCATTGGTGATAACAAAGGACATGAAATGGTATTAACATCAACTATTAAGCCTCCTTATCTTCCAAGCTTAAGAATAAACAAATCACATAGGGAACCTAACTTTGAAAGAGGAGATCAGATCTTGATATCCACTACCAACTTCAAAAATCTAGCAGGTAAAATAAATCTGAAACCAGGCTTTGTTGGACCATTTTTCATCAAAAAGATGCATGTCAAAAATGCTGTAGAAGTTATCTTGAGTGAAGAATTCCCAAGCAAACACCCAGTATTTCCTGTGAGCCTAGTAAAGCACTTTCAACCAAGAAGAGGTAGCAACCTCCCTCCACAATAATCCCAATAGAACCTGAACCTGTGAAAGAAAAAGGGAAATTCAGCAGGGTATTGAGAGACAAGAAAGAGAGAGTGCAAGGAAAAAATGTTAGACTATACTTAGTAAGATACAAAGGAGAATCTGCAGACAAATATAAATGAATACCAGAGAATAACATACTTGATGGACCAATAAATCTCAGAAACTAAAGAGCCAGAAAGAGGAACTGAAACAAACGTGGAATTAATTTTTTCCCAAAATGCTCCAGATTTTTTTCAGATATGGCCATATCTTGGAGTGGGGGGATGTCAGCTTGCTACTATTGCAGAGAAAGCTGCAAAAGTAACAGAAATAACATAAAAGCAATAATAACAAAATTAAACTTAGAAGGGGTAGGAAAACCAAAAATATTGCTGCAAAAATGGATTTTTTACCAAAAATCAGTTAAGGTCACTCACTGACCCCACCCTTGAAATCCAACTCCTTATATTTTTAAATAATTAAGGAAAGAAAGACCAAAATACTACGGCTCCACTATTGAGTTTTTGGACAATTAAATATTTTACACGTATTGTCACTTACAGTTTTCACACCTAAAATTCAGTCAGAATTGAGGTGTTGTGTATATTTTAGTTGTTACAGACAGAAATTTGTTCTTTCACAATTCTCAAATGCAGCCCCGGCAGCCAATGCACCCGCCCGCGGCTGAGCTACAGCTCTGTCACTCTGTCAAATTTGTGTACGCAGCCCTGGGCCTCTGACAAGTATGCAGCCGCGGGACTACAGGTTGACAAAGTGACAGGAGGCCTGAGAAAATTAGGTACCACGTAAACATGCTACAACCTGCCTGGGAAAATTCTACATCTGTAATAAATGTTCCTGTGGATAGAAAATAGTCTAAAATTACAAAAAATTATATAAAAAGTACTTAAATAACCTTTATACATATTTTTTATTAAATATAATTCAAAGTACCAAAAATGTTGAAAATAAGACAATGACTACTTATAAAAATATATTAAAATCCCTCAATTTACTATTATGAGAACTTCTATACATCAACATTTTTGTGACATACTAAGAAGACTTATGATGTAACAATATTACACAAATACCCATGACTTACATTTTTAAGTAATTTTTTTAGTAAATCAACTGAATCTTGGAAATAAGGAGTAAAATCAATATCATGACTTTACTCCAATGTCATGATATTGATTTGAGAACTCACCTGAATTCAGAATATCCGTAGGAATTTCTATCAAAATAGTTATTAACTTACTGGGAACCTTTACTCAGGATAATTAATTAAATAATAAATAAAAAGGACAAATTAGTGTTATTCACACATCCCAATATCAATGATAAAGTAGAATAATTCCCATACCCTGTGGAATTAGATGCTACCCGTTTTGCAGCACCAAGAACACGTGGAAGGCTACCACTGATTACCCTGCTAGCCTCAGTGTTTTTCCCTTGGAGCCCCTGTACCCCTCAGATGGACAATATTGGGACTCCAAGAGCTATAAATAAAGAGCTCTTTTGAGGATATTGATACCAAGAGACCCAGTTATATTTATATCCAGACACTGTGCCAAGGTAATCAAATACTTATAAGAGATCAGTAAGTGATTTATGGCTTATTCTGATTAATAATATACGTCCTCAACCTCTTTTTATCAATTTAAACTGATGAACAACCTAATAACCCCAGTATACAGGTTCAACCCATCAGTGCACATCCCAAACAGATACTCAAAAGATTTAATAATATACTTTTGATGTTTTAATCTACTTCAAACATATTTTCATCCCTGTTATTGTGTTCTTTTCTTTATTATTCATAAATTTCATATCTTGAGTGTTGTGCCCTGCCTGTCTCAGAATCTCCAGTTGTAGTTTGTTCAACTATCTTGTGTTTAGCTTTCACCTGTCTCATGTACCAGAAGTACCTATCACCACTCACTTTCAAGCAACCACTTGACTCTAACTAATTAAAAGATAGACAAGCATCTTCTGTCAACGTTGAAGACTTCAGACTTAACCACTTGGCCAGCTCCTTCCATTCAACTTTGATCACCAATATATCAATACCTGAAAAATGCACTGAAGATATCAACTCAACATTCTTCTGAATCAATCTATCAGTTCACTCAGTACTTACGTTGGTAGGATCAGTCAACTACAAAGCCTCAACTGCTTTGTTCTACTTAATCTCTTTAGAGGTCATTATCCGGCTTGTAGAACCATCAGTCTCTGTTTGTTTTTCCTTTCTACCTTTGGGTTTTGTTCTTCATTCAACTTGTGTTCAGAGTCTCTAACCATGCACTTTGATCTGAAATGAATCAGCCTGGTCTAGGTTTCCTAATTCATTAAATCTTTTACATGGTTAAAAGCTGAAGATTGATCATCCCAGCTCAACTGGCAGAAATCAAATTACTGAAACACCTGGACCAGGAGGAGGAGGAGAAGGAAATTTTAAGGCCTTGTCATTAAAGTCTCTCATCAAATCTTCCCCATTACTCCCAGAGATGAACTTTTCAATCTGGCCTAAAAAGATGGAACATTTGTTCAAGATGAGAGGAATTCTTGACCTTATAAATTCAAGCAATCCCTATGTAGAAATCCCTGATGATGACAAGATGGCTGGATAAATCATGTCAAAGCTAGATCCTGCTACTCATACAAATATCACCAGAGGAAGAAATCTCTAAACGTCCTTTTGAAGTTACTCAAGCTCCTGCGTCCAGGGTCTTTGACGGACTTCATCTGGACCTCATGTGACCCCTGAATCTAAAAAGCAAAGGTGGGATGCGCTTTGCACTTACCATTGTAGACAACAAGTCAGGCTATCTCTCTGCATTTCCGCTTCCTTCCAAGGATGCCCCCTCTGACTCCATCAAATTTGTCATCAAAAAAAAGCCAAGAAACTCCTCAGATATCCTTCCAAGGTCATCACTGACAGAGGAGGAGAATTTGTCAATACAGATCTCAAGCATTTCTTTAGGTCTAAATCAATACAACACATTATCAGTGAACCATACCACTCCCAGCACAATGGGAAGGCAGAACGAGCTAATTGTACCATCATGGAGTCAGTTTTCTTGGTGTTCAGTTCCACAACCATACTCAAAAACTATTGGCACATTTTCATTCAAAGATGCTGCTTTGCTCTCAATCAAATTCCTTCTGGAAAGGGTGGGGAAACGCCGTGGAAAATGCTCCAAAAGACCAACTTACCTGCAAACTATCTCCAACCAATAGGTACTCCCGTAATCTATCTACTAAGCAACTCCAAAATACCCTTGAAACTGAGTGAAAAGGGCAAAGAGGGGATCCTCCTAGGCTGTAATCCTTGCCTCTTTTCCTACAAAATCCTGTCCAGAAGTGGAACAATCATTGAGACAAAGCACTTCAAGTTCCTAAAAGACCAACAGATTGCCCGCTTTGAACTTCCTGCAAGCAAGCCGGAAGCCATGGGTACCACTCAATCCACTCAGAATGAGGGTCCCAAGGCCACAACTGACGCATCAGTTGTTGAACTCAAAGATTTCATCAAGCCTTCCATCAAATCCATAGCAGAGCCAGTCCCCTCGGAATCAGATAGCTTAGACTCCAAAGTACTGGAGATACTCAGACCTAATCTACGCAACCAAAGTCAACTCAAACCTCCCCAATGATACGGGTACTATCAATTGGACATACCAAAGAACATCCACAAAGCGCTCAATGATCCAACCTGGGTACCTCCCATCAACAAAGAACTTAACAAAATTGAGGAACTAAAGGTTTTGGAAGATGCCAACGAGTCAGAAGGCGCAAATCCCCTTGATACCACTTGGGCCTTCCAATGCAAACAAGATCTGCACACTGGTGATACCACCCTCAAGGCTTTTGTCTGCGTGCAGGGGTTTAAGCAAAGATATGGAATTGAATACTTTGACACCTTCGCTCCCACAGGTAAGGTGGCGTCTCTACCAGCACTACTGTGCTACTCTGTGGATAATAAACTTAATATTATTCAATTTGATGTAAAAGGGGCCTTTCTCCATGCTCTGTTGATCGAGGATGTGTTCATAAAGACTCCAGCAGGCTCAAAGCAAATGTCAAAATATCTCAAGCTGAAGAAATCACTGTACGGGTTGAAACAAGCGCCTCTGAACTGGTACAAGGCCTGAATTGAGTGGATCAAGACAAATGGTTTCAAGGAAAGTGACAGCAATCCATGTCTCTATCTCCATGAAGATCAAATCATGGCTCTCTTCTTTCATGTAGATGATTTAATTGTTGTAGGGAACACCAAAGACTTTAAGAGTTGGTTCCTCACAAAATTCAAGGATTCTTCAGCGCATAAGGTCAACAAACTACTTGGAATGAAGGTAGAGGTGACTTCTGACTCAATCAGTCTCTCACTACCCAATCACATCAAAAAAGGGCTGGAAGAACTGAATCTCCTAAATGCTAAACTGCTAAATAATCCATGTACCTCCGGACTCCAACTGAAGCCTGCAACAGCAGAGGAAATCAAAGCATTTGAAAAACTGGGTGAGAATTACAGATCTCCAATAGGTAGGTTGAACTTCATTGCTAACTTGGCAAGACCTGATATCAGCTTTGCCGTATCAAACCTTGCTTGCTTCTGCAAAGCACCAGGGATTACTCACTGGAAAGAGGTACTTCACGTGTGGCGGTACCTACTGAAGACAATCAATTACAAACTGGAATTTCAATGAAAGTCCATTTCAAATCACCTGGTTACCTACAGTGATGCAACCTGCGGCAATGATCCCGTCACCAGACTCTCCCAAACCGGTTTCATATCCCTCTTCAAGGGATGTCCAATCTACTGGACCAGCAGAAAACAAAGCAGCATGGCCTTGTCCTCCACCAAATCAGAATGTACTGCCCTCTCAGCAAGTCACCTCAAAGGATGTTGGCTTCAACACCTTATCACAGAAATCTGGAGGACATTGGATCTGGGACCTCCAATGCACCTTGTTGACAACAAAGGCCTTGTTGACAAAATTAAGAAGTTTGGTTGCAAATCACACGCCAAGTGCATAGAAATTAAACTCAAGAGCATCAGAAACAAATGGAACAATGGATTGATTAGCATAAAACTTATTTCCTGCCACAATATGCTGGCAGACAATCTGACCAAACCAGAAAATCCCTTTTCTGTACTCAGACTTACTAGGTATGTAGGGACCTGAGTTCTTTGAATGTTGAGTTGATCCAGCGTGTTGATGTTTTAATCTACTTCCAACATAGTGTCAGCCCTGTTATTGTTTTCTTTTCTTTATTATTCATACATTTCATATCTTGAGTGTTGTGCCCTGCCTGTCTCAGAATCTCCAGTTGTAGTTAGTTCAACTATCCTGTGTCTAGCTGTCACCTGTCTCACATACCAGAAGTACCTGTCACCGCTCACTTTCAAGCAACCACTTGACTCTAACTTAAAAGACAGATAAGCATCTTCTTTCAACGTTGAAGACTCCATACTTAACCACTTGGCCAGCTCCTTCCATCCAACTTCAATCACCAATCTATAAATACCTGAACACTGCACTGAAGATATCAACTCAACATTCTTCTGAATCAACCTATCAGTTCACTGAGTACTTACTTTGGTTGGATCAGTCAACTACAAATCCTCAACTGCTCTGTTCTACTTAATCTCTTTAGAGGTCATTATCTGGCTTGTAGAACCATCAGTCTCTGTTTTTTTTTCCTTTCTAACTTCTGGTTTTGTTCTTCATTCAACTTGTGTTCAGAGTCTCTAACCATGCACTTTGATCTGAAATGAATCAGCCTGGTCTAGGTTTCCTAATTCATTAAATCTGTTACATATACCAGTGAGTTTTATTATCCTTTCTCTGTTGTGGAAGCTTGGTTACAAAGCCCTGCCAATCCACCATGTATTTTATATACATATTATCTTTGGGCAAAATATCCTTTAAACTAAAGGGCCCAAAGTAACCAGGCATACGTGTTTTCATACTGAAATCCCTGAAGACAGGTGTTGAAGATCCCCAATATAATTGTGGCCCCTCTATAAAAATATTTAATAATCAATTTATCTATATTGATTTATAACAATAAAACATAACCAAACCAATTAACCTTGAAATAAGCTTTATCCAAATATTTTACGGATTTTTGCTGCATTTATTAAATAATATATTTATTATTTATTCTATCACCTCTGGTAGCTAAAGGATAGCAAGGGTCTTGGCATCCAGGAGGCTGACACAATGTATTTATTTCCTTTATTTGAATGATTTTATAGCTGCAAAAATGTGACAGTGGGTATGTTTTGATTCCTAAACATGTTTTTTCCTATGAATAATACTGCTGATTCTCATGATTTTTCATTTGAATTTTTTCCCTCTGTTTGACTGATTTTATAGCTTTAACAACGTGACATTGCCAATATGTTGTGATTACTCTGCTTTCCTTGTCTTGCAAACAGCTCTGCTACTGTTCCCAATTTTTTTATTGCTTTATAAAACCCAATCCTTATCTGCTTTCTATCTCCAAACATTACATGATTCAAAAAAATCTTGAAATTAACATGTTGAACAGTTAAGTTGGATTGAAAGATTTCAAGGAATTCATCCCAAGAGGGGGAAGGAGAGAGAAGAAATGAATTCTTTCGAGACTTGAATTATGCACCGACTTAGAGGTGATGCACGCACCTGGAATGAAACCTTCTCCGGTTTGATTCGCAAGTATTCCAATCACATGTTTCAACTGAAGAGATATTTAATTTGACTTTAATTAAAGGATTGTACTGTGCTCAAGCACTAATTATAAAAATCTATTTGAAGCAAAAAGGGATATGACATTGATGCACCAGGTCATCAAAGAAAAAGAAAGTTATCCATATTGCCAAAGGTGACACCATGAATCAAAGTTCCCGCTTACATCTCGACCACTGGTCGCCCGTAACGGAAGAAAAAAAGTCCTGAGCAAGCACCGCAAACATCACGTAACCAATTGTAATTTTGTTTTGAATGGGAAAAATATAACTGTTTGATTAAATTAATCGAAGTCAAATAAGAGAGATACGCTGACTCTCGCATATCAGCACGCATCATTGGCGTTCGCCTCATCTTCATGGAAAATTCAAACACGATTAGAAGTTGATTTTTTGAAAGTCTGCCTTCGAAAGGAAGTAAATAACTCGGCGAGGTGAAACGTCCCCAAAGAGGTATGATGATTGATTCCGCCGTGTTTCCTGTCGAAGACTGACCTGATGAACAAGGTTCAGTCCTTTTAGTCATTCTTTTTCAATTACGAATGTGGGGGGAGCTTTCGGATATCGATCGTTGCTACAATCCGTCGATTCAGTCGGGGTAAAAATTCGTTTCTGCGTTCAAGGACGAAGAAAAAATTGAATACTGACTCTGGATCCCTCGGATTTGATGGACACCGCGAGTCGATCGGTGTAACGGATTCAGTGAGAGTTAATTTTCTTTTGAGTTGACGGCGATAGAGGCAATAGCCAACCAATAACAAGAAACAAATAACCACCACCAATATTATGTCGATCAAAATTGCGATTTTTCTAGGGGTTAGATGAAAGGAGGTTGAAGATTTGCCGGATGAAACCTCGAGCAAAGCTTGCGGCCTGGCAAAGTTTGATTTGAAGTGATCCGGCATGATTTCTCGCCTTAGTTTCAAGGGAGCCATTTTGTGAATCGTTGCAGTATCCTGCGAGTGTGAGAACTAATTAGGAAGCGGATGATATGACTTGCGAAATCGCGGTCGTCATGGGAGATGGGAGGGTGATAAAGCAACTGCTCACCACTCCTAAAAGCTTCATCTGTAGCAAGCGTGAGATGGCCGGATATCAGTTGCTCAGTATGGGCGCTGAATGGACCACCAATCCAGCTGATTGGTCAGCCTGAATCGAAAGAAACCGCTCAGTTCATAGAAGTATATGCAGATTTGTTGAGTTTGGTGAAGAACTAAGGCAAGCGAGAAGGCTGACCATGAGCTCCTACAATCAAGCCCACTTACCCCTTCACAAAATGGCTGAGATAGCTGTTTGCCCGCTGGCAGATGAGGCAGTCAACCAACGTTGGCGCCTTTGTCATCTGGCTGGAAAAAGCCAGATGATTGCGAGCCTCTGGGCTATCTGGGCCATTGTCCTTACATCATCTTCCCTTGGTCTCGAGCAGTCTGGGATATCCCCGTCAAGTGCGTCTTACCTTAGATGCATAGTGCATCGCGAGCGCGTAATCCCGTATCTAGTTGGGGGTTTACCATGATTGGCAGCTATTCTTACAGCAGAGGCACATCAGTGCGAACGCAGGGATCTGCCTAAGATGCTTTCCTCATGGCCTGGGCGAACTGGCAAACTTGTGGTAGGAGTACAGAAAAAAAGATAGGTGCCGCGATTGCAGCCGATGCTTGACACGTGTCCAGAGCGGGAAAGGATATATATATATTACATTGAGATTACACTTACACAGGTGGAAGCGCGCGCAAAACTAACTTGTACCTAGAAAAACAAAAGGAAGTCCTGTCGGTGACATCGACATCTCATGCTGAATTACGTAGGTGGACGGGTCGACAACCATTGGGCAAGCTGCACCGATGGTGATTCTTAAAAAACCCGCAAATAATGAGCAGAGGACCGATGGGCTCTATCCATGGGTGCCCGCTATGGAAAATAGGACAGTCAAGGTCCTTATCAGGCCGGGCTGGCCCCCGGGCAGCCCGTACCCATTGGGTTCAAGGTCGGGTTCGGGCTAACACTTTGGGAGAGAAATAAAAAAAAAGCCCAGTAGGCCTAGTGGGCTGGGTTTGGTCAGTCAAAATGATGACAGGCTGCCTGCAGAGGTCCAATTAGACTGATTGGAATTGAGAAGATTGTTATTGGATGGTTCAAATGATCTTGGTAGACATGAAAAACATGTGAGGTCTTTTAGGGTGTGTTTGGCAACCTGGAGGTCTTGTAACTGTAACTATGGAAAAGTCCCTTGGGCCCTGCAGCCAAACTGTCACACTTTGAGCTGAAGGGTTATTGTCCTCCCACTCTGACATACTCTTTCCCTCAGTACCATCTACCTCATTCCATAAGCATGAAAGACAAGAAGCACAACATCAATGGTGCCTTCTGCTTATCAACTCTGGCTTGCATAACAACCTTCCATTCTTGGCAACTGACTCAGCAACCACTTGCAAACCTTGCAGTCAACTCTACCTTGGTCAACCATCCATTTGGGCTCCACCTTTTCACTCTGGGTATCAATAACCCCTGGGTTCCCATTTCAATTTGCATGCTCTTGCTAGTTTGCACTCACACTAGTCAAGTCATCTTAACTGTATAGTTTGCAAATGGACTAGTCCCTTACCCTGCATAAACTACACCTTCATATTTGCATTGCTTCTGACGTCATTCACTCATGTCTCAACCGTTACATCCCAATAAATTTGTCCCCTATTGTCTTGCACTTACGCTAAGACCTCAGGAACAATTCATACTGTGATTTCATTTTGTACTTGGTCCATGTCATTCATTGCCTCATCACTCAAAACTGTAGTCAACCATCCATCAGGTTGTATCTAGTCATTTTGGATTACCATATAAAGGCTACTCCGCTTGCCTGGTGGTTGTTTCCTCAGTTAGTTGATTTCTTACGTTCTTGCATTTGATAAATCCAGTCATCACATTGGGCTTGGATTTGGTTTCCTCCCATTGGAACATTCATCCCACTTGCTGTGTGCTAAGTTACTCCATCATAAGTTTTCACTTTGCAGTTAGACTTTGCTACCTTGCACTTGCCCTTGCACTCAGCTTTCCTTTTGCGCTCACAATCATCTAAGATTGCCATATAGTATGTGGGGTGGTTGTGTGACAGTAAATTAACTAACTCAACTTATCTATTGTAGCTTGCCAACCTATAATAGGTTTCTTTTACAATGTCACATACTCGCTCAACCAGGAATGCTTTCCTCACCCCTTACAATGATGATATCTATTGGGTAGGGAGATCCAGCATTTCTTGGACCAGAAAAACTTTAGATGCTTTCCCTTCTTCTAAATCTCCTTTGGTAGAACCTCTTGATGATCCCCTTGCTGCCTCTTGGGAAGAAGTGGACCCTCTTGAAGAAATCAAAGACTATTCCAATGAAACATCAACTCTTGGTAGATTGTGGGCTTGCAGTAATGTTCCCAAACCCAGCGCTTTGACCTTACCCACAATTCTGATCCAGGCTATTAAACAAACTGCCTTGCAATCTGGTCCAAGTTGTTCTATGTTTTGCACTCCGGGCATGAAACAGCCTGATCATTTTACTGGGGAACATCCTCATAAGCTTAGATCCTACCTACAGTCCTGCAAAATCATCTTCTCAAGCAATCCTTACAATTTACCTACTGATAGACCTAGAGTTATGTATGCGTCTTCCTTCCTTGGTGGAAGAGCCTTGCAGTGGTTCAAACCTTAGCTCAAACTATTAGAAAACACTAGCCGCACTTGAATTCTCAACAATTGGGACAAGTTTGAGCAACATTTGTTCACCCTGTTTGGCAACCCTAATCAAGTTTGAAAGGCCAAATACAAAATCAATAATATGATCATGAAGGAAAACAGTAGGGCCTCTGTTTATATTTCCAATTTTTGATCTCTGCAATCTTGCATCCAATGGAAAAAGGCAGCCCTTTTATTTCAGTTTTGAAAAGGCTTACCTGCACGCCTAATCAAACAACTCGCAGTTGGGGGACATAAGACAACCTCCCTTCAGCAGTTAATTTACTGGGTGATTGAGCTTGATAATTTTTATCACAACAAGAAACGCTCTCAACAAAAGAAGCATGGACCTTCAAATTTGACTCCAAAGATTGACAAATCCTTGAATAAATCTTTGAAGAATCCAAAGAAATCCAGACCAAATCCAACCTGGCATTCCAACCCAAAAGGAAAACCAATTGCCAAAAATCTGAAGTTCCAAGATAAAGAAATTTGGATGATCTGGAATGAGGAACGGTTAAGGAGGGAAAAAAATGGGTTATGTATGTACTGTGGAGGTAAAAATCATGTCAATAGTTGTGCATAGCCGCTTGCGCGTGAAGCGGCTAAACAGTCAAAAAATTAGCTTGTAGTTTTCCTGACACTTGCAAGGAAGGCTACACATTATCTAAATTACAGCAAGTCAATCTTTACACTTGCGAGTCACTAGGTTCTCCAAGTTCAAGATTTGTCCTTTTCCATTCCAACAACTCTCCTTATTGAGTTTTACTTGATTCTGGCACTAATGTTTCTTTTAGATTGAATCTTTTGCCACTTCCAAAAAACTTAAGCGTTCTGAGATAGATAAGTTCCCTATCTATTTAGTAAGTAGTGCCACTGAGCCATCTTATTGGGTTTCCCAAAAGGTAAAATGGACCTTTGCATTTTCCAATTTCCCCAGCTTTGAATGGGATTTATCCTGGAATGGATGAAACCATTCTAGGCCATGATTTCCTATCCTGGAATTGATGATACCATTCTAGGCCATGATTTCCTATTCCACTGGAATTGGGATGTGAATTGGCAAGAAGGAGTAATTAAACTTCAAACCTTGCCACCCCAGGAAACTAACCCTTCCGTCAAACAGGAATTAAACATCCTACCTGACACTGTCATTGAGTTGGATGACACTTTTATGCCAGGATATTTGCAATATCCTGACCTTCATTCCCAAGTTGCCTCTTCAGATTTAGGAGTGATTGCTTATTTGTCCAACTTGCCTCTTCCTTGTTTCTTTTAAGAGAAGCAGGCACCAACCAAACAGTGTATTTTGAGCCCCCTAATCCTCTTGCATAATGCAAGCACTTCAAATCCCATGCTCAAAGATGAAAGGTTTGAAGATTTAGAAATAATTTGAGAGTCTTTAACGTCTTTTTATCATGACTTTGCTGACATCTTTTCAGCTGTAAAGTCAGATAAACTTCCTCCATTTCATTCTTGCAATCATAAGTTCAAACTTACTGGCCCACCACCGGCACCCTGACCAGTCTACTCTCTCTCAAAGCAGGAATTGACTGCGCTTCAAGAATACATTGTGGGAAATGTATTGAAAGGATTTCTTCAACCAACCAATTCAAACACCGGGTTGCCCATCATATTTAATCCAAAGAAGGATGGTGGACTTTGCCTTTGTTTTGACTATAGGAAACTGAACCAGGTAACCGGGAAGAATGCCTACCCAGTAACTCCTATGTTGCACCTCCTCACTCTATTCCATGGAGCTGCTTATTTTTCAGCCTCCTGGATGACAAGACCCTTGCTATCCTTTGGCTACCAGAGGTGATAGAATAAATAATAAATATATTATTTAATAGATGCAGCAAAAATCCATAAAATATTTGGATAAAGCTTATTGCAAGGTTAGTTGGTTTGGTTATTGTTTATTGTTATAAATCAATAAAGATAAATTGATTATTAAATATTTTTATAGAGGGGTGACAATTATATTAGGGATATTTAACACCTCTCTTCAGGTATTTCAGTATAAAAAAATGTAGGCCTGGTTACTTTGGGCCCTTTAGTTTAAAGGATATTTTGCTCAAGGATAATATGTATATAACATACATGGTGGAGTGGCAGGGCTTTGTAACCAAGCTGCTACGACAGAGAAAGGATAAGAAAACTCACTGGTATATTATTAAATCTTTTGGGTATCTGTTTGGGATGTGCACTGATGGGTTGAACCTGTATACTGGGGTTATAAGGTTGTTCAGCAGTTTAAATTGATAGAAAGAGGTTGAGGTTGGATATTATTAATCAGACTAAGCCATAAATCACTTACTTATCTCTTATAAGTATTTGATTACCATGGAATGGTGTCTGGATATAAATATAACTGGGTCTCTGGGTATCAATATTGTCAGAAGAGCTCTTTATTTATAGCTTTTGGAGTCCCAATATTGTCCTTCTGAGGGGTACAGGGGCTCAAAGGGACGGACACTGAGGCTAGCAGCGTAACAAGTGGTAGCCTGTCAACTGTTCTTGGTGCTATAACACAGGTAGCATCTAATTTCACAAGGTATGGGAATTATTATACTTTATAATTGCTATTTGGAGGTGTGAATAAAACTAATCTGTCCTTTTTATTTTTTATTTAATTAATTATCATTGGTAAATGGTCCCAGTAAGTCAATAATTATTTCAATAGACATTCCTATGGATATTCTGACTTCAGGTGAGTTCTCATTATGTATTAAATGATTGGAGTAAAGTCATGAGATTGATTTTACTCCTTATCTTCAAGATTCAGTTGATTTACTAAAATAATTACTTAAAAATGTAATTAATGGGTATTCATGTTATATTTTTACATCATAAGTCTTCTTAGTATTTCAAAAAAATATTGATGTCTGAAGTTCTCATCATAGTATATTGAAGTATTTTAATATATCTTTAGAAGTAGTCATTGTCTTATTTTTGACATTTTTGGTACTTTGAATTATATTTAATAAAAAATATGTATAAAGGTTATTCAAGTATTTTTATATAATTTTATGTACTTTTAGACTATCTCCTATCAAAAGGAACATTCATTACATCTTTAGAATGTTCCCATTTAGGCTGTAGCATGTTTATGCGGTACCTAAGTTTCTCAGGCGGCCTGTCACTTTGTGAACCCATAGTCCCGCGGCTGCGTACTTGTCAGAGGCCTGGGGCTGCCTACAAGACTTTGAAAGAGTGACAAAGCTGTAGCTCAGCCGCGCGCGGGTGCATTGGTTGCGGCGGCCGCATGCAGGAATTGTGAAAGAACACATTTCCCTCTGTGACCACTCCTAAAATATACACAACAGCTCAATTCTGACTGAGTTTTAGGTTTGAAACCTATACGTGACAATACATCTGAAAAATGTAATTGGCCAAAAAGTTCAATAGTGGTGCCGTGGTACTTTGGTCTTTCTTTCCTTAATTATTTAAAAATACAAGGAGTTGGGTTTCAAGGGTGGGCTCCGTGGGTAACCCTACCCAATTTTGGATGGAGAATCCATTTTTTCTATAATTATTTTGGATTTCCACCTCCTTCTAAGGTTAATTTTCTTATTATCATTTTTATGTTATTTCTGTTACTTTTCCAGCGTGCTCTGCAATAGTAGCAAGCTGACATTATTTCTCAAAGTTAGACCTTTGAGGCCCCTATAAACCAGTTTTCCTTGCAAAAGGTCATGAGAATTTGAAGGCAATGAGAAAGTTTTTATGGCAGTTATGAGTATAATGTCATGCCCTTTGGCCTCTGCAATGCTTCTTCCACTTTTCAACATTTTGTCAATTACATTTTTTTGACCACGTAGAGAAATATCTCATGGTGTATCTTGAAAATATACAGGTATTGTAAAAAACTCTTGGGGATCACATTGCCAATGTGAAAGAGGTTCTGCAGAGACTTTGCAAGAATGACCTGTTTGCAAAAGCCTCTAAGTGCAAATTTCATAACCCTTCTCTTCAGTTTTTAGGTGTCATAGTCTTGCAGCAAGGACTATTGATGGATCCAGCCAAGAGCCAGCACATATTGGAATGGCCCCCACCTTTCTCTGTTAAATCCCTTCAAGCTTTTCTTGGTTTCAGTAATTTTTACAGGAGGTTTATTGAGCATCATGCCAAGAAAACTGTGAACCTTACTAACCTTCTTCAAATAGACACTCATTTTTTTTTCAAAGAACAAGCCACTTTGGAATTCAAAGCTCTGAAAAAAGCATTTACAACTGCTCCAATACTTGCTCACTTTAACTAGTTAGCTTGCATTATTTTAGAAACAGATGCAAGCAACTATGCAATTGCAGGAGTAATCTTGCAGTTTTCCTCCTCTTCTTCTCTTTTTCATCCTGTAGCTTTTGATTCTAACAAATTGCTTGCTGCAGAGCTTAATTAAGAGATTCATGACAAGGAACTTCTTGCAATTGTTTTTTTCTTGAAAAAATGGCGTTCATACCTTTAGAGTCTTCTGGAACCTTTTGAATTCTTAACTGATCACAATTCTTTGAAACATTTCATGAGCTCAAAATTCCTTACAAGCAGACAGGCAAATTGGGCCAAATACCTCTCCAAGTTCAACTTTACAATCACGTACCATCCTGGGGAAACAAGAATTAGTCCCTGATGCTTCGTCATGTTGGGACAAAGTTTACCCAGGAGGTCGGAGCACCTTTTCCAAAAACAATCCTGAAAACTTTAGGACACTTTTCTCAACCCAGTCTGCCAAACTCAGTTTGATTATCACTCACCTTTGAGATCTAGCTTCAAAACTACGAAAAGCTAAACTCAACAACCTCAAGTGTAGCAAACTTTGCAAGAATGCAAACTTATTAGATAGTCATTATAGTATTGAAAAAAATGATTATTTAGTTTATAAAAATTGAATAGTAGTACCAGATAATCCTTGCATTAAGTTAGATGTATTTGAGTGAAGGCATGATTTGCCGCTTGCTGGTCATTATGGGCAGGATAAAACCTACAAATTGATCTCACAAGACTTCTATTGGCCTGGTATGACCAATGAAGTAACAGAATATGTTAAAACATGCTATGATTGCAATTGGAACAAGTCCTTGAAACACCGGAAGTATGGTCTGCTTCAGCCACTTCCAATTCCGCTGATTCCTTGGCACTTTCTCTCTATGGAATTCATTTTGCAATTAACTATTTCTAGTGTTTATGATGATATTTTAGTAGTAATAGATTGCTTCTCAAACATGGCTTTATTTCTTTGCAGTAATATGATGGCCTATTCTGAAGACTTAGCTAGTTTATTTATAGAATATGTATTCTCAAAACATGGTCTCCCTGATAATATAATTAGTGATTATGGATCTTTTTTTGTCTCTAGCTTCTGGGTCTTGCTTTGTCAACATTTGAAGATCACTTGCAATCTATCAATGGCTTACCACCTGGAAATGGATGGGAAAACTGAGCTGGTCAATCAGATACTCAAACAGTATCTTTGAATTTATGTCTCCTACCAACAGGAAAACTGGTCCAAATGGCTCCCATTAGCCAAATTTGCCTACAACAACTCCACTCATTCCTCCACCAAACAGTTGCCCTTCCAGAATATTTATGGTAGAAATCCAACCTTCTCCTACCTTCACGTAGCACCTTTTCAACCTTCTACCAATTACCTTAACCACATCCAATCCCTTCAATTGCAACTTTGAACCAACCTCAAAGCAGCAAACCAGCGCTACAAGGAACAAGCAGATTTACTTTGAACTTTGGCCTCAACCTTTGCAGTAGGAGATTGGGTATGGCTTGATGCTTGCAATATTTGAAGTACTCGCCCAACTTGTAAACTCTCTGAAGAAAAGCTTTGCCCCTTCAAAGTCAAATCAATTTTCTCCCCTAAAGCCTTTAAACCTACCTTACCTGCAAAATGGAAAGATATCCACCTGGTCATTCACCTGCCTCTCCTAGAGCCTGCTTGAGTACTATATCTGGGCAAGACTAATGCCCCTTCTGAACCTGTCAGAGTCTACAATCAGTTAGAGTGGGAAGTAAGCTGCATCCTGGATTACAGGTTACAATAACTTGTCAAATGGACTGGTTTCCAGTGCAATGAAGATTGCACCTCATGGGAACCAGTCCATCACCTTTGCAACTCTCCCAATTTGATTCAAGACTTCCATGTGAGTTACCCTTGCAATACTTGCCAATTTTAGCTCCCATTCCATTCCATTTCTTCCATCTTATTCCATTTCTTCCATGCCATTCCACACTTCCATCCCATTCCTTCCCATTAATCTCATCCCATTTCCTTATTTCATTTCCTTTCCCTTTCTCATAACCATCCCCTTCTTTCTTTTCACAAATTTTATCCTTTCTAGTTTTATTTTGAAATCAAAATCCTTTTTTCCTTAAAGAAAAAAAATATATATAATAATAACATAATAAAAATATACATTTCTAAAAATTATCCTTTATTTCTCTTTCCCCTTCCTCCCAATTCTCATTCAATTCCTCTCCATCCACCTTATTTCTTCCAAATCTTTGTCATCTACCAAAGAAGACAATATTTGCAAGATCATCACTTATGTCACCAGATTTCTTTTGAAGGTTTGCTGGCACTTCACAGTTCAAACCCTCTTTGGTCAGGTATTCCATCCACCTTCCTCCATGAGTTCCTTGTGAGCTCTCTTCTTTTTGCCCCTTGAAGAACCTTCTCCCACATTGCCAGTCAATTTTCTTGAATTTGTTTTGATTGGCCCTTTGACTTGCACTTGGTTCCCCTCATTTTGGCCTTCCACCTCATCTCATTCCATTCCATCCCTTTGCTCCACCTCCTGTTCAATTCCACTCCTTCCTTGTATTCTGTTTCCTTCCTCTTCATTTTCCTCCCTTTGCTCCGGTTCCACGTCCCCTTCAGCCATTCCTTCTTTCCTTGCCTCTTTGATTGTCTGTTTTTCCTTGGTTCACACTTCACTTTGCACCTCACTTCGCTATTCCAACCCAATCAACCCAGTGCATGGCGGTGGTGGCGGTGGCGTATTGGTGGTATATCATTGGAATTGAAATCAAAAAAGATTATATCAGTTCCATTTCTATTTCCTTTATTTTTTACTTATTGTTAGTCTCTAAGCCTTGACTTACCAGGGTTCTGAATACCTAAGAACTCAATCTCCTGAACTTGCGGTATATGATAATTGACTCGTGGCACAGACCTTTGACCTTGAACCTCCCTTTGGGATGCTTCTGGGACATCTACAAGCGGCTTGCTACTTAAAGGGAATGTGCAAGCAACCTTGCGCAAACAGCATTGTTTGCACTTGTCTTGGATACCTTGCATGGCTGTCCTAGGGACACATTGCTTGTTTTGTTGGATGCAGTTTTTGCAACGGTGGAATGACAATGACAAAATAATTAATTATGAATCTATTTAAAGCCAAGAAGTAATGATTAATGGGTATACAGTAATTGTAAAAACTTTGGAATTGATGGGAAAACTGTCTGAAAGCTTGCAGGAGCTCTCATCTTTATACCCAGGCAACTTTCACGCTTTGAGCTTAAGGTTTGTTGTGTTAAAATATGTATTCACTTGCGCGTGTGCTACGTATAAGTGTAATCCAAATGCAATGCACATGTGGGCCTCTGCGGCCCGATGGACACACACACAGACCATATGGGCCTGTGTGGATATCACGGATTTGGGGGAACTCTCCTCAAGACTCCTGAGACAGGCCTATTGGTACACGGGCCCTATTGGTCCCAGAGGGGCATATGGGAAAATACAGCCAGATGGGCTTGTATGGGCATAATTGGTCCCAAAATTTATTTTGGACATACCTTTCCAGACAGGCTGGCCCACCAAAGTATTTTAAACTCATGTTTGGGGCTTGGGGCAGCCCAATGGGGCCACCCCCCATGTTGCAGCCCATTTGGGGCTGCTGTCTGTGTGGCGGCCCGCTTGGGGCCGCTTGTATCCCTTGATTTGGACCATGCGGGGACCAACAGCCCGCAAGGGGATGTTGCGGCCGCCGAGGGATCCCACGTGGCGCAACGCCGCTGAAGCCTGGCCAGTTGCAACCGGCGGTCAGCGCCGCCAGAGCAGAAGCCAGCGGCCCCGGCTCCCCTCCCTCCCCTTGCTCACCATTGCAAGAGGGAAGGAGACGGCTGGCTGGGTTGAACCAGCCAGCGACTGGCCGCAGGAGGGTGACCAGTCAGGGTGAGGGGGATTTCATCACCCCCTTTCCCAAGAGGATGCCTGGGCTGGTTGCAGCAAGGCAATGGGCGGTGGGGGGGATTTGATCACCCATCCACCATCAAATCAACATGGGTCCAAGGGGCTCTCTCCCCCCTTCCTTTACCAAGGGGGAGGAGCAAAGGAATGGAGGGGATTTCACCACCCCCCCAGCCCACTTACCCATGACAAAGTCCTGGGGTATTGACATCCAGGGCCCCTGGTAGGGGGATTTTACCATCCCCTCCAGGTATTTGTGAGAAAGAGGGGGGGGGAAGGCATTTCTGCCGGTCAAATCCCCCTCAGGTGAGTCTGAGACCGGGCCCAGGTGTGTTCTGGGTCCCACCTGGCCATTTGTATGGCCAGGGGCTGGTTGCATGAGGCAACCAGCCAGCATGTGAGGTAACAGGGATGGTTGTAAAAGACAACTGGACAGGGGATTGAACAGTAAAGGGGCTGGTCCAACCCCATAATGATGGAAACACCAGAAGTGACCGGAATAGGCTGGTTGTAATGGTACAGGGACTGATGCCATGCGGACTTATGTAGCCCAAACCAAGTAACAAGGCCAGTAGAGCCTGTAGAGTTCTTTTGGGGCGGAAAATTTGCCTTTTGGCTTCTTGTATCATGGGCTCACAAGAGGCCAATCTTTTGTACTTAAGGAGCTCTTCTCCCTGCTGTTTTCTATCATCCATTAATCATCCAATCAAATTCATCACTGATATCATCCAACATATTGCCCCATCGTGAGAGCCCATGAGCAATTATTGAAACCAGGTGTCCAGCATTTCTTTTGCTTTAAATACTGCTCATTTGCCTAAGCTAATTGCTGGCCATAATTATAACATTTTGTCCTCCCACTTTGAAATAGGCTTTCCCTTGGTACCATCTACCTCAGTCCATAAGAGTGACAAACTATAAGCACAAAATCAATGGTGCCTTCTACTTATCAACTCTGGCTTGCATAACAACCGTCCATTCTTGGAAACTAAATCAGCATCCACTTGAAAAACTTGCAGTCAACTCTACCTTGGTCAACCATCCATTTGGGCTCCCCCTTTTCACCCTGGGTATCAACAACCCTTGGATTCCCATTTCCAGCCACATGCTCTTGCTTGTTTGCACTCACACTAGTCAAGCCATCTTAACTGTATAGTTTGCAAATGGACTAGTCCCTTACCCTGCATAAACTACACCTTCATATTTGCATTTCTTTTGACGTCATTCTCTCATGTCTCACCGTTACATCCCAATATATTTGTCCGCTATTGTCTTGAACTTAGGCTAAGACCTTGCAAACAATTCATACTGTTATTTCATTTTGCACTCCTTCCATTTCATTCATTGCCTCATTGCTTGAAACTGTAGTCAACCATCCATCAGGTTGTATCTAGTCATTTTGGATTGCCTTATAAAGGCTACTCAGCTTGCCTGGGGGTTGTTTCCTCAGTTAGTTAACTTCATACATTCTTGCATTTGCTAAATCCAGTCATCACATTGGGCTTGGGTTTGGTTTCCTCCCATCCAAACATTAATCCTTCTTGCTGTGTGTTACCTTACTCCACCATAAGTTTGCAGTTTGCAGTTAGCCTTTTCTACCTTGCACTTGACCTTGCACTCAGCTTTCCCTGCGCTCACAATCATCTAAGATTGCCCTATAGTACGTGGGGTGGTTGTGTGACAAAAACATCCCATGAGTTTGTAACTGTAGCCTTTAAGAATGGGGGGGATGATAATTCTTTTCTTTTTTTATAAAGTGCTGTTTATTTCACATATTTCACTATGATGTGAGAGTAAGGAAATAGGTGATCTTGATACAAGTTTAACTGTAAACATTACATATTTAGTGTGGGCTAATTTTTGACTTAGATTGATGAGTTGATAGTCTGTATTTTTTTTGATTCTTAGACCATTTTTGAAGTCCACTATTATTTGGGTAACACATATTGAAATTGAATGCTCCATCTATAGTAAAAGGGGCCACAAAATAATGGGTTTCAAAATATGAAAGGGGTGGGAATGGACAGCCAATGTAGAAGGGGTAGTGGCCAGAGGTGGGTCTTCTAAGATTTGAAAACAAGACTCACATAAGCGTTGCAGGGGTGGTATTAAGCTTCCAGGTGATGGTTACTGCCAGGCCATCAATGCCCAATGAATGGTAATGGTTGATGGTGGTGGATCATGATGATCAAAGGTATGGGGTAAGGGAATAGGTATGGCTCAAAATGTGTCTGGTTTTTTGGAATAGGTATAGGTTATTGGAATAGGTATTGAATACTTGTTGGCTTGCTACAATGTACAGAGAAACCTGTCAAAGTACCAAAATAATGAAAAAAAGAATAAAAAAAAATTAAGGGAAAAATAAGGAAATAGTGGGAAAACACCAAGTATTATTGAAGATTTGGATTTGACACCCCAAATTAGGTAGGGTCACTCACTTACCTTAACCTTGAATTCTCACTCTTTAATATTTTAAATAATTCAATAAAAATTTACCCAAAAATCACAGAACCACCAGTGTGATTTTTGACCATTTTAATATTTCACGTTTAGTTTCACATATAGATTTCACAAACAAAATTCAATCAGAATTGAGGTGTTGTGTATAATTTAGGAGTTACCCACAGATCTTGGTTTTTTCAGAATTCCTGCACTCAGACCTGCATCCCTGCACATAGCCTCTGCTCTCCAAAACTTCCCCACATATGTAAATTAGCTAGGAATACCCCATGCATAAATTAGCTAGGATCCCAAATGCAAAGTATGCCTGCGGCAGCAAGAATTTATAAAAATAAGAAGCAATAATAAGAGACATGCCTCTAAGATCCTGCATGCGTCATAACCACAGTTCTGACATTTCTTCAAATAACCCACTCCAACCTCTTTATCAGCTTCACCCACATATCAAACCCAACTTCACTTACTCCTGTACCTTCCACTGAATATCAATTCTACATACCTTGCAGTATTCATCCTCTTCTACCAGGTTCACCCTCTCCCTGTATGGTATAATCTCTATAGTGAGAATTTTTAGCCCACAAGCTTAGCCAAAGAGCAGTATTCAAAGAAAAAGAAATTCTGAGACAAGAAAGTCTTATGATTGATCCTTAATCTCAGGAAGAGGAAATGGAACACTTTTGAATGTGAATGAATTGATGAATGAATCAATGAAAAACAGCAAGGAGAAGAGCTCCTTAAATACAAAAGATGGTGCTCATGTGGAGCTGATGTAATGACAAGCAAAAGGCAAAGAATCCGCCCCAAATGGGACCTACAGGCTCTAAAAGCCCTGTGACTTGGTTTGAGCTTACTCATCCCACTTGGAATTAGGTCTGAACCCTTTCAATCAGCCTGTATTGGTCAAATTTGGTGTTTCCACCCTCACAGGGCAGAACCAGCCCTTTGCTGTCCAGACCCTGGCTGGTTGTCTATTACAACCAGCCATGTTACCTGGTTACATCTCTCTTCTAAACTTACTGGCCCTTTCTATACACCCACAGGCCTGGTTGCCTGCTGCAACCAGGCCCCTGGCCCTCAAAATGGCCAGGGTGGACCCAGAATCACTCTGGGCCCAACAAAAAACTCATGAAGGGGGGGTGTAACTGGCAGGTGTGCACGCCCCCCCTCCAGGGGCCCTGGGGGTGGATACCCCCAGGGGTTGTCACACAGAAGTTGGGCTGGGTGGTGATCAGGCCCACCCAGCCCCATTGGTTGGCTCCCCCTTGGTACCAAGGGGGGGGGCAGATGGCCCCATTGTCATTGGTCTTGAGGTGGGGGGACAATCAAGTCCCCTCCCACCTCACTGGTTGCCTTTGTTGAAACCTGCTGGCTGGTCTGGTCAAGGAGGGACCAGCCATCCTCCCTCCCCCTTGCAACCAAGCAAGGGGAGGGAGGGAGGCAGGGGCCACCAGTCCCTGCAGCCGCAACCAGCAGGGTGACACAACTGGGCCGCTGCCCTGCACATGGCGGGTGGGGGGACTCCAAACAGAGTCCCCTGACGCCCTAAAATGGGCCTGCGTGGGCTATTGGGCCACACAATTGGCCCCAGGTAAGAAACAAGCAGCCCCAAGCGGGCCCCAACACAGGTAGCCACCCCAATGGGCCTCCAAGGCCCAATGACCCTGAAAAAAATACTTTGACGGGCCAGCTTGTCTGGCCAAGTATGTCCATGATAATCCTTGGGCCCATAAATGCCCAGAAAATCCCATCAGGCTAAGGTGGCCCATCCACCCTGATGGGCCCCTTGTAAGACTCCAAAAGGTGCTAGGCCCTGGCAGTTCTGTGGAGGGGAAAGGTGCTGTTTAGGCTTCCCTCCTGAGTGTTACAAAAATATTTAAGTTTAACCAAGATCAAGGTCTAGAAATTTTAAGTGAGGAATCAAGTAGTAAGGATAAAGTTTGATAATAGTTGGTAACAATGGAAAAGCACTATCTGAGGCAAGATTATGTGGGAGATATTTGAACAAAAGAAGTTTAAAGTTTGTTTAAAGTTCAAAAGAACAGAGATGCTGTATTAAACAACACGCAAAAGCTAATAACTCTGGTTGTGAGCAGAGGATTGAGGATGATCAACTCAAACACTAAACAACCTCCAGGTTCTCCATGAACCCACCCAAGTCTCCGCAATCAAGCTCTTGAAGGGTACCAGATACCTGAGGGTGGCTGTACAAGAAAAAGCACAATGTTTTGGGAAGCTCTAAAAGCAAACAGAAACTGATTTGAACATGGATAACCTCAACACTTCTCAAGGAACTCAAGAGTAGGCTGGAAGAATGCAAATTTGAAAAATAAAAGAGGTTTAACACTCCAGGTTTTAAGCTTACTAAAACGTCTTCAATAAAACATGATTGGCTTTGGAAAGATGATCAAGAAATGATTGAGACCACTATGGTCAGAGAAAGGGATCAAAGAGTGGTGTAACACACTCTCAGGCCTCAGAGGGTCAAATAATCAGGATAAAAAAATGGATCAGGGGGAAATCAAGGATATACCCAGGATAATAATGATAGATTACCATGATACCGGGGGGGACACATGAACACACTCCCATAGATGATTAGAAAAAGGTAGGGGAGAGACCCTTCTTTTTATGGGCCATGGGTCCCCATAGACTATGTAAAAGTGATAATACACATAGAGAGGATTAAAAAAAAATTTGAATATTTTTTTTTTAAAAAAAATGGACACAAGAAAAACAAAAAAGGAAACTGATGAAAAAGAAAACAACAAAAAAATGAAATAAAAAAAGGAATCATGGATGAGCGGGGATAGAAGGACACCAGCCTGTGCCAATGATTGGAATGGGAAGGAGAGCCGCAGGTGAGGAACCACGCAGACAGGCTGATGGGCCTGGCAATTGCTGACCTGCGGTTGATTGGGCAAGAGCAGCCGGAGGAAAGAAATGGGTAGCATTATTGGGAAGGCTGCTGGAGATGGTCAAGGTGGAAATGGCGGCGGGGGGTGATGATTGCAGGAGGAGGCTTGGGTGGAGATTTTTGGTTTGATGGTTGGATGACGGACCAATGTGCAAGATGGGAGTGCAAGATTGGCTGTGGGAAAAACTGTTGAGATTCCAATCTGCGCACTCACCTCTTCTCCCGCGCCCCAATAAGCCACCGGGGACCCGGTATTCACCTCTATACTGTTTCCGGCTTTGCTGTTCTCTTTCCTTCTATTCTGTGTTCTTCTTCTATCTTTTCACTGTTTCTCATTTTCTCTCATCTTCTCCATCTCATCTCTGTACGTCAAGATCCTCAACTCTCATACTTGCCATCAACCTTGCACTCAAACACCACTCAGGATCCCAACCTCTCTTGCTCACTCTGCTATTCCTGCCTGGTAAGGCTCCTCTCCTTTGAATTCTTGACCATGTTCTAAACTCAATCCAGGAACCTCTTCAACTAGTCTTTGCTCAAGTTCCCAGATAAATCTACCACAAATTACGCCATAACCTTCTCACTCTATCCGTTGGCTTCAGGAGTAGGAACTCCCTTTTCTGATCATCTATTATTTTATTCTCATTCTTCTTTCTTATTCTGTTTCTCATAACGCTTGTGTCTCTTAGTCCGCTGGTTCTATTCCATAAAGAAATTCAGTTTATCCTTTCAAAAACCAATTTAGTCAGGGGATGGAGGTTGTTCCCGTGATTGACCTTGCCAGGGTTAGGAGGAGGGGAGATGAAGTGATCAGAGGCTTGCAAGTGTTTGAGGTCAATCAAATCAAGATCAAAGTGATGACAAGTGTGTGAGTTAGGCTGTTATCAAAAACAAGTGGGAGTTTGGGAACTAGAGCTGATGAGTTGATGGGATCAATGAGCGGCAGAAGTAGCATTCCTTGGTGCTTCTTGCTTGTTGGCATTTTGGTTGGGATAATGATGAAAGCTGAATGTTGTGAAGGAGAATGAGGGTACTTGATGGTGGACTTTCATGATGATGCTGATGATGATGGTGGTGGTGACAAGGATTCAATGAAAATTGATGGGCTTGGAAGAAGATTGGGGAAGAGGGAAAATGAGCTCTCTTTTGCTGTTGAAATTGAAGGCAATTACAGTCCCGGCAAGGGTTGAGCCAAGCCAAACCAGTAAGAGTGATGGGAAATCTTGAGCCAAGCAGGCCTTCACCCGCGCATTTGGCAAAAAAAAGGCCAAAGCAAGAAGGAAAAGGATTGAACACAAGACCTGGGGAGTTGGGAACCTTAGGAACCCATCCCTTAACCGGTGGGAGATGGGGAAGCTGGAGGATCTGGAGGCTGAAGGGAGCTGGTTCAGGAAAAAGAATTCAATTTTTTTTTGATGATGAATGATGAATATAAAAAAATCATAAAAAAATTTAATTTTTCCGCAGTGGTCCAGAGGTTTCCAGATTTGGTCACCAAATATTTCCCCAAATTACAGACTGTGCCTAGTCTGCATCTGAGTTTGATGGCATATATCAAGAAAAGGAAAGAATGATTATTCAAACCCAAAAAAAAGAAGAAAGAAAAATGGCCATTTTATCTTGAGGGTGATTGGAAAAAAAATCTTGATCCATCCAACCAAAAAAAATCCTAGAAGCGTTGAAGATAAACAAAGGAGGCATTCCAGGTGGTCAAATATGTTTCATAAAGTAGAGTTTACAACAAAGATGCAGCAGATGACCCTGGTGGTGCACACATTGGGAGGACTTACTTCTGATCTAAGTTGCCTCCATGGCAATAAAATTTCTTGAATTGATCAGCAGAGCACCTCCTTGCAATCTTTGTACCATCCAGTTCTTCCAAAAAATATGATCCACCTCTGACTTGGCAGACCACCCAATAAGGACTATTCCAGCAATTAGATGGAAGCTTCCCCCACTGAGTTTCCAAGGATCAATAATAAGCTAAAACAAGAGCACCAGAACTCAAAGAGTCCCTGATCTTCTCTAAATGTTTATCTTCCAAATACTGAACCAATTTTCTCTCGATTCCACCGTCTTCTGATAAGCTTTGCTGCAAACATCCTCACTCCACTCCAGTTGTTTAGATTGGGCAACTAATATATCAGTGGTAGAAGAAACCTGTTCCCAAGAAATAGCTAAGAAATATTCCATTTTGAGATCCAGAGGAAGGAAAGCCCTTTGACAAAAGAAAAGTTTGTAGGGTGAGTGGCCAGTGGTTTGTTTGGTTGAAATTTGATCAGAGAAAAGGACCAGAGGAAGAAATTTGCAACAATTACTCCCACTTTCACTAGCCAGTTTGACAAGAGCAGCCTTCAAAGGAGCATGGCCTCTTTCCATGATGCCTTGAACTTCATGATAATAAGGAGAGGTCACCCTATGTTGACCAGGAAGCAACTGGATCATTGTGGCCAGTTTTCCACCAAACTCAGAGCCACCATCAGTTGAACAAGATTGGGCCAAGCCATAGCGCATTGTCCAAGTCTCATAGAGAAAAGCTGCTACTGATTACAAACTGAGGTTCTTTAGGGATTTTGCTACAACCCATCCAGGAGAATCATCTCTAGCCACCATGAGGTACTTGCTCCACCAGCCTTAATGTGAACCATATCCATAGCAATCCTTCCAAAGACAGTGTACTCCCCAGTTGGATAGCAAATTTAAGGGGGCCCCTAAGATCATGTTTCTGGCAGACCTCACAACTCTTGAACAAATGAGAGACAGATTTCTTAAAAGATGGTCACAAGAATCTTTTGGATATTTTTCAATAAGATTCTGTTTCTCCAAAATGACCAAGTCCTTCATGGAGACTTTCCAAGATCAAATCTTGTTCAACAGGGATAGTGATAACAATAAGGGCACAATTATTGCCTATTTTCATGAGCCTAGTAACTTTTACAAAGAACTTGGGGGAATTTCTTTTCAGGGGTCAATAATCTTTAGCTGAGACATCAGGAGGTCTTTGGAGAGTGGAAAAGTACTTCTCTAGTTTAAGCCAGATTAATTTTGAGAGGAAAATATGAAGAAATGTCAAATAAAAGGTTCGTCCTTGTTAAAATGCACTCCAAAATTCAATTCTCCATCCCCAATAGGACTTTGGGATAACCCTTCAGGCATTTTGAAAGACTTTCCAGTCCTATGAATAATCTCAAAAGAAAACAACTAGATAAAAGCCACCCAAGGAGTCATGGGAGCTTTTGGAAGGCTTGGGGCATTAATCATTTTGATGATGGCTTGTGTTTCAACTTGTAACTCAAAGTGTTGACCCCAGAGAATAATTTGGACCTTCTTCAAAATTTGGGCCACACAAAAAAGTTCTGGGAGTACCTAGATTCTACATCTGAAAAGAGGAGAGATTCATACAGGGCAGGACAATCAAACCGTTTTTGTCTTCCTGGGTAAGGAAAGCCCCAAAAGATTGATAACTCAAATTGACAGCCAGCTTGATCTTGCCGGCTCCAGGTCCATAAGTGATATTAATCAACACAATGTCTTTCCAAAAAATTGTTTTGAGCTTCTGAAATGATTGTTCAAAAGCTTGGGTCCAAAGCCATTCAGCATCCTTCCTGGTTAAGTGACGCAAGGGTATACAGATTTTGGATAGAGAATGGATGAAGATCCAAAAATAAATGACAACAACTAAGAAACCTCTGACTTCAGTTGGATTGATTTGAGTGGGCCAAGAGAGGATTTTATTGACTTTTGATGGAGCCATACTTTTTCCTTCCTTGCAGACCACATGACCAACAATTTCCAGAGCAGGGACACAGGCAGCCAATTTTGGATCCAGATAAAGTGAGTCCAGACTCCTTGATTTGAACCAAGATCCTTTCCAAAGTGGTTGCATCTTACAAGATAAATCAAGTGATTCCTGAGTGCCAAGGTAAGAGCTCATTTTTATAGTCAGAAACTGGACCTTTAATTCCGCCATCATCAATAAAGATACCAGCATGATCAGGGATTTCTTCCTGCAGCATCCAAACCATCTGAGCCTGATAGACTACAACCAAATTGGTGGCACCCTGGGGCAAATTAGTAAGTTGGAATTAACCAAGAGGAGTATTGAAAGTAGTGAGAGGATGAGAAATTGGATGTAAGGATTTTTTTTCATAGCCACCCATAATATCACCTAGACCATAGCAAGCTCTCCCAGAGAAAGATTTGAAAAATTCTTCAGTAGCAATGGGGATACCATATTCTTTAATAGTAACCTTATTTGAAGGCTGGAGATCATGAACTATTCTAAGTTTACCATTAATTTTGAGGAAACAGAAGACAGGAATGGAATAGATGGAAGTTGACTGCTCATAGAAACCAGTACGGACTAATTTGCGGACCAACTTGATGAACTTGTCAACCTTAGCAGCAGGGCTCGGCATCTTTTCCTTTTGCCAGGGATTATGTTCTACTACTGGAATGATATAAGTTAGGCCATAGGATCCTTTCAAGAAATGTCTCTCTTCTTCACAGAAGGAAATAGATTTTTCTCTAAGAGCTAAGACGTTTTTGATCAAATTTGACTTGTCAGGAAGAAGCCATCCATCTGGACCAAATTTGACCACCTTCAGACATTCTTCAGTAAAACAAGCACAATGAACAAAGGGACCAGTGAGAGATTGAGATAAACCACAGGAAGGATCACCAGATAGAGAAGGACACATAAGAGGAGGATTGAGTTTTAAAGGCATTGGTTGGTTGAATGGTTGAACCTTTTTTGCAACTGGCTTATACTTATTTGCAAAAGAGAGAAATCCTTGCTTCCTCCACGCATTGACCAGAAAGACTTGACTACAAAAGCTGAGAACCAGTTCCAACATCTTCCAAGTTCAATCTTCTGCAACGTCCTTGAAAGGTGCCTTTTCCATAATAGAGGATTCAAAAGATGACACATTGCCCACATGTGTGGCACACTGCTGGGTTTCAAAAATGACAGTGGTAGGAGCCCCTGATGGTGCACAATTGGGAGGACTTGCTTCTACCCCAAATTCCCTCCACCTAAGGCCGTACTCCTTCATACCAAAACCACCAAGAAGGCAATCAAGATGGGATCTAGTTTAGAATCATTGAAGAGATTTGAAAACAGAATAGGAGAAGAATGATCAGGCTGAAAATAACATCGAAAAGAAGAGAAAAAAGATCCAGAGAGAGAGAAAATATTTTTAAGATTTTGGGATTTTTCATGCTTTTGATTTTTAGTTTTATTTGGATGAGAAGGAAATGATAAGGGAAAAAAAGGATATGCCTCTGAGACAGAAGTTGATCCTTGAATTGAAGCATAAGGCTGCGAAGAACTACAACTATTTGTAGGACCAACTAATCTAAAAAATGAGAGGAAGGAAAAGTGTCCTTCCATTTCCCTTTCAGAACCAATTTAGAAGGATGACCAGGAAAATCTTGTTCCCAACAACCAGAATCCAAGGGGCAAAGGGGGACTTCAACTTTCTTTCCATCAGCATCAGGGAGAAGAATTCTCTCTCAAACTTGATCAGAAAACATTAGGGTTGCACCAAAATTCATTAAGAAAGTTCTTCCAAAGTCATAGGTCCATCCAAACAGTAATCCAGAAATGAAAAGTGCCAATGATATTTTATAAAATTTGAACTGGGACATCCTCAGAAATACCAACTAATTTTCATGACTGATTCCCTATACCATATACAGCAGATTTAAAGCTGACCCTTGGGCTGGGTTTGAGTTTTCAGGCCATGACATCCAAAAATTAAATTGAGCTGGGAAACAGAATCCACCAGAACAGAAACCGTTTGAGCAGATTCACCAAGACAGCAGGAAAGGAAACCAAAAAAAAAACAAGTACAAGTTGGCATCTGAAGGGGGGTCTGTTCCACCAGAGTCCTCCATCAAATTACCAGAAGAAACTTTTAATTTGTCCAGACTAATCTCCACTCGTTGACAAGAAACCCATTTCTTAAGCCCTTTGGCCACAGATGCAGAGATTGACAGTAGTTCAGCCACAGAAAGATCAGGAATATTTATATCAGAGATTTTCCTCAATAATCCTTCCACAGCATTGGGGTGATCCTTGGAAATTCCCCTCTTGAATTGAAATTTGGGCTGGGTCAAGGGAGGATGATCAGGTTGAGCAGGTACTGGATCAGGATCAGAAGGTTGTGGAGTTTGGATAGATTGAACAGGAGGAGGATCAAAGTGGTCCTGGAACCTTTCCATAAGTGGTTCCCTTTCCAATTCCATGTCTTCTACATCAGAGGAAGGGGACTCAGGTGAGGATTGATTTTTGATGGGTTTTAAAAGGATTGAAGATGGAACTGGAGGAGACTTGTGAGGTTTGGGTTCCTCATGGAGTTTCCTAGCTGGATCAGACTGATAAGTGACAGAGAAGCTGGAACAAGTGACAGATGGAGGATACCAAGGTTTTAAAGTGCCACAGGATGATCAAAAATCCAAGGAGACCAAGGATGCCTTCTTGGGAGTTGGTGGTTGATAAGAGGCCACCATGTGATGGATTGGAAAAGACAAATCAAAAGGGCTCAAAGCACTATTAGGAAGAAAGAAATTTTTTCCTTTCTGCTCCACCAATTTTTCCTCCTTGTCCTTCTGGAGTTCAGGACATCTCTCAGTACCATGAACTTCCCTCTGAAAGTAATAGTAGCCTAGAGTGGTTTTAGGAACAGAGTGAGAAGGTTTAGGAGTAGCTAAAGAAGAAATTTTTTGATCAATTTTGTTTTAAAAGGCCTGAAGTAATTTAGTGATCTCATCTATGGTAGCAGTCTCCTAATTGGCTGGGGGATTTGGTTTAGGTCTATAATTTGCTTCCATCTTGTTCATTATTTCATTAGACTCTTTGAAGGTAGAAAAATTTCCTGGTTCAGTGACTCTAGTTTGTTTAAAAGAAAGAGATGTTTGACCTTTCATCACTCTATCCACTGCACTCCTTAGGACCAGAAAATCAGGGAGCTTGAACCCATTATCTCTAGTAGTAATCATAGATACAGATTTAACTAATTCATAGCTAATCATTTCTTGCACTCCTGGAGAAAAAGACTGGAAAAAATGAACTCAAATTTTTTCCACCATGTCAATTTGATTGTTTCTGATGAGGTAAGACTGAATAGGATACCAACATTTTCTAAAATATTTATAATCAGAGGCTGAAGAGATACCACCATTGGAGATCCATTGAGAAACCAGAGCATCCAAGTCCTGTAAGGTAAACCTAGCCACATCTACTTTTCTCCAAAAAGCCAACATAGCCTCCTTCAAGAGCATTAAGTTATCATTTTCAAATCCATCAAACAATTCAATCACTTCCATAACTTCATCAGAGGAGATAAAAAATTGTAACTGATAAGCCATATCATGTTCACTTGCACCATCCACTTCAGCATCCATCTCATGGGAGTCAAAGAAGAGTTTGACATTTGTTCCATTGAAGCCTAAGTTCTTGTTTTGAGGCTTGATATTGATCCTCTTGAACCAAAAAGAGGAGGAGGAGGTACCAGTTGACTCCATCTTGAAGAGCAGAGTTCCTACAAGAACCAAAGAGCAGAATTCCAACATGGCTCACAGATGTGGCAAGAGTAGAGTTTTCACAAAAAAGAAACAAGGATCTTTCCCAGATGGTGCATAATTTGGAGGACTTACTTCTTGAACAAGTTGCCTACATGGATCAGATATGGATGATAATAGAAGAAAGAAAAAAGAAAAAATTGGCTTGGATTTCAAAGTTGATTCTTCAAGTTTGGGAAAGTAAATCCCAAGGTTTCTGGTTCAATCCCAGCCCGGGAGACCAAATTTAAGACTCCAAACGGTGCTAGGCTGTGGCAATTCCGTGGAGGGGAAAAGTGATGTTTAGGCTGCCCTCCTGAGTGTTACAAAAATATTTAAATGTAACCAAGATCAAGGTCCAGAACTTTTAAGTGAGGAATCATGAAGTAAGGATTAAGTTTGAAAATAGTTGGTAGCAATGGAACATCACAATCTGAGGCAAGATTACATGGGAGATATCTGAACAAAAGAAATTTAAAGTTCTTTTAAAGTTCAAAAGAACAGAGCTGTTGTATGTAACAATGCAAACAAGCTAAAAACTCTGGTCATAAGCAGAAGATTGAGAATTATCAACTCAAACCCCAACCAAACTCCAGGTTCTCAATGAACCTGCCCAACTCTCCGCAATCAAGCGCTTGAAGGGTACCAGATAACTGAGGGTGGCTGTACAAGACAAAGAACAGTGTTTTGAGAAGCTCTTAAAGCAAACAGAAACTGATTTGAACAGGGATAACCTCAACACTTCTCAAGTAACTCAAGAATAGGCTGCCAGAATGTAACTTTCAAAATTAAAAGAGGTATAACACTCCAGGTTTTAAGCTTCATAAAACCTCTTAAATCAAACGTGATTGGCTCTGGAAAGATGATCAAGAAAGGATTGAGACCAGTATGGTTAGAGAAAGGGGTCAAAGAGTGGTGTAACACACTCTAGAATTCCAACAGAAAAATTATCTTCAACCAGCAAGGCTATTGGTTGGTTATAAGGACCAGGCCTCAGAGGGTCAAATACTCAGGATAAAAACAAGGATTGGGGGGCAATCAAGAATATACCCAGGTTAATGATGATAGATAACTATGATACCAGGTGGGAAACATGCACACACTCCAATGGATGATCAGAAAAAGGTAGGGGAGAGCCCCTTCTTTTTGTGGGCCATGGGTCCCTATAGACTATGTACAAGTGATAACCCACATAGAGCCAAAAAAAACACAATTCAATTTTTTTTTTGATGATGAATGATGGATATAAAAAAAATCATGAAAAAAAATAATTTTTCTGCAGAGGTCCTGAGGTATCCAGATTTGGTAACCACACCATCAAGGCCCTTGTCCCAATTGACTCAGAAAACATGTTTTGGTGCCCAAATGCCCAAAACAAATAACATCCACATAGGCCCACCTGGCCCATGTGATGTCCAATGGTAGGTGGAGGCCCATTTTTTCATCCCATTTGGATTACACACTAATATGCACATTACCTGAGTGCATTCATATTTCAGAACACCCCCTTAATCCAAAAGGGATGCCATTTGCATACTAGACACAAAAACTTGATTTTTGTTCCCATCTAATGCCTTATGTAACATATAACCAATCATTGCTTCAGTGGGCATGTAGCATAAACTATCTCTTTGCAGTTTACTGCATCAAATATATAGTTATAATGAACTTCAATATGTTTTGTTCTTGAATGAAAAACTTGGTTCTCTTCCAACCCAATGGCACTCTGATTATCAGAATACAACAATGCAAACCCTTGTGGTTTATGTGTATCCTCCAAGACCTTTGTCAACCATTTTGCTTCCTGCAAAGCTGACAGCTACACTCTCTAATCTGCTTCTGTTGATGAAAGACTTATTTCTGACACCTTTTTGGACATCCATGATACTAAATTATTCCCTAAGAAGAATACAAAGCCACTTGTTGATTCACTAGTGTTACAATCTGCCCAACTTGCATCAGAATAAACAACCAATTCAAAGTTTTCTGACTTTGAAAACTGCAGTCCCAGACTGTTTGTTCCTTTAAGATACCTCATAACTCTCTTAAACGCTGACCAATGCCTAATGCTAGGTCTCTCTAAGTTTGTGACAAAACACCAATTGAGAATGCAATACCTGGCCTTGTAAACTGCCCAAAATAATTTAAAGATCCAATAGATGACCTATAATCATTCCTGGATTGAACAAACTCTAGATTCTATTCATCTGTAGACTTTTCTAACCAAATGTTAGACTGCATTGGAGTACCAAATCTTTTCCATCCTCTAAGAAATACTGCTTAAGCAGAGCTGACACATAATGGTTCTGATCCAACTTGATCCCATTCTTGCTCTTACTAAGTTTCATTCCTAGAACCTGCTGTTCCAGACCAAGATCTTTTTTCTTGAACTCATTTTTGAGTGTCTCCATGACTCTCTACTTACCATTCCCAATAATGATATTTTTATCAAACCAAACAAACAAAATTTCATACTTTCTCCCAAAGAGACAAGGGTTGGCCTCACTTGTCCTGAAACCAATCTCCATCAGTTTCTTACTCATAGTGTTATACCATTAACTAGCTTCTTGCTTTTATCCATACAGGGATATACACAGATTGAGGAAATATTCCCCTTCATCTGCTGAGAGCTTACAGATATTTTCTTCATAGTTTCTGGCTTGGTCTCTACCAGCCATTCCTTGAAACCATCAGGAATTGACATATACACAATCTCCTCCTCTCCAAGTTTTGCATTCAATTATGAAGTCAAAAAATCAGTTTGTCTGATTTCTTCACCCAACTCCCCTGCCAAAGAAATGATGTACCTGAAGGTGGAAAGTCTTCCAGTTGGCAAGAAATTCTCCTGGTAATCAATACACTCTATCTGCTTGAAGTGCTTTGCAATGCATCTAGCCTTGAAACTCTTTGAAACTTCATCAGTATCAAACTTCTTAGCAAACACTAATCTAGAACCAACAATGGTCTTTCCCTTTGGAACTGAATCCTGCTTAACCACTTCAAAAACACTATTATTCTCCAGAGAATCAAATTCCTCAAAAATAGCTGTCTTAAAATTGGCTCTCTTGTCACAATTCATAAATTGGCCAAAGCTATTCGGGTTAACTCTATCACCCATCTCTGAACTTAACTGTAGAATCTGATTAAGAATACACTGTTACCAAAGTTTATGTTCCTCATGTTCTGCAGAAGCATATTGGGACTTCCATTCCCCATACCTATCAACAGTTTTTCTCATCATGCAACTCCTTCTAACTGGAGGTGGAGGCTCATCAGGTTCTGATTCCAAAGACTCCCCTGAAGCGGGTACTGAACCCTCCTGTGGCACATCTGCAATCTCAACATTATCATTAATTACATTGTTCCCAGCCTGTGCTTGTGAAATAGGCTCTAATGCTATTTCCTGCTGTGATTCCTGAACAGAAAAATCTTCACTCCTCTTGAGTGCAAAGGTAACTTCTTCAGATTTTACATCCCTACTATGAATAAACTTTCTTTTCCTTGGAAAATAAATCCTATATGACTTACTTATTAAACCATAGCCTGCAAGTGCCCCTCTTCTGGCACTAGGATCTAACTTACCAACCATCTTATTATGGTGGACACTATAATACACTAAGCAACCAATTCTTCTTAGGTGTGACGTTTTGGGGTACAAAATCCAAAACTGATAATGCGGACTCTTCCCATTAACACTTACTATATTGTGCAACAGAAACACTGTGCAAACCAAATCAGCCCATCAAAAATTTGGTAGACCAGATTGATCCATGATAGTTCTGACTTTATCCAATAAATTCCTATTCATCATCTCAACTATTCCATTTTTTTGTGTAGTACTAGCATTAGTAACTATATGAGTGATGCCATAATCATTCAACAGGTTATCAAACTCTTTACTCACAAACTCACCCCCTTAATCAGTAATAATCCTCTTGATCTCCTTCATCAAAAAATTCTGTTTCCAGACTTTGAAGATTACTGAAACCTCCTCTGTGGTCTGATACTTTTATCTTATTTTTTTTACCCAAACATAATTAGTTGCTGTATCAACTAAATTGATGAAGTATCTTTCCCCTCAAAGGGACACTGGTGTAAATAGCCCCGCCAAAGCAATGGAAAATTCATCGCTTGGATCTTCTGTGCAATCTCTACTCTTTGAGAACACATTTCTGCTCTTGGCCCCTAAGGTACAAATTTCACAGTTTCTGTCCTTGACCTTATGGCCACTTCTATTGTGAGCAAAAGTTCTCAGAGCTGAAAAATTTAAAAAGTTAGCACAGAGCAACTTATTCCGAACTTTTCCACTTGGGATAGTTCTCCCATTCAAATCAATATAAAAATTATCTTCTTTAAGATAACAAATCTTGAACCCTTTTTGCCAAATAACTCCAAGAGACACAATTTTAAAAGGCATATATGGTAGAAATAACACTTTCTCAAAAGATATTTCAAAACCCAAGTGATTCACACAAATGATTTTTCCAATTACTTTAATCTGAATTGTTCTTCCTTTTTTGCCAATATTTACAACACCATCAAAATCTCTAAGATGTGAAAACAAACTTGACTCAAAAAACATGTGGTCTGTACAAACAGAATCAATAAAAACAAGAAAATTCTCCTTCAATCCTCCTGTAAGGAAAGAAAAATTATCAGCCACTGATAAGTTCTTATCATAAAGGTTAAGATAACCAACTTCATAATCAATAAATTCCATTTCTTGATACTCAATGAGCTTTGCCTTCTTGTTGGGGACATGATCCTCAACAGCCTTTTCTGATGGGCATTCAAATGCCACCATATCAATGTTCTCCATTTCAAGGTTGACCTCCTTGTCTTCCTTTTCTTCCTCTTCAGACTTCTTCCTCTTCTTGGACTCCATGAAATCCTTTGCATAGTGCCCCCATTTCTGACCATTATAACATTAGACCTTTGATAAATCCCTCTTGGCCTTTGCCTTCTTTCCAGATTTTCCTGTCTTGCCAACCAGAGTAGTTCCTCTGCCCTCCTTTATATTAAATTGAAGATCATCCTTTTCAATCCTCTTAAGCACATACTCTTCCCCAGGAAGTGGATCCAATTGAGATATAATCCTAACCAAGGACTCATACTCTTTTGGTAGCTTCTGCAGAATTAAGAATGAAAAACACTTGGGATCCATGTTCATCCCAGATAAATTGAACTTAGCAATGCTTGACCTTGCCTCCCCAACAAATTTTTTCCAGTCATAAAATTTCAACTTAAACAACTTATTGGAAGCAATCCCCTTTTGATGAACAGAATTACCAGCATACTTGGCTTTGAGCATCTTCCATAGAAAACTTCCTATCCTTTTCTGTTCCTCTATCAAAGTTGCAGCAACCCATGGTATATTAATTTCATCCAAAAGCCTAAGAATGAGATGGTAAGACTTCTTCTGTACCTCTGAACTAATGAAGGTATCATCTGCATCCATAATCTCCCCACAAAACATGTTGTACAGCTCACTGTCCATTAAGACAGGAAAATCACTATAAATTTCAACATTCAAAACAATCTTGGTGGAGCTGGATTCTGGGATATAAGACATCTTCTTGGAAAAATTGAGGTCCTCAAGGTTGTCCAAAGTAAGGTATAAGGGTCTATCTTGCTTTGAAATAATTATGACAATGGTACTGAGAATGTGTCATAATTATTGGCCCACAAGCTTGGTCAGACAGCAGTATTTGAAGCAAAAGAAATTCTGAGATAATAATGTCTTTTAGAATCTGATTTGGTGAGGATAAATTGATTGAGTTCTCATCTTTCTTGACCTTCATTCCCAGTAAAATATACACTTCTTGAGCTGACGAGTTGTTGAATTTGTTCAAGAAGATATTCTTGAATATATTTGACTCTCCCACCGCAACTAAATTGTAAAAATCAAAGAACAAAGACATATATCAATCCTAAAAATAGTAAAAACAAGGATCACAGTCACTTTGTATGAAGAAAAAACTTTTGATCCATTTGCTAAGAGTTTTGTACCAATTTGGCGGAGCTTTTTTAAGACTTTCAAAAAAATTAATCAGCCACCAAAAAAATACATAATCTCTTGTGGACCAGAGACTTCACTTCACCATGATTGTCTCCCCAATTTCTTCCAATTTTAAAACCAATTTCCACATAAAATCACCATTAAATCTGTTATGTTTCTGGTAGATTTCACAAAAATGGAAACAAAGTTAATACATGATTGCTTTTGAGTCTCCCCTTCAGTTAATCAAAAGTAACCAATGCATTCTCATTTGATTCTTCAAATTTCAAACTGTGTTTCTAATTGGTCTCTGCAGGAATTATCAAGGGTGTCTTTTGATTTTCCATTATTTTTCCCACAGGAATCCCCTCAATTTCTCCCTGATTTCTCTTTGATTTTATTCAGATTATTGTTTTATCTTTTTTGGAGCTGTATGATTTTCAAATATTTTAACCCCATTTAATCCCTCCAAGTAAATATTTTTTCAATTATTCATGGACCACATACAATGATGAAAACAATGTTTTCACATGTCATTTAGAGACCTGACCCTGCACTTGGATGGAGGCCATTATTTTTTGGGTTCCAGAGAAAAAAAAGAAAAAAGAAAAAAGAAAAAAGAAAAAAAGAAAAAATAAAAAATAAAAAAGAAAAAAGAACAAAGAAAAAAGAAAAAAGAAAAAAGAAAAAAGAAAAAAGAAAAAAGAAAAAAGAAAAAAGAAAAAAGAAAAAAGAAAAAAGAAAAAAGAAAAAAGAAAAAAGAAAAAAGAAAAAAGAAAAAAGAAAAAAGAAAAAAGAAAAAAGAAAAAAGAAAAAAGAAAAAGAAAAAAGAAAAAAGAAAAAAGAAAAAAGAAAAAAGAAAAAAGAAAAAAGAAAAAAGAAAAAAGAAAAAAGAAAAAAGAAAAAAGAAAAAAGAAAAAGAAAAAAGAAAAAAGAAAAAAGAAAAAAGAAAAAAGAAAAAAGAAAAAAGAAAAAAGAAAAAAGAAAAAAGAAAAAAGAAAAAAGAAAAAAGAAAAAAGAAAAAAGAAAAAAGAAAAAAGAAAAAAGAAAAAAGAAAAAAGATAAAGGAAAAAAGAAAAAAGAAAAAAGAAAAAAGAAAAAAGAAAAAAGAAAAAAGAAAAAAGAAAAAAGAAAAAAGAAAAAAGGAAAAAGGAAAAAGGAAAAAGGAAGGGTGACAATAAATTCATGGCTCCAACCATGTGGGAGTTGTGCGGGGCCCCACACAACCTGTGGGAGTTGTGTAGGGCCCCACACGACCTGTGGGAGTTTTTTAGGGCCCCAAACGACCTGTGGGAGCTGTTTAGGGCCCCACACGACCGGTGGGGGTTGTGTAGGGCCCATACAGTACTCAAAGCGTTGTTCCAAACAGGTGCAACCCCTGAGGGGCATATACCCCCCATAATGGGAATTTTTGATTTTTTTAACCCTGTACACAACAACCTGTGTACTTTGGTATACCACCGTGCCTGGGGTTTTTCAAAATTTCAGTTATTTTTATTTTATTTTATATTTTTAAATTCACGTGCGCCAACCATGTGGTAGCTGTGTAGGGCCCTAAGTGGCTCAAATGAGCCGTGGAGCCCCATAGACAACTACAAAGGGCCTTTTAAAACGCAAGCAACCCCCAGGGGGTTGTTTAGGAGCCATTGAACACCCAAACACGGCGATTTCAAGCCATGTACCCCCGTACACGGCTCAAAACCCCCGTGTTTGGGGGTGCACAACCCCCCAGAAGTTGTGCCAAAATTTTGGGCACCCCCTGGACCACATTGGGTTCTGTCAACCCAAATTTGGATAAACGCATACTTTTTGGGACTGTTGTTCCACACCTAGAAATTCCAAATTGACTGTAAAGTGAAACCAAAGTTTAAGTAAAGTGAAAATTGAAATCATATAAAAATCTGCAAACAATTCTTTCTCCACTCAAAAGTGAGCAAACTTTGTTTGTTCAATTGAAAGTTGAATTGAATACTGAAGTATAACATTGCATTTTTTTGCATGGGAACAGTGGCAAGCCCTCCTTCTTCTGACATGGTTGAGTGGAAGGTCTACATTGATGCTGACATTAACAAATCACTAGAAAAATAAAAAAAGGATTTGGATAATGAAACATTAGAATCCCCAATTGCATCCTCATCAAGGGTGGAAATTGAGGAACACAATGTTTCACAGTAGGATTGGACCTCTGGTTGTGAGTAACATTTTATGTTACTGGTCTTTGCTTTATTAAATTTCATTGAAACTGATGGAGTGCAAGCCATCAATATAATTATGTAACTATGACAGATCCACTTGAACCACATCCTGTGAGAGCTTTTCCTACTAGGGAAGAGGCACAAAAATATTTTCAAACATGTTCTATGAAGCATGGTTACGCTTTAGCATTTTTCAACTCAAAACATGACAAATATGTGGATTTAGCATGTGATAGACATGGTTTCTATTTGGGAAAACTTCTTACCAAAAGCTCTAGACAAACTCACACAAGGAAGTTTGGGCACAAGTTTTAAATTCATGCAATTTGCACAAAGGCAAACCCCTTGTTGAAAATCTTGGATAAAGAAACACAACATAACCATCAACCATCTGAAAATTCCTCTGTGCATCCTCAACTGAGGAGAATCTCTGGGCAAGCCTTGGATCTACTTGATGAATGCATCAAAGATGGGCTCAATACGTTACAACTTAAGATAAAATTGATAAAGGTTGATGGGGGGGATTATGATGATGACCAAACAATCTATAACATTAAGCAGAAGTTAACGCTTGCAGAACTAAAGGGGAAAAGTGTCATGGAGGTACTCTATGAAAATCTTGAAGAAACAAGTTGGATTCACTGGTCAAATTTATGTGGAGAGGGTCACTTGGAGGCCCAGTACTTAGCATATCCTGAGGAAGTAAAGCTTTCAAAACAATGCAATCATATTGCTATGTTTGATTTCACTTATAATAAAAATCAGTACAAAACCACAATATTGCATGTTGTAGGAATGACAGCAATTGGAAAAATTTCACAACAGCTCTTTTTTTTATAACAAAAGAAACGTTTGAGTTCTACAAATGGTCTGTAAATGCATTAAAGGAGTTGCCTTATGATTCTGAGAGAAATCCAAAAGTCTTTGTGAGGGACCTTGAAACAGCTGTTATTTGTGCTATTGAATCTAATTTCCCTGAGTCATCAAGATAATGTTGCACTTGGCACTTGTCTAAAAACATACAAGCAAACTGTAAAGTTCTCTTTGTTAATTATGTTGAGAGATGGAAAAGCTTTATGACTCTGTGGGCAAAGTATGGGGCCTCAAAGATCAAGGAGGAGGCGGAGGTCAATGATGAGGAAGTCAGAGTAGGTCCAAATCACTGCTTCTTTTCCTTCCTAGTTTTGTGTTCTGAACTTTTGACTTTTATAGTTTTTCTTGAAAAGCTATGGGGATGTACTCAAGTATATGCAAAATAACATTTTAACTATCAAAGAGAAGTTTTTAACAGTGTGGACTTGTATAAACCCAAATTTTGGAAAAAAAACAACATCTTGGGTTGAAGGGGCCCATGCAAGTCTCAAACAATGCCTTGCAAAAACTTTGAGAAAAATTTTGGATGTTTGGAAAAGCCTTGATGGCACCATTTGAAATCAAATTAAATTGGTTTATGCAAACTTTAAAACTCTAAAATTAAGTTAGGGACAGTTCTTCCATCTGAAATGTTAACATTGGGTTACAAATTTTCTTTGGAGGCACTTCATTATATTAGGGAACAATTCAAGAAGTTCAAACGTCATCATGATGGCAAAGTGTGCACCAAGTCATATTCCAAGACTATGGGTTTGCCCGGTTCCCATCAAATAGGTGACCATCTAGCATTCAGAGGATCTGTGGTACCCAAAGAGGTGAATCCTCAGTGGAGGTTGGACTATGAAACTCGCAGTTATAGTGCCATAAGTTGGCTTAAGTTGGATTTTTCAAATCACAATATGATTAATGCTTTGTGATTAATGAATCCTAATTGACTAATGGTTGATCATTTTAAATTTTTCAAGTGCAATGATGATCAAATGCTAAGCATTCCTGGGTTATGTGATAAAGTGAATGCAATTATCTTGGAATCTCTAGATCTAGAGCAAGGCAGCCTCTTGAAGTATATCATTCAGAAGATTAAAGAATATTGATCAAACCAAAGCCTTGAACCCAAAGTCTAAAAATCAAGTAGGGGCAGGCCAAAACTGACAAATACGCAGCAAGAACCATCTTTGTTTGAGAATGTTAAAAAAAAAGGGGAAAAAAGGACTATAATGGCTACAAAAAAGAAAAGACAAAAGATTCTAAGTCTTTTCTTTTGGGATATGTTCATTTTTTTGGTTTAATAAACTTAGTTACTAAAAAATGATGAATTTTTAGTCACAGTTGGAAGAATCTGAATCTGAATTTCAAATTTCAGAGGAAGAGACTGAATTTCAGCTTGCTACTATGTACAGAGCAACCTGTCAATAGCTACACAAAACTATGAAAAATAAGAATATCTCAATTAAAAAAATAAGGAGTGAGAAATCCATGAATAGTATTACTGAAATGGATTTCTCACCCACAATTAGGTAGGGTCACTCACTGACCCCAACCTTGAATTCCAAGTCCTTACATTTTTAAAATAATTAAAAAGAAAAGTAATAAAAATTATAACACCAGTATGGCACCTTTTGGCCATTCTAATATTTCACACACATTGTGACGTATAGGGTTTACACCTAAAATTCACTCAGATTTGAGGTGTTGTGTATATTTTAGGAGTTACACGCAGAAATGTTTTATGTCACAATTACCGCGCGCAGCCCCGCATCATTACATATCCCTACCTACTTGTAATAGCAGATTCCCCCGTACAAGAGACCGGCGCAAAGCTGATTCTGCCATGCACGCAGCGGATCCTACCCTGCGCGCATCTGTACTAACTGATCCCCGCGTCTGGATCCATCATGACTAATCTGACAACCAGGTACCCCTCTGAAGAGCTAAAACCTAGTTAGAGTTTCCTAGTATATGTAAAAAACTGACATATGCATTACTGATGATCTGAAAATATCAAAACTCAAATAAAATTAATGAAAATTAAGTTTAAAAAATTTTTTAATAATAAATCAAAGATCAAGGATTACCACGTAAATCACTGACCCTAATTTTTGAAGATCACAAAACACTACAAAGAGTGATCATAAAAATTATTAAAAATTATATACATGATCAGCAGATCATGGAAAATTAGTAAACATCCACTTCTGCCTGCTTTAAAGCAATATAAAGAGTAAAAATGAATGATGAGTACAGAATGATAAAATTTAGGCCATAGCAGATCAACAGATCCTGTGGCTAAAATAGTACAGAAATCCAGCAGTTCTAAGGACAGCTGATTGACAGCACCAAGTGGACGTGCCAATTTTGCCCTGACTGGCTTTCCAGCCTTATCCCACAAGCAGAACCCTCTCTACGTTCCCTGAGAAGCTCAAAATCACCCAAAAGGTATTTATACAGACCTCTTTGGATCCATTATTCCATCATTAGTTTACCAGGAATTATTTATTATCAATCAGACACCGTGTCATTGTTGATCAAGTGCTTATATGAAGATAAGCAAATGATTTATGACTTAGTCTGTAGTAGTATTATTTATCCTTATTAACCAATCAACCCTTGAAGTTTAGTCAAGCAATCTACCCCATCTGGTCTGAAACCCTTCCAATTATTCCAGGATTCTCGTGGTAAAGTTCTCAGAGTGAGTGTTAAACTTCCTGTCTTCGCCATTTGTGCTGTTACGCCTGGCCATTAGTGGAATAAGTCCTTTCTAAGGCACCCATCTTTATTCCAAGGGTCTTAAACTGCCTAAGGAGGCCCCTTGAAGATAGGTTGCTAGTCTGTAAAGATCCCCAGTAGTATAATACTGTGGCCCCTCTTTTATATTATATTAAAAACCATTTATTACCAAACCAATTAAACCTTGCAACTGCTCTTATGATATCATTTATTGGAGCTTCTAAGTGTTTATTATTGGAATAATAATTATTATTATCATTGCAGCATTTTTATAACTCTCTGTAGCTAAAGGACTGCAAGGTTCCTGGTATCAGAGAGCCGACAACTGGGGGTCTGGCTGGGAAATGTACTTAATTAATTAATTTTAAATTATTTATTCCTTGGACCAGTCTATTTATTTTTTAAAAAAATAATTTAACATACTTATAACATACATTCTTGATCATTTATTTCTCTAGTGGATCTTAAGACCAACGGAGAATTGATCAATTATTATTTTAACCTTGTTAAAAAGAAAAAATAAGAAAAACTTAATAACTTTGTCCCTGTTATTATACCTCCTGAGCAACAACAGGAGAAATTGCTTTATTATAAACAACAGGTTATAAAGGACAAAGAACTTGAGCTTGAAAGAATTATCAATTCCAATTCTTTATTAAGGCAAAATAAGGAGTGGAAGATTTAACAAAGGAATCTTTATATTTATAAACTAAATAATCCTGAAGATAAAGAAAAATCCAAAACTAATAAAAGTGATTATTTTTCCTAAAAAATATCATTTTAACACGTAAAAATAAAAAAAAAATATTAAACTTATATTTTTGTTTTTATCCATCTCAGTGGATTTTGTTTTTGGTGATCTTATTGACCAGGACCTCATAGAGGATGTCCCAGAAAGTATACCATTGGACTTACCCTTGTATTTATCCCAGGATCTGATTGGAACTCACTCAGACCTCGTTGGAATACCCGCCAAGGACAGTTGTGATCCCAACCAAGTGTTGGTACCCTTGAATTTAACTTTAAGTAAGTTAAAATATATATAAAAAATTATTAAAAATATAAAACACACGAAAAATATCATTTTTATATTTTTAAAGTCTTTTTAAAAAAGTTTTGACAAAATACTTACTCATTGTTTTTGGTGTTATTTATCAAAATAGGTGCAACACCCGTGCAACAGGTAGATCCCCGTTGTATGGATCTCTGCCCAGAAGAACCCATGCGCGCAAGGACTTTAGTTGCAAGCGCAATGAGGGGACTCAAACCAGTGACCATAGCGTCACACAGGACAACAACAGCAATGAACACGGCTGCCAACTGGACCAACAGTCTGTTGGAGAACCACCCGTTGCCCAACAGCTTATCCCAGGAGGGTACAGGTCCTCCTACGCCACCCCAGCTGGACTCTACCAAGGAGCAAAGAGTCAAAGTGTTAGTGAAAGAGGAAGTCAGCTGCTGGGAAAAATTCCAGTTGGCTCAGACCCAGGAGGATCAACCAGGTATGAGAAAAGCTATTTCTCTGGCAAAGAAATCTCAGATTTCTCTGCAAAGGTTGATCCCAAAGAAAGAAGTAGAAGGCTACGTGCAGAACTGGAATCCTTGGGATCAATATGCTTCCTTAAAGGGAAAGGACCCCAAAAAGAAGAGGTCCTCAGCCCATCAGAAGTTAAGGAACCCAAAGGATTTGGACAGCATAATATCCCTAGCTCAGAAGTGGAAAAAGGTTTAAAAAAATTAGATGTAGAAGCTCTTAATAGCTTTTCTGTAAATGTGTCTCACAATTTTACTATTATTAGCCAATTCTTTGACAAAGTTTATCAACAATTGGACAAATTGAGTTCATGTATTTTCAGAGTGATTGACACTCAGTCTCAGATTATGCGAATTGATGAGTTGGAAATAAAAAAAATCAAGGATAGTATAAGAGCTAGTAAGTTGGACCTGATGAAACATATTGATCATAACCAATCAATTCTTCAGGAAGATATTCTTGCAACCATAGACCAGCTTAAGGAAGAAGTTAAGAAAACTATTCCTACTCCCTCAGCTCATCTGATTAAAAAAATTGACTTATTAAGCAATAAACTTGATTTGGAGTTAGGTATGATTAAGAATGATCTCAGAGATATTAAGATCAATTCTTCTAACTCTCCGGTCATTGACCTAGAATGAACTAGACCTGCCAGGTTCACCAGTACTCCTAGTGTTCCTCCCAGAACCGGGATAACTAGGAACCAGTCTTTTAGACCCAGTCCCACTCCTGAAATGGAGCAGGATTTGAATTTACTTCCTCCCATCACTGAATGGCCTCAATTCTCTGGAGAAGGAGAATACAACCATGTCAGTTTCATTAAATTTATTTACTATACTCTTTCTTCTTATGAGCTCCCTGATGCAGTAGCTGTGGTGAGATTTCCCATACTATTTGAAGGAGTTGCGCTTGATTGGTTTATCAATAAAAGAGAAGAATTTGGATCTTTTTCCTTGAGTTCTTGGAAAGAATTGATCAAAGTACAATTTGGTACCAGGATTTGGAAAAGAAAGATGATGAAAACTTTTGAAAAATCCCAGTTTGATCCATGCAAGGATAAACCTCATATGTGGTGCTTAAACCATAAAAAGAGGTTATACTTTTTCTATCCGGATTCTGATAAAGAAGAATTCAATGAAATACTCCTCAAGTTATGTCCCAGAAAAATCAACCACAGTGTAAGGTTCAGGATGCCTATGGATTCAGATCTTTCCACCTTATGAGGTGTATTGGAAGAGACTATTGATATGAATGGTCTTGATAAAAGAGTCAATAGACTCCCCAGGGAACAAAATACTAGGAACAGGGAAGAATATACTGCCAAAACTAAAGAATCCCCTGCTACTAATCCATCTACCTTGGAATTCAAGAAGACTCCAGAATCAAAGGAAAAAGTATTTTGGAACTGTTACCAAACAGGACAAGTAAAACCTGATTGTCCTCTAGGAAGGAAAAGGATTAATCTTATTGAAGGAGAAGAGTATGACAATCCTGACCCTCACCTTGATGATACTGATGGATCACTCTCTGATTGTGATTTAATGATCACTGACCCCATCAATGTTATTGAAGGTAGCATTGAGTCTTCTCTGGAAATAAATTCTGTCAATGAGGATTCTAACTTACCTCAAAAATGGAATCCCAACATGAAGATTCACCACATCTCTGAGGCTAAGGCCTTGACTCTACAAACTTCTTCTGGTAAAAGTTACACTTCAGGCAAAACATGCTGTGCTACTGGTTTAATCCAAGGTTCCCCTGTTAAGTTACTTCTAGACAGTGGAGCCTTTTGCTCTTTTGTTGGTTCAACTTATCTAGAGAAACAAGACCCAAACTGGAAACTGAACTTACTACCAGTACCTCAGGCTAAGTTCAGCAGTTGTCATTCTGCTCTCAATGCTGTTAGAGTATGGTCTTCTGAGATCATACTACCTCACTCTAAAGGATCACTCAAACTGAAAATTGAATTTTTAGTGCTCCAAAAGGGAGTATGTGATTATTTTATACTTGGAAATGATTCTCTTTGCTTATATGGTGTAGATATATTCCAAAGCAAGGGTGGACACTTCACTATAGGTTGATAATGGAATAAGAAGTTCCAAATATCCCATGTCAATGCTCAAAATTTCAATTCAACTTATGAAAAACACTTAGAGAGTTTCAATCAGGAATACTTCTGTCAAGCTACTTTGAATTCCCTTCTCAAGGAAGAACAGAAACGGGATATCCTACAAGTATGCTTTGAAAATCAGAATGCTTTCTGTACCAAGAATCACCTCATTGGAAACATCAAAGGACATGATATAATCCGTACTATGACCATTGAGCCTCCTTAACCACCTAACCTCAGGAGACCTGCTTACCCTTCTAGTCCAAAATCTAGAGCTGCTCTGGAAACCCATATTCAAGAGTTGGTTGACATACAAGTCTTAAGGAAAGTAGGACACAATGAACAAGCGGATATCACTACCCCAGTAATTATAGCTTGGAACAATGATAATTCAAGAATGGTTGGAGATTTCAGAATGCTAAACAACTAAACCCAAGCTGATTATTATCCAATTCCAAGGATTGACCATACTCTGCAAAACCTTTCCAAGGCTGAGTACATCACTACCATGGACATGCTGAAAGGTTTTCACCAAATACCTATCAGCCCTGATAGCCGGAAATTCATGAGAATTATCTGTCATTTGGGAATTTAGGATTATCTTAGGATGCCTTTTGGTATTAAAAATGCTCCTTCTCATTTTCAAAGGATGATGGATATATATTGTCCTGGGATTATCCATCAGACAGGGATGGATGATGGTATACATTGATGATGTTATCATTTACTCCAATCATTGGGATAATCACATGGAGAAATTAAGGCTAGTCCTCAAACCCATCTCTGCTGTGGGATTGAAAGTATCAATGAAAAAGTGTAACTTTGGCTACGGGGAACTCAAGGCCTTAGGACCCATTTTCTCTGGACCAACCTTAGCTGCTGACCAAAACAAGATAGCAGAAGTAATGAATAGGCCTATGCCTCTGAATAAAACTGAAATCCTATCCTTTATCAGCTTCTGCAGCAACTATAGAAAGTACTTACCAAAGTTTGCTCTTCTAACCAAATGTCTGTATGAGATCTGCAACAACACCACCGTGTTTGGAATGACTCATGACAGATTCAAGAACTATGAGGAACTCAAAATGGCAATGACTTCAGCTCCAGTACTGATCCAGCCAGATTATTATAAACCTTTCAAACTCTACATAGATTCCAGCATGGAAGGGCTAGGAGCTGCTCCACACCAAGAAGTCATAGAGGATGAAAAACCAGTGGAAAAACCTATACTCTTCATATCCAGACAAATTCAAGACACTGAGAAAAGGTAAGGGGCAAGTAACATGGAATGTCTTGCCTTAGTGTGGGCTCTAGAGAAACTTAATTATTACCTGGAAGTCACCAATTTCACTGTGATTACTGACTGCAATGATTTCAGGACATTGATGAAAATGAAGACCCGTAGTAGGCACATGTTAAGATGGCAGATAGCCATACAACAGTACAGAGGTCAGATGACCATAGTTCATCAAGCTGGGACTAAACACTAGAATGCTAATAGCCTGAGCAGGAATGCTTGGCCCAATGACCCAAGTAACCCTGCTTATGATCCAGGGGATACTGATATCTTCCCTATACTTAACATTAACAGGTTGAACATTGAAGCTCCTATAATGGGAATCCATATTTGTGAACTGAATGAATCATTGTTCAACTCAATCAAAGAATCTTACAGTTCTGGCATGAAAACTCTGATCACTATTATGGAAATTACTTCTGCACCATCTGAATTGATCAATAGCCTACCTGAACCTCTTTTGAAACCATACAAAGCTGGAAGGTTCACCATATGGGATGGTCTAGTATACTATAGGCATCAACATTCAAGTGTTATAGTCTTAACTAAGGATGACCATATCAAACATGTCTTGGCTGAGTGCCATGATAACTGCTCACCTGGTCATTTATCTGCTGATAGAAACTTAGATAAGGTTAAAAAAACTGCTTGGTGGATTAATTGGAGAGAATCTGTAAGAATGTGAAAATAACATGTGTCCTCTGGGAATTGAACCCAGGTCTCTCATGTGCATGGCAAGTGTACTACCAACTATACTAAGGACGCTTGCTTCCCAGTGATCAAGATATGCTTGTAGAGGTCAATGACAATGTCACTTTTTGAGGACATATGATGAATGAGTAACCAACTACAAGCATGCAGGGACTGAGGTCCTGAAGACTGCATGAAAGCATACATCATATCTCAACACACCCCTGTGCTGAATGTAGGGTGAAGGAAGCAAGGCAACATGCTAAGATCACACTCATGATGGGCGCTTAGGTAGCGCTGGGCTCATAACCTGTAAGAATGTGGAAATAACATGTGTCCTCTGGGAATTGAACCCAGGTCTCTCATGTGCATGGCAAGTGTACTACCAACTATACTAAGGACACTTGCTTCCCATTGATCAAGATATGCTTCTAGACGTCAATGACAATGTCACTTTGTGAGGACATATGATTAATGAGTAACCAACTACAAGCATGCAGGGACTGAGGTCCTGAAGACTGCATGAAAGCATAGATCATATCTCAACACACCCCCGTGCTGAATGTAGGGTGAAGGAAGCAATGTAACATGCTAAGATCACACTCATGATGGGCGCTTAGGTAGCGCTGGGCTCATAACCTGTAAGAATGTGAAAATAACATGTGTCCTCTGGGAATTGAACCCAGGTCTCTCATGTGCATGGCAAGTGTACTACCAACTATACTAAGGACGCTTGCTTCCCAGTGATCAAGATATGCTTGTAGAGGTCAATGACAATGTTGCTTTTTGAGGACATATGATGAATGAGTAACCAACTACAAGCATGCAGGGACTGAGGTCCTGAAGACTGCATCAAAGCATAGATCATATCTCAACAGAATCCACTATACAGTATGTTACCAGTTGTGAAACTTGTCAGAAGTCCAACAGGACCACTGGGAAACGGTTTGGTCTACTGCAAAGGATTGCTGAACCCAAGAAAAGATGGGAGATCATCAACATGGACTTTGTAACTGGACTAACACCAGTAGGAGCCTATTCCTACAACTCAGTCTTAGTCATTGTGGATAGGTTCTCCAAGAAAGCAAAGTTTCTACATAATCACAAGGAAGACACTGCTATGGAAGTTTCCCTATTATTTTGGAACATACTCATTGCTGATGTTGGAGTTCCCAAGATTATTATCAGTGACAGAGATCCTAAATTCACCTCTGAGTTCTGGAGAAATCTTCATGATATGCTTGGAACAACCTTAGCTTTGTCTACAGCTTATCACCCTCAGATGGATGGCTTAGCTGAAAGAATGATTCAGACCCTGGAAGAAATGCTCAGGAGATTCTGTGGCTTTGGACTAGAAAACAAGAATTCTGACGGTTATTGTCACTATTGGGTTAGCCTTTTACCTGCACTGGAGATGGCCTACAACAGTAGCAAGCACTCTACTACTAAGGAAGAACCCTACATACTGGAAAGAGGATGGATTCCTAAATTACCCAAGGATATCCTTAACCACCAGCTAACAAATATTCACCCTAAATCACTTGATTTCAAAAATACAATAGATGTAGCTAACAAAAATGCTGTTAAGCCTGTCCAGAATGCTGTGGCGTATAACCAGCAAATATGGGATAAAACCCATAACAAACCTGATTTCAAGATTGGACATCAAGTCTTGATCTCTACCACCAACTTTACCAACTTGGCTGGAAATAGAAAGCTTAGACCAGCTTTTTATGGAACTTTCACCATTAATAAACTTCATGACAAAAATCCTGTGGAAGTAATCCTCAGTGATGAGCTTTCTAGAAAACATCCAGTCTTCCCAGTAAGTCTCATCAAACACTACCACCCAACAAATGGAGAACATACTCCTTCACTTTCAATACCTGTTACAGGAGAACCTGAAAAAGACAAAGGAAAAATTAGCAAGATCCTTAAAGAAAAGAAAGATAGAATCAATGGAAAATACATCAGACTCTACCTAGTTAGACACAAGGGAGAATCAGCTCATAAAGAAAAATGGTTTCCTGAACATAATATCCCTGGCGGACCTATACACCTGAGCAACTACAGAGCCAGCAGGAGGCATTAACCCAAAATTTTTTTTCAGATATAGACATATCTTGGAGTGGGGGAATGTCAGCTTGCTACTATGTACAGAGAAACCTGTCAATAGCAACACAAAACTATGAAAAATAAGAATATCTCAATTAACAAAATGAGGAGTGAGAAATCCATAAATATTATTAAAGAAATGGATTCCTCACCGAAAATTAGTTAGCGTCACTCACTGACCCCACCCTTGAATTCCAAGTCCTTACATTTTTAAAATAATCAAAAATAAAAGTACTAAAAATTACGACACCAGTATGGCACCTTTTTGCAATTCTAATATTTCACACATATTGTCACGTATAGGGTTTAAACCTAAAATTCACTCAGAATTGAGGTGTTGTGTATATTTTAGGAGTTACACACAGAAATGTGTTATGTCACAATTCCCGCGCGCAGCCCTGCATCATTTAATATACCTACAAACTTGTAATAGAAGATTCCCGCGTACTAGAGAACCGCGCGCAGCTGATTCTGCCAGGCATGCAGCGGATCCTACCCCGCGCGCATCTGTACCAACTGATCCCCGCGTCTGGATCCATCGTGACTAATCTGACAACCAGGTACCGCGCTGAAGAGCTACAACCTAGTTAGAGTTGCCTAGTATATGTAACACACTGATATATGCATTACTACTGATCTGAAAAGATTAAAACTTAAATAAAATTAATGAAAATTAAGTTTAAAACATTTTTTAAATAATAAATCAAAGATCAAGGATTACCACGTAAATCACTGACCCTGATCTTTGAAGACCACAAAACACTACAAAGAGTGTTCATAAAAATTATTAAAAATTATATACATGATGAGAATATCATAAAAAATCAGTAAACATCCATGGCTTCCCGCATTAAGCAATATCAATAGTAAAAATGAAGGATGAGTACAGAATGATCAAATTTACGCCATAACAGATTAACAGATCCTGTGGCTAAAATAGTACAGAAGTCCAGCAGTTCTAAGGACAGCTGATTGAAAGCACCAAGTGGAAATGCCAATCTTGCCCTGACTGCCTTGCCAGCCTCAGCCCAAATGCAGAACCCTCTCTACGTGCCCTGAGAAGCTCAATTGAACCCAAAAAGGTATTTATACAGACCTCTTTGGATCCATTATTCCATCATCAGTTGACAATGAATTATTTTTTATCAATCAGACACCATTTCATTGTTGATCAAGTGCTTATATGAAGATAAGAAAGTGATTTATGACTTATTCTGTAGTAGTATTATTTATCCTTATTAACCAATCAATCCTTGAAGTTTAGTCAAGCAATCTACCCCGTCTGGTCTGAAACCCTTCCAATTATTCCAGGATTCTCGTGGTAAAGTGCTCAGGTGAGTGTTACCCTTCCTGTCTTTGCCATTTGTGCTGTTACGCCCGGCAATTAGTGGAATAAGTCCTTTCTAAGGCACCCATCTTTCTTCCAAGGTTCTTAAACTGCCTAAGGAGGCCCCTTGAAGAGAGGTTTCTAGTCTGTAAAGATCCCCAGTAGTATCATATTTTGGCCCCTCTTTTATATTATATTGAAAACCATTTATTACCAATCCAATCAAACCTTGCAACTGCTCTTATTATATCATTTATTTGAGCTTCTAAGTGTTTATTATTGGAATAATAATTATTATTATCATTCCAGCATTTTTATCACTCTCTGTAGCTAAAGGACTGCAAGTTTCCTGGTATCAGAGAGCTGATACCAAAAGTTTATTGGGATCACTTAATTTGGAATCAGAATCATCTTCAGAGGAAAAGAACATGCAGCAAAGCTCAACCAGAAGGTCATCTTTGGTGAGTATTCATTTAATTGATCTGATTAAAGAAATGAATACTAAGTTAGTCTTCATGATAGGAACCAAATGTGAAATTATTCAATCAAATACCCAAGAAATTCTATAAGTTCTGAGGTGAGGTTTGGGGTCCAATTGGAGATGGGAATGGTTGATTCAGAGTCATTGCTAAATCTCTTGGTTGTGAAGAACATGGTTTGTTTAAATTTAGGTAGGAAATGATTGAAACATTAGAGAAACATAAAAAATTCTAGATTAATATTCTTGGTGGTTCAAAGGAGGTTGAAAACATCAAACAATGACTTGATGTCAAAGACATCAATGAAAAGATTGAAAAGTTCAAGATGAGGAGCAAGATTCTTTGGAGGAAGAGGGAGTACAGTGGGCAACTGAAGAGCCAAATGAGAATTAATGACAATGCTTTAAAGAGCCAAGGGAAAGGGGAAAATAATTTTATAGTCAAGTGAAACTGATCTAAAGAGGAGGAAGGGACACTTGGGTTTAGTTGTCTGGTAATCAGATGATTTTTCATTCATGGTCACAAGGAAGGACCAGTATTTAAGCACAACTAGAGAACCCCCAAAAGGGGCCTAAGACAGCAGGTTAGTGACAAATAGAGAGCCCCAGAGGGTGCCTGAGACATCAGTAGTTATTTGATGGAAAAATTAAGTTGGAGATAAAGTTAACTCAATTTGTTAGTTACAGAATATGAAAAGAAAAAGACAACACACCACCTTAACTGACAAATTTAGGAACCAATTTAAGGCCAGCCAACATTCCAGAGATTCATGAGAAATGAGAGGAGAATATGAGAATGATAGAGATATGAGAGTTGAGTAATAAATGACAAGACACCACCTTGTCAGGATATGAGATGGGGAGATAGTAGCCTAGTTTAAGAGGAGCAACAAGGAACTCAGGCATAGTTGCCTAGCATGATATGGGGAAGAATGATATGATGATGATGATGATGATGATGATGATGATGATGAGGGTAATGGTAAAGCTTAATGGGGAGAATGGTATGATGATGATGGTGATGGTAATGGTAATGGTAGCAGTCATGGTAATGGTGGTGGTGATGGTGATGGTGATGGTGATGGTGATGGTGATGGTGATGGTGATGGTGATGGTTTGGAGATGAAGCTGGAATGTAGTGGTGACAGTTGTTGAATAATGATGGTGGATGATAGCATGTAATGGTAATGAATGTGATTATGGTAAAGATTGATGGTGGATAGTAGGGAGATATATAGATATTATTGAACAAAACAGGAAGGTATTCCAACACACCAGCCTGTTCAATACTAGATGAAGCATGTTTGAATGTTTCCAAAGTTGATTGTTGATGTAGATGATGATAATAGTGTTGAGAGTAGATTTTTGTTAAGTTTGATGGTTAAATTGGATTATGGGAGTATTGATGGAGGAGATTGAGCGGGTAGTGATGTAGAAGGTGAAGCCAATGATATCAAGGAGATGAAGCAATGGTAGTTGAGGTAGCGGGTGAAGGGATGAGATGGATGGGAGCAAGCAAGTGGTGATTTAGCGTGAGGAATGGGGCAAGCAAGTAATGTGTTAGCATGAGGAGCGGATGAGATGGATGGGAGAAAGCAAGTGGTGATGTAGCGTGAGGAATGGGGTGATGTTAGATCTGAGCTTTTGAGGAGATTAGCAGTAGTAGTAGTGATGCTAGGCTTTGAGGAGAGGTTCATGAGTTGAGTATAGGATGATGAACTGAATCATTCTTATCTAGTTTGAATGCTAGTTTGAAGCTTTGTCTTCCAAGTGAAGTGATGAGAGGGATGTGTTCTGAGGTTCTTGGTTGTTGATTGAGTCAATGGTGGGTTAACTTGGCATATTTCAAGTTAGTATAGAAAACATAACTCAAAAATTTATTTGCAGCGGTGATGGAAGCAATCAAAAACCTATGAATGTTCCAACTATTGATGACAAAATCAAAGGCATCTACTTGAGGAGTAAAAGACTTGAGGGGGGGGTAGTTCAGATCTGGATCAATGATGGTTTGAAGGGTAAGAGTCATGATGGTGATGATGGTGATGATTCAAACAAGGATTTGAATAACAGAGTCTATCCATGTAGATTAGCGTGGACAAGAAAACACCATTTGCCATCAGACAGTACCTCAAGATTCTCATGAGATAGGCTTTGATTGAGATCTGAGTGACAATCTTGGTGTGAAAGGTAAAGATCAAGCTTGGGTTCAAGAGTAGATCCTTGGATGCAGTAGATTGTTGGGTGAGAGGATGTTGGAGTGATTGAGCGGATGACAGTAAGTGATGGATGGCATGAGAGGATGAGGATGAGGATGAGAAAGAGGATGAGGAGGGTGATGATGAGGAAAGGGTGATTAGGATGAGGATGAGGAATAGTGTTGAGCTGGTGGATGGTTTGATTTAACTGAAGGAGGGAGTTGAGGGAGCAATGAGGAGAAGCAAGAATTCTAAATCTTCAAGGAAGAAGCCAAGACTGAGTAGGATATCACCAATGGGCCATTGATTTTCAAGGGTAGGTATGAAGAGTAAGAGTTAGAGGAGAAAAGACCACTATTGAGGAAGAAGGAGGCAAATTTGAGAAGTGAAGGATCCAAGGAGCCAGAGCCAGGGTTGGAGTATGAGCTGGGGGAGCAAGCTTGGACTGAAGAGTCCATTCCAATGACAGTGTAAGATGTGACTGCCAACCAGGAGAAGCAAGATCAAGGAATGGATGATTGGAGTGGACAAGCAAGGATTTGATGGAGAGTTGAGATGATACATGAGGCCAGGCCAACAACAAGGGTTGAGAAAATGAGGTTGGAAGGATCCGGATGGATTGAGAGTTTGATGTTGATGAACCACGATTTTGTCAGAGTGGACAAGAGGGATGGAAAGGGATGGTTGTGGTAAGGCAACCAGTGAGAACAATGAAGTTGAATGGATAGCTTAGCGGGATGAGATTTAACTTTTAACCGTGAAAAGTTCAAGATGAGGAGCAAGGTTTTTTGGAGGAAGAGAAAGTATGGTGGGCTACTGAAGAGCAAAATGAGAAGTAATGAAAAGGCTTTAAAGAGCCAAGGGAAAGGGGAAAATACTTGTATAGTCAAGTGAAACTGATCTGAAGAGGAGGAAGGGGCACTCTGATTTGATTGTCTGTTAATCAGATGATTTTTCATTCATGGTCCCAAGGAAGGACCAGTATTTGAGCACAACTAGAGAACCCCCAAAAGGGGCCTAAGACAGCAGGTTAGTGACAACTAGAGAGCCCCAGAGGGGGCCTGAGACATGAGTAGTTATTTAATGGAAAAAGTAAGTTGGAGATAAAGGTAACTAAATTTGTAAGTTACAGAATATGAACAGAAAAAGACAACAAAGATTCCCTCCTCAAAATGGCTGGCTATATTATATATGGGTCAAATCATAGGAGACACATATTCTAGACCTATATTTCTCATTTTGTTGGAGTCATGTGATACTTATAATCCAATGAAAATTGGTTTTACTTATTCATCAGCTCCAACCTTCATATCCTTTGTAACCAATGAAAACTGGGTTCTATTATTACTTGAGGGAGAAGTGATTCCAACCCCCCCCCCATTGTAGCAAAACCACATTCCTTCATTTCTAAAAAAGCCTCTGGTAGGGTTGATCATCTCAAAGATCAACTGAAAATGTATTCTAGATCATAGAGATTATAGAATTAACTTCATTTCATCATTGAGTTTGATATAAATGGTAATTCTAATGCAGCCAACAATTTCTATTAATATAAAGGGTTATCAAATTTTGATAATCATTATTTTGAGTGTTTTGAGTTGAAATAATTCTATTTAGTGATTTTAATGAGAGTTTAATGGTAATTCAGTGTTGGGTTGAGGAGATTCAGAGTGGAGAGGCAAATAGAAGGATAAATTTCAGACAGAACAATTAGAAGAGAAAGAGTTTAAAATACAATACTCACCTGAGGAGATTCAGAGGGGAGGGGAAAATAGAAGGATGAGGAGAGAAAATCCTTCTACAAGTCTTTAGCTCTGTCCTCAGGTGGGAATGATGATGCCAATGTCACAGTAAGTGTTACATGGTTAGTTGACATATGAATGATGAGTGTGAGATGCCTGCATTTGTTCTGGTAAGGAAAACAGGTAGAGTGGTGAGTTGTCTGGAGTATGTGACATAGAGGAAAAAAAGATAAAGACCAGGTTGAGACTATATAGGACTTAGAGGGAGAAGATCAGAGAGAAGATAGAAACATAGTAAAAGGAAAGAAGAAAGAAAGAGAAAGGAAGATAGGGAGCATGAAAGAACATGATTGGGATTGATGATGGGAAGACAGTAATCCCAACATTCAGTTCAACTTGTGTTGGTCTGATTGCATCACAAGCTTAACTTATGTTGAGGTTGGGATGGGATCTGCTTAACACAAGTTGAATTTTTTTTTTTTGGTTTTTTTACTTTAGGGCTGGTCAAAAGACTTGTGTTTTTTTGGCACTTTTACTTTAGGGCTGGTCACAAGAATTCTTTAATTTTTGGGCCCTTTTAATTTAGAGCTAGTCAAGTTGAACTTACTTTAGGGCTTGTCAAGTTACTTTTTTTTTGTGTTTTTACTTTATTTTAGGGCTTATCATGTTACTTTTGATTTTTCTTGGTGTTTTTAATTTAGGGCTATTACAGTTACTTGTGCTTTTCTGGGTCTATTTACTTTAGGGGTAGTCTATTTGATAGTCCCAGTTTTTATTTATTTATTTATTTTTTAACCAAAAAATCAAAATTTTTTGATTTCTTTGATTTTTTGGTTGATTCCTATTTTTTGGTAGGTTTATTTGATTCATGGGTTATGTTAGTTCCCTTTCATTCCTTTTTTTTTGGCTCACCGCAGTTGGGTGGTGTGTGGGATTCCACGCTACTTCATTTGAGCTGTGTACAAATCCACACAGCTCAAATGTAGTCATGTGGAATTCAACATGCCATTGGACCAGGCTGGGTTGGCCTTGTAACTCTTTGGGCCTTGGGGGGTCATAAAAAGCTTAGATTGGACCTTGTGGCATGCCAAACAGCCCCTTCGAAACCCTGTGCACAGCTCAATGAGCCATGAATTTAACATTTCCCTTTATATTTTTATTTTTTTTAACCAAAAAATCAACCTTTTTTTATTTTTTGGTTGATTTCTGTTTTTTTTTTTTTTTTATGCCTGAAATTGTTTTAGCTGTGTGGCATGGAAAACAAATAGATTGGGGAATGCATGGCCCATTTGAGTTATGTAGCATGCAACATGGCCTGTTTGAGTTGTGTAGCATGCCACATGGCCCATTTCAGTTGTGTTGCATGCCATACGGCCCATTTGAGTTGAGTAGCATGCCACACGGCCCATTTGAGCCATTTAGTTTTCCGAATGGCCCATTTGAACCCTGTAGCGTGCCACACAGCCCATTGAAGCTGTGTAGCGGGCCACACGGCCCATTTGAGTTGTATGCACAACTGAAAAAATTTTGAATTTAACATTACCCAAAAAGAAAAAATAAGAAAAATGTGGGAAAAAAGGAAAAAAAGGAAAAAAGGGAAAAGAAACAAAAATAAAAAAATAAAAAAAAAATAGAAAAAATAAAATAATAAAATAATAAATAAATAAAAAAGTAAAATTATAAAAAAATAAAAAAATAAAAAAATAAACAAAAATGAAAAAATAAAAAAAAATGAAAAATGAAAAAATGAAAAAATGAAAAAATGAAAAAAGAAAAAAGAAAAAAGAAAAAAAGAAAAAAAAAAAAAAGAAAAAAAGAAAAAAAGAAAAAAAGAAAAAAAGAAAAAAAGAAAAAAAGAAAAAAAGAAAAAAAGAAAAAAAGAAAAAAAGAAAAAAAGAAAAAAAGAAAAAAAGAAAAAAAGAAAAAAAGAAAAAAAGAAAAAAAGAAAAAAAGAAAAAAAGAAAAAAAGAAAAAAAGAAAAAAAGAAAAAAAGAAAAAAAGAAAAAAAGAAAAAAAGAAAAAAAGAAAAAAAGAAAAAAAGAAAAAAAGAAAAAAAGAAAAAAAGAAAAAAAGAAAAAAAGAAAAAAAGAAAAAAAGAAAAAAAGAAAAAAAGAAAAAAAGAAAAAAAGAAAAAAAGAAAAAAAGAAAAAAAGAAAAAAAGAAAAAAAGAAAAAAGAAAAAGAAAGAACAATAGAAAAAAGAAAGAAAGATAGAAAAAAGAAAAAAGAAAAAAAAAAGATTAGAAAAAAACAAAGGATAAAAAAGTAAACAAAATAGAAAAAAAAATAAAAAAAAAGATAACAAAGAAAGAAAAAAGAATGAAAAAAGGAAAAAAGAAAGAAGAAAGAAGAAGGAAGAAAATAAAAACAAGAAAAAAAGAACAGGAAAAACAGAAATATAAAAAGAAATAGAATAAAGAAAAGAAAAGAAAAGACAAAAAAAGAAAAGAAAAGAAAAAGTTTGGAAAGATAAAGGTATGAAAACACCCATTGTAAAAAATTGTGGCCAGAAATTAGCATAGGAAAATGAGCATTAATTAAAGAAAAGGATATTCTTCATTTTGTTTTTTTGATGTTCATATTCTGTAACTAACAAATTTAGTTACCTTTGTCTCTAACTTCATTTTTCCATTAAATAACTACTCATGTCTCAGGCCCCCTCTGGGGCTCTCTAGTTGTCACTAACCTGCTGTCTTTGGCCCCTTTTGGGGGTTCTCTAGTTGTGCTCAAATACTGGTCCTTCCTTGGGACCATGAATGAAAAATCATCTGATTACCAGACAACTAAACCGGAGTGTCCCTTCCTCCTCTTCAGATCAGTTCCACTTTACTATAAAAGAACTTTCCCTCTGTCCTTGGCTCTTTTTAGCCTTATCAATACATCTCATTTGGATCTTTAGTAGCCTACCATACTCCTTCCTTCTCCAAATAACCTTGCTTCTCATATTAAACTCTTCAAGGTTAAAAGCCAAAGCTCTCCCAACTTAGCTAGCTGGTCAACTTCATTGCTTGAACTGGTACCATCCTCCCTCCATCCAACCCCAAACTCTCTGCCTCTTTCACCCTTCTCAATCACTGGGGCCTTCTTTGAATTCTCCTTCTCAGCCTCCTGAATCCATCCTCAATCCCATCAGTCCTAGTCATCATGTGATCAACTTGTCTACTGCCAACATATCCAACTCCAGCTATCCCTCCTCATTTTCTGGGCCATTAATTAACACTCCTTTGCAGACAGTTTCTCCTGACCCTGGTTGCTAATTTGGTTCAGACTGATTTTCCGTTGGCTTGGTCTTAGTCTGAACCTCATTGGCCAATTGGTCCAAGTCCCATCAATCATCACCGCTGCTAATCTGTTCAACCACTGGGTCTCAATCCAATCCAAGAAGAGGGCCAACCATACTCTTGTGACCCATGGCATTGACCTATACCATCATTATCCCGCCTTCTTTGCCCCCTCTTAGTGGTCACTCGGTGTCCTACTCAACCTAAGCTCTCCTCAAACACCCCATCCATTGGTAAATAACCCTGGCTTCCACTGTTCATCCTCAACCTCTTGCACCCAACCTGGCTCATGAATGCTTGAAGGCTGCTTTCATTACCACCCATCTCTCATATCTTAAGTACCTGGCTTGCAATCATCTCGCAACCCCAATCAGTATTCAATCTTGCCTTTGCAAACCCAATTGCAGCTCACCTCCACTTGCAAAATTGTTGCCCTCTCAATCCACCCTTCATCCCTTCCTTCTTTGATATTCCCTTTTTCTCATCTTCTCACTCCCGCTTCATTATCACTCCCGCTTCCCCTCCACCGCTTGCTTGAATTTCCTCCATCACTGCTCCAGCTTCCCCTTATTGCACCTCAATATCCTCCCTTGTTTACTCATTGTCCCTGCAACCTCGGCCACAACCCTGATTTCTTTTGAATCTTGCTTTTTCAACCTTAGCCGCCGCCCATCTCCACCTTCTTGCTTGCAAAATCCTCACTGCCTCCCATCCATCCCAATCCTCAACCTTGACTGTGACCTTGCTTGCAATCACTTTGCCATCTTTGATCTCGGTCGCTATTAAATATCTCCACTCCAACCATGCGCAATCTTGCTATCACCTTGATTGCAACCTAGCTTGCTCCAGAAATTCGCTCCTCCTACTATTTTTTCATTTCCCCACTTACAACCTTGCCCGCTTCTTTGGCACCCTGAATTCCACCTTGCTTGCAACATTGATTGCCTCCAAGCTTCTCAACATCTGCAACATTACTCGCGCTTCATCCGCGACCTCTCCTACTGCTCCATTTGCCATCCCCGCTCATCATCATCAAACCCCACCTCATCCATTAATTTCTTTCCTCATCAACCATCATTCTATTTGGGGTGGTCCATCTATTTGGCCCATCCTGTCACCCTCTCCATCCTCCAATTGCTCCATCTCTTCCACCTTGATTGCGACATCGGTCGCGCTCCTCTCCTCACTTGTCCACTACTTCTCTTGCTACCTCAATGGAAACCTCAATGGCAACCTCAATGGCAATATCAATTGGCGCTCAACTCCGCCTTCGCTCGCTTACTCACTTAACCTCACTTGCGACTTTGATTGCCTCCCTTTTGTCACTCAGCTCCAACATCTTGCTCAATCTTGCATCCATAAACACCTGCAACCTCGCTTGCGTTTCATCTGCAACTTCTCCTACTGCTTTAATTGCCCATCCCTCAATCAAACGCTTGTCAAAGAAACCCTTTCTCCATGATCTGTTGAAAATCCTCAGCACCTCACCCACCGATTGGCTCCATGTCATCTCTACCACCAATCCCAGTATCTGCACGGCTGGGATCAATCTCATCAAGATTCATCCAAACCCCTAGTTTCAACATTGGCAAAACCAAAGAAACTCTTGAGGCAAAGGCTTGGTAGAAGCCACCTTTCCTGGTTTACTTAATCCCCACTCAGTTTTGTCCTTGACATTGATTGAACCTTCCATCTACCAAATTTGATCTCTATTCACCTGCACCTTGCTTGTGACCCCAATTGCTTCTCATCTCATCCTCAACCTTGCTTGTTCCTCTTCCTGCAACATTGTTCACCCCTCCTCTTGAGACTTCACTCGCAGTCACCCTTCAACTACAAACCTTTGTCATCCTAATTGCCCTCACTCCCATTCATCAAACTTTAGGGGTGGTCCATTCATTTGGCCCATACTGTCACCCTTGCCATTCTCCCATTGCTCTGCCTGCTACCTCTCTCCTTGCTTCATCTCATCCTCTCCTCATGCTACATCACTACTTGCTTGCTCAAATCCTCACGCTACATCACCACTTGCTTGCTCCCATCCATCTCATCCGCTTCACCCGCTGCTTCTCTACTTGCTCCATCTCCAACGTCAATACACCCATCATCAATCTGATTCAATCATCATCCCATCCATCAACCATATCAACAACATGCAACTCTCATCACCATCAAAATTCAATTGAACTTCAGAAACATATCGATATTCCTTCTCATCTGGTATTGAACAGGCTGGTGTGTTGGAATCCTTCCTATTTTTTTTCAATACTATCTCTATATCTTCCTACTCTTCCACCTTCTATCTTTACTACAATCACATTCATTAATATTGAACACTGTCATCCCCACCATTATTCAATAACTGCTACCAATCCATTTCATCTCTATCAATCACCATCACCATCACCATCACCATCATCATCATCATCATCATCATCATCATCATCATCATCATCATCATCATCATCATCATCATCATCATCATCATCATCATCATCATCATCATCATCATCATCATCATCATCATCATCATCATCATCATCATCATCATCATCATCATCATCATCATCATCATCATCATCATCATCATCATCATCATCATCATCATCATCATCATCATCATCATCATCATCATCATCATCATCATCATCATCATCATCATCATCATCATCATCATCATCATCATCATCATCATCATCATCATCATCATCATCATCATCATCATCATCATCATCATCATCATCATCATCATCATCATCATCATCATCATCATATTATTCTCCCCATTAAGCTAGGCAACTATGCCTGAGATCCATGTTGCTCCTCTTAAAATAGACTTTCATCATTCTAGGCAACTATGCCTGAGGTCCTTGTTGCTCCTCTTAAAATAGGCTTTCCTTCCCTGTCTCATATCCTGACAAGGTGGTGTCTTGTCAATTATTCTCAAAATCTCATATCTCTCATATCCTCTTCTCAATTCTCATAAATATCTGAAATGTTGATTGGTCTCAAATTGTTTCCTAAATTTTTCAGTTAAGGTGGTGTGTTGTTTTTTTGATGTTCATATTCTGTAACTAACAAATTTAGTTACCTTTGTCTCAAACCTACTTTTTCCATTAAATAACTACTCATGTCTCAGGCCCCCTCTGGGGCTCTCTAGTTGTCACTAAACTGTTGTCTTAGGCCCCTTTTGGGTGTTCTCTAGTTGTTATTGAATACTGGTCCTTCCTTGTGACCATGAACAAAAAATCATCTGATTACCAGACAACTAAACCGGAGTGTCCCTTCCTCCTTTTCAGATCAGTTCCACTTGACTATACAAGTACTTTCCATCTGTCCTTGGCTCTTTTTAGCCTTATCAATACATCTAATTTTCCTCTTCAGTAGCCCACTATACTCCCTCCTTCTCCAAATAACCTTGCTTCTCATATTAAACTCTTCACTTGAAACCTTTTCTCTATAATGGCTCATGGGATTGCACAATGAGGCAATATGTTGGATTATTGATTAAATGATGGAAAACAGAAGGGAAAAAATCTCCTGAAGTAAAAAATTTTGGCCCCTTGTGGGCCTATGATAAAACAGGGGAAAAGGCAAAAATTCCGCCTCAAAGAGGCTCTACAGGTTCTACAATCCTTTTTACTTGGTTTGGGCTACACCAGCTGGCATGGCCTCAGTACCTGTCCCCTTTCAAGCAGCCTATCCCAGTCAATTTTGATTTATCCATCCTTGCAGGGCTGAAAAATCCATTTGGGTTTTGTCACACGACCACCCCACGTACTATAGGGCAATTCTTAGATGATCCTGAGCGCAAAGAAATTCTGAGTGCGAGGGCAAGTGCGAGTAGCAAGACTCAGTTGCAAAGTGCAAACTTGGTTATGCCACTCAACAAATGGCGAGAGGAATGGAATGTGTTCCAAGGAAGGAAACTCAACCTGAGTTCGATGTGATAATAGGTTGTAGCAAAATGGGAGAACGTATGAAATTAACTAACTGAGGAGACAATCATCAGGCAAGGGGGTAGCCCTTATAAGGTAATCCAAAGTGACTAGATACAACCTGGTGATGAGCTAACTACAGTTGAAGCAGTGAGTCAATGAATGACAGGAATGGGATAGGAAATGAAGCAGTAGTACAACCATATCCAAGGTCATGGCGTAAGTGCAAGACAATAGAGTCTGAGTGTATAATTGTATGATGAATTGAGACAGAAGCAAATGACATTGAAGGTAATGCAAATGAGAAGTAATAGTGTATGCAGGGTAGGGACTAGTCCAATTGCAAACTGTACAGTAGTGATGGCTTAGTTAGACATAGATGCAAACTAACGAACAGTGGGTGAACAAAGATGGAAGTCCAAGGCTGTTGATTGGCCAGGGACGGAGATTGGATCTCATAATGGATGGCCAACCGGTATGAAGCTAACTGCAAAGTTTGCAAGTATATACTGAGTTTGTCGCCATGATGGGAAGGTCAACGCAAGCCAGAGGAAGTAGCGGATTGCACCATTGATGTTGTGCTTTATTTGTGTCACGCTTTTAGACTGAGGTAGATGGTACTGAGGTGAGGACATGTCAAAGTGATGAAGCCAATAATCCCTAAGTGCAAAGCGTGACAGTTGCCTGGGTATAAAGAAGCAAGCTCCTGCAAGCATTCAGATAAATTTTTCCATTGATTTCAAGTTGTTAATAAATACTGTATAGCCTTTACGCATTATTTAATTCATTAATTGTTAGATTTATAAATTATATAAAATTTTGTCATCGTCGTCCCGCCATTGCAAAAACTGTATTTGTTGAAACAAGCAATGTGTCCCTAGTACTGCCATCTGAGGCCTTTGCGGCAAGTGCAAGCAATGTTGCATCCGCAAGGTTGCATGTAATTTTCCTATAAGAATCGAGTTGACTGTTAATGGTCCCGCAGAGTCATCAAGGGAGATGCGGAGTTGTAGGTCCGCTCCAAGGGTTAACTACAAAATACAACCTTTGCCAGAGATCGAATACTTGGGTACTCGAGTTACTGGTGAGTACTAATCAGGACTGACTATAATAAAGATAGTAACTAAATTATGCTTGTTTTGCTAGTTTTGCCCTGTTTCCAAAGGTATACTACAAACACACCACCACCACCACCACCTTATTGGGGTCCACCGACTGAACTTCTGGGGCCCCAGATGAATGCCAAGGTTCCAGAAGAAGTGCCCAGTGCGGAACCAGTTGGGGTCATAGCCAAGGAAGCGAGGGAGGAAGAAAGGAAAGAAGTGGAAGAGGATTGGAAGAGGGAGAAGACTGAAATGGAGGGAGAGAAGAGGAGGTTGTAACGGAAGAATTAGGAGAAGGGAATGGAGGAGATGGAAGGGGTAGAGTAGATGGAACGGAAGAAATGGAGGGCCAAGGTGAAGCGGATCTGGTGCGAGTCATAGGGCCGGTCAAAACTGATGCCCAGGTGGCTGACGGGCAACATTGGAGAAGGTTTTTTGGGAGGCCAAAGAAAGAGAGCATACAAAGAGCTCTTGGAGGAAGGTGGATGGAATGCTTTGCCAAAGCAAGCTTGGATTGCAAGGTGCGAGGAAATCTTTGAGAGGCATATTGTAACAGAGGTGCTAGTTCTCCCAAGGATTTCCGCACTAATCAATGATGAAGACCTGGATACCTTTTGTTCCATGGTTGCGGAATTGACTGCAAATTGGGAGGATGCAGAAAAGGAAGTAAAAGAAAATTTGTAATTATTTATTATAAATATATATTTTCTTTTTTTTTTTTAATTATAAATAATTTTTTTTTTAATAAGGAATGAAGTTTTAATTGCTAGAAATGAGAGGGAAATGAGAAAAAGTAATAACACAGTGAGATGGAGGAATTGACTGATGGAATGATGGTGTGAAATAAAATGGGGTTAGATGAGATGGAATGTGGAATGAGATGAGGTTGGATGAGATAGAATGTGGAATGAAATGAGATTGAATGGGATAAAATGTGGAATGGAATGGAATGGGATTGGATGGGATGGAATGTGGAATGTAATGGGATTGGATGAGATGGAATCATGATTGTCGAGGTTTGCAAGGGTAGCTTGCATGGAAATCATGAATCAGATTGGGAGAATTGCAAAGGTGATGGGCTGGTTCCCATGAGGTGCAATCTTTGTTGGACTGGAAGCCAGACCATTCAACAAGGTATTGAAGTTTTCCTTTGCGTAACCTGGAATCCAGGATACGGCTTACTTCCCACTCTCGATGATCAAGGACAGTGACCGGTTTGGGAGGGGGATGAGTCTTGCCCGGGTATAAGAATTGAGCTGGCTCTAGGAGAGACACATGAAAGACCGGGTGGATACCTTTCCATTTTGCTGGTAAAGTAAGTTTAAAGGTGTTAGGGGAGATGACTGATTCTACTTTAAAGGGGCCAAGCTTTCTTTTGGAGAGTTTGCGAGTTGGGCAAGTGCTGAAAATGTTGCAAGCATTGAGCCATACTTGATCTCCTACTGCAAAGGTTGGAGCCGTAGTGCGAGATCGGTCTGCTTGCTCATTATAGCGCTGGTTTGCTTCTTCAAGGTTGGTCCAAATTTGCGATTGAAGGGATTGAATTCTTTCAAGGTAATTGGTAGCAGGTTGAGAAGGTTCTACGTGAAGGGAAGAGAAAGTCGGGTTTCTACCATAAAGAGTTTGGAAGGGCAACTGTTTGGTGGAGGAATGAGTGGAGTTGTTGTAGGCAAATTTGGCTAGTGGGATCCATTGCTACCAGTCGTCTTGTTGATAGGCAACATACATTCAAAGATATTGTTTGAGAATCTGATTAACTGGCTTGGTTTGCCCATCCGTTTCCGGGTGGTACGCCGTTGATAAATTGCGAGTGATCTTCAAATGTTGGCATAGCGAGGTCCAGAAGCTTGAGACAAACAGAGATCCACGATCACTAACTATATTATAAGGGAGACCATGTTTCAAAAATACATATTCTATGAACAAGTTAGCTAAGTCTTCTGAAGAGGCCGTCACATTACTGCGCAAAAATAAAGCCATCTTTGAGAAGCAATCTACTACTACTAGAATAGCATCATATCCACTAGAAGAAGGTAATTGAGAGATGAAATCCATAGAAAGCAAGTGCCAAGGACAAGGCTGAATTGGAAGTGGCTGAAGGAGCCCATACTTCCGGTTTTTTGAGGACTTGTTACAATTGCAATCATAGCACGCGCTAAAATAGTCTTTTACTTCTTTGGTCATACCAGGCCAGTAGAAGTCTTGTGCAATCAATTGGAAGGTTTTATCCTGCCCATGATGACCAGCAAGCGGAGAATTGTGCCTTGACTTGAAGATATCTAACTTAATGCAAGAATTATCTGGTACTACTATACAATTATCATAGACTAAAAAGTCATTATCATCAATACTATAACTACTATCTAATCAGTTTGCACTTTTGCAAAGTTCGATGCACTTGGGGTCATTGCATTGAACTTTTTGGAGTTTGGAAGCCAAATCTTGTAAGTGAGCAATGATTGGACTCAGTTGGGCAGATTGGGTTGAGAAGAGTGTCCTAACTTTTTCAGGGTTGTTTTTGGAAAAGGTGCTCCCCCCCTGGGTAAATATCTTCCCAAATTGATAAAGCATCAGGGACTACCACTTGTTTCCCAGGGCAGTACGTGATTGTAAAGTGGAATTTGGAAAGTTATTTGGCCCATCGTGCCTGTCTGCGTGTGAGGACTTTTGAGCTCATGAAATACTTTAAAGAATTATGATCAGTTAAAACTTCAAAGGATTCCCTAAGGCTCAAAAGGTATGAACACCATTTCTTCAAGCAATAAAAAATTGAGAGAAGTTCTTTTTCATGAATCTCTTAGTTAAGCTCTGCAGCAAGCAACTTGCAAGACTCAAAAGCTACGGGATGAAAGAGAGAAGTGGAGGAAGAGAACTGCAAGATTACTCCTGCAATCGCACAGTTGCTTGCGTCTGTTTCAAAAATCGTGCGAGCTAGCTTGTTGAAGTGAGCAAGTATTGGAGCAGTGGTGAATTCTTTCTTCAGAGCTTTGAACTCCGAAGCAGCTTGTTTGGTAAAAACAAAAGGAGTGTCTTTTTGAAGAAGGTTAGTAAGATTCACGGTTTTTTCGGCGTAACGCTCAATGAACCTCCTATAAAAATTCCTGAAGCCAAGGAAAACTTGAAGGGATTTGACAGAAGAAGGTGGGGGCCAGTCTAATATGTGTTTGCTTTTGGCTGGGTCCATCAATAGTCCTTGTTGCGAGACTACAACACCTAGAAAGTGAAGGGAAGAGGAATGGAATTTGCACTTAGAGGCTTTTGCAAACAGGTCATTCTTTCAAAGTTGCTGCAGCACCTCTTGCTAATGTGCAATGTGATCTTTGAGGTTTTTCCAGTAGACTAGTATATCATCAAGATATACCATGAGGTATTTACCTATGAGATTGGATAAAATGTCATTGACGAAATGTTGAAAAGTGGAAGGGGTGTTACAGAGGCCGAAAGGCATGATGGTATACTCATAACTGCCAAACCGGGTTCTTGTTGCGGTCAAATACTCATGACCTTCCCTAATGCGAATTAGGTTATAGGCACCTTGAAGGTCTAACTTTGAGAAATAAGCACATCCATGGAAGAGGGTGAGGAGATGTGACATAGGGGGTACTGGATAGGCATTCTTCCGGGTTACCTGGTTCAGTTCCCTGTAGTCAACACAAAGGCGAAGTCCGCCGTCTTTTTTTGGAACAAATAGGAAAGGTGAACCCGTATTCAAATTGCTTGGTCAAAGAAATCCTTTTGCTACATTTTCCCCAATGTAGTCTTGAAGCGCAATTCATTCTTGCATTGAGAGAGAGTAAACTGGTCCTAGTGCCGGAGGTGGGCCAGTAAGTTTGATCTTGTGATCATAAGGACAGGATGGAAGCAGCTTATCTGCTTTTGCCGCTGAAAAGACATCAGCAAAGTCATGATAAACCAAAGGTAAAGACTCTTGAATGATTTCTAAATCTTCAATCATGTCATCTTCAAGCACTGGGTTTGAGGTGCTTGCATGGTGTGAGAGGATTAGGGAGCTCAAAATACACTGTTTGGTTGGTGTTTGTTTCTCTTCAAAGGAACAGGGAAGAGGTAAGCTGGATAGCTAAGCAATAACTCCTAAATCTGAAGAGGGAATTTGGTAATGGAGGTCAGGATATTGCAAATCTCCTGGCAGAAAAGTGTCATCCAACTCAATGACAGTGTCAGGTAGGCTGCTTAATTCCTGATTGATGGAAAGATTAGCGTTCTGGGGGTGCAAGGTTTGAAGTTTAATTACTTCTTCTTGCCAATTCACATTGGGATTCCAGTAAACTACAAAATCATGGCCTAGAATGATATCATCCATTCTGGGTATAGCCAAGACAAAGAAATCCCATTCAAAGCTGGGGAAATTGGAGAATGCAAAGGTCCATTTTGCTTTTTCGGAAACCCAATAAAACGGTTCAGTCGCACTACTTACTAAATAGATAGGAAATTTATCTATCTTGGAACGCGTAAGATTTTTGGAAGTGGCAAAAGATTTACTGATGAAGGAAACATTAGCGCCGGAGTCAAGTAATACTTGATAAGGAGTGTTTTGGGAATGGAATAGGATAAATCTTGAACTAGGAGCACTTCGTGACTCGCAAGTGCAAAGATTTACTTGCGGTGATTTAAATAATGTGTAGTTTTCCTTGAAAGTATCAGAAAAACTACAAGCTAATTTTTTGACTTCTTAGCCGCTTCACCCGCTAACCGCTTCACACAACTGTCAACATCATGTTTTCCTCCACAATACATACACAGCCTGTTTTTTTCCCTTTGTAGCCGTTCCTTGTTCCTTAGCATCCCGGTTTCTTTGTCCAAGAACTTTGGAGTTTTGGTGAAGGTTTTCCCTTTTGAATGGGATTTTGAAGTCAGGGTTGGTTTGGATGGTTTTGGGTTCCTCGTCTTTTGCTTCTTCAAGGAGTCCTCCACCCTTGGAGCCAAGGTGGAAGGTCCATGGTTGTTTTGCCAAGAGCAATTCTTGTTGTGATAGCCATTATCAAGCTGAATCACTTGATTGATTAGCTGCTGAAGCAAGGTTGTCTTATGACCCCCAACTGCTAGCTGTTTGATTAAGCGTGCCGGTAGACCCTTTTGGAAGTTTAATAGAAGAGCAGCCTTGTTCCACTAGATGCAAGACTGCAAGGTTTGAAAATGAGAAATATAAACGGAAGCTCTACTATTTTCCTTCATAGCTAAACTATTAAGTTTGTATTTGGCATTTTGAACTTCATTGGGGTTGCCAAACAGGGTGAAAAGTTGTTGCTCAAACGTGTCCCAGAATACACGTAGGACTGTTGTTGGACAAAAGTTTGAGGTACGGTTCAAACCACTGCGAGGCTCTTCCTCCTATGAAGGACAAAGCATACATAACTTTATGCCTATTGGAAGTAAAATTGTTGGAGTTTTTTGAAAAGATGACTTTACAAGGCTGTAGGTAGGATCTAAGCTTATGAGGCTGTTCTCCCGTAAAGTGATTGGGTTGTTTCATGCCGGGAGTGCAAAAGCTAGGAGTACTCGGACTAGATTGCTGGGCACCATGAGTGAGGGCCTGGATCAATCTCAAAAGCAGGGTCGGAGCATCAGGCTTGGGAGCAGTCCTGCAAACCCCTGGTCTACCAAAAGTCAAGGTTTCATTGCAAGAATGGTCGGAATCTGCAAATTCCGCAAGAGGGTCCGTCGGAACATCCTGTAGAGGAGTCCAAGGATCATCAAGGGGTTCAATAGATGGCAATTTTGAAGGAGGAACGGGATCTAAGGGTTGTTGGGCCCAAAGAGCACTGGTTCTCCCTACCCAATGGATCTCATCATTTTAAGGGGCAAGGGAAGCGTTCCCGGTTGAGCAAGTACGTGACATTGAGAAAAAGAAGTCTACTATAGGTTGGCAGGCTACAATAGATGAGTTGAGTTAGTTAATTTCTTGTCACACAACCACCCCACATACTATAGGGCAATTCTTAGATGATTCTGAGCGCAAAGAAATGCTGAGTGCAAGGGCAAGTGCAAGTAGCAAGACTCAGTTGCAAAGTGCAAACTTGGTTATGCCACTCAACAAACGGTGAGAGGATTGGAATGTGTTCCGAGGAAGGAAACTCAACCTGAGTTCAATGTGATAACTAGGTTGTAGCAAAATGCAAGAACGTCTGAAATTAACTAACTGAGGAGACAATCATCAGGCAAGGGGGTAGTCCTTATAAGGTAATCCGAAGTGACTAGATACAACCTGGTGATGAGCTAACTACAGTTGAAGTGGTGAGGCAATGAATGACAGGAATGGGATAGGAAATGAAGCAGTAGTACAACCATATCCAAGGTCATGGCGTAAGTGCAAGACAATAGAGTCTGAGCTTATAATTGTATGATGAATTGAGACAGGAGCAAATGACATTGAAGGTAATGCAAATGAGAAGTAATAGTGTATGCAGGGTAGGGACTAGTCCAATTGCAAACTGTACAGTAGTGATGGCTTAGTTAGATGTAGATGCAAACTAACAAACATTGGGTTACAAAAGATGGAAGTCAAAGGCTGTTGATTGGCCAGGGACGGAGATTGGATCTCATAATGGATGGCCAACCGGTATGAAGTTAACCGCAAAGTTGGAAAGTATATACTGAGTTGGTTCCCAAGATTGGAAGGTCAACGCTATCCAGAGGAAGTAGCGGATTGCACCATTGATGTTGTGCTTTATTTGTGTCACGCTTTTAGACTGAGGTAGATGGTACTGAGGAGAGGACATGTCAAAGTGATGAAGACAATAATCCCTAAGTGCAAAGCGTGACAGGTTTTCAAACCCTCACTGGTTGTCCCTTATAACCAGCCCAGTCACTTCTCTGTTCTCAAAAACAGGCTTGTGCCCTCATTAAACCAGCCCCCGGGACCCCAAATGGACCAGGTGGGACCCACGTACACCTGGGTCTGGTCTCAGACTCACAAAGGGTGGGGTGTAACTGGCAGACATGCTGTTCCCCCCCCCTCATTCTGTCATTTGCCTGGAAGGGGGCATTCAAATCCCTCCGCCAGGGGCCTGGAGGTCAATGCGTACAGGGTTTTGCTATTGATAGTTGGTCTGGGAGGTATTCAGATCCCTTCAGTGAAGGGGGGGGAGTGCCTCTTGTTGGTGGGAGTGTGGTCAGGTCCCCCCCACCGCTTTTTGCCTCCCTGAAAATCCGCCTGGTTGCCTTTTGGATTGTTGGAGGTTTATTAAATACCCACCCCCCACCACCAGTTGGCTCATTGCAATTGGCCTTTGCATCTCCTCCCCTCCATTGCAGAAATGGAGGTGAGGTGATGGGGGGAGGCTGTCTTGCTTCCCCCCACTGCTTCTGCAACCAAACGGGTTGCAGCCACCCCCTTCACCTTGCTGCCACAACCAACCATGGTTTAGGGACTAAAAATTATTCCCTCCACCCTTTCAAACGGCCCTGCTGATAAATGATGCCTGGTTTAGGCAAAAGGGGCATCATCACTCCCTGGCAGCAATGCAGGTGAGGGGGTGGGGGGAGGTGGTCTCACTCTCCCCCACTGCTGCTGGAACCCCCTGCAAACGGCGACAACAACCAATGGGCCTGAGGGACTCCAAATGAGTCTCTCTGTGTCAGGTTACTAATACCAGTAACTTTGAAATCCTTTAGATAAAGAAAGTGATATTGGTGTTGGAACAGTAATAATTTAAAGAAAACACATAAAATGCTCAAAAATATTGATATAATAAGAGCAAGTTAAAATTTTGTAGTTGGTTTGGTTAAATGATTGAAATAAAGTTTTTTAAGAGGCGCCACAGCTTATACAAGGCAGGGGGTTCTTTATTGAAAAAAACCCTCTTCAAGGGGCTCTTTTGAACCATGTTAAAACCTTGGGACAATGAGTTCCTAAGTGATTGTGAAAAAGAGGTTTACTCAAGGGGAATGGGTGCGCTGGCTGCCTTAAAGCACTTATGCCTGGAGGCAAGTAGGAGATAACTTACTAATTTAAGCAGGAACTCCAATATTCATTCAGAAATTCACAGTTGAAAGGGTCTCAGGAAAATTGTTGGCAATTTTGCTGATATTCTTCAATAGGATTGATAATGGGGTTAGAATTAATAATTGTACTAACAGTAATGAGGCAATAAATAACTGGTTTATCTTTTATAAAAACTTTCTAAGGGATGAAAAGGGGTCTGGATTGGTTACTTAAAAATTACTGGTGTATAAGTCATCCAAAAAGGGCTGTATTTATACCTTTTTGGGGTAATAAGACTTCCCCAGGGCATGTACAGAGGTTTGTGATTGATGAAGGAGGCTAGAAGGCTGGGAGGGCTAGTAAGAAACATATCTTTGGTGTTGTCAATCTATTAGCCATTTCTGTCTCATATTTATCTGTGAAATGACTATCAGAGTTTTTTTAAATGTTAATTTGTGATTTTTGGTAGTTCTGACATATTTCTTGATTTTTTATTATTTTCCTTTCAGTGAAATGGTCAGAAGTGGGTTTTGGTAGTTTCTACAACATCTTCTGAAAATCTTGGAAATTTTCCATAATTTTTAGGAGAACTCCTTGGTATGTGTAAGCTATAGCATGAACGCCTGTGGTAGCACGGGTGTGCGCGTACCACTGTGAACACTCTGGATAGAGAGAGGGACTCTATCCTCAATAGTGCTCAATCTCTTTCTTTTCTTTCTTTTCTTATTTTAGTTTGTTTTTCAATAGACATCTCTTCATTCTTTTTTTCTTCTCTTTTTTATTTGTTTCTTTCATTCTTTCATCTCTCTTCACCCTATGACCACCATCACCATCCTCAACACAAATCAACTCTTAAGTCTTAATATCACTCAATTCAACTGCAATATAATTTGTGATCAAACTGTCAATCAAATCCTCAAGATCAATCCTCACTACTAATCTGGAAACATCAGCTGCCTATACGTAACTGGTGAGATCAGTCCCTGTTATCTTAACTTACCTCAAACTCAACTAGTTCCCCTTCTTTTCAGTCTCTCTAAACCCTTCCGTGTCCTCCTACTTCTCCTTTGTCTAGCCATAGTCAAGCGCCGGTTACCTTTCTTCTGTGTTGGTGTTTCTTCATGTAATGCTCAAAAGCTGTCATAGGGTTATCTTCAAGATTCTCATGTTTTCTTCTCATTGTCTTCAAACAGCCTGCTGGTCAGAAATTCAAATCATTACTCAATAATTTATACGGTTAAAAGCCAAAGTTTCTACCAATAAAACCATCAAGACAAAGGACTATGGCATCTGGATCAGGATTCTTGTTGGATTCCTTCCCTCAAGCAATGCTCAAAACAGCTCTCAAAACAACCCCGTTACTAACCAAGGAAAATTATGGAATCTGGAAGGATATGATGATGGAATTTCTCAAGCTCAGGGAAGTACTGGAAGCAATTGAATCAACCTCTGGAACCCTCAAGGGCCAGGAAAACAACAAGATTCACTTACTTCTCATATCAAAGGTGGATTTGATAATGCACAACAACGTCATTAGCACAGCCAACATCAATTATACAAAATAGATATGGCAGGCTATCAAGGAACAATTCTCTTCCTCTCAAGCTTCAAACAGGGCAAGAATCTTTAATTATTCCCTAAAAATAAACTTCAAAGAAGATGAGATCACAAAATTTGTCACCAACGTCAAAACAGCCATCAAAAAGATAATTGACATTGGCATAGAATTACCAAACAACATTCTGGCGTATCTGCCAATGTTCAAGTTTCTGGAAAACCTGCAGGACCTCAAAAGACAGCTCATGCACTCAGAAAAGCAGATATCCGTGGAATTTGTGTGTAATCATCTCATTCAATACCACAACACAGTCAGGGCCAAACTCACTGAAAAAGGAATGTCAAGGGGGACCTTCGGAACAGCTCTGACCACAATGAGGAACAAGACAAAAAATCACCTGGAAATTTGTTTTATTGAGGGGTATAACAATCCAAAAAAAGATAAAAATCACTCGGAATCCAAATGCTTTCATCTTCATCCAGACAAAGCCCCCATACTGTGGAGAGAAAACCAAAGTAAATTGAAAGACAAAAAAAAAAATCTCAAGAGTCCGCTCACTTCCACGCCTTTATAACTAGATGGATTGAATCTAAGGTAGGAGCGGGGAGAAACATCCTGATTGAAAGTGGAGCCACTTCTCACATCTTCAACAAATCAAGATTCTTTACCACTCTCAAAACTTACTCCGGAGATTTCATCACCACAGGAAAGGCCAACGCAAATTTTCCAATCCAAGGAATTGGAAAAGTCAGATTGGAATGGAAAAACCACTCAATTACACTCTCTGACTGTTTATATGTTCCAGATATAGTTGTCAATCTTGTTAGTCCCGGGAAACTTGTCAAACAGGGATGCACTCTTGAAGCAAAGACAGGAAATTTAAAAGTACAAAAAGGAAGAGATACATTCTGTTGCGGTTCTATCATCAACAGTCTCTTTGTTCTATATAATCCATTCAAAGTGGGAGGAGAAAAAGAAGGATTTTTATTGACACAACTCAACAAACCAAGGACTCTTAAGGACCTTCACCTAACGTATGGTCACGCATCACTTGGTCAACTTTCCAAAATCAAAGGAGTTCAATACAATGCCACTAGAATTGGCAGGTTTGAATGTAAAGATTTCCTCCTGTGAAACATTACAAAATCCCCATTCAAGGATTCCTCCACATTGGCCACCAAACCATTTGGGAAGATACACCTAGACTTGATTGGCCCAATAACGCCGGAATCTCATAGGCACAAGAAGTATATCCTGACGGTAGTGGACAACTACTCTTGCTATATCTTGGGTATCCCTCTGACTTGCAAGGATGACACACCTTCTATACTGATCAAGGTAATTGAGAAACAGAAAAAAAATTGCGGCTATTACCCGTCTACGGTGTGTTCAGATGGCGGTACCAAGTTCACTAATAAAAGGGTAGTACAATATCTCAAGGAGAAATTTATCAATTACCTGGTCACTGAGCCTCATCATCCCAAACACAATGGTAGGGCCAAAAGAGCCAATCAAACTATTGTCAAAAGTGTGAGATCATCCCTGAGCTTGGAAAAATTTCCCAAGAAATATTGGTCAGAGGTACTCAAGTCATGCTGCATTATTTTTAATCAAATCCCAAAGGATGATCTAGAGCTCTCCCCTTGGGAACTCATCCAACAGCGTTCACTCCCATCCAACTACCTATAACCACTAGGTATCACTGAAATTGCGCTAAATCTAAAATGGATCAAGGGCAAAATATTCAACCCCAAAGCAATAGAAGGAAAACTGATTGGCTACAATCCAGATCTCCTATCCTACAGGATCCTACTGCCCAACGGTCACATCATGCTATCAAAACACGTTTGATTTTTGAAGCAGACCATTGAGGACCTGGGGATTGTCTCAACCGCGGACATTGACTTCAGTCTATCTAAGCCTAGTGACAGTGCTCCTTAGCCCAAAACAGATGAAGCCTCAGCCGCCCGTATGAATTATTGAGATCCACCCGCTGAAATCAACTCATCTGATGAAGAGTACCCATCTTCCAATACTGAATCAAACTCACCTCACCATGCCCCCCCCTCAACAGATTAGCCCTGGAGTCAGCAAAAGAAAACCGGAGGAAGTTGAAGAGCCTACCAGAACTCTCCGCAATCAGTCTACCATTAGAGCTCTGCAAAGGTATGGTTTCCATCACTACTTCAAGCCTAAAAAGTTTGATCAAGCAGTTTGATGCAAGGATAGTGTGAAGTGGGGAAAAGCAATCAAAGGGGAGATAGATCAATGTGAAGCGCAGGAATTTTGAGAAGACCATGAAGGTGATGAACCACTGAATCATTTTGACACCACCTGGGTTTTCAAAATAAAAGATAACTCCCACAACAAGGTTTTCATTCACAAAGCGTGGATCTGCGTCAAGGGGTTCAATCAAGTATATGGCCTAGACTTTGATGAGACGTTTGCTCCAACCGGCAAGATTGCATTGTTGAGAACTATCCTGCTATACGCCTTGAAACACAAACTCAAAATTTGCCAATACAACGTGAAGGCTGCATTTCTACATGCTCCTATAGAAGAAGAGGTGATCATCAAAACTCCTCATGGTTGCAATCAATAATGCAAATATCTCAGACTCAAGAAAAGCCTGTACAGACTCAAGCAATCACCAAAGAACTGGTATGAGAAGCTCACCAACTGGATCAAGTCAGTAGGATTTAGGGAATCCAAAAGTGACCCGTGTCTATACAAGTCAAAGGATAATTGGTTGTTTCTGTTTTTCCATGTCTACAAAATCATTCTAGTGGGAGACGGGAACCAATTTGAGAAAAAATTCAATGCTTGATTCAAGAATTCCCAGGCCCACAAACCGGACACCATACTTGGTATGAAATTTGAACGGACAGCTACCATTATCATGCTGAGTCACCCCAAACACATCATGCACGGCCATGAGGAACTGGGACTACTTGAATCTCAACCCTGCTCTACCCCCCTAACTCCTCACTGTCAGCTTAGTGATGCCTCAGATGAAGACTTTGAACTCTTCAAGAAAATCAATGTCAACTATAAATCAGCAATAGGACTGCTGAATTATAAAGCTAGCCAAAATCTACCAGATCTGAGCTACTCTGTGTCCAGACTAGCTTGCTTTCAGAACAAGCCTGGATTAATGCACTGGAAAGAACTAAAGCAGACATGGCAATATCTCAACTTCACTAAAGATTCAAAGCTCACGCTCACCTATGATGTATCAAAGGACCCTATCAAATTTTTCAGTGACGCCTCCTTGGGTGAGGACCCCACTAGTCGCAATTTCCAATTGCAATATCTCTGTCTGGCTTTTGGCTCCCCTCTTTCCTGGAACAGTTACAAGCAATGTAACATCACATACTCTTCAACTGAGGCCAAGATCAACTAATTACTTGAATCCTCCCTGGAAGGCAAGTGGCTTCGCCACTTTTTGGGTGAAGTCTTTCAAATCAACCTAACTTCCTCAAAGCATCTCATAGACAACAAAGGTTTGGATGATAAACTCAGGAAGTTTGGATCCAATGCCAAAACAAGACACATGGACCTCAAAAAAGAAAGGACTCAGGGAAGAGCTCAATGCCAAAGTACTTTCAATCCACCTAATTAGCTCATCAGACATGCTTTCCAATCCCCTCACCAAGGCAGGCAATCTGAATCAACTGAAGAAGTTCACTTCTGTGTTTTTCAATGATAACCTGGAATAATCTCCAGTTAAGGGAATTGTAAGCTATAAAATGACCACCTGTGGTATCACGGGTGTGCGCGTACCACTGTGAATGCTCTGGATAGAGAGAGAGACTCTATCTTCAATGGTCCTCAATCTCTGTCTTGTCTTTCTTTCCTTCTTTTAGTTTTTTTTTTCAATAGACATCTCTTCATTCTTTTTTTCTTCTCTTTGTTGTTTGTTTCTTTCATTCTTTCATCTATCTTAACCCTATGACCACCATCACCATCCTCAACAGAAATCAACTCTCAGCTCTCAATATCACTCAATTTGACTTCAATATAATTTGCAATCAAACCATCAATCAAATCCTCAAGATCAAGCCTCACTACTAATCTAGAAACATCAGCTGCCTATACGTAACTGGTGAGATCAGTCCATTTCATCTTAACTTATGTGGAACTCAACTTGTTTCCCTTCTTCTCAGTCTCTCGATACCTTTCCATGTCCTCCTATTGCTCTTTTGTCTAGCCATAGTCAAGCGCTGGTTACCTTTGTTCTGTGTTGGTGTTTCTTCATGTAATGCTCAAAAGCTGTCATAGGGTTATCTTCAAGATTCTCATGTTTTCTTCTCATTGCCTTCAAAAAGCCTGCTGTTCTGAAATTCAAATCATGACACAATAAGTTTTAGTATGTTTCATGGTTAATTAAGATTTGATAATGTTATTTACGTGACAAAATTTATTATTATTTACCCTAGGTTTTCTGTTTTATATTTTGAGTTTTGCGCTTTTTATTTAATATTCAGAGGTTTCAGACATCCCTCTATTCGTCAGTAAGGTTTTTACATATGCATAATTTATGCATTCAGGTTGTACCATGTTCCTGAAGTAACTGGCTTTCAGGAATGGTGCAGTTGTTATTGACGCGCACCTGCTTGAAAGCTGCATGTTGGAATCAACCATGCGCGGCCAGAAGCATATTGCATGCGGGTTTCCTGACAGGGCCTACATATTGAGTGTCAGGTGTGTGTACCCTTGGTGTATTGATGTGAGGCTGCGCGCAGGAATTGTGACACAACACAAATCTGCCTGTAACTCCTAAAATATACACAACACCTCAATTCTTAGTCAATTTTTGGTGTGAAAGCTATACATGAAATTAAGTGTGGAGTATCAAAATGGCCAAAAAGTGCCACAGTGGTGCCATGGCTTTTTTAATTTTTTTTAAGTTGTTTAAAAATAGAAGTAGCTAGAATTCAATTGTTGTGTCTGCAAATGAACCTACCTTATTTTGGGTGCTGAATCCAAATCTGTACCAAAATTTCAGGATTTCTCACTGTTTTCATTTTTATGTTTTTATTTTTATTTAATTCTAATTTTACATGTTGCTCTGTAAGGTGATGCTGGGTTTCCAGAAAACAGGTATCACCTAAGTCTTATTATACTGCTTCTTTTTCCTTCTTCATCTCATGCTTTCACTCTGTATGACCAGTTCAATTTATGGATTTTGAAGCCCGGTTTTCAAAATATGGGAATCAACTTTTGGAATTGTAATGCCCCTGTAGATCAAAATAACCAAGGAAATTTAAGCAAACAAGATTTGACAAGATTTTTTCCAGGTTTATGCCTAGTTTGTTGAAAAAGGGTGTCACCTTGGAGCAATTTTAAGCCTTCATAGAGCACATTAAAACCACACTATCTGGAAGTATCATTATACTGCTTCTTCTCCTTCTTCATCCCATGCTTGTCCAATTAAATTTATTGATTCTGATGCCTGGTTTCCCAAAACTGGACATAAAATTTTGGAAGATTTATGCCCCCATAGAGAAAACCAAGCAAGTAATTTGAAAGAACTCCAAATTTGACCAGATTTCTTTTACTTTGCATCATGGGGTGTTTCAGTATCTACAGGAGTGTAAATCTCCCTGCAATTCCCATTTTCCAGAAACCAGGAATCACCTTGGAGCAGTGTTATGCCCTGGTAGAGCATGTCAAGACTAGGCTACCTACAAGCCTAATTATTCTACTTCTTTTTCCTTCTTCAACACATTCTTTCACTCTTCATAGCCAGTTAAATATGTGGATGTTGATTCCCAGTTTGCACTTCCCCCAAAATCTTAAAAAAACCATAGGTATCCAATAAATAATAAAAATACAAATATGGCCCAACCTGAAGATTATATCACTTCAATTTTGACTCCAGCTGACATTCCCATATTTCACACGCAAGGCTTTGTCCTATTAACCTGAATACAAAACCAAAGCCATATCATCCTTCCAATGGTGATCCCAGCCATCATGAATGTGCATCATCAAACTAGTAAAGAGACATCAAGGTTCCTGCCTTTTGTTTTCAATATTCAAAAGACAAAACTTTTTCAAAACATTCTTCCAAATCATCAACCCAGTACAAGCTCAAAGATTACCCTCAGCATTTTGAAAATCTTCAAGCATCTCAACCTGGATGCTTCACTGGAGATATATTTCTGTTCTCCAGAGTTTTTCTACTTGGTTTACCAAGAAACAAATTTCATCAACCCTAATATCAAATGCACACAAAATTTAAAAAGATTTGACCAGGATCCACCTTTCTCATCCACATTGGGATCTATGGAATCTTCCATTAACTCCATGCCTAGCAGAAAAAAATTTCAAGATTAAAAATTCTCTGCAAGCAAAAATTTCATTTACCAATCATTTCAGAAATGGCTTGTAAGATTTTTGAAATTTCCAATTATTTAGGAAGAAATTCTCAAACATCTCCAAATAAAAACCTCTGTGTTTATGAAAGATATCTGGAATGGGACTTTTTGGCAAATATTCAAGGGCCAAAATGAAACTTCCTCCTTTTTGTAAAAGCCTGGGAACTTGAAATTCACCCTATATGTTCAGTGGTTTTATGCTTTTGTAAATTCTAGCCATCATCCCTTTCTTGGAAACATTGCAATTGTATGCCTGAATCTTCCTCCTGAAATAAGGCTGAAAGCAGAAAAAATTCATCAGGTAGGAATGATACCTGGCCCCAAGGAGCCTACTGCTACTCAACTGAATTGTATAATCATCCCCCTAGTTAGAGAGCTTCAGAAACTATGGAATGGTGTCAAATTATCCAAGACCTATAATAATCCTTCAATACTTACCATCAGAGCTGCTATAATTACTGTGATAGAAGATGTTGTGGCAATCCACAAGATCATAGGATTAACAAGTCATTCAGCAAAAGATTTTTGCAACTTCTGTACCATTCAAAATTCTGGGATAAATGAAATTGATCTTTTAAATTGTGCCCAAATGAATTTATCAGAGCACAAAATTCAATTAAATAAATGGTTTCATGCAACTCAATCACGTAAAAACCATCACTTCAAATAGAATGGTGTCCATAAATCAGTATTGGATGAACACCCTTATTGGGATTCCACAAAATTGGCTGACCTTAAAATAATGCACAACATGATTCTTGGAGCCTTGGAAGATCATGCTGTCACCAAATTAAACCTTCCAGAATCCTTTTTGAAAAAGATAGATAAAATGGCGCCAGACTGATAAGATGATGAATCAAATGATGATGAAGATGAAAGCAGAGACAATGAAGATCCCAGTTAAAAAAACTTGATTCTAGAGAATTATTTTACTTGAAAAGAGATGCCCAGAAACAAATTTGAAATATACAAAAATCCAAATGCAAAGGTAGAGAAAAACCTCTGGCTCTAAGTAATGAGAAATTGATTGGGGAATTTTCTTCATTGTCTGATTGAGATTATGAACCTGTTCAATTTTTTGATTTAAGAACTAGAAATATCACTGAGAAAAGCCCTCCAATTTCATCAAAATTTAAGTTTGATTCTGCTCTGCTGAAGAATCTTTGACAAGTCATCAAGATTACTCTAATCCCAACTTATTGGACAACAGTACCAAAAAACCTTGAAGAAGAAATTCATGGAAGTCTCAAGGAGACAGAGTGGTCTCTCCTTCATAAATTCTAAATTCCCAATTTCATCATTTACATGCAATTTGAGGAATTTCCATTCCCAGAAAAATTTGTTGAAAATAACTTCCATTTGGTTACCTGTTTGCAAATTGCCACTAGTTGGAATACCAGCTCCAAAAATGGTTCTGATTTCACAAGGAACTGGAATAAATATTGCCAAATTTTTTGGAAGCTCTTTTCAGAGCAAAATCAAAAGCCAAAATATCATCTTTCATCCCATTTACCTGAGATTTTACAAAGGTGGGGGCCTGGCCCCACATGTGCTACCTGAGCTTATCGGCGCTTGAATGGGCTATTTTCAAAGTTAAACAGCAAAAAATTTTTGGGTTTGTAAATTCATTTCAATAAAAGATATACAGAATACCACAATTATGACTATAATTTAACTTAAAATCAGATGAAATACCACTTACTAAAGTTCAAAGGTTCTGCAGAATTTCAAATTTAAAGTTCCCAATCAACTCACCAGGTGCACCACCAGATATAAATCAAATTTCAAGAATTCTTGAATCATCCACCAGCTCAAATTCAGTCCCAAAACTAAATCCTGTCCATGCAAATCAGGAATCTTATTAAAAATTCCTCAATTATCCCAAAAATTCCATCTCTTCTACAAATTGGCAAGATTTCAATCAAATCAATAGTTCCAATGAACCAAAAACTGTTACTCCCTCACCACGGCGGAACTATCAGAATCATCCCCATTGGAATAAAATGGAATTATCAACAAAAGAATAAAATTCTGGAAACATTACTGAGTCATATAATCTGTTTAAAGTCTCCTTCTTGTATCAGATAAAAACCATATTCAGTGTGGTGGATCCAAATGGGAGAATACCATGTTACTTCTTGGAAGTGAATCAATTTCAAATTGATAGAGATTTTTGAGTTGATTGAAAGCATCTCAATGTTTACAAAGTAAAAAATGGGATTGAACAACAAATCATTTCTTGTGCTGCTGTTGATGGCCAGTGTACATATTTCTCTCAAAATGGAATAATAGTACTCACAAAATTATATCTTCCTGAAAGTGAAATTTAAAAATTATGGAATATGCAAAATTTTGTGAATTTTTTCAATTTTTTTTTCTTTGAATTATTTTGGGATTTAATTCCAATGAATTTTATGCAGCATTACCTGCAGATAGAACAAGAATTTCATGAGAGAAGAAATTTTATGAATGATGAGGATAATTTTTGTTCAGAAAATAATTTCATTTCATTTCATAAAATTAAGGCAGATTGTGATAATAGGTGGAAAAATGGAAACTTGTGGGAAATAAGGGAGAAATAAGGAAGAAATGAGGGTGGCAAAAAATTTTAAACCACATGGAATCTTGGAGGAAGTAAAATAGAAAACTTGGAGAATACTATAACTTAAGTTGATGGTTATGAATTTCAACCAGCAAGACTAAACAGAATAATCAATCAATGAGAATCAATAATCAAATTAGATGATAGAACAATTGAATAGAAATACCAACACTAGGATGATGATGACTGGACTAAATCACTATGACGTTGAGAGGAGACTAGGAGAGAACAAGATGAGGCTAAACAGTGAAGAGAACTTTCAGAGATTGATTTGTATTCCGACAATCTTGAATGTGGATTGGTCTCACCAGTTAGAGAGGCAGAGTGTTGATGATTGACAAATGATCTGTTTGAACATGGTGGTCTATTGTCTTGAGTCTTGTCTTGAGGTTGAATGATTTGAGGAGAGAGTCTTGGCTTGAGGTTGAATGATTTGGAGTTTTTAGATTGTATGTATATATATAAGAGATACCAAAGGAGAATTTGAAAAGAAATAGAAAACAAAAAGAAATTGAAAAATAATGATCGAAGAACTTCCAAAGAGAAGACCATCAGAATTCTCCTCCAATACTCATCAAACAGTGCGGCTACTGATGTGTACGTCACAACCGTGACCTCCTTTTGGAGTGTTCACAGAGGGATGTGTACGCGCGGGATTCTTGAGAACTGTGAGAGGATGAAACCTATCACAAGTCTCCTCTGTGATTCTCCACACACCCCTTAACTGGTGGTCAATTCGCAAAGATTGTATTGGTAAATTTGTGCAGTTGGTCTAGACTGACAGCCTTAGTCAATGGGTCAGCTAACATCTTCTCAGTTTTGGTCAGGTGAATGGTTAGATGTCCTTAATTCAGTTCGTCTCAAAGCCCCTTAGTCTTGAGGTCCATGTGTCTGGTTTTCGCGTTAGATCCAAATTTCTTCAATTTGTCATCTAATCCTTTATTATCTATGAAATGTTTTGACGACGGGAGTTCCGTTTAAAAGATTTCTCCCAACAAATGTCGGAGCCATTTACCTTCAAGATACAAATCTAGTAGTGGATTTTGTTTGGCTTTGGTGGATGAATAGGTGATGTTCCGTTGTTTGTAGCTGTTCCAAGTGAGTGGCGAACCAAAGGAGAAACAAATATAGCCCTACTGAGACTTGTGACTGGTCGGATCTTCACCCCATGACGCATCGCTGAAACATTCAATAGGTCCCTTTGAATCATCATAAGTTAGGAGGAGTTTCTTCTCCTTGGTGTGATTGAGATATTGCCACGTTCTTCTAAGTTCTTTCCAGTGGGTTAACCCGGGTTTATTCTGGAATCAAGCTAAGCTGGAGACAGAATAACTGATATCAGGGCGATTCCTACTGGCGATGTAGTTGAGGAGTCCTATTGCCGACTTGTAATTTATATTAAGCTCTTTGAATTTTTTAAAGTCTTCATCTGACGCTTGACAGAGTTAGAGATGCGGGGTTAATGGTACAGAGGATGGTTTTGATTCAAGCAGACTGAGTTCTTCTAGGCCATGACCAATATGTTTGGGTTGACTCAACAGAATACCGTTTGTAGTTCTTTCAAATTTCATACCTAGGATGGTATCTGGCTCATGAGATTGAGAGTTTTTGAATCGAGTATTAAATTTCGCATCAAAGTTGTTGCCGTCACCCACGAGGATCAAGTCATTGACATGAAAGAAAAGAAAGGATTTGTTGTCGTTGCTTTTGTATAAACAGGGGTTGCTGTCCAACTCCTTGAAACCAACCGACTTGATCCATTCAGTGAGAGTGGCGTACCAATTCTTTGGAGATTGTTTGAGGCCATATAAGCTTTTCTTCAATCTCAAGTATTGACTCTTACGTTGACATCCCTGCGGTGTTCTGATGATGACCTCTTCTTCTAACGGCGCATGCAGAAATGCAGCCTTTACATCGTATTGCCGGATGTTCAACTTGTTGTTCAAGGCACACAGAAAGATAGCCCTCAATGATGCGATCTTTCCAGTTGGAGCGAATTTTTCGTTGAAATCCAGTCCTTGAACTTGGTTGAATCCTTTCACACAGATCCAAGCCTTGTGAATGATTGCGTCGTCGTGAGAATTGTCTTTGATCTTGAAGATCCAGGTTGTGTCCAGCGGATTCAGAGGGGTGTTCCCCTCGTAATCTTCCCAGACTTCAAGTAGTTCGCATTGATCTATTTCCTTCTTGATTGACCCCCCCACTTGAAGCTGTCAGCGCACCTACTGGCTTGATCAAACGTCTTAGGTTCAAAGTAATGGTGGAACCCGTATCACTGAGGAGGTTTGATTGCCGCTCGGTCACGAAGAGATCTTCTGGGAGGTTCAACAATTGGTTCAGGAGTTGGGGTCCTTGCGCTGTCGTTGATTTCAATGGATTGCACTTGATCCAATGGCGAGTCGCTCTCTGAAGTTGATTCAGCGTCGGGATTGGATGATTCTTCATCAGATGAAGCCACCTCTGCAGGCGGATCTCTGTAGTTCATCCAATAAGTATTCTTTTCATTCATCTTGGCAGAGTTCAAATCGTTGAGGATGTTGAAGTCAATGTCTAAGGTTGAGTTGATTCCCAATTGGTCTACCAACTGCTTCAGGAATCGAACGTGTTTGGATTGAGTGATCTGTCCATTGGGCATGAGAATCCGGTATGAGAGGAACTCAGGATTATAACCTACCAGGTTCCCTTCTAAGCCCTTAGGGTTGAACTTTGACCCTTTCATTCTTTTCTGATTCAACACAATGGTGGTAACACCTATGGGTTAAAGATAGTTGATAGGTAACTCGCTTTGTTTGATGAGTTCCCAGGGAGACTGATCAAGACCTTCCTTTGGTATTTGATTGAGACTCAGGCAACAGGCTTTGAGAACTTCCAACCAATACTTCTGAGGCAGTTTTGCTGAGCTTAGTGTGGTTCTCACACTTTCAACTATCGTACAATTAGCCCTTTCGGCTCTACCATTATGTTCAGGATGGTACGGTTCAGTTACCAGACAATTGATAAATCTCTCATTGAGATACTTAACTAAATTTTTGTTTACAAACTCACTACCACCGTCTGAACACACCGTTGCTGGGTAATAGCCACATATATTCTTTTGTTTCTCTATCACTTCCATGTGAACTCGAGTCGTGTCGTCCTTTTGAGCTAAGGGGATGCCAGAGATGTAACCCGAATAGTTATCTACAACCGTTAAGATATATCGTTCATGTCAATGAGATTCAGGCATAATAGGACCTATGATGTCTAGGTGAATCCGTTCAAAAGGTTTGGTTGCTGAGGTGGAGGTGGATTTGAAAGGAGATTTTTTGATCTTACATAGAAGACAGTCCTTACATTCAAATTTTTCCCTGTCTGCCGTACTGTAATGAGTGCCTCTGATTTTAGACAGACGGCCGACGGAAGCGTGCCCATAGGTTAGATGTAAATCCTTCAGAGATCAAGACTCATCTCATTGAGACCAGTAGCATTGGTCGTTACTGATTTTCCGCGGTTTATTCAATACAAACAAGCTGTTCATGATTGTGCCTTGACAGATCCTCTCTTCACCTCTTTTTAATTCAAAACTCCCAGATTGGGCCTTCAATGTGCAGCCTTGTTCGAGAAGCTTCCCCGGACTGATTAGATTGACTACGATATCCGGAACGTATAAGCAATTAGAGAGCGTGATAGTTTGCTTCTTCCACACCAGTTTGACAGTTCCTAATCCTAGAATCGGTAGATTCGCACCCCCTTTACCAGTCGTTATATGTTCTCCCGTATATGGCTTCATTACAGTGAAGAATTGCTTTTCATTGAATATGTGTGAAGTCCCTCTGCTATTGATCAATATGTTATTCTCTACTTCAGCCTTTGAGTCTATCCACCGAGTTACAAACGCATGGAAGTGGGCGGCGTCCTGAGACTTCTTTTGCTTCTCCTTCCATCTGCTTTGATTCTCACGCCACCATTTGGGTGCTTTTTCCGGATGTAGATGGAAGCAATCGGATTCTGAATGATGTTTATCTTGCTTTGGATTGTGATAGCCTTCAATGCATCTGTTCAAAAGAGCATTTTTTGTTTTGGTTTTCATGGTGGCTAGGGCAGTTTCTGAAGTACCTCTCTGAGTCTTGTCAGCATTTTTGGCTTTGATCTTGTTGTGATACTGGATGAGGTGATTGCAGAAGAACTCAACGGAAATTTGTTTATCTGAGTGCATGAGTTGGCGTTTGAGGTCTTGAAGATTTGATGGAAACTTGAACATCGTTAGGTAGGCAAGGATGTCGTCAGGTAACTCTATACCTATATCAATCATCTTCTTGATAGACGTTTTGATGTCCGTTACGAATTGAGTGATTTTTTCCTCTCTGAAGCCAACATGAAGAAAGTCGTTGAATATTCTTGCTCTATTGGATGCCTGAGAGGAAGAAAATTGTTCCTTGATAGCACGCCAGATATTTTTGGCCGAGTTGATGTTAGCTGCACTAATCACATTATTGTGCGTGATGGAATCAACCTTGGAAATAAGAAGGAGTTGAATTTTGTCATTGTCCTGGGTTGAGAGATTGATGTTGGGTGAATCGAGAGTCTCCAGCACTCCTCTTAGTTTCAGTAGGGCCATCATCTTGTCTCTCCAAATGCCATAGTTCTCCTCGGTCAAGAGTGGGGTCGTTTCCAGAGCCGTCTTGAGCATGGCTTGACGGAAAGAGTCCAAAGAGAATCCTGAAGTTGATGCCATAGTATTAGTTCTTGCTGGCCGTTGTGAGTGTTTGGCTTTTAACCGTATAAATTAAATTGATGCTTATGAATTTCAACCAGCAAGACTAAACAGAATAATCAATCAATGAGAATCAATAATCAAATGAGATGATAGAACAATTGAATAGAAATACCAACACTAGGATGATGATGACTGGACTAAATCACTATGACGTTGAGAGGAGACTAGGAGAGAACAAGATGAGGCTAAACAGTGAAGAGAACTTTCAGAGATTGATTTGTATTCCGACAATCTTGAATGTGGATTGGTCTCACCAGTTAGAGAGGCAGAGTGTTGATGATTGACAAATGATCTGTTTGAACATGGTGGTCTATTGTCTTGAGTCTTGTCTTGAGGTTGAATGATTTGAGGAGAGAGTCTTGGCTTGAGGTTGAATGATTTGGAGTTTTTAGATCGTATGTATATATATAAGAGATACCAAAGGAGAATTTGAAAAGAAATAGAAAACAAAAAGAAATTGAAAAATAATGATCAAAGAACTTCTGAAGAGAAGACCATCAGAATTCTCCTCCAATACTCATCTAACAGTGTGGCTACTGATGTGTACTTCACAACCGTGACCTCCTTTTGGAGTGTTCACAGAGGGATGTGTACGCGCGGGATTCTTGAGAACTGTGAGAGGATGAAACCTATCACAAGTCTCCTCTGTGATTCTCCACAAATACCAATTGAAATTATAAGTAAGGCAAGAAGAAAAGAAGGAGAAAGATAGGATATCAAAATGGGAATTAGAATGGAAATAAATCAGAAACAAAAATGAATAATTTGAGAGATTGTGAAGCAACTAATTGTAAACTGGGGGTAAGCTGTGTTTCCAAATGATGGAAAAATTCTTAAACTCAATTTGATGCAACCATGTCATGCAAAGTATGTGATATCACTGGCTGACCAGATCCACCAGATTTTTCCTGGTGAGCTGCAGGTACTTTTCATTCCTTTTTGAGGGAACAGGGGTATTAATGTAAACTTTTTCCTCCAGAGTTGTGTGTGAGAAGGCTCCTTTCACATAAAATTGAAAGATTGGAAGTCTTTTTTCAACCAATTAGGGGAGTAGGGCCATGAGCAACACTATCTTGATGGTAGGTGCAAAGGTTTCTAGCTAATCAATGCCACAACATTGATTGAAGCCTTGCACACAGACCCAACCTTTGAGCGTGGTAAGATCAGTGTGGGGATCCTGTTTGCAACAGAAGGCCTAAGTTGTGTAAAGCAGGATGGTAACCTCTTATTCATCTTTATCCTCCCACATGCCTAGTTCTTCAGCAGTGTCTAGCTCTTTATTGATGGGCGCAATCCATTCAGGAGTTCTAAGAGATTTGTTTATGTATTTCCATAATTTGGTTTGGTGATAAGAATATTTTTTGGGTGTTTTTGAATGGTCTCAATTGAAAATTCTTGAGAGAAGAATATCTCAAAGCAAGGAGTTGGAGTTCTCACATTCTGATGGATCTGGGTCATTGTTGAAGGGGTGATTTGGTTTGAATTTGTAAGGAGTTCCAGATTCTGGTTCCTTCTCAGCTGATCTGGGTTCTCTTCCAGTAGGTGTGAAAAATTTGGCTTACATCTTGTTTTATTCTTTCCCATTGAGGGTGATCTCCTTTGGTGCTTGAGATTTTAGGAACAGTATGTGCTTGGTTTTGATTATCTTACCCAATTTTTTAGAACCTTATAGGAAAGCATTTCTCAATTGAAAACTACCAGAGGTGCTTCTTCACCCTTCTCAATTAGATTCAAAGCAGGTTTGGTGTTGTTTAATAGATAAATACACAAGGTACCAACGGGCTGCAGGTAATCCTTAGGTAAAGTCATCCCATGCATAAGTTTTAAGGGATTTTTCATTCCAGTTTCCTGAGGAATCTGTTTCAGCGCAAGAAAACAGCTTTGTATTACCACATTGTGAAAGCTTTTGGAATGGAGGAAAAGCTGAAAACTGATCTTAAGGAGTCCACAATGGTGCAATTACCTCTTTTTGCCTTTCTAATATGCTGAGAGTGAAAAGGTTTGCTAATTTGATGATGAATCACATTCAATTTGAAGAAGGTTGCAAGTGTGGTTTTCACAAATTCAACCCCTCCATTGGAGAAAAATTCAATAGGAGAACAATTATTTTCCTTTGCTTCATTTTTGATGTAAAAGATGATAATTTTGGGGGCTGCTTCTTAACTTGGCAGAGGAAGGGAAGAAATGTAGCTGGACTTATTTTCAAAAAATTTAAGAGCATAAATCATTCCCCCCTTGCTTTGTATATTGAGCAGTCCCATAAAGTCTAGATGTAAGCAATGAAAAACTTGTCCAGCTGGAATTTTCTCCTGATTCAATTTTGACTTGTTTATTTTCCGTTTATCAAAGGCTTGAAGGTGAAGCATATACCTTGTTTGATGCTGTGTCCATGATTTTTCTCCATTCTTTCCAGGCTTACATGAATAAGGTTTTGATGAATTTTTTGAAGCTTGTAAATAATCCTGAAGCAGGCCTGTTGTCTTATCATGATTGATTAGTTGATGATCAGTAAGTTGTTTTCAATCATCCCACCTAGAATAAAAGCTATTACTTTTTTGAGGAAAAAGGTTGGAGGGATAGATCTACTGTTGACTTTCAAGGTGCATCCTTCTCTAAGTAAAGCGCCCATTGAAATTAGGTTGACTGTTGCATCCAGGAACAAGGCAGTGTTTTCAAGGTCTAACTTTTATTTTTCCAACATGCAGAGTGGCAGTACTTTATGGGTATACCCTCACCCTTCTTTCTGTTTCTGTTTTTTTTTCGGACTGATCTGCTATTGAAGAAAAACGTGATCAATCACTGATCATATGTATGGAAAATCTGCTTTTGAGGATGAATTTATCTTCACTTGTTTTTTTCAGCGTTTTAATCCCACAGAATAAAGTGTAATAGTGGGACTCTTGTGGGTTCTTCTTCAGTCCTTTTTTTACTGTTTTAGTTGATTTTCTGGTTTAAGTTCAGGAAAATCTTCCCAGCATCCAGCGGCAGAATTAGTTTTTATGGCAGGATTATGCTTGCCATTTTTTAAGCAAGGGTAGTATGGATCCAGGTGATTTTGATCATAGAGGGCAGTGTTGGTTTCAGATGCTTCCTTGGTTTTGGATTGAAGTTCATTTTTATGTTTAACTAGGTTATTTAAGTAATAGGCTACCTTCAGATAGACCCCAGAGTTCATAATCTGAAACCACATCCCTTTTAGTGATTCATTAAGCTTGAAGAGAAATAAGTATCTCAGAATATCACTTTGGAGATCAATTCCAACTTTTTGTAGTTTTGCAAGGTGAAGCTTGACAGAAGTGACAAAAGAATCAATTTTTTTTTTTGATTAAAAACTAGGTAAAAATTTGAAGAACATCTTAGCCCAGTTTTCTTCCTGATTTGATGCAAAGTATTCTTTGGCAGCAAGCCATGTGAGCTTGTGTGAGTCCTTTTTGTTTGAAGTTATTGTTTTGGTGTGGGTTGAAGTTTCAAGCTTGGAAATAAGTTAAGAAGCTGTCTTTTTGTCATCTGAAATCCCTGCTGAGGATTTGGAGAGTTCATGAGTTGAAGAATGTCACAAATTTTGGAAAATCATTCCATTTTCTTCTTCCAGATTGAATAATTTTTTTTTGGTAAGAAGAGTGGTAGATGCCATGAATGATTGAAGTGGCAGCGCCTTAAATTTGCTGTCACCTCCAGTTCCAGGGGAAATTTTTTAATGATCCATTATGGTTTCTGGATGATTCTTTTGGCTTTTAAATGTCAAAAGAATGAGAGAAGTTAAAAACCTGGACCAAGCCAATCTTTCAATGAGAATAAAAATGGACAAAAGGAATCTCATGAAAAAAAATTCTGAAGGCCAAAAAGTTCAGATAAGACGATTCAGATACCAACAGGCAAACACAGTTCTACAGGCCAGTTAATGGCCTCTAAATAAACTAAGTGGAACTATGTGCACAATTAGCTAAATATCTATACAAGATCAACTAGTCTCTTCTGACTGATTCAACTTTTTCTGCCCAATTCTCTATTTTGTACTGAAGAGCACCAGTTGACACAGATGATGAGTTGAATAGTCAGTAGCAACATAAAGTTTTCCAATGAGGAGGATGGTCTATTTAATTGAAGGCAAGTCTTGAGTTCTTGAAGGGGAAAGGGCCAAGATTGAGAATTTTATTTTTGATATTTTCAGTGATAAATTTTTTGCAACTTCCCAAGAGCAATTAGACTTGAGAGGGCTGGATTATTCCAGTGAAAGTTTGGTAACACTAAAAATTTAGTTGCACCAGTTCCTGGACAGTGTTCAAATATTAAGCAGCAGACAAAGAGACTACAGTCACGATGAGATTAAATAACAGAGAGACTGAGAAGCCCATAGATGAAGATACTGGAAATCAGAGAAAAGATAGAAAAGAGATAATAAATTGTATAAAAGAAGCAAAATTAATTCAAAAGATTATCAAATAATCAAAAACACTTAATATGGTACTTAGAGGGGCAGGCAATTCAAAACCAACCTTAGTATTCTGCTATCTTTGTTGATTATCTGTTTATATGTCTGTTTATCTTCAAGCCTATGTTCTTATTCAATTCTTCTTCTTTTCCTTGATCTGATACTTTTTCACTCAATCAGAGTACTACTTGTCTTCTCCATCTTTTCTAGTAGTTACAGTACAGTGTCTATAGTTGTAGTCTCTAGTCACACCATGTCTCATTTGACATGTTGGGCGGCTATCACGGATTCAATCTGGGTCTTTGAAGCTTTCTCAGTCAATCTCAAGCTTCCATCTATCAATACAACCAAAATCTTATCAAGATAGATCCAATCAAGACTTCAAGACACTCCTTCACTTGATTGGACAACCTAACAACCCCACTTGTTGAAAAAACGTAGGTTGCCATCAAACATCCTACTCATCCTCAGTATTGACACACTTTCCTTTGTGTAAGCCAGAACAAACGTACGGGAGCAGTTGGATCAATGAGAAGTGTCCTTGTGGTCTTTCTCAGCTGTTTAGCTGCTTGTGCACTCAATTCTACTTAGTCTGTTTAGAGGCCAAAATCTGGCCTGTAGAATTGCATTTGCCTGTTGGTATCTCTCTCTCATCATGTGTTAAATCTCCTAGGCTGTTGGAGAAATTTCTTATATTCTCTGTTGCACTGTTTTTTGTTATTCTTCTCTTGAAATGTCAGCTTGTTCCAGGTTTTTCAGGCCATCCTATTTTTTTCAAGGTTCAAAGCCAAAACAATCTCATCCAGCTAGCGGAATAGATCAACAGACAATTTCCCCTGGACCTGCAGGCAACAGAAACTTCAAGGCCCTGGCACTCAAATCATTGATGGAATCAACCCCCCTTCTTACCAAGACAAACTATTCAATCTGGAAGAAGAAGATGGAAAGAATGTTAAAAATTTGTGGCATTCTAAAATTTATAAACTCTCCCAATCCACATGAGGAAATTCCAGGCAATGACCAAAATGTGGCCTATCTTATGTCCAAGCTTGACCCCTCAACTCACACCAACATACTTACAGCTGATAACAAGGACTCACCCAAGCTCATATGTCTTGCCGCTAAAGAACACTTTGCTTCCAATCAGGCAGCAAATAGGGAAAAGATGTTTTTCAACTTCCTGTACCTTGGCTTTGATAAAAATGACAGTGATTGTTTTTTTACCTTGGTGAAACTTAATCTTGGGAAACTTGAAAAAGTTGGGATTGACCTTCCCAGTGATATCCTGAGCTACCTCATTCTCTTCAAAATCCCTCAATCATTGAAAGGAATTCAATCACAAATCATTCACTTGGGTTTCAATCTGAAGGTGGCTTTTGTTCTGAATCATCTTGTTCAACACAAAAAAACAGTCCAATCTAAATCCAAGGAAACATCTGAAACCAACTCTTCCCTCTACTCTCAAAATCAATTGGAAACTAAATAACTTTCTGTGAAAACGGCCATCACAACCCTTCTGTCAAATAACATCCAGCTTCCAACTGCTGGGAGGATTTCCCAGATCTCAAACTAGAAAAAACGTCAAATTAGTAAAATCAAGGACCAAAGAAGAAAGTACAAGAGTCTCATTACTACTTGTTCTTTTGTGGACTGAACCAACTTGATGAAACCAAAAATGATCAATTTATCCTTGATAGTGGCTGTTCCATCCACATGATCAAAGAAAAATCTTTGTTCTCCTCAATAGCTGATCAGCCCGGAAACAAACTCATCAAAACCGGAAAAAAGGGGGATGGAATACCCATTTATGGTCTTGGTGTTGCCAATCTGCTGATTGGAGAAATCAAACTAGACCTGAAGAATACAGCCTGGGTGCCTGATGCAACTTTCAATATAGTTTCAATGGGCACTCTTCTCAATCAGGGATTTACCCTAAAGTTCAACAGCAAATCTGACCCTCCCTCATCCTTGCTTAAGAAGAAAAAAATGGTGATCCTCAGTGGAAAAATAGAGAACAATCTTTTTATCATCAACTTACCCACTTTGACACGACAACAGGCGTGGCTTTCAAGTCTTTACAAGCTCCAAGAACTAAATCAAACTCTTGGCCACGTTAGCCTAGACAGAACGGAGAAACACCTTGGGCACAGCAAGAAGGAAACACGCTTGACATTTGAATGCATAGCCTGCAAAAAAGGACAAATAAGCAAGTCTTCCTTCAAAAAGGAGCAAGGGCCAGCTGAGCAAGTTTTTGACTTTCTCCACTTAGATCTGATGGGACCGCTCAATTGGAAAAGTAAGGGCTGCATGAGGTATGCACTCACATTTGTTGACAAAAATTCTGGCTACCTCTCTGCTTTTCCTCTGCAAAGCAAGGATGCAGCGGCTGAAGCCATAATTTTATCCATCAAAAAAAAAAGCAAAAAAGAACAAAGGATTTGCCATCAAAGTTGTCTCCAATGGAGGAGGGGAATTTGTCAACAAGAGACTTGCCACCTTTTTCAAATCAAATGCAATCCATCACCTTGTTAGTGAGCCCTATCACTCCCAGAACAACAGAAAGGCCAAGAGAGCTAATTGCACCATCATGGAGTCCTTAAGGTTGGGATTCAGTTCATCTTCTATTCCCAAAAGCTGTTGGAATGTGGTCATCCAAAGCTGCTGAGTTGCGTTGAACCAAATTCCTCAAGAAGCAGGAATGAAGACTCCCTGGGAACAGATGCACAATACTGTAATACCCGAGGATTACCTGAATGCCGTTGGAACCACATGAATCTACTTATTAAACAAAACCAAAATCATCTGCAAGTTAAGAAAAAAAGGAGATGAAGGGTTCCTGGTTGGTTTCAATCCTTGGCTACTATCCTATAAATTTCTTTCAAAGTTGGGAAAGATCATCAATACCAAAAATTTGCAGTTCATGGAATCTCAAGGCCCTAAAAACATCTCACTCAATGGTAGCGTACAAGAAAAAATCACTACCACCATCAGAACTACGACCAGAAGAGAACCTGAATCTGTTAACCAAGAACCACACTCAGTATTGGACAATTTGCACAACATAAAACTGGATTTTCCTTTTGAGGATGATTCAAATCAATCAGATTCCAAAATCTCTGATTCAGTAGTCTAGGAGACACTTCTTCCAAGGCTTTTCAACTGAGAGCACTTGAGAACACCGGTATGGTATTGCTACTATCACTCTGACTTACCCAAATCTATCCATGAAGCACTACAAATCCCCAGATGGATCGCGCCCATCACCAATGAGCTAGAAACCGCTGAAGAACTAGGTGTGTGGGAAGACGTCAAGGAATCTGAAGTCACCAACCCCCTTAACACCACTTGGGCCTTTTGTTGCAAAGAAGACCTACACACAGGTCTTACCTTTCTCAAGGCTTGGGTCTGCATACAGGGGTTCAACAAAGGCTACGGGATAGATTAACTGGAGAATTTCGCGCCTACTGGTAAGATAGCATCTCTCAGGGCACTGCTCATTTACTCGGTGGATAAGAAACTCCCAATTCTTCAATTTGACGTGAAGGGGCTTTCTTGCATGCACCACTAGAGGATAATGTCTACATGAGGACTCCCTTTGGCTCAAAGAGAAATTCAAATTATCTCAAGCTCATAAAGTCACTTTACAGCCTTAAAGAAGCTCCTCTTAACTGGTACAGGACCGTGAGTGACTGGATCAAGAGTTTTGGCTTTATCAAGAGGAACTGTGATCCCTGTCTTTATTTTCATGAGGATGGGGTTACATCACTTTTCTTTCATGGTGACAATTTAGTTGTGGTGGGAGAGGTAAATAAATTTAAGACTCTTTTCTTGAACAAATTCAAAGACAAATCAGCTCAAAAAAGTGGAAAACTTGGTTGAAAAAGAAGAAAACTCAATCAGTCTCCCTCTACCAAACCACATTCTCAAGGGTCTTGAGGAATTGGATCTTCTAAATGCAAAACCTCTCTCAAACCCATGCTCCACCGGTTCTCACTTACTGCTGGCAACTGAAGACAAGATTGAATAATTGAAACAACTAAATGTCAAATATTTTTCACCAATTGGACGGCTAAACTTCATAGAAACTCTAGAGATACCCAATATCAGCTATGCTGTTTCAAAATTGGGGAGGTTCTCAGAAAAACCAGGAATGGTCCATTTGAGTGGATTCATCCAAGTTTGAAGCTATCTTCTCAAGACTTTGAACCACAAGCTTGTCTTCAGAGTGAAGAGAAACTCCAACCACCTAATCACTTACAGCAATTCCAAATGTGGAGACAACCCTGAAACTTGTCTCTCTCAAACGGGCTTCATCACCCTATTCAAGGGATTTCCTCTCTATTGGACAAGCCAGTGTCAGAGATGTATTGCTCACTCTTCTACGGAGTCCAAGTGAAATTCACTTTCAGCCAGTCACCTCGAAGCAAGATGGCTAAATTTCCTTATCTCCAAAGTATGGTTATCAAAGTTTGATCTTCCTTTGCACCTAATCAATAAAAAAGGACTGAATGAAAAAATCAAAAAATTTGGAACTAAGTCACACGCTAAATACATCAACATCAGAATTAAGAGCTTGCAAAATTACTTGAACTCCAAACTCATCCAAATAAAACTTGTCTCCTGTCAGCTTGCTACTATTGCAGAGCAAGCTGCAAAGGTAACAAAAATAAAATAAAAATAATAATAATATAATTAATCTAAGAAGTAGTAGGAAAACCAGAAATATTATTACAGAAATGGATTCTCCACCCAAGATTAGGTAGGGACACTCACTGACCCCACCCTTGAAATCCAACTCCTTATATTTTTAAATAATTAAGGAAAGAAAAACCAAAATACTAAGGCTCCATTATTTGAGCTTTTGGACAATTAAATATGTCACACACATTGTCACGTATAGGTTTCACACCTAAAATTCAATCAGAATTGAGGTATTGTGTACATTTTATGAGTTACGGGCAGAAATGTGTTTTGTCACAATTCCCGCACGCAGCCGCGGCAGCCAATGCACCCGCGCGCGGCTGAGATACAGCCCTGTTGCTCCGTCAAGGTCGTGTACGCAGCCCCAGGCCTCTGACAAGTACGCAGCCAAGGGCCTCTGACATGTACGCAGCTGTGGGACTATGGGTTGACAGAGTGACAGGCGGCCTGAGAGGCTCAGGTACCGCGTAAACATGCTACAACCTACACGGGAACATTCTACATATGTAATAAATGTTCCTGTTGATAGTAGACAGTCTAAAAGTACATAATATTATATAAAAATACATAAATAATCCTTATACGTATTTTTATTTAATATAATTCAAATTACCAAGAATGTCGAAAATAAGACAATGACAACTTCTAAAAATTTGTTAAAATACTTCAATAGACTTTTATGAGAATTTTCAGACATTAATAGTATTTTGACATACTAAGAAAACTAATAATGTAAAAATATCACATGAATTCCCATGGCTTATATTTTTAAGTAATTATCTTAGTAAATAAACTGGAACTCGAAAATAAGGAGTAAAATTAATATTATGACTTTTACTCCAGTTATATAATACATAATGAGAACTCACCTGAAATCTGGATTTCCGTAGAAATTTCTATTTATATAATTATTAAATTACTTGGAACATTTACTAAGGATAATTAATTAAATATCACATAAATAGGACATATTAGTGTTATTCACACATCCTCATGTCTATTATAAAGTATAATAATTCCCATACCCTGAGGAATTAGATTCTACCCGTGCTTTAGCACCAAGAACACATGACAGGCTACCCCTGGTTACCCTGCTAGCCTTATTGTCTGTCCCTTTGAGCCCCTGTACCCCTCAGAAGGACAATGTTGGGACTCCAAAAGCTATAAATAAAGATCTCTTTTGAGGATATTGATGGGAAGAGACCCAGTTATATTTATATCCAGACATTGTGCCAAGGTAATCAAGTACTTATAAGAGATAAGTAAGTGATTTATGGCAATGTATGATCAATATTATCCGTCCTCAACCCCTTTTTATCAATTAAAACTGCTGAAAAACCTTATAACTTCAGTATACAGGTTTAACCCATCAGTACACGTCTCAAACAGATACCCAAAGGATTTAATAATATACCAGTAAGTTTTATTATCCTTTCTCTGTCGTGGTAGCTTGGCCAAAAGGCCCTGCCACTCCACTGTGTATTTTATATACATATTATCTTTGGGTAAAATATCCTTTAAACTAAAGAACCCAAAGAAACCAGGACTACGTGTTTTCATACTGAAATCCCTGAAGAGAGGTTTTAAAGATCCCCAATATAATTGTGGCCCCTCTTTAAAAATATTTAATAATCAATTTATTCATATTGATTTAAAACAATAAACCATAACCAAACCACTTAACCTTGCAATAAGCTTAATCCAAATATTTTATGTATTTTTGCTGAATTTATTAAATAATATATTTATTATTTATTTTATCACCTCTGGTAGCTAAAGGATAGCAAGGGTCTTGGCATCCAGGAGGCTGAAATTTCCTCTCAAGATACACTGTCCAATCCTCTGACTAAGGCAGCAAGTGCCATGGCGGTCTCAAAACTGGCTAAGTATGTTGGCCCTTAACTCTCAGTCACTGATGATGAGTTGAGCCAGCGTGTTGATTATCTGTCTATCTGTATTTTTATCTTCAAGCCTATTTTCTTATTGGATTCTTGTTCTTCCCATTTCTCTGATACTTTTTCACACAATCAGAGTACTACTTGTCTTCTCCATCTTTTCTAGAAGTTACAGTAGAGTGTCTATAGTTGTAGTCTCTAGTCACACCAAGTCTCATTTGACGTGTTGCGCGGTTATCAACAATTCATTCTGGGTCTTTGAAGCTTGCTCAGTCAATCTCAACCTTTCATCTACCAATGCAACCAATGTCTTATCAAGAGTGATCCAATCAAGACTTTGATAAATTTCTGTATTTTAATTGATAGAAATAATATTCTTAAAGAGGGCTGCACGGAGCAAGACATCAGTAAACAGAATAAGAACAAGAGAATGTGAGACAGCAGAAGAAAAGCAAACAAGAAAGGAACCAACATCAAGCGGGTAGGCTTAAGGACAGAAAGAAAAGATCATATCAGCGGTTGTGGAAAAGAGATGTTACTGGATTTAAAGGTTGAGGGTTGGATAAGCTAAGAAAAGAGAAATTGAAAGTTAGGTTGAGAAATGAAGAGCTAGTAAAAATTCAGCCGTAACAGACATACTCGAGAAGAAGAAAGAAAGCCGTTGGTGAGATTTGAGACAATTAGGCTTGAGGTTGATTTTAATAAAGAGATAAAGAGAATAAACAAGAAAGAAGATTGAAAAGAAAGATACTTGATAACTAAGAAAAGAAGTTCAAGGTGATTGAACTGATTTTTGATTCAAAGATGTTGGTTTGAGTGTTTATTGTATGTTTGTCAGTATTGGTGAGTGGTCGTTGATTGATCTGGTTGATGTCGAGTTTCCCTTGAGAAAGAGTTGAACCGAGTGTAGAGAGTGTGCGCGTGCCGTGACAATAGTGAAAGTCTGTAGCACGCGTGTGTGAGTGATAGTTGAGTGACAGAATATAGGAGGAGAAAAAGAAAAAGAAGCGTGATAAAAGAAAAGGAAAGAAAAAGAGGAAAGCGTAGAAAGAAAATGTATGACTTAAAAAGAAAATATGAGAAGCATAAAAAAAGAAAAGAGATGAAGTAGAAAATGAGCTTAGAAAGAACAATAAAGGGTTCAAAATATTCAACAACCCCCGTGTCTGGTAGGGCTGGAGAAAAAAGAGAATTTTGTGTTTATTAGAGAGATGAGATTGGCAAGGAGAACAGGAGACACTGCTTTCGTGAGTTCATCAGGATTCATATTCTCTGAAGGAACAAGATCAATGACTAGACTTCCTTGCTTCAATTCTTCTCGGATTGCCTTTGTTTTAATGTTGATATGCCAAGTTTTAGAGTTGCATCCAAACTTTTTGAGTTTTTCTATGAGACCCTTATTATCCACAAAGCGTTTACTAGGTTCTAAATTCTTCTTCCAGAGTTCGGAAACTAAATTTTTCATCCAAATTGCTTCCAAAAATGAGTCCACAAGCGGATTAAGTTCAGCTTTGGTGGTTGAGTGAGTTACATTTCTTTGACAATAGCTTCTCCAGGAAATGAGAGACCCGAACAGCAAGGATAGATGACCCGATTGCAATCTTCTGGTTTCCAAATCATTTCCCCAGGTTGCGTCACTGAAACATTTAATTTGTGTATCAGAATTACGCACAGAGAGTGAGAGTTTAAGATTTTTAGTAGAATTCAGGTACTTCCAACAACGTTTGACTTCACGCCAGTGATGGATGCCGGGTTTCTTGCAGAACCTTGCAAGACTTGACACTGCAAACCTTAAGTCAGGACGGGTTAGAAAAGCAATGTAGTTCAAAAGGAAAAGAGCAGATCTGTAATTGATGTTAAGAGAAAGGAACTCCTGGTGTTCTTCATCGGATGCTGGTGAAAGATTGATATTAGCAGTGAGAGGGACAGAAGAAGGTTTGCAATCCGTCATCTTCAATTCCTCGATTCCATGTTCTATGTGTTTAGGTTGAGATAACAGAATTGAATCATTGGTTATTTCAAATTTCATGCCGAGGACTGTATTGGGTTTGTGATGACTAGAATTCGGGAATTTTTTGAGAAAATTGGATAGAAAATTGTCACCGGAGCCGACAAGAATGAGATTGTCAACGTGAAAGAAAAGCACAGAATTGGTTGATGGATGAATGTAAAGACACGGGTCGGACACAGACTCATGGAAACCTTGTTTGCAAATCCAGGCAGTGAGTGTGTTGAACCAGTTGACAGGGGCCTGTTTGAGTCCATATAAAGATTTATTGAGAATAAGATACTTTGAGGTTTGTTTAGATCCTTTAGGTTGTTTTATGATAACAGTTTTGGACAGTGGGGCGTGAAGAAAAGTGCTCTTTACATCAAGTTGCGTGATAGGAAGTGAATGGTAGAGGCCAAAGAGAAGAGCAATGCGGAGGGAAGCTGCCTTTCCTGTAGGTGAAAAAGTGTCAAGATAGTCGATACCGTAGATTTGGTTGAATCCCTGAACGCAGAGTCGGCTCTTATAAACAAGAGGGTCCCCGTGACAGTTGTCCTTGAGACAATAAACCTAAGTTGTATTGATTCCATTCGCTGGTTTGGGCCCGTCATAGTTGTCCCAGACTTTGAGCTCTTCAATCCCGTCGAGTTCCACGTCCATGGAAGCATCCCAATTGTGAGCGTCAGACCATTTCTTGGCTTGCTTGTAAGTTTTTGGCACAAAATAATGATGGTAGCCGTATCGTTGTGGAGGGTTAATAGATGATTGGTTTCGTAGAGAATAGCTGGGATTAAGTTGAATAGCAACATCATCGGAGGATTTGGATGAAGAGTCTGAAAGAGGCTTGTCTAAAGACTTGGGAGAAAGATCGTTTTTGTCGGCTTCAACAGGATCATCAGAAGAGAGGACAGAAGTGAAAGAATCAGGAGAAGAGACAGAGATGGGGAGATCAAAGTCCAAATCATAAAATTGAGGAGGATCAGTTTCCAAATTGGAGGAAGATGAAATCTGGGAGGAAGAAAATGTTTTGAGTATCTTTACATGCTTAGAAGAAATAATGGAATTGTCAGGACAAAGAATACTATAAGAGAGAAAATGAGGGTTATAGCCCAAAAGGATACTGGAGAGGCCGCAATCCTTGAATTTTTCCCCCAAGCAACCTTGTTGTCGAGATAGACCACCTTGGAACCAATAGGGTGAAAGTAATTGAGCGGAAGAATTATATTGACAAACAGTTGATAGGGTGATGGTGAGTTAGGCGTTTTGGGGATTTGATTAAGAACAAGACTGGCAGTTTTGGAGACTTCGGCCCAGAGGTTAAGGGGAAGCTTGGAGCTGCGGAGAATGGCTTGAATGGATTCAGTGAGTGTTCTGTTGGCTCGTTTGATTTTCTCGTTATGTTTGTGGTGATAGGGTTCAGTAATTAAGTGTTGTATGGAATTTGATTGGAAAAATTCTTTCAGATCAGAGGAGGTGAACTCTCCTCCTCCGTCAGAGCAGATAGTAGCCGGAAAGGAGTTTTGTTTAAGTTTTTCGAAATTTAAGATTGTTTTGAGTTGAGGACCGGCGTCGGACTTCTGTTGAAGAGGGATAGCAGAGATATATCCAGAGTGATTGCCGATAATAGTCATGATGTAATTCATGCCATTTCTTGAAGGAGGAGTAATAGGTCCAACAAGGTCCACGTGAAGTTTTTCGAAAGATCGGGTGGCAGTGGTAGCAATATTTTTGAATGAGGATTTAGTAATTTTAGCAAAAAGACAATTGTTGCATTGAAAATTAGATATAAGACAGGGAGAGAGATTTGGAAAAAGATTTTTAAGTCGATTAGGACTGGCGTGGCCAAAAGAGAGGTGAAGGTTTTTGAGCTTATCAGGGTTCGATTTGTCTTGAGAGATATAGCAGAATTTTTGGTGGAGTCCGATTTTGGAGTTATTTTTCAAAACAAAGAGGTTGCCTCAAATATATCCCCAGAAAACAGGTAGGGAGTCATAAAAGAGTTGAAATTGGTTACCGTTGGTGGACAGGGAGCATTTCTTGGAAAGAATGAGAGCTCCAGGACTGATGAGGTTAACTACGAGATCAGTTACAAAGAATGCATTAGAGAGCAGAACCATAGTGTTCTTCCAGATGAGCTGAACAGTGCCTTTTCCTTTGATAGGCAGTTTCGCTCCTTCCTTTCCAGTACTAATAGATTCGTCACCTGAGCATTTGTCGAGTTTACAGAAGAATTTAGCTGAATTGAACATGTGACAGGAGGCTCCAGAGTCAAGGATTATTTGATTGTTTGAGTTTATGTTGTTGATCCAAGTGGTGAGAAGGGCATGATAGTGAGCTACTTCCTTACCCTTGGAGTTGGCATTAAATTGAGCTCTCCAATTGGCTTGGGCTTCTTTCCACCAATCTGGCGCAAGGTGTTTGTGCTTGTGCCAGCACTTATCTTCAGTATGATCGGGTGACTGGGGGTTATGATACCCTCTTCTACAGCGGAGTTCTCAAGGCACGGGCTTTTTGATTGTTTGAGAGGTAATTAGGGCAGTGTTGAGAGTCTTGGAATCTTTCGCTTTAGATCGAGTTTCATTATTGAGTTGGGTGAGATGATTTAGAACAAGGTCGACCGATACACTTTTGTCAGAGTGCATAATTTTTTGACAAAGGGATTGAAGAGTGGAAGGGAATTTGAAAAGAATAAGATAAGCCAGAATTTTGTCCGGAAGATCAATCCCTACATCAATCATTTTCTTCATAGAGATTTTGGTTTCGGTGATAAAGAGATTAATCAAGTCTGATTTGAATTGATGGTACAAGAATTCATTGAAAACTCTTGCTCGGTTGGAAGTTTGAGAGGATGCAAACCTTTCCTTGATATTTTTCCAGAGGAGCTTTGCGGATGTTATGTTGGTAGGATTGACAACATTGTTGTGAGTAATTGAGTCAATTTGGGAGAGTAAGATGACCCTAATTTCCATATCATCGGTAGCTTTGAGAGTTTTTCAGTCGTCCTTGAGAGCTTCCTTGACACCCTTCAGTTCCAGGAGAATAGTCATCTTGTCCTTCCAAATGGAGTAGTTTTTGTCATTTAGAATTGGTACTGCCTTGAGCGCTGCTTTAAGAATTATTTGTCAAAATCCATCGCCACTGCTTGATCCCTCCATGATTTCGGTGAGTTTAGTCGGGCTGGTCTTTGGCTTTTAACCGTGATAAATTTCTGGATTTAAATTGATAGAAATAATATTCTTAAAGAGGGCTGCACGGAGCAAGACATCAGTAAAGAGAATAAGAAAAAGAGAATGTGAGACAGCAGAAGAAAAGCAAACAAGAAAGGAACCAACATCAAGCGGGTAGGCTTAAGGACAGCAAGAAAAGATCATATCAGCGGTTGTGGAAAAGAGATGTTACTGGAGTTAAAGGTTGAGGGTCGGATAAGCTAAGAAAAGAGAAATTGAAAGTTAGGTTGAGAAATGAAGAGCTAGTAAAAATCCAGCCGTAACAGAAATACTCGAGAAGAAGAAAGAAAGCCGTTGGTGAGATTTGAGACAATTAGGCTTGAGGTTGATTTTATTAAAGAGATAAAGAGAATAAACGAGAAAGAAGATTGAAAAGAAAGAGACTTGATAACTAAGAAAAGAAGTTCAAGGTGATTGAACTGATTTGTGATTTGAAGATGTCGGTTTGAGTGTTGATTGTATGTTTGTCAGTATTGGTGAGTGGTCTTTGATTGATCTGGTTGATGTCGAGTTTCCCTTGAGAAAGAGTTGAACCGAGTGTAGAGAGTGCGCGCGTGCCGTGACAATAGTGACAGTCTGTAGCACGCGCGTGTGAGTGATAGTTGAGTGACAGAATATAGGAGGAGAAAAAGAAAAAGAAGCGTGAGAAAAGAAAAGGAAAGAAAAACAGGAAAGCGTAGAAAGAAAATGTATGACTTAAAAAGAAAATATGAGAAGCATAAAAAGAGAAAAGAGATGAAGTAGACAATGAGCTTAGAAAGAACAATAAAGGGTTCAAAATATTCAACAGACTTCAAGACACTCCTTTACTCAATTGGACAGCCTAACAACCTTACTTGTTGAAAAAAGGTAGATTTCCATCAACCATCCAACTCATCCTCAGTATTGATGCACATTCCTTTGTGTAAGCCAGAAAAAAAGTATGGGAGCGTTCGGATGAATCAGAGGTATCCTTGGGGTATTTCCCGGCTGTTTAGCTGCTTGTGCACTTGATTCTACTTATTCTGTTTAGAGGCCATAATCTGGCCTGTAGAATTGCATTTTCCTGTTGGTATCTCTCCCTTATCACGTGTTAAATCTCCTAGGCTGTTGGAGAAATTTCTTATATTCTCCGTCTTACTGTTCTTTTTTATTCTGCTCTTGAAATATCATCTTGGTCCAGATTTTTCAGACCATCCAATTTTATTCAATCTTACAAATAGTGATAGTACTAAATTCCCCCTCAAATGAATGCCAGAAAGACTTTTGCTAAACTTTACCCAGTCCCAAAGGAGTCTCTACAATTGAAGCACTGGGTGCACTGTTGAAAACTGGGTGACCAATAGCCAATTTGTTGAGGCTGGCTTGTGCACTTCATTTTCTTGGGTCTCCAACCTTGGGTAGGTTCCGTTGTTTTCAGGGATAATTTCCAGGCCAGTGACCCCAATTGTAGCAGTAGAAACATGGTTTCTTACAAGTAAGGTTAGCCCTTGCCCATTGATTGCTCTTTTTCATGACTGAATCCATGTACCTGGGGGTGGCACAGGATGGTGTGGCAACTTGTTTGTACAGATGATTTGGTTGGTGATTTCCAGTTTGGAGGCATTTTAAAGCCATGGATGTAGAACTGTTTCATGGCCTGCGCCCTCAGCATTGGGTGCAAGCTGACTCACCATTAAGAATGGTTTGGCTCAGCATTTGGGAGTTAAATGGCTCAGCAGTAGCAGCTGAAAGCTCAGAGGCAGTGGCATGGTTGACTCAGCAATGGAGTTTGGTGGGTTAAACAGGGGAAATGAGGGGAACTCCCAAGTAGGGACAGGGCTGCAAACCCCAGATATTCAAATAGGGTGCGTTGGGAGGAAAGAGACAGGGAAGGGGAGCTCCAAGTAGGGTGCAGTGCGCACCATGAGAAGGAAAAAACAGATGGACGTAATTGCAGGCAAGCGTTGGAGGAAGCAATAGGGTTGCATTGGGGTTTTCTGTTGAGGAGTTTTCTTCTTTTAGGTTTTGGGCCTTAGTTGAATTTTTATCTAGGTTTGTTTTGAGAGGGAGGGATTAAAACATCCCTCTAACCTCTGGATTTTAGGGGGATCATATATTGGCAGACCACCAGGTAAGGAAGGAAGGAACTCCTCATTAACAGTCCAAATCTTTCTCCTTTTTGTTGGTTTAATGGCCTGCTCAACTCCTTACAGATTCCTGGGACCATTAAATTCAAAACTGAGAAAAACCTTTGAGACAAACCCCCCTCTTGTTTCCACACCAGTAGTAGAAGTATGAATGAGGAGGGAGCTACTTGGTATATCACTGGCTTGTTAGTGTGTCTAGAAAACAGTTGTAAGACATTGTGTCATGTTATGGACACCTTTCTATTTATTTCTATCCTTCCATTGATTGAATTACCAATGCCTTGATAGAATTGTTGAAGGTTTGAGTGGAGAAACAGAGCCATTACCAAATCAACTGTAAGGCCCCCAAGTTGGGTTTCTATGTGTTGCAGGGCCAGTTGCATTTCATTGTACGTATGGTTTTGATTCACCTAGATCTCAGTTGAATTAATTATTTTCTGAAAAGCTTAAGAGGATTTAATTGCAAATAAAGACCAGTTGACAGGATTTTTTTTAGGGAGATTCCAAATGAATCAGAAACCAAGAAGCACAACTCAAAATAAAGGTAATTGATGAAGTAAAGTTCTCTCTCCTAGAAAAGAATTAAATGATTGGCATTGTCAAGAGGTTTAGAGATAAATGAAGAAAATGGTGAGTTGGCTTGAGTTTACCCAATGGAAATTGAGTTAAATTTGGAGGCATTGAAAAGGATATGGAAAAGGAGGAGGAGCAATGTATTTCAGTCAGGAATTAGTGAGATGAGAGGGATACAATGGGAGAGAAGATGATTGTGAGGAAGATGAAAATAATCATGATGAGTAAAAAGAGGAGGAGGGTGATGATGAGGAAGGGGATTATGAAAAGGATGATCACAACAGGAAGTATGATAATGATCCAGAGGACAATGATGAATAGGATGTGAGTTGAGTCAAGAGTGTTGGGAAGGAAGGTTCCATAGGAATTAGAAATGAAGTTTTGTCATTGGGACATGTGAGCAGGAAAGTTAAGCAGGAAAGGTAAGAGGTGGCTGCAGGTCAGGTGGATACAGCAATCATCTCAAAGCGCCGCCATTTCTTGGAGGGAGATCTTTGAGGATGGTCAATCTGAGGAGATTGGAAGAAGTTTTGATGGCCAGATTTTTCAGGAAGTTGGCCAGCATGTGGCCAGAGGGGATCAAGTTGGTGATGAAGTGGCCAGTTTCTTTTTGTTCTCAGAGCCACTTGATCTGGGTTTTGACTTGCTTCAAAGCTCCATGGTGGGAGTCATGATTTACCAGGTTTTGAAGAGCCTTGTTTTCAATATTTTAGCCCTGGGAGATTTTCAGATTTTGATTCAGTTTGAGGAGGATATTTGTGAGCCAGACATTCTCTTGAGTCACATGAACAAGTGACTTAATTTTTCCTTTGTGAGAAGAGGGGAGATGGTTGATTTCAACTTTATGTTCCAGGCCAATGGACAACCATACAGGAGGATGAAAAATCAAGTGTGGCTATTGCGGATGACGGGGTTTTTAGAGCCATTGGGGTTTCTGGAGCACTCATTATTGTATTTGAAGTTAGAGGCCTGAGGACAGTAAGCCATTTGCCAATTTGAGTTTACATAGCGCCATAAACTCTTAGCTCTGTTCCATTGATTTGCCCCTTGTTTGTTGTTTTACCACAACAAGCTGGAGACTGTGTAGGAAAGGTCTGGCTGATTTCAACTAGCAATGAAATTAAGATAGCCTTTAGCTGAGAAGAAGTTTATTCCCGGCTTCAGGAATTCATTGTGCTCAGAGTAAGAGGCGCCTCAGAGTTTTATTTTGGTTTTCATTGATGTAGTGATGGGTCTGGAATTTCATAAACCAGATTTGGAGAGAGCAGTGTTGATATGATTAGGTTGGTGGAGCAGCTTGAGGTTTCCATTTTGAAAACATTGATTTCCCAGGATTTTACTTAGGGTTCCTTTTTGTGATATGATGAAGCTATCCTTGAGATTTCAGCAAAAAACTTTTGAGTTTCCACTGAAAAGAAGGTTTTCAATGTATAAAAAGATAAAAGTTTAGGTGATGCGGTTGACTTAAAGGAAGGGGTTGGTGGTGGAGGTATTGAAGCCTTGCTTGAGGATCAAGGATCTGGGAGTGTCTGACCAACTATTTGGGGCCTGTCTCAGTCCATAGAGGGCCTTCTGCAGTTGGAAGTGAGGGAATTTGGATTTCTATCCATTGGAGCACCTGATAAAGGTCTCTTCTTCTTGGGGTGCATCAAGAAAGGTGACCTTGATGTCCATTTGGAGCACAGAAAATTGTGATGAAAGTTGCAGATGAAAGGGGTTCTTAAGGTAGTGATGAGACTGGTGGGAACTTAGGTTTTCCATAATTGAGGGATTCAACTTTTTGGAAACCTTGCACAAAAAGACGGGCCTTGTAGATGATGCTGTTGCTGGAGGAGTTTTCTTTGAGTCTGAAGACCCACATGGTAAATAGGGCTTGTTTTCCGGTAGGTGAGGAGTGACAGCCCTCCCAAAAATTCAAGCTTTTGATCCAATTGGTCTTGATTTTCATTTACTTCACCCAGCGCCGTTTTTCAGGGTATATGAGGACTTTGGAGTAGTTTTGAGGAACCACCCTGGCAGGAAAACCATAGCTGATTGGTTTTTGGAGGGTGAATTGTGGCCTGAGCAATGGGAGGTTATATCAGTAAGCTCTTGATTGATAAGCTTTCTCTTGGAGTTGGATGAGGAACGTTTGGTGGGGTTTGGGGAGATTTGGAGCTGAGGAAGCAGTGGTTTGACCCTTTTTGGGGAATTAACCTGGATGGTTTGCAAAAACAGTGGTTGAAGGGGAGCAAATAGTAGGTGGATGATTCTTTGAAGAGGAGAGAGTAGGATAGAAGCAAGGAGAGGAATCAGAAGAGGTTAGTAGATAAGTAAGTGTTTGGTCAAGTGAAAGAAAGGGGTCAAAGGAAGTTTTGTTCAAGAATTGCAAAGAAGGATAGAAAGGGAGATTTTTAAAGATTTTGACATGCTTTGATTGGACTATTTTTTAGTTTTGGGAAAAAAGATATGATAGGATAACAGCTGTAAGTCAAAGCCTACAAAAATTCCCTCAAGCACCTTTTAATCAATATTGGGGGATTGATGCTGTTGGTTCAGGACTACATTTTTTGATCCAAGGATGCAAATGAGGTCAATTTTTGGAGAGGAGTCAGCCAAGAGCTAAAAAGGGGAACATTTGGTTTCTGGAGAGGGAATTAGTTTTTGGAGCAGGCAACAGCTGCAGACAATTTTTTCCCCGGTTTCCAGTGGAATTTGCACTTCCATCATGGAAGTTCAAGCAGCTTCCATGAAAATTATTCAGATTCCTGATTCTAGGAACATTTCAGCAATTTAGCTACAGCAAGTGATATTGGTTTTGGAACAATAATAATTCCAAGAAATTATGTAAAATGCTCAGAATTATTGATATGTTGAGAGCAAGTGCAAGGTTTGGAGTTATTTTTGGTTAAAATTGGTTAAATATATGTTTAAAGAGAGGCCAAAGTTTATAAAACACTGGCAAATTTTATTGTAACAACCTCTATTCAAGGGGCTACTTTGAACTGTGTAAAGACCTTGGGACAAAGAGATCCTAAGTGATTTCTCAAAAGGGGTTTACTCAAGGGAATGGAAAGACAGGCTGTCTTACAGAACTTAATTTGGGAGGCAAGGAGGAGATAAATTAAAGCAGGGAATCCAAGAATCTTGCAGAAATTCACCGTTCAAAGGCTCTCCTGAAAATTTTTGGTGGTTGTTGCTGATATTCTTCAATGGAATTAATGATGGGGTTAGAGTTAATAATTTTACTAACAGACTGAGGCCATGAATCATTATTTTATCTATTTTAAACCATGAATGGCAATGGGTCTGTATTGATTACTTAAAAATTACTTGTGTTTAAAGCAACCAAGACAGGGCTGTATATATATCTTTTGAGGTAAGAGTGCCTTCTCTGGGCACGTAGAGAGATTTTGGTTTTGGGCTAAGGCTAACATGCTTGCTGGGGCTAGTTGGGCACGCATTCTGAGTGCTTTCACTCAGATGGAGCTTTATTTCTCATATTTATGTGTTAAATAATTGTCAGAACCTGTTCCAATGTTAATATGTTATTTTTGAAGTTCTGAAATATTTCTTTATTTTTTATTATATTCTTTTGAGTTTCATGGTCACCAGTGGGTATTTGTAGATTCTAAGTCATTTCTGAACATTTTGGTAATTCTTAATAATTTTATGGGGAACTCCTCAATATTCTTTGTGGTCTATAAATATTCTATAACAATATTCACATGACAACCTTTAGTATTCTTTTCCCTAATTTTTCTGTATTATACTTGAAATTTCATAATTTTTATTCAATATTTAGAGGTTTCAGACATCCCTCTATCCGTCACTCAAGCTTTTACATATGCATCATGCATGCATATGGGTTTTAGCCTGTCCCTGCAGTACCTGACTGTCAGGAGTTGTGCATTTATTTTTAATGTGTGCATACCTGAAAGCTGCATGCGGGAATCAAGAATCCGCCGCCAGAAGCATATTGCATGCGGGTTTCTTGACAGGGGCCTATTTTATTTTCAGGGTAAGGCAGGTGTACTCTTGCTGTATGGATGCCGGGCTGCGCGCAGGAATTGTGACAGAACACAAATCCAGCTGTAACTCCTAAGATATACACAACAACTCAATTCTGAGTGAATTTTAGGTGTGAAACCTATAAATGAAAATAAATGTGAAATATTATAATGGCCAAAAAGTGCCATATTGATGCCATGGATTTTTGGTCATTTTCTTTTTAGTTATTTAATAATGTAAGGAGTTGGAATTCAAGGGTGGGGAAATTGAGTTACCCTACCTTATTTCAGGTGAGGAATCTAAGTTTCTAACAATGTTTTAGGATTTCTCACTATTTTTATTTTAATGATTTATTTTTAATCTTTATTCTACTTCCACAGCTTTACCTTCAAGGTATGAGTTGAGTAATGGATTCGGTTTGGCTTCTGTGTATGAATATGTAATATTTTGTTGTTTGTAACTGTTCCAGGAGAGTGGCAAACCAAAGGAGAAACAGATGTAGCGCGACTGGGACTTGCAACTGGTTGGATCTTTGCCCCAGGATTCATCACTGTAACATTCAATTGGGCTCTTCAAATTGTCATAAGTGATGGTGGGTTTCTTATCCTTGGTGTGGTTGAGATACTGCCACGTTTGTCTAAGTTCCTTCCAGTGAGTTAAGCCGGGTTTGTTCTGGAATCAAGCTAGACTAGAGACTGAGTAACTGAGATGCGGGTGTGTCCTGTTAGCAATGTAGTTGAGGAGTCCTATTGCTGATTTATATTTTATATTGAGTTCCTTGAACTTTTCAAAGTATTCATCCAAATCTTCACTCAGTTGAAGATGCGGGGTCAGCGGTGTAGAGCATGGTCTTGATTCCAGTAATCCAAGTTCTTCTAATCCTTGACTGATGTGTTTTGGTTGACTCAATAGAATACTGTTTGTGGTTCTTTCAAAATTCATACCTAATATTGTATCTGGTTCATGAGATTGAGAATTTTTGAATCAAGCATTAAACTTGGTGTCAAAGTTGTCGCCGTTGCCCACAAGAATTAGGTCATCAACGTGGAAAAAGAGGAAAGATTTTCTGTTGTTGCTTTTGTATAAACAGGGGTCACTTTCCCATTCCTTGAATCCAACCAATTTAATCCATTCAGTGAGGGTGCCATACCCGTTCTTTGGGGATTGTTTGATTCCATGAAAGCTTTTCTTCAGTCTCAGGTACTGACACTTACGTTGACATCCTTGTGGTGTTTTGATGATAACTTCTTCTTCTAGTGGCGCATGCAGAAAGGCCACCTTAACATCATACTGCGGAATGTTGAGTTTGTTTTTCAAGGCGTATAGAAGAATAGCCCTCAACAAGGCAATCTTTCCGGTGGGAGCAAATGTTTTGTCAAAGTCCAGGCCATGAACTTGGTTGAATCCCTTCATGCAGATTCAAGCCTTGTGAATGATAGCATTGTTGTGAGCATTGTCTTTAATTTTGAATATCCATGTTGTGTCCAGCAGATTCAGAGGAGTGTCCCCCTCATAATCTTCCCAGACTTCAAGTAGCTCATATTGGTCAATTTCCTTCTTGATTGCCCCCCCCACTTGAAGCTGTCTGAACACCTACTTGCTTGATCAAAGATTTTGGGCTCAAAGTAGTGGTGAAACCCGTAACGTTGAGGAGGTTTGTCCGTTGATTGGTCACAAAGAATTCTTCTGGGTGGATCTACTGTCATTTCAGGAACTGGTACTCTTGGGTTCTCCCTTTTCACCACGGGCTGAACTTGATCCAGTGACAAGTCACTATCTGAGTTTGATTTGGGCTTGGTTTTGGACAAATCTTCATCTGATGAACCTACTGCTGCGGGTGGGTCCCAATAGTTCATTAAATACGCATCAATTTCTTTTGTTGTTGGCGTAGAATCCTTGATGATGTTGAAATCAATATCCAAGGTCAAGTTGATTCCCAATTGGTCCACTGACTGCTTCAGGAATCAAAAGTGCTTGGATTGAGTGATCTGTCCGTTGGGCATCAGAATCCAGTATGAGAGGAATTCAGGGTTGTAACCTACCAGTTTCCCTTCTTGTCCCTTAGGGTTGAATTTCGCTCCTTTCATCCTTCTTTGATTCAGTACAATAGTTGTGATTCCAATTGGTTGAAGGTAGCTGGAAGGGAGCTTGTTACGTTTGATGAGTTCCAACGGAGATTGATCCAGTCCGTCCTTTGGTATTTGATTGAGGCTGAGGCAGCAGGACTTGAGCACTTCCAACCAATATTTACAAGGTATTTTTTCTGAGCTCAACGTTGTCCTCAAACTCTCAATTATTGTGCAATTAGCTCTTTTGGCTCTACCGTTATGTTCAGGATGATATGTTTCAGTTACCAGGTGATTGACAAATCTCTCTTTGAGATATTTAACTAACCTCTTGTTTAAAAACTCAGTGCCCCCATCTGAACACACCATTGTCGGATAGTAGCCACAGCTTCTCTTTTGTTTTTCTATTACTTCCATCAGGATTTGAGGCCTATTGTCCTTTGGAGCCAAGGGAATGCCAGAGATGTAGCCGGAATAATTATCCACTATCTTTAGAATGTATGTTTCATGCCAATGGGATTCCAGTGTGATAGGACCAATGATGTCGAGGTGGAGTCGTTTGAATGGCTTGGTTGCAGGGGTGGAGGTAGCTTTGAAAGGAGATTTAGTAATTTTGCACAGGAGACAGTCCTTACACTCAAAATTTTCCTTTTCTGCCGCACTGTATTGAGTGACCTTGATTTTAGAAAGGCGCCCAACCAATGCGTGACCATAGGAAAGGTGAAGATCCTTCAGAGATCTGGGGTCTTCTTTCTGAGTCAAGTAACATTTGTCATTACCGATTTTGCGTGGTTTATCCAACACAAACAGACTGTTTATGATTGTTCCTTGGCATATCCTTTCCTCATTTTTCTTCAGTTCAAAACTCTTAGATTGAGCCTTCAGAGTGCAGCCTTGTTAAAGAATTTTCCCCGGACTGACTAGGTTAACCACAATATCTGGAACATATAGGCAATTGGAGAGTTTGATGGTTTGATTTTTCCATACCAATTTGACTGTTCCTAGGCCATGGATAGGTAGATTCGCGCCAGCTTTTCCGGTCGTTATGTGTTCTCCTATATAGGGCTTCAGAAAAGGGAAAAATTGTGTTTCATTGAATATATGCAAAGTTGCTCCGCTGTTGATCAAGATGTTATTCTCTGCTCCAATCTTTGATTCAATCCACCTAGTCAAAAATGCGTGAAAGTGGGCGGTGTCCTTTGACTTCTTCTGCTTCTCCTTCCACTTGCTTTGACTCTCTCTCCACCACTTGGGGGCCTTTTCCGGATGCAGGTGGAAACAGTCCAACTAGGAATGGTGTTTTTCCTGCTTTGGATTATGGTACCCTTCAATGCATCTACTTGGGAGGGCATTTTTTGTCTTGGTTCTCATGGTGGATAGGGTAGTTTCGGAGGTACCTTGAAGAGTCTTTTTGGCATTTTCAGCTTTGATCTTGTTGTGATACTGGATGAGAAGGTTGCACACAAACTCAACAGAAATCTTTTTTTTTGAGTGCATGAGTTGGCGTTTGAGGTCTTGAAGACTTGACAGGAATTTGAACATTGTAAGATAAGCCAGAATGTTATCCGGTAACTCTATACCAATATCATTCATCTTCTTGATTGATTTCTTGATGTCAATTACAAAGTTAATCTTGTCCTCTCTGAAGCTGACATGCAGAAAGTCATTGAAGATCCTTGCTTGATTAGACGCTTGAGATGACAAAAAGCGTTCTTTAATTGCACGCCAAATTTCCTTGGCGGAGTTGATGTTGGCCGCGCTTATCACATTCTTTTGAGTGATGTAGTCCACCTTAGAAATGAGAAGGAGCTGAATTTTGTCATTGTCCTGAGTAGACAGATCAGCGGTGGATGAGTCAAGAGTCTCCAACACTCCTCTGAGCTTCATTAGGGCCATCATCTTGTCCCTCCATATGCCGTAGTTCTCTTCAGTCAGGAGTGGGGTAGTTTCCAGAGCAGTTTTGAGCATTGCTTGTTGAGAAAATCTGAGGAAAATCCTGAAGTAGTTGCCATGGTTCCAGTTCTTGCTGACCTTTGTGAGCTTTTGTCTTTTAACTGTATAACTTTGATTGATAGGTATTGATTTTAACCAGCAAGACTAAAACAGAAATTAATGAATGAGGATCAAAAGCCAGACAGAGTAATAGGAAAACCCAGACATTTGAACAAGAATAAAGAATACGGACACTGTGATGAGGAGGACAGGAAAGTATTCACTATGGCAATGAGATTAGTCTGAGAGAGAACATGAGGAGGGAGCTGGACATTGGAGATAGAAATTAAAGGTCATTTTGTATTCAGAAAATCTTGATTGTGGAATGATCTCACCATTTAGAAGTTCATAAGCTTGATGGATTGAGGTTGGTCAGTTTGAACAAGATAGTTGAAGGTCTTGAATAGTGGTCTTAAGTCTTGAGTTTCAGCGTTTTGTTGGAAGATTAAGATTGAATATATATGTATAGAAAGAGATACTGAAGATGACATTTTTAGAAAGAAAATGAAGTGAAGATGAAAAGGATGAAAATGAAGATGAAAGGAATATTTGGAACAGAATAGAAATCAGGATCATTCTCCTCTCCAGTTCCCCCTTCTTCTAGCCATGTGACTGCCAGGACAGGCTTCACAACCGTGTCCTTAATTTGAATTATTCGCAGAGGTGCGCAGGTACTTGCAGGGGTTGTGAGGTCTCTGACATGTTTCACCGGGTCCATCATCCTCTACAACTTGCAAACTCTAATCAATGGTCTAGAAGAAGTAATAGACATGAATGGGTTGGACAAGAAAGCCCCTTCTAGACCCAAAGAGAACTAAAACATTAACAAAACCAGAGAACAACCTCCTCTGATAAATGCCTCTGATAATAAGAAACCTAATGAGAATAGGGATAAAGAGAGGATGCCTGAAACTTTTTGGAATTGTAACAAGACTGGGCACATGAGACAAGAATTCCCATTACCAAAAAGAAAGATAGCAGTCTTGGAAGGAGAGCAGGAGGTTGAAGGTAATAAGAACTATGAAGATATAGCTGATACTGAAGGATCACTTTCTGAATTTGAATTGATCCTGACCAACCCTGTTAATGTTATAGAAGGAGATATAGGCACTTCTGTAGAAATCAATAACATCTATGGGGATTCTAGCTTTCCCCAACAATGGGATCCAACCATAATTCCTAGACATATTATGGATGTCAAACCATTAATAGTTAAACCTATGAGTGAGAAAAGTTATATCATGGGTCAAACTTTTTATTCAACAGGAATGTATAAAAACAGACCTATAAGGTTATTACTGGATAGAGGAGCTTTTTGCTCATGTTTCTGTGCTGAATTTTTAAACAAATGGGATCCCAATTGGAAAGAACACCTTTTTCCCATCCCAAAATCCAGGTTCAGCTCTTGAAACTCTACCGTGAATGCTATTGGAGTATGGACTGCTCCTATAATACTACCTCACACTAAACCATCTTTGAGAATAAAAGTGGAATTTTTAGTATTGGTCAACGGACTAAGTGACTACCTGATACTGGGCAATGATGCCTTATGTCTATATGGTATAGACGTGTTCCAGAGTAGAGGAAGATACTTCACAGTAGGAGGTAATTGGGATAAGAAGTTTAAGATATGCACCACTCACTCTAACTTCCCCTCCTCTACTTATCAAAAGCATTTAGAAGACTTTGACCAAGAATATTTCTCTCAAGCAGCTCTGAATATGAAACTTTCTGAGGAACAGAAGAAAGATATATTGAAATTCTTCTTTGAGAACCAAAATGCTTTTTGTACTAAAGATCATCCCATTGGTCATATTAAAGGAAATGATATGGTATTGACATTGACCACTAAGCCTCCTTATCCTCCAAACTTAAGAAGGCCAGCCTATCCTTCTAGTCCTAAGTCTAGAAAATCTCTGGATGAACATATCCAAGAACTAATAGACTTACAAGTATTAAGGAAAGTAGGGCATAATGAACAGGTAGATTTGACCACGCCTGTAATCATAGCTTGGCATAATGACAATTCAAGAATGGTACAAGACTTCAGAATGCTCAATAATTATACTCAAGCAGATTATTATCCTATACCCTGGATTGATCATGCTCTGAATAACTTGTCCAAGGCCAAGTACATCACTACTATGGATATGCTTAAAGGTTTCAACCAGATACCAATAAGCCCTGAAAGCAGGAAGTTCATGAGAATAATCTGTCATTTGGGAATATATGAATATCTTAGGATTCCCTTTGGTAAAAAGAATGCTCCATCACACTTCCAGAGAACAATGGATACAGTTCTAGGTACTTACATTAGACAAGGATGGATGATGGTATATATAGATGATGTTATCATATACTCTGATGATTGGGATACTCATATTAACCAATTAAGATTAGTACTCCAGACTATTTCCAGAGCAGGATTGAAGGTGTCAATGAAGAAATGCAACTTTGGCTACAGAGAATTGAAAGCCTTAGGACATATAGTCTCTGCTCTAACTCTAGCTGCTGATCAAAATAAGATAGCTTCTGTCATGAATAGACCTATGCCTCAAAACAAAACAGAGTTACTGTATTTCATTAGTTTTTTCAGTTATTACAGACAATACATACCAAAGTTTTCTATGCTAACTAAGAGTCTGTAGGAAGTGTGCAACAACAACACTCTATTTGAAAGACTCATGAGAGACTGAAAAACTATGAGGAACTAAAAATAGCTATGACCTATACTCCTTTACTCATCCAACCATATTACTCCAAGCCCTTCAAACTGTACATTGACGCCTGTATGGAAGGGTTAGGAGCTGCTCTACATCAAGCAAGGATAGAAGAAGACAGACCAGTAGAGAAACCAGTACTCTTCATATCTAGACAGATCAAAGATACAGAAAATGGATATGGAGCCAGTCAGTTAGAATGTTTGGCACTAGTATGGGCTTTAGAAAAGCTACACTATTACTTAGAAGGCACCACTTTTCAAGTAATCATAGACTGTAATGCTGTAAGAACTCTTATGAACATGAAAACTCCCAGCAGACATATGCTCAGGTGGCAAATTGCTATACAACAGTATAGAGGACAGATGACTATAGTGCATAAAGCTGGAGCTAAACATCAGAATTCTAATAGTCTAAGTAGGAATGCTTTGCCTCATGACTCTAACAATCCAGCATATGACCCAGAAGATCAAGATATTTTTCCTATCCTGAACATCAATCTTTTTGCATTGAATGCTCCAATAATGGGGATCCACTTATGTGAATTAGATACTGCTTTCTTTGACCCAGTGAGGGACAATTACTCTCCTGAAATCAAGCTGCGGATTACCATTATGGAATGTGAATCCCCAGAAGCAGCTTTGATAAATAGTCTACCTGCTTCATTACTTAAACCCTATAAAGCAGGGAGGTTTACCTTTTGGGATGGTCTCCTTTACTACAGACACCAACATTCCAGTTTATTAGTACTAAGAAACAAAGAAAATATACAACATATACTCCACGAATGCCATGAAAACTGTTCATCAGGGCATCTATCCACAGAAAGAACTTTGGAAAAAGTTAAAAAAACTGCTTGGTGGATAGACTGGAAAGAAATCACTATTAAATATGTTTCTAGCTGTGAAACCTGCCAAAAATCTAATAAAACTACTGGAAAAAGGTTTGGAATCTTAAAGATAATATCTGAACCTACAACCAGATGGGAAATCATTAATATGGATTTTGTCACCGCCACCCCCCCCCCCCCCTGGAGGTACTCATTCATATAACTCTGTCCTAGTTATAGTTGACAGGTATTCTAAGAAGGCAAGATTCTTACCTAACCACAAAGAAGATATTGCTATGGATGTAGCTTTTCTATTCTGGAACAGGATCATAGCTGATGTGGGTATACCCAAGATTATAATCAGTGACAGAGACCCCAAATTAACCTCTGAGTTTTGGAGGAATCTACATGATATACTGGGTACTACTCTAGCATTTTCTACATCATACCATCCCCAAACTGATGGATTGGCTGAAAGAATGATACAGACCCTAGAAGATATGTTAAGAAGGTTCTGTAGCTTTGGTCTAGAATACAGAAACTCAGAGGGTTATTGCCATGATTGGGTAAGCCTACTCCTGGCCCTAGAAATGGCTTATAAAAGCAGTAAACATTCTACTACCAAAGAAGCTCCTTACATACTAGAAAGAGGATGGATTCCAAAACTCCCTAGGAAGAACTTAAACTATAACTTAGCCACTATTCATCCAACATATCTTGACTTTAAGAAGATGATAGACCTGGCAAATAATCATGCTCAAAAATGTGTAGAATAAGCAGTAGAATACAAAAACAAAGATGGGAAAAATCACATAAAAAACCTGACTTTAGACTAGGAGATCAGATCTTGATATCTACAACCAATTTCAACAATCTAGCACGTAAAAAAAACTGAAACCAGCCTTTGTTGGACCATTTTTTGTCAGGAAGATGCATGGAAAAAATGCTGTGGAAGTAATCTTGAGTGAAGAATTATCAAGGAAACACCCAGTATTTCCTGTTAGCCTAGTCAAACACTTTCAACCAAGAGAAGGTAGCAACCTCCCTCCAGCAATAATCCCAATAGAACCTGACCCTATGAAAGAAAAAGGGAAAATCAGCAGGATATTCAGAGACAAGAAAGAGAGAGTAAAAGGAAAAGATGTTAGAATTTACTTAGTAATATACAAAGGAGAATCTGCAGACAAAGATGATTTTTTACCATAAAATAACATACCTGATGGACCAACACATCTCAGAAACTAAAGGGCCAGCAAAAGGAACTGAAACACACATGAAGCTAATTTTCTCCCAACATCTTCCAGATTTTTTTCAGATATGGCCATATCTTGGAGTGAGGTAATGTCAGCTTGCTACTATTGCAAAGCAAGCTGCAAAATTAACAAAAATAACATAAAAATAATGATAATATAATTAACCTAAGAAGGAGTAGTAAAACCATAAATATTATTACAGAAATGGATTCTCCACCCAACATTAGGTAGGGTCACTCACTGACCCCATCCTTGAAATCCAACTCCTTTTATTTTTAAATAATTAAGGAAAGAAAGACCAAAATACCACCGCTCCACTATTGAGCTTTTTGTCAATTAAATATTTCACACGTATTTTCACGTACAGGTTTCACACATAAAATTCAGACATAATTGAGGTGTTGTGTATATTTTAGGAGTTATGGACGGAAATGTGTTTTGTCACAATTCCCGCACGCAGCCACGGCAGCCAATCCACCCCCGCGCGGCTGAGATACAGCCCTGTCAATCCGTCAAGGTTGTTTACGCAGCCCCGGGCCTCTGACAAGTACGCAGCTGCGGGACTATGGGTTGACAGAGTGACAGGCGGCCTGAGAGGCTTAGGTACTGTGTAAACATGCTACAACCCACACGGAACATTCTACATATGTAATAAATGTTCCCGTGGATTATAGATAGTCTAAAAGTACATAATATTATATAAAAATACTTAAATAACCCTTATACTTATTTTTTATTAAATATAATTCAAAGTACCAAGAATGTCGAAAATAAGACAATGAAAACTTCTAAAAATATATTAAAATGCTTTAATATACTTTTCTGAGAATTCCTAGACATCAATATCTTTGTGAAATACCAAAAAACAACTAATGATGTAGAAATATTACATGAGTTCCCATGACTTATATTTTTAAGTAATTATTTTTGTGAATCAACTGGAACTCAAAAATAAGGAGTAAAATCAATATCATGACTTTGATCCAGTTATCTAATACATAATGAGAACTCACCTGACATCAGGATGTCCCTAGAAATGTCTATTAAATTAATTATTAAATTACTGGGAACATTTATTAAGGATAATTAATTAAATAATACATAAATGGGACAGATTAGTGTTATTCACACGTCCTAATATCTATTATAAATTAGAATAATTCCCATAAACGGGGGAAGTAGATGCTACCCGTGCTATAGCACCAAGAACACATGACAGGCTACCACTGGTTTTCCTGCTAGCCTTAGTGTCCGTCCCTTTGAGCACCTGTACCCCTCAGAAGGATAGTATTGGGACTCCAAAAGCTATAAATAAAGAGCTCTTTTGAGGATATTGATGGGCAAAGACCCAGTTATATTTATATCCAGACACTGTGCCAAGGTAATCAAGTACTTATAAGAGATAAGTAAGTGATTTATGGCTAAGTCTGATCAATAATATCCGTCCTCAACCTCTTTTTTATCAATTAAAACTGCTGAACAACCTCATAACCCCAGTATACAGGTTTAACCCATCAGTGAACGTCTCAAAGAGATACCCAAAGGATTTGATAATATACCAGTGAGTTTTATTATCCTTTCTCTGTCTTGGCAGCTTGGTTGTTACAAGGCCCTGCCACTCCACCATGTATTTTACATACATATTATCTTTAGGTAAAATATCCTTTAAACTAAAGAGCCCAAAGTAACCAGGGCTACGTGTTTTCATACTGAAATCCCTGAAGAGAGGTGTTAAAGATCCCCAATATAATTGTGGCCCCTCTATAAAAATATTTAATAATCAATTTATTCATATTGATTTATAACAATAAACCATAACCAAACCACTTAACCTTGCAACAAGCTTAATCCAAATATTTTAGGGATTTTTGCTGCATTTATTAAATAATGTAAGTATTATTTATTCTATCACCTCTGGTAGCTAAAGGATAACAAGGGTCTTGGCATCCAGGAGGCTGACACACTTCATTTTGAGTCGTTATCCTCTAAGAGGAAGAAGAAGTGCAGGAAGGGTCAAACAGAAGCCCATCTTTGGTGAGTATCAATTTCTTTAATTAGATCAGCATTTTGGATAACCAATTTTTCATTGTAGGAACCAAATATGAATTACCTCAATCAAAGACCTGAGAACTTGCATAAGTTCTTGGGGTAGGTTTGGGATCCAATTGGTGATGGGAATTTTGTATTTAGAGTCATTGCTAAATTGCTTGGTTACAATGAAGATGATTGGATTAAATTGATAACAGAAATGATTGAAACATTGGAGAGAGATAAAGCATGCTACATTAAGACTCTTGTTGGGGAAAAAGAGGTAGAAAACCTTAAAAGAAGACTTGATGTTGAATACATCAATGAAAACATTCCCTCTTCTAAATGGCTGCCTAAGTTAGATATGGGTCAAATAGTAGCAGACACATATTCCAGACCTATATTTTTGATTTCATTGGAGTCATTTTGTACTTATACTCCAATGAAAAAAGGCCTAAACAATCAATCAAGGCCTAAAAGACCAATCAAGGCCTAACAGATCAATCAAGGCCTATTTATATTTCCTTTTTAAACAATAAACACTTGGTTCTATCAGTACTTGAGGGAGAAATGATTTTGATCCAGACCATTTTAGCAAAACCGTCTACTTTCATTTCAAAGAATCTTCTGTTTGGGTTGTTAATCTCAAAGATCAACTACACACTCATTCTAGATTATAGACTTCATTTCACTATTGTTTTTCCATATAACTTTTAATTCTAATGTAGCTAAATTGTACTTCTATTTTTAAAGGGCTTTTATCATCATTATGTTGAGTGTTTTTAGTTGACCTCATTATTTTTAGTGTTTTAAATGAAAATGAATTGGTAAGTTGGTTCAACTTGTTCTGGGCTGATCCTATAATAAGGAGTATTTTTACTTCTTGTGATGGGAGCTTAACACAAGTTGAATTTTTTTTTTCTGTTTGTACTTGAGGGCTATTCAAGTTAAACTTGTATTTTTTGTTGTTTTTACTTCATTGCTAGTCTAGTGAAACCTGTATTTATTAGCAATTTTACTTGAGGGCTTCTCCATGGATTCAATTTTTGTTGTTTTTAATTTAGGGATAGTCAAGTTAAACTTGTCTTTTTTAATTTCTTTCATTTTTGAAGTTTTTTTCAATTTTGATTGAAAAATCAACTGGTTTTTGATGTTTTGGTTTTCTAAACTTTTTCTTTATTATTTATTTTTATCTATTTTTATTTATTTTTACTTATGTTTATTTTTATTTTTATTTTAATTTTTTTGTTTTTTTTAGGCCAATTTTAAATTTGCAACCTTGTGACCTCTTTTCACAACATTAGAAGGGTTGCGTGGCGCAATTTTCAACCCAAAACGGGTCAGGAACAGCCATTCACAACCCACATGAGTTGCAAATGTAAAAGAAAATCTGGAAAAGTAAACCTGAACCAGGCTGATAGATTTCAAATGTCTCAGAAGATGTTCAGAATCCAGAAAGATAGAAAACATAAGATGGAAAGAAAATATAGAAAATATATAATAAACAGAAACAATGTCTCTACAGGCAGGATTATGGCCCTAATGAGGACTACATAGAGAAGTGACGCTGGAAACTGTGGTATGATGGAACTAAGCCGGTGGGCGAGAGCTGTTCAAATGTGGGGTCAGTTTCATCCTGAGGTTGAGATGAAGTTAGAGTCTACATTGATGCCTACCCAACTATTGTAGTCTTGAGGATGATCTGGTTTGCGAGTTCAAAGTCAAGTACCAATCCAATCCATTTGAGTTGATGAGTTGAGTTGCCAAGAGTTGTCACACAGAAAAGGGAAGACAGAAAAATGAAAAGGAAAGAGGAAAGTGACGAGGTTAAATAGATGAGACTAAGTAGAGAGTTGCGGTCAGGAAGTCTCTCAGTGGATGTGTAGATATTCACACGAGTGACAGGCAGTGACATGTAATGAGACAGACAACAGCCGCAACAGTGCATGGGAAGAAAAGTACGTGAGACAATTAAGAAATGAAAGAAGAAGACATGACAAGAATAGAGACAGACAACAAACACAACATCATGAGAATAACAATCAACATGCTGGCTCAGTTCATAACAGGATGTTTTTATGCTCCTACATACCTAGCAAGCCGTTCTACTGCAGCAGTGCTGGCGGCTTTAGTCAGTGAGTCGGCTAACATGTCTTGGGATGAAATCAATTTTATTTCAATCAATTGATTGTTCCAATCATTTTGGAGACTTTTAAGCTTGATGTAGATGTATTTAGCGTGAGACTTACATCCAAACTTTTTAATTTTATCGTTCAAACCTTTGTTGTTGATGAGGTGAATTGGAGCCAGAGGCTTTGTCCTCCAGATTTTGCCAATCAGATGATTGATCCACCGACCCTCCAGGTGTCCATCCGACAGAGCATTGCACTCAGATTCAGTCAAAGAGTGAGCTATGCTTCGTTGTTGTCTGCTGGTCCAATAGATTGGTGATCCTTTAAGTAAGCAGATGAAGCCTGTTTGCAATAGTTGAGTTGTAGGATTGTCTCTGCAGGTTGCATTGCTATAAATGACCAGTTGAGTTGCAGGGGTTTTAGCTTGGAATAACAGCCGGTAGTCAATGGTTTTGAGTAAATACCTCCAAACGTGCTCTACCTCTTTCCAGTGCGTGATGCCAGGATTTTCAGGCAAGCGGGCCAGGTTGGAGACAGCATAGCTGATGTCTGGCCGAGCTAGAGTGGCGATAAAGTTGAGACGTCCTATTGGCGACCAATAATTTCGGTTTAGCTTTTTGAAATCTTCTGCTTCTTGATTGGTGGCAGGTTGGAGATGTAGGCTGGAGGTACAGGGATTGTTCATTGGTTTTGCATCCAGCAAATTCATTTCTTCTAAGCCTTTCTTTATGTTATTTGGAAGAGAAAGTGAGATACTATCTTGGCCGACATAAACTTTCATGCCCAGTAACGTATCAACTTCATGAGCAGATGAATCTTTGAACCGCCGCAGGAATTTTGATTTGAACCCTTCCGTGTCTCCAACCACTACAAGATCATCTACATGGAAAAAGAGCGTGGTGACTTTGTATTTATGAAGATAGAGACAAGGATTTCTGTCACTTTCTTCAAATCCGTTTTCTTTTATCCAGGAGCTCAAGGTCTTGTACCAATTGAGCGGAGCTTGCTTCAAATTGTACAAAGATTTCTTGAGTTTTAAAAACTTAGATGTTCTTTTTGATCCAGCCGGGGTTTTTATGAACACATCTTCATCCAGGGGCGCATGAAGAAAAGCTCCTTTTACGTCAAACTGAAGAATTTTTAGATGCTTGTCAACGGAGTAGCTGAGCAATGCACGCAGTGATGCAACCTTGCCTGTAGGGGAAAATGTATCAAAGTAATCAATACCAAACCTTTGATTGAACCCTTGTACACAAACCCAAGCCTTCAGAGAGGTCTCACCAGAGTGAAGGTCTTTCTTGCATTGGAAGGCCCAGGTAGTATTGAGTGGATTGACAACTTCAGATTCTTCCGCGTCTTCCCAGACGCCAAGTTCTTTGATATTCTTCAGTTCCTTCTCAATTGGAGGTTGCCATTTGGTGAGATTCAGGGCTTCATTAATGTTCTACGGTAAGTTATTGTGATAGTATCGATAACGTTCTGGTGCCTTCAATCTGGATTGATCTCTCAGCTTTGGCTGCACGGTTTTGAGGACATCAGTGGAAGAGTGACCCAATTCTGAAGAGTCATCATAGTTGGATTTGTCAATAATTGGTTGAGAGTCTTCAGGTTTGGATTCTTCAGTTGTTGATTCCACAGCGGCAGATGATTAATCCATGGACACATGGGGAAGAATTTGCTCCATTACAACTTCACAGTCAAGTTTCCAAGACTTGTTGAAGGGCTGATTTTTAAGAAAGTTAACATGTTTCATTTCAATGATCTTTCCATTCTTCAATAGAACTTTGTAAGATTAGAATCTGTGGTTGTAGCCTATTAGCAGACCTTCCTCTCCTTTTTTGTTCAGTTTCAATTTGATGTTTTGATCATTGAGGAGAAATATGATGTTGAATCCGATTGGCTTAAGGTAGTCCGCAGGGAGTTTGTATTCATGAAGCATTTCCCAAGGTGTGAGTCCTCCTTTTTCTAATGGGATTTTATTCAAAGCCAGGCAAAAACTTTGTATAACCACGTGCCAACAGGATTTATGGATTTTTGAAGCACTGAAGACAGACCTCAAGGATTCGATGATTGTGCAATTGGCTCTTTCAGCCTTCCCGTTTTGTTGGGAGTGATACGGCTTTCTTATTAAGTGATTGATTTCCTTGGACTTGAAGAAGCTTTTGAGATTTTTGTTCACAAATTCTCCACCGCCGTCAGTAACTATTTCTATTGGATATCTTCTTTTCTTTTTGGCCTTGTTTTCAATCACAAACTTGATGGTCTGAGCAGCCGCATCCTTTGAGGGGAGAGGAAAAGCTGAGATGTATCCGGATTTATTATCACTATGGTGAGCAAAAATCTCATACCACCGTTGCTAATGGGGTTAAGAGGGCCCATCAGATCCATGTGCAGGCAATCAAAAACTCTAGTTGCCGGAAGTTTCTCCTTGTTGAAGGGAGCTTGTTCGATCTTGCTCTTTTTGCAGGCCAGGCATTCAAAGGAATCCAACGTTTCCTTATCGATCGAGTGTCCAAGATGTTTTTTGACTTGTTCCATGCTGGCGTGGCCAATTTTGAGATGAAGTTCTTGCAGACCCAACAAAGACAAATAGCAGAAGGAGATTTTCAGGGGGGCAGTATCAGTTGGGATTGGTCAACCAGTGCTTGAGAAATTCTCTACATTAATCATCAATAGATTATTTTCAACACAACCAATCAGAACTGGAGATTTGGATTGACGCAATGCAAAGCTGGGAGGCTTGCTTTTAGAATTGACTTGGAGAGAACAGCCCTTAAGCAGCAGAGCACCCATGGACACTAGATTGACGGTGGCTTCAGGGACCCAGGCGGCATTCTCAAGATGGATAGTCTTTCCTCCACTGATTATGAAAGCCGTGCCAATACCTCTGATGGAAATTCCTTCCCCCTTCTTCCCTGTCTTGATAAATTCTTCTCAAGGTTTCTTGGTCAGTGATAGGAAAGATTTTTGATTGTGGAACATATGAATTGAGCATCCACTGTCCAGGATGTATCCAGTAGAGTGAGATTGAAAATTTTGATTAGAAGCACAGAAGAAAGCATAATCATGGTAATGGGACTCAGCTGGCTGCTTCTTCCTGAAACCTTGTTGGCCTTTATTGAAGGATTGATTGGTTTGTAGCTCTGGGAATTCAGCCCAACAGGAGGAAGCAGGATGAGATTTGACACCCGGATTGTGCTTTCCATTTTCACATCTGGGCGTTTTGTGTTCTTTCAAGTTATTAGAGTGAAACAGAGCTGAGTTCGTATCCGCAGTCTTGACAGCTTTTGATTGCATTTCATTCTTGTGCTGGATTAGATGATTCAGAGCTAGATTAACAGTAAAATCACTACCTGAATGAATTATCTGCAATCTCATTGCCTTGAGAGAATCTGGAAGCTTGAACAGAATGAGATAACTGAGTATATTGCTAGGAAGAGTGATACCAACTTTGTCCAGTTTTCTAAGATGAGCATTAACTGAGGTAACAAAGCTATCAATGTTGGTAGGATTGAATCCAAGATAGAGAAAATTAAAGAACATCTTGGCTTGGTTGGCAGCTTGACATGAAGCAAAGTGATTTTTAGCTGCCATCCAAATTAGTTTAGTAGAATCCTCATTTTCAGGCGTAATGATGTTGGTGTGAGTACTTGGGTCTAGTTTGGACATTAAGTATTGGGCCATTTTTTCTTCATCAGGAATCTCAGCTTGAGGATTGAGTGAGTTGACTAGTTCCAGGATGCCTCTCATCTTAAACAGACGTTCCATTTTCTTCCTCCAGATTGAGTAATTAGTTTCCGTCAATAGAGGAGTGGATTCCATCAGGGAATTGAGCGCCAATGCCTTGAAGTTTCCATTACCTCCTGGTCCAGGTGTTTCCGAAGATCTTGCCAAGTTGGTTGAGCTTGGGTGATCCATTATTCTGCTTTTAATGGTGTAAAAGAAAATTGGGAAAAGTAAACCTGAACCAGGCTGATAGAATTCAAATGTCTCAGAAGATGGTCAGAAGCCAGAAAGATAGAAAACATAAGATGGAAAGAAAATATAGAAAATATATAACAAACAGAAACAATGTCTCTACGGGAAGGATTTTGGCCCTAATGAGGACTATGTAGAGAAGTGACGCTGGAAACTGTGGTATGATGGAACTAAGCCGGTGGACAAGAGCTGTTCAAATGTGAGGTCAGTTTCATCCTGAGGTTGAGATGAAGTGAGATTCTACATTGATGCCTCCCCAACTTTTGTAGTCTTGAGGATGATCTGGTTTGCGAGTTCAAAGTTGAGTACCGATCCAATCCATTTGAGTTGATGAGTTGAGTTGCCAAGAGTTGTCACACAGAAAAGGGAAGACAGAAACATGAAAAGGGAAGAGGAAAGTGACAAGGTTAAATAGATGAGACTAAGTAGAGAGTCACGGTCAGGAAGTCTCTCAGTGGATGTGTAGATATTCACACGAGTGACAAGCAGTGACATGTAATGAGACAGACAACAGCCGCAACAGTGCATGGGAAGAAAAGTACGTGAGACAATTAAGAAATGAAATAAGAAGACATGACAAGAATAGAGACAGACAACAAACACAACATCATGAGAATAAAAATCAACAGCAAACAGCCATTTGCAACTCAGGCCGGCTTTGAATGGCCATTTGCAACCCATTTTGGGTTTTGAATTACCATTTGCAACCCCTTTTGGATTGTGAATGTTCATTTGGGACCCATTATGGGTTTTGAATGGCAGTTTGCAACCAAGTTTGGGTCAAAAACCATGTCATCCTCCTGGATGCCAAGACCCTTGCTATTCTTTAGCTACCAGAGGTGATAGAATAAATAATGAATTTATTATTCAACAAATGAAGCAAAAATCTGTAAAATATTTGGATAAATCTTATTGCAAGGTTAATTGGTTTGGATATGGTTTATTGTTATAAATCAATATAGATAAATTTATTATTAAATATTTTTATAGAGGGGCCACAATTATATTGGGGATCTTTAACACCTCTCTTCAGGGAATTCAGTACGAAAACACGTAGCCCAGGTTACTTTGGAACCTTTAGTTTAAAGGATATTTTTCCCAAAGATAATATGTATATAAAATACACGGCGGAGTGGCACAGCTTTGTAACCAAGCTACCACAACAGAGAAAGGATAATAAGACTCACTGGTATATTGTTAAATCCTTTGGGTACCTTTTTGGGACATGCACTGATGGGTTAAACAGGGATACTGGGGTTATGAGGTTGTTCAGAAGTTTAAATTGATAGAAGAGGGTTGAGGATGGATATTATTAATCAGACTAAAGCCATAAATCACTTACCTATCTCTTATAAGTATTTGATTACCTTGGAAGGGTGTCTGGATGTAAATATAACGGGGCCTCTGGGTATCAATATCCTCAAAAGAGCTCTTTATTTATAGCTTTTGGAGTCCCAATATTGTCCTTCTGAGAGGTACAGGGGCTCAAAGGGATGTACATCAAGGCTAGAAGGGTAACCAGTGCTAGCCTGTCTCGTGTTCTTGGTTCTGTAACACAGGTAGCATCTAATTCCACAGGGTATGGGAATTATTCTACTTTATAATTGAGGTTTGGACGTGTGAATAACACTAATCTTGTCAGCCTCCTGGATGCCAAGACCCTTGCTATCCTTTAGCCACCAGAGGTGATAGAATAAATAATAAATCTATTATTTAATAAATGCAGATAAAATCCGTAAAATATTTGGATTAAGCTTATTGCAAGGTTAAGTGGTTTGTTTATGGTTTATTGTTATAAATCAATATAGATAAATTGATTATTATATATTTTTTATAGAGGGGCCACAATTATATTGGGGATCTTTAAAACCTCTCTTCAGGGATTTCAATATAAAAATGAGTTGTCCTGGTCACTATGGGCCCTTGAGTTTAAAGTATATTTTGCCCAAAGATAATATGTATATAAAATACTTGGTGGAGTGTCAGAGCTATGTAACCAAGCTTCCAGGACAGAGAAAGGATAATAAAACTAACTGGTATATAATTAAATTGTTTGGTTATCTGTTTGGGACGTGCACTGAGGTTTTAAACCTGTATACTAGGGTTATAAGGTTGTTCAGCAGTTTAAATTGATAAAAAGAGGTTGAGGAAAGATATTATTAATCAGACTAAGCCATAAATCACTTACTTATCTCTAAATGGTATTTGAATATCTTGGAACAATATCTGGATATAATTATAACTGGGTCTTTCCCCATCAATATCCTCAAAAGAGCTCTTTATTTATAGCTTTTGGAGTCCCAATATTGTCCTTCTGCCGTGTACAGGAGCTCAAAGGGATGGAAACTGAGGCTAGCAGGGTAACCAACGGTAGCCTGTCACGTTTTCTTGGTGCTGTAGCACGGGTAGAATCTAATTCCACAGTTTATGGGAATTATTCTACTTTCATAATTGAAATTTGGACGTGTGAATAACACTAATCTGTCCTGTTTATACACCTTTTAATGAATTATCCTTAGTAAATATTCCCAGTAAGTTAATAATTGTTTCAATAGACATTTCTACGGACATTCTGACGTCAGGTGAGTTCTTGTTATGTATTAAATAATTGGAGTAAAGTCAAGATATTGATTTTACTCCTTATTTTTGAATTTCAGTTGATTTACTAAAATAATTACTTAAAAATATAAGTCATGGGATTTCATGTAATATTTTAACATCATTAGTTTTCTTAGTATGTCAGGACAATATTGATGTCTAGAAATTCTCATAATAGTATATGGAGTATTTTAATATAATTTTAGAAGTTTTCATTGTCTTATTTTTGACATTCTTGGTACTTTGAATTATATTTAATAAAAAATACTTATAAAGGTTATTTACGTATTTTTATATAATTCTATGTATTTCTAGACTATCTCATATCCACGGGAACATTTATTACTGTGTAGAATGTTCCTGTGTGGGTTGTAGCATGTTTACGCGGTAACTAAGTTTCTCAGGACGCCTGTCACTTTGCCAATGGATATTCCCGCGGCTGCATACTTGTCAGAGGCCCGGGGCTGTGTACACAACCTTGAGGGAGTGACAGGGCTGTATCTCAGCCACGCGCAGGTGCATTGGCTGCCGCAGCTGCGTGCGGGAATTGTGAAAGAACACATTTCCTTCCATAACTCCTATAATATACAGAACACCTCAATTCCTACTGAATTTTAGGTGTGAAACCTATACGTGATAAAAGGTGTGAAATATTTAATTGGCCTAAAGTTCAATAGTGGTGTTGTGGTGTTTTGGTCTTTTGTTCCTTAATTATTTAAAAATATAAGGAGTGGGATTTCAAGGGTGGGGTCAGTGCTTGACCCTACCTAATTTGGGGTGGAGAATCCATTTCTGTAATAATATTTATGGTTTTCCTACTCCTTCTTAGTTTAATTATATTATTATTATTTTTATGTTTTTTCTTTTACTGTTGAAGTTCTTCTGCAATAGTAGCAAGCTGACAAATCTGTCCTTTTTATTTATTATTTAATTAATTATCCATAGTAAATGTTCCCAGTAAGTTAATAATTATTTTAATAGAAATTCCTATTGATATTCTGATGTCAGGTGAGTTCTCATTATGTAATAAATAATTGGAGTAAAGTCATGATATTGATTTTACTCCTTATTTTCAAATTTCAGTTAATTTACTAAAATAATTACTTAAAAATATAAGTCATGTGTATTCATGTAATAATATTTCATCATTAGTTTTCTTAGTATTTCCCAACAATATTGATGTCTAGAAATTCTCATAATAGTACATTAAATTATTTTAATATATTTTGAGAAGTAGTCATTATCTTATTTTCAAAATTCTTGGTACTTTGAATTATATTTAATAAAAAATACGTATTAAGGTTATTTAAGTATTTTTCTATGATTTTATGTATTTTTAGACTTTCTACTATTCAAAGGAACATTTATTACATATGTAGAATGTTCCCTTGTAGTTTGTAGCATGTTTACGCGGTACCTAGGTTTCTCAGGCCGCCTGTCACTTTGTCAACCCGTATTCCCGCAGCTGTGTACTTGTCAGAGGCCCGGGGCTGCGTACATGGCTTTGACAGGGTGACAGTGCTGTAGCTCAGAAGCGCGCCGGTGTATTGGCTGCTGCGGCTGCATGCGGGAATTGTGACAGAACACATTTCTGTATTTAAATCCTAAAATATACACAACCCCTCAATTCTGAATGAATTTTAGGTGTGAAACTTTTACATGACCACACATGTGAAATATTTAATTTTCCAAAAAGTTCAATAGTGGTGCCATGGTATTTTGGTCTTTCTTTCTTTGATTATTTAAAAATATAAGGAGTTGGATTTCAAGGGTGGGGTCACTGAGTGACCCCAGTTAAGTTTGGGTGGAGAATCCATTTTTGCAATAATATTTATTGTTTTCATACTCATTCTTAGGTTAATTTTATTATTATTATTTTTATGTTATTTCTGTTACTTTTTCAACTTGCTCTTCAATAGTAGCAAGCTGATAAACCATTCCATGCAACACATTTTGAGTTTTGAATGGAAAAATAAAGATAGAATATATTTATTTCATATAAATATATATTTTCTTTTCATATCTTCATCTTGAATTTAATTGATCAATTTTTTTATGTATATATTTATTTTTTATTTATTTCATTTCATTTTAATTTATTTATTTATATTTTTTTTCTAAATTTTTATTTTGAATTTAATTACCTAATTTATTTTTTAATTAATAATTTATTTATTTCATTTGATTTATTTATATTTTTTCATATTTATAGTTTTAATTTATTTCTAATTTTTCTATTTATTTTTTATTTTTTTATTGAAATCAAAGAAAGAAATAATAGATAAAAAAAGTTAAAGAGAATTTCATATATATATATATATATGTATATAATATAACCATTCCCAACTCACATGGTTCACAAATAGCCATTGGCCCTCAGATGTGTTGTAAATTTAACATTTCTCTTTTTTTTAAACCAAAAAATCAACATTTTTGATTTTTTGGTTGATTTCTGTTTTGTTTGTTTTTTTATTTATTTTTTTTTAGTTTTTATTTTATTTTTTGGCCCACAAAGCTTTCATATGTGTGGCTCAGAACACAACTACATTTGGGTTGCTTACAGCCCCACACAACTTGAATACAGTTGTGTGTGGTGCCACACAAAACCAAACCATTTTGTGGGTGCTAAACAACTACAGTCAAGTCTTGTAGAGGCTACCCAACTTGACTAAAGTTGTGTAGCATGCCACATGGTTCATTTGAGTCGTGTGAATTACTCAACTGAGTTGTGAATTTAAAATTACCGTTTTCCATAACACAGTTTTGAAAATTCTTCAACTAAAGGAATTTAACATTTCACAAGCCTCACTCCATTATCAAAAACAACTTTACCTAAAACTGTAACTGAAACTATGTATTACTCCTGCATATCTTGCAGTATCCACCTTCTTCTACCAGTTTCACCATCCCCCTGTGTGGAATGACCTCTATTACCATTTACATCTTCCAACTGTGTCATGTGATTTAGTGAATCTGACAAGGCTTTCTCCCCTACTCTATATATTGCTTGGTGCATCCTGTATTTCTCCTCCACTCAATTGGTATATGGGTTATCAAATATCACATAATTTGTATATAAATATTACAGAACCCTGTGTGGTCATCCCATCCTCTCATGACTCCAGATCAGTATGTGTTGAACCTTTCTGGACAAGGCCATCACCCAATCAGTCAACTGCAGCCTTCAGCCCAATCAGTAACATTTTAAACCATGGGAACTCCAACCTGCAGTACCAGTCACCCAATCCTTAAGGCCTCCCCCTCAATTCTCACATATAATTGCCTATACTTCTATCCTGGACTAATTCCCCCCAAGTAATGTGTATTTTACTTCTTACTGGTTATCCACTCATCCAGTAGGTGTCATCTCAGCACAAGACAAACTTTAACCAGCCTAATGAGCTCATATCACTCTGCCCCTTCCTAGTGTTACTCATATAGGATTGAAAAACTCATCCTTCTGCAACCTCCTCCTGGACTGCTCTTATCATCTTCCCAATTCCTCATCACTTTTCATCATCCTTTGATCTTCTTCAATGCAATCCCAAATCCATCATTTTTGAGTTCTATGAGCAGTAGTTCCTATGCCAACCTGCTTCTTGCACGCCAGAGCAGTTGTGACAGCCTTTTTTCAATTCACAGAAAAATTCAAGTTTTAAATGCGCTGATGGAGTGTTAAACAAGCCAGTATCTGTGAATTTAGTTAAAAAATTACTATCTTAACTCCTTCCTTCAAAATAGGTGTGAATTTAGAAAAAAAATTCTATAATAATGCCTTTCTTTGAGAAAGGGTCAGGATTTAGTCATTCTGAAGGTGTGATTGTAGCCTAAGACTCAACCAATTGAGTTCATTCTTCTGGCTTTACAAAATTTGATGAATAATCTACATTCATGGATCAGCTGATAAATCTAAAGCTGTATTTATGGAAGCTTTTTCAATCATGGTCAATGGACTCCTTGAGTGATTTGGTGGCTTTATTTCATTAATTTGATCTTTCAAAATTTTCCCCCAGGTTTATTCTTCTTGATTTAATTGCTCTTCTTGAAATTATTTAAAGAAAATTCTTTTATTTGAATATATGCACTTCAATATGGGTAAGAATGTAAGAATTAAATGTTTGAATTGGTGGAAAATTCTCTGGGGCAATCTGATGAGGGATTATGAGGCTTTGAATTTCCCCAAAATATCCAGTGGAAAATTTATATTCATGGAGGAGTTCTGGGTTTAAGAAGGCACTGTTGGTACTGACATGGTTTGAAATTCAGATTTTACTGATAGTATGGTGTATTGTTTCTTAGTAAGTGTATTTCTCTTTGGTGATTTTTTGGACAGTCATACACATGATTGATATATGTATCATTTATCTTATTTTATGATATGATCCTTTCTAGTACAGGCTTTGGGGCTTTTTGATAGGCGATTGGATTTTTCCAATTGTATATTTCATCAAAAATTGAACTTTTAAGAGTTTTCCCAGTGGGTAATTAGATTTTTGAAGCTTTTAGAATTTTTCATGCCTTCACGCAATGAATCTAATGATTATTATAAGAAGAGAAATTTCTTAGGCTAGGGCACAGTTTTGGAGTAGCATATTTATGTAAGAAAATTTTTCTCAAATCTGAATTCAGGTTTTCATTCCTCTTGGATAATTTATTTTTATCAATTTTCCAAATCTTTCAATAGGATGATTTTAATTATCCATTGAATTATTAAAATTTTCACCCTGGAGGGATCCCACAGGGGATCTGAATGGCTTAATTTAGGACTTTAATCCTGAAATTTTGTTCAGAGGCCTCTTTCAGGCAAGCACATACAATAGGCCCATCATCTCACCCCAAGAGATGATTAAACCTGAAAAATTTATGATAAGATTTGGAAAAGAATGTAAAAATTTCCAAATTAATTCTTTTTTTGATTTATTTTCAGTTTTAAGATTTACATGCCTTCCTGAGGTGGAAAAAAATACTACAAGTTATGAATTCAGCAACAAGAAGAATCTCACACCTTTGCTGCTATTTTTTCTTTTTTTCTTGAATCCAAAATTAATCTACTTTAAAAATCCCAAGGTGTGAACTTGTCTGTAGATTTTGAGAAAGATCTCACAGGATTTCTTTTTGAAACTGAAAGAAAAATAAGCTGATTCCCTGTGCATGAAATTATGAACACTCATCATGGCCCAAAAATTGAAATCTCCCACGTATGACCGGTTTTGTGTGATTGGATCCAATGAAACCCAGTAATGAGGCTGCCAAATTCTTCAACAAAACCTGGCATTAATCAAAGATTACTTTGAAAGAAAAGGGATTCCGTCTTACCTGCATTGCTTGTAGAAATTATCCCCACATCCTTACATCTAAGCTTTCCCTCATTGGGTCTTCAGAGTACTACTCGATTGATCCTCATGCATCATTTTTCATCATTACTGATGTATTTCAATACCTTCCTCATTAAATGTTTACCTCAGAAAAAATAGAATCTTACACCTTGAAGGCAGCATTGGTTATCTCACTCCAAGAATCCTCCAATCCTGAGAACAAATCAATTGAATTTTGCAAAACCTTTTGAGTTAAGGTCAGAAGAAGCCTCTCATTTTGGAGAAGCACCCCGTCTTCTCCATCATGCAATGGCTTAGGGAGCTTTAACTGTAGGTAGAAATTCTCTGGGTATCTATCGGAACGCTCTTGCAACTTCCGATAGTTGTTGCAACTTGAAGCTTAGTCAGAGATGAAGGATGTCCAGCTGAGGTTGTAAGAATAAAATAAAGGCCAATTTATATTCATTTCATTCAAATCACTAGTATTTATCCATTGTCATGATTTTTTCCAAATTTGTTGCTAACTTCTGTTTTAGCTGACTGGCAAAAACTACCGATGTGCCGAATTATTGACTGCTTGGAACCTGAAGATGATAGGAGTTGTGCGTCGATGAGTTGATCAAATTATGGATCTACTGCCGGAAAATATTTACCAAATGAAAGCATTCACTTGAGTAGCTTGTAGAGAAGCTTTCCAAATACCCCAGTTTAGTGACATATAGCTAGGGGGCGATATACACAAAAATGAAACATTCATCAAGTTTGGTCTTTGCCAAGACTTTAGCTCGAACAGACCAGCCCAAAGTACACCAAGACCATTCGGGCTTGAGTTCATTGTAATTTCGACATCGAAGGATCTGCTAGGCAATCATGACAGGTCAATCAGGAATCTAGCCAGGTTAGTTCGGCTTGGGTTTATCGGGGGATTGAAACCAGACGGCCTGGCAGGCAGCAAAGCCATGTTTTCACGTTCATAACATCACAGATGACGATTATGGTAAAAAAAATTACTCCAAGTCAGGACTGAATAACATCAAAAGAGACTGGGAGGTGTCGTTGGCTATATAAGAATTAGACGTGATTTACGCACCATTTTGATTGGTTGATCGCTTTGATTAGGATTGGGATTTTGGAAAAGTTGGATGTTATCGATGGTATTAAAATGTTGGATTAAGTAATTATGCGTCCGATCATCTACACTCTCCAACGGTGTTTGTTGCTCTCGTTGGTCAGAGGAGAAATTTGAACCTGTTCGATCGGCGCCCGTCGGGTTAGAGTGGTGCCTGTTAATTAATTGGCTAATTGTTGATAATTTTAATCTTATTTCGTCTGTTGTGGAATTGTCTTTTAGGTTCGAATCTCGTTGGGAAGGGTGGTTGTCTACAGCTGCAAAATCTTTCCGGCGACTCTCGAGGATTTTGAGCATATTGTCCGTCTTAAACCATGGTGCGAAGTTTTTTTTTTGGCCAATCAATTTGATAACAGGAAACATTTTTGTTCTTTCAGAAACCAAGCATGAAATGAGATATACCTCTTACACGGATTGCTAGTTCTGGGACATTCTCGAACAACTCACCGGTTGAAAATTTGTGGACAACTTGGGTACCTCAACTGGGCTCATTTTCTTCAGCATCTGACCCAACTGCTGATCGATGCCGTCTTGGCGGATTACTGCAGAAAGGGTCGATCGTTGCATCGGTAAATATTGATCAATAGCAGGAACATTTTAGCACCAAAATAAAAAAGAACATGAAAAAAACGAGGACTGACCATCGGATTTTTCAAAGCTCACACCAGCCCTAGATATGTTGGGAGGTGAGAAAGACGGCGTTCGGGAAGCTGATTGGTTGATCTTGGGTAGTGATCTGGGAGGTTTGGATAGCTGGCCGCCCATGACGAAGTCGAAGGTTGAGTTTGGTATGTACTGTATGTATACATGGATGGGCCAGAGCTCCAATGGAGGACTTGACGAGGTGCGCAGAAGCATGACCAACGGCGCAGAGTACTTACGAAGTCAGGGGGGCCCGGGGGCGGCGCGGACCCGTCCGGTTGAAGGTTGGGTCTGGTCATTGTTTTATCAGGCATGTGTTGGTGGATATCAAAGGTGAGTTTTCTTAGCCATTGGTCTTCTTGCCATGCTTCCAGGTAAGCATGGTATTTAGCCTCTGTCAAAGACCAGCTTGGTCCACCTATTTTCTTGCTCAGCCACGATATTAATCCGCTTCCACAACTGAAATTGTACCTGCTAGTAGATAAACTCACATTGTCTTCTGCCCAACTTAAGTCTACATCACCCACAATTTCATGGCCAGCTCTGGGATGATACACTAATCCCCCATCCTGGGTTCCCTTCAAGTACCAAAGCACTCATTTGAAAGCACTCCAATGGGTTTTGTTTGAGTTTTCTAAAAATTAAGATAACCTTCCTACAGCATAGGTAATGTCCAGTCTAGTACATTGTGTCAAATATTTTAATGATCCAACTGCTGACCAATAGTCCAAACCCCATTTATTAAACTCCTTGCTTTCATTTTCTGTTTACTTCAAAATTTTGATGTTAGCTTGCATTGAAGTTCAACTAGGTTTTCCATTCTCCAGTCTGTACTCCTTGACAAGATTCTTCACATAATGTGATTGATTTACATGTATTCTATCATTGGTAATGTAGTCTATCTTCATTCCTAAAAGGTGTTGAGACATACCCAAGTCCTTAATTTTGAAATTGTTACCTAAATCAACCAGTATTTGTTCTGTGTTCTCACTGAATAATCTTAAGTCATCCACCCATTCTAAAGCTAAGTCTTTTCCTTCTGAAATCACAAGACATGGATTGACATCAGTGATCCGGTATCCATTTCTAATAAACCAGTCAGTCATTGTTGTATAACCACCCCTTGCTGCTTGTTTAAGTCCATATAATGTTGTCTTGGTTTTTGTCACAAATCTATACTGATTTTTAATCAGTGATCTAGGTAATTTGTCCATGTAAGTCTCTTGCTTTGTTTCCCTGATGCATTCTGCAAATCCTTCTGGGATTTTGAAAACCACCTTGTCATCTTCTAGCTTAGAATTAACATTACATTACAAAGTTGGCTTTCCAAGGTTTTATTTTTCTTTGGATTTCATTTTAAAATGTGTATCTCATGGTGCTTAAGCAACCCATTGGTGAGAATGTCTCCTCAAAATCTATTCCTTCTTCTTCCTTGAAACCTGTGGCCATGCACCTGGCCTTGTATTGCTTCAAAATTACTTCTGTATTAAAATTCTTATTCAGCACCCATTGGGTATTAATTGATGCCCCTTTTTTTTATCTTTTTTCTTTTGGTACAATTTCAAATACACTATTTTCAATGATAGAGTTGAGTTTTGTGAATATTGCTTTTTGCAATGATTGCCAATTGGTTGATTCTTTTTCTGTTTTAAAATTATTAGGTATGACTGTATTTTTCCTTAAAAAAGTGCATCTGGGCACCTGTCCAAGTTCAACTTGGCATGCGCACAGCAGGAATTGGATAGGCGCACAGAGGGCTTGGTTGTTTTGGGCTTCTGGGGGTTAAGACTTGGCGCCCAACCAAGAGCCCCTCAATGCCAATAAAAGCTGGTTGCACCAAAATGACCAGCCTCCCTCCCTGCAACTTTCAACTGTTGGTTTCTTTAAAATTTTTTTCTTGTATTTGGAGGATCAAAGCGACCAGCTTTTATTGATGCCAAGATAAAATTGGCAAGGCGCCAAACCAATTTGGCCTGGAACCAATTCAACCTTGGCTGGGAACCAAGGAAGGTTTGCTAGTCACAACACATGCTTTAGCAAATTTACAACTAACTTTGGTTGCTGCCCAGCCAGGCTTTGCAGACCATAAAAAGGACTGCATTTCCATGGCCTGAAATTGAAAAATATCTGGTACAATTTTATTCTCCCTTAATCTACATTTCCATAGCCTAAAATTTGATATAATCCAGGTTTTCCTTTTCCCTTTCTTGTTCTAGTGCCAAGTATGACACCCAATTCCCATATTTTCCCACCTTTTCCTTGTTTCTTGACCATGTATGTGTTTTATTTCTGTTTTGGCTGGCAGTTTATTGCTAATATCCAACTGAAAATCAGTTACCTCTACTTTTCTTTCCCCCCTTCATTTATAGTTTGTTGGGTCTCATTTATTGCATCCACAGTGGTATTGGGAACTATTTCTTAGTTTACTGAAGTTTCCTCCTCCTCCATGTAATATTCCAGTTTAGAGGTTATTGTTTCACCAATCCCCCATCTCCTTTATCAAACAAAGCATCACTAAAAATATAAATTTCCTTGACCCCAGGTCCCAGATTTGAATGGATTTCATTTTTTTGTTGAATCCAAAAAGGAAACCCTTGATAAATTGCAGATCAAGTGTTACTAAATTTGAAAATGATGTATACTGCAGAATATCTGAGCACCCACTGACATGAAACATTTCAGTTTTGACTCCCTTCCCCACAACTTTAGGGAAGTGTTTGTTTTCTGATTTTTGTTTTATAGAGAAAGTTAGTTTTGACTAGCTCATTCAAGCCCAAAGGAACTGTGGTAAGTCAGCATTGATAATAGTTTTATGTGACTTTTACAAGATTTGTCTAATCATGTGTTGAGGAATTCCAATATTTTGTTGTGTTTTCCTTGTATTTGTTAGGTGAGTTATTCCCTTCTGGCCAAGACATGCCTCTATATCTGTTTTCAAAAAGTCCCCTCCTGAATCAATAATGATATTCATCACATTTCTTCAAATTTTGTTTTATAAATTATCCACTGTGTTTTTCAATTTTTCATTGGTTTTACTCTTTGATTTCAGTACTCTGATCCAGGTATAATTTCTTGCAGTGTTGAAAAAAGTTAGAAAATACTCCAATCCTCCCACCAACATTGGCTTGATAGGTCCCACTACATTATCTGAAACCTCTACTCCTACTAACTTGGTCCTTGTTCAACTTATTGCCAACAGTTTTCTGGTCTGTTTTCCTAGCTTGCAAAATTTTAAATTGATCTGTCCTCTGGTGTCTACCTGCCACCCATTGTAGAGACTCCAAGGGATTATTGGATTACTTAGCAAATAGCTTGCCTGAAGTCATTATAAGGGGAATTTAGTTTACTAATCCTCTTGAATAGTTAAAGGTAAGCTAAGATGGTTTTGAATTGCCTGCCCTTCTGAACTATAATAAGTCTGCACAATAATTTTTTTAATTAATGGCTGGTTTTTTTTTTTTTTTTTTTTTGAGACTTGAAATAGGTCTCTACTAAGACCTAGATTAAATACTGATAGAGATTTTGTAGGAATTGGAAAACTATTAAAAGCTGGATTCAATTATTGCCAATCCTTCACCAATTCATAATCAAGAATTTTTGACTTTTTCTGACCCTTTTTCCAAATTTGAATTAAAGGGTTTAGGTTTTGAATACAAGTTGTTTAACCAGTAGGAGGACCCAAAAATGGGTTTGCCCCAATGAAGCAGGGCGGAAAAAATTCTTGGTTCTTTGTTCTGTTGCCCTCTTTCTTTGTATAAATTTTCTGATTGAAAATAAGGGTTCTTTCTTTGAATATAGATGCTGAATTTCAGATCTTTTCTCAATAACCCTTCTTCAAGGACACCTGGGGTTGTTTCAAATGGTCAATGATAATTTTTTGTATGATAATTTATTTCCTTTTAAATTGATTCTGGTTCACTCACAAGCTGGTACTGGTTAGGCAGATGCAATTTTATCACATATCATAGGGGCTGATTCCCATGCTAGAAAACTTTGATAGGGAAAAAGATCCCCCTTAAATAGACAAATAATTCCTCAGGAGATGCTCAGAGCTCCCTTGAGCACGGTTCTGGTCCTCTCTCTGCACTGTTGAAGCACAGAAGGTTACAGTTACATGAGGAAATAATGCTGGAAAGAAAACATTTGAAACAAGTCAAGATATAGCTGTATTTTTTTAGTATAAATTTTGATAGACAGGCAAAAATATGAGGAACAGGCTAAGATTGGTGAGTTATGGGAGCTTCTGGGTGCTTATCTTGTATAAAAAATGATGCAGAAGTTTCCTGCCTCTTGAGTTAATTTTGCTGGTTGGGAAAAGCATGAAACATGCTTGGAAGCTGCAAGCCCTCTTTTGTAACTGACATTGTATAACTTGTATGGTTGAAGTGGTGGAAAACTCCTTTTTTGGATTTTTATGACAAAGTTTCTGAGCCCTTATCATGTATAAAATTTTTCAAGAACTAACTACATGCTTTTTCAAATGAATTAGCTGTAGAAATATGAGGTATGCTGTGTCACTGCATGCTCCCATGGGTGACTTGAGAGTGGGGCTTACAGGTTTTGTGTGGTTGATATGGTGGCAAAATGAGTATTGCAGTGGTCCAGAGGACGGTTCAGAGGCCTTATCAACTAATTAAAGTTCCAGAAAGGTTGTGTTTACTCAGTTGTTATTTCTGGTTGGTGAGAATTGAGACATACTCAGCTGCATGAGCCCCCACTTTTGTTGGTGCATATATGAGTTTTTATGGCTGGAATGGTGGAAAAATGAGTATTTGAGTGCTTCAGAAAAATTATAAGAGGACTTGTCTAGTTTTTAAAGCTCCAGAAAAGTCCTTTGTACTGAGTTTTTATTTCTGGTGGGTGAGAATCAAGAAATACTTGGCTGCATGAGCCCCTACTTTTGTTGGTGTGTATAGGAGTGTTGTATGGTTGGATTAGTGGCAAACTGGGTATCAGAGTGCTTCAGGTACTGTTCAAAGTCCCTGACTTGTACTGAATCATCCAGGAAGATAGTGTAACATGGTTTAATAGTACTGGTTGTAGTGTAAAATTGGTACTGATATGGTTGAAATCCTACTGGTATGGGTATGTTGATTTGTTTTGTGGTTATTTTAAGCATAATATTTTTCCATTAGATATTCAATTAATCTTTTATTTATTACTACTTGTGAAATAATACAGCCTGTGCCAGGTGTTGGTTTGTTTGTGACAGGTGTTTGATATGGTTGAAGGGGGGTTATCTGGTGATGGATATGGGCTTTTAGGTTGGTTTAAGTTCAGAGTATATTTTATGAGGGGTTTGGAATTAATTTTTGATTCTAATTTGATAAAAAGAAGAAGAAAAAATGTGTCTGATGGCTAAAGGACAGGTTTGTTTACCACACTGTGCTCCTCAAAGCTTATCTGGCACCTAACTTATTTCCTTCCTAGTATCTGGAACATTAATCTGTTTCTAATTATACTACCAAAAACATGCTTATTCTTTAACATGAATTAAAATTTTTCTCCTTCATTATTGATAATATTAGCTCCTTCATTCCACAACACAGATTGATATATTGAAAAGTAAGGCAAACTAGGGAAATGATATGCATTTAATAATGGAACAGTATTTTTACCAGAGGTGAGCACAACATCCCCCTTGACTAAAATTTCTACCCTTATACCAACTTCAACTATCTCTGCTCTACCAAAATGTTCAGTGTATTTTCTAAAATTTTCTATTTTGTTGAAAATATGGCCAGAATTCCCTGAATCCAATATGATTGAGTTCTGTGTTTCAACAACATTGTTGGCTTTTATTATCCCTTTCATGGCTTGGAATTATTTGAATAAATCCTTACTATAGATATTATCCATTTGTCACCAAGCCTCCAAATATTTGAATTTTGGTAGGCATTGGTTTTCAGACTGGCATATAATCTTCTACTTCTCTCTCAATTTCCTGGTTTATGTGTCCAGCTATGAACAACAAAATAACTGAATTGGTTTTTCCCACATTTGCTCTTAGTGGAGAAAATTTATAGTTAATCCAGGGCTTTCAAAATTCTATTTCCAAGTTACTCATTTTTGTCAAAATTTTAACAATTTCCTGGTTTCCTGGTTGTTTTTTTTGGACCACCATATTTAGCTTACCTGCATTTTGAATTTTGAATTATAAGCATTCTGAATCTATCTTCTGAATTAAATCTTCCAAGATTAAATTTTGTTTATACATTATTATAATTCTGATTGATGAATCAAATTCTTTTTTTAAATTATAAAATATTGAAATTGGAATCACCTATTCCTTGATATTGAGTCTGGCAGTTGTAATCTTGCTAATTCCTTCACAAAATTCCTGGAAAAGGTCTCTGGTTTCTTTGAATTCCATGTCAATGAAGTTTCCCAGGGCCATCTTCCAATGGCAAGCCTCATTTTTCACATATTTCTTTTTCAATAACTCCCATAGCCCTAATCCATCCCCTTCTTTTTCAGTTCCTGAATTTCTGTTCACTATTGCCACTTGTTCATCATAAAGGTGTTTCCTGATAAGTATGTAAATTTTAATTTTCTTCATCAATACATCTGTGATTGGTTCTCTTTTTATAATTGGTAATATCCAAATGCTTTAAATTTCTGCGCTCATCATCATTGATCAGGTTTCCTGGTTTTTATATTCAATCAATATTGCTTGCCTTCATTTGCTGATTCCATTTTGTTTTTATTTTGTTTCAAATTTGATTTTTCCAATGATACTGGTAAGCCTAGTACTAATGATGTATTAAATTTGTTTATGAATTTTAGAAAATTTGAATTTAATTTAAAAGCAGAGAGGGTATCAATAACTTACTGGTTTAGGATTATCTTCCTTTGTTACCTGCAATAGTTTACACAGGATGGTTTCAAGCCTGTTTCTGCTGTTAGCGGACTTTTAGCAGCATAAATATAGTTATAAGAGTTTTTTGACAGGGAAAAACTATCAGACTAGAGAAATAAATTGCTAAATGATCTCTTATAAGCATTTTATCACTTTGGGAATTTCTCTGGATGTACATGTAACTGGTTCTGGGGTCTAAACATCATCAAAAGGTGTCCTTATTTATACCTTTTTGGGTCCAAGGCTGTCCATCTGAGGGATATAGGGACCAGTGGGGCGGGATCCATGGCTAGCAAGGTAATAAGTTGTGGCTGAGCATGTATACTTGGTGCTGAAGCAGGGGTAGAAGCTAAATCAGCATGGTATGGGAACTATTTTAAAAAAGGTTTTGATAATTTGATTGGAAAAAGTGCTCAATTCTTCTCATGATGTTACTTTAGTTAACAAAGTCATTATATATTCATGTATTTAATAAAGGGCAATGATAAATTCATTGCTCAAACGAGCCATGTACACAATTTATTTGATCTGTTTAGAGCTCCACACCGCTTGGGTGTGGTCGGTCTGTACTCCATGTGGCCCGGGACTGCCGTGTGGTGTCTGGAAAACTACATATGAGCCGTTGAGAGCCTCACACAGCTTGAATGCAGTCGTGTAGCCATGTGGCACGACTAAAGGCTCAAATGCAGTTGTGTAGCCATGTGGAATGACTACAAGTCTGGTGGCCCCCCCAAAAAAACTAAAAAACTAATAAGTAAAAATAAATATAAATGAATAAATAAAAATAAAAAACAAAAAAAAAAACTGAAGGCAACCAACCGTTTTCCTTCCAACTTGAATAGCCCTAAATTAAAATGGCCAAAAATAAAAGAAGTCTTTTGAAAAGCCCTGCAGTAAAAGTGCCAAAAAATACAAGTATTTTGAACTGCCCTAAAGTAAAAACACCAATAAAAAACACGTTCAACACGTGTTAAGCTGATCCCATCACAATTTAAAATGACTTACCACTAAAATCTCATTCAAAACACTCATAAAAATGATTTTAACTCAAAACACTCAACATAATGATGTTCAAAATTTGATAACCCTTTATATTAATATAATTAGTAGATCAGCATCAGAAACCAAACTCAAATGATGAAATTGATCTATAAGTTAGAATAAAACTCAAGTTGATCTTTGAGGTGATCAACCCAACAAGCTGCTTTTTTAGAAACCAAGGAATGAGGTTTGAAAACTATGGGCAGGATTGGAATTACATCTCCTTCAAGTACAAGATGCCCCCAATGGTTAAGATCTATAGGTTCTTGGGTATTTGATTGAGGTAATCCACTTCCTAAAATCAAAAAGCTGTTAGCCGAAATTCTAAACTCATTAAAGGATTCAACACTCACCAAAGAGCTTCTTTTTGACTCAAAAATTTCTTCTTCTTCATCCTTTGAAAATTAATTTGATTTCAAAAGCACCAAACCTGATGAACTTTCACTTTCTTAAACTGAACTTTGAAAATTAGGTGAAGAGCCTGACTTGGACTATCAAAAATTCACAATCAGTTCATTAAACCAAAAAATCAAACTTTCAAAAAAGAAAAGACTGAAAATCATTTGTCTTTTCTTCTTTGGTGCCCTTCTACTTCTCTTTAAGCACTTATGTTCCTTTTCAATGTGTTCAAATTAAGAAGGATCTTGCCCAGTATCTGTCAATTTTGGATGTCCTCTGCTCAATTTCAAGACTTTAGGTTAAAGTCTTGGCTTCAATTAATAATTGGCCGTCTCCTTCATCAATTTCTTCAACAGACAGCAATAATCTTGATCAGGATGATTCAAGATCATTGCATTGAGCTTCTCATGTAACTGAGAATCATTGAGCATTTCATCAGCATTTAACTTCAAAAATTCAAAGGATCAAATATTAGTCAAGTATAAATCATCATTCAAAAAGCATTACCCACAAAGTGATTTGAACAATCCAACTTTAACCAACTTACAGAACTAGAACTGCAAGGTTCATGATCCAACCTTCACTTAGCATGAATATCTTCTGGAACAATGGAGCCTCTTAACACTAGTAGCTGACCTATTTGGTGGTAACAGGGAAAACAGCTAGTCATTTAGTATGACTTGGTGGACACTTCCCCATCATGGTTAAACCTTAACCTCTCTAATTGTTCCCCAAAAAGTTTGATTGCTTTTAAAGACACCTTGCATTCTAATGGTAACACTTCAGTAGGAAGAACTATTCCAATCTTTATTCAAGAGTTTTTAAGTGCAGCCTGAACCAATTTGATTTGATTGGAAACTGTTCCCTCTAGGTTTCTCCAACAATCCAACATGTTTCCTGATGAGTTTGCAAGGAATCATTTGAGATTAGCATGGGCACCTTCAATGCAAGATGTTGTTTTATTTCCAAAGTCTGGGTTGATGTAAGTCCAAGCTGTTACAAAAGTTACTTTGATACAGAAGATATTATTAATTTACTTCAGTAAATCCTAATGGTGTGCCCAAAAACACTTTAAACAAGTCATAATGTAAGCAACCCAAAACTAGGAAGATTAAAAGTAGAGGCTGTTATTTGGCACTTACTCTAAGTGCCACATGATTGACCTCTGCCTCCTCCTTGGTTTTTGAGGCCCTATAGTTAGCCCACAGAGGCATAAAGCTTTTCCAGCCTTTGAAGTCATTATTGAAGCACAATTTACATTTTTCATGTATGTTTTTAGACAAGTTCCATTGAAAGCACTTACTGGTTGACTCAGGGAATATTGGTTCTAGAGCATGGATCAAAGATTTTTCACAGTCTGTCACAAAGACTTGGGGAAGGCTCTTAGAATCATAAGCCAACTCCTTTAGCAAATTTACAGACCAACTGTAGAACTAAAACATTTATCTTGTTAGAAAAACAAGAGCTTTTGTAAAAGTTTCCAGGTTGGAAGTAATTCTATGATATGCAACGGTGGAATGTTGTACTTATTTGTCTTATAAGTACAATTCATCATAGCTATATGATGGAATTGCTTCAAAAGCTTCAATGACTCAGGGTGAGCCAAGAATAGGGCCTTCAAGTGACCCTCTCCACTGAATTTTTCTCAATGAACCCAACCTGAAATACCAAGTTGTTCAAGGAGGAACTCCATAACACTTTTCCCCTTTATTTCTGCTAGCGCTACCTTAAGCTAATTTTTATAGATTGCTTGGTCATGAATACATTCTCCACCATTGATTTTTCTCAATTTTGTTTCAGGTGAAGTGTATTGAGCCCATCATTCATGCCTTCTTTTATATTTTCTAAGGCTACCCCAGAGATTCTCCTCAGGTGAGGATGCACTGAGGGGTGTGGGGATGGTTCATGGTTATGTTGATAATTCTTGTAGGAGATATGCCACAAGGGTTCCCACTTTGTGCGACTTGCATGGATTAAAAAATTGCATCCAACCTTCCTTGTGTGTGCTTGCCTTGACTGTTTGATGAGAAATTTCCCAGAGTACAAACCATTTCTATTACAGGCTAAATCCAAATATTGGTCACGCTTTGAATTCAAAACTGTTAAAGCATAAACAGCCTTCATTGCCCATGTTTGAAAATATGTTTTTGCCTCTTCCATAGTAGGAAAAGCTCTCATGGGAGGTTGTTGATGTGGGTTTGTCATAGTTACATTGTTATATTGATGGCATGCACTCCATCAATTTGCAATTTCAATCAAATCAAATAAGGCAAAGACCAGTAACATAAAATGTTACTCACCACTAGAGGTCATGTCCATTTCTGAAACATTTTTTTCCTCAATTGTCACCCTTGATGAGGATGCAATTTGGGCTTTCAATGATTCATTACGCGCATCCTTTGTTTCTGCAGCTTTGTTCATTGAACCAATGTAGTGCTTGAATGCGGACATGTTAAAATCAGGACTTTCATCTGTTCCCATAATGCAAAAAAATGCAATTATACTTCAGCTTTCAATCCAAATTTCAATTCAACAACAGTTTGCTCACTTTCAAGTTGAGAAATATTAATTCTGTGGGATTTTTATTTGCGGTTTTCTTTAGTTTCACTTAAAATTCACTTTAATTTAATTCTAATTTCACTTTAGTGTCACCTTATGATTTCTAGATGTGGTCCTACAGTCCCACATAGTATGCGTTGATCCCAAATTTGGGTTGATGAAACCCAAATGTGGTCCAGGGGGACCAAAAAAATTTGGCACAACCCCTGGGGGGGTGCTATACGGGGCCGTACACCCCCCGAAAATGGCTCATGTCTTCTGTGTATGGGGGTACATGGCCTCCTGGGGGCTGCGCATGTTTGAGATGGCCCCTTGGGCGCGTGTAGACACGTCCAAAACTCCCGCACGCGCATTTTGGACGAGTGTATGGCCCCTTGCGCGTCCATTGGGCTGTTTAGGGCCCAACAAAACTCCCACATGGCGGGGAGTTGTGAATTTATCATCACCCTTTAATAAAATTTTCTTATTGGTGGAAATTGTGTGGACATTATAATGTCATGAAACTATTTTTTATGTTAATTTTGATGGGAAATAAGTCACTGTGAAGTTGTTAATAGTCCATTTTCAAAATGCATTTTATTTATCAAACTAATTTATGAGAAATACTTCCTCTGGAGTTTTATGCAATTGTTTTACATATTCAATTTAATGGGAATTTCAAAGATATTTTGATTCTCTGATACCTTGGAATATGTAAATTTAAGTACGTTAATCATTCTGTCAAAGTTATTGGTAGTCCTTTTTCAAGTCCCATGTATTCATTTGAATAATTTATTTAAATAATTTATTTAAATGAACTCATCATTTTATGTATTTTTAATTGATTTGTCTTCATATTTAGTTATTTTCTACTCGCAGAGATGTTTATTACATAAAATGCATGTCTCCATTGGGGCAGTAGCATGTTTGAGGTTTCACTTCAACACGGCTTTAGCTCATTCCAACAGTGGCTGTTGCAGCTGTCTGTGACATAGTCCCCCAACTGAGTATTTATCAACTTCCCAGGGCTGCATTTACTCTTATTGAGTTACCTAGAAAGCCCATCCTTGTGTCAGAAGATGCATGCAGATGCATAGCCGCTGCAGCTGTTTGCGGGAATTTAGAAAAAAACCGTTTTATGCTGTAGGGACTCCAGTGGGATTGTATAAATAAAGTAGCAAATAGCTTGATGGCAGTCCTTGAAGGGGAATTTAGTATTACTTCTACTCCTATGGAGTATCAGTATATACTAAGAAGGGTTTTAAATTGCCTGACATTCTAGTACTATAGTAAGTCTGCACAATAATTTATTTGAATTAATGGCTGGTTTCTTTGAGAATTAATATAGGTCTCAGATCAGACCTAGATTAGTTATTAATTGTTATTGGTATGGTTTTGTTGAAAGATGGACCAGATGTATTGGGTTATTGGTGATTTATTTATCAGATATGTTTGATTTTAACCAATATCCAAATATTAAAGGGTTGAAGGGTTTATCAAAGGGATGGTTTAGGAGAGGACCCAAGGATGGGTTTACCCACAGGGGGCTGGGCAGAGGGAAGGTTGGTAGTTTCTTTTTTTTGTGCTCTCTTTCTTTTTAAGGGTTACTTATTGATTAAGGGGTGGTTTTTCTTTAATATGGTGCTGAATATTTAGGCCACAGAAGAACCCTAATTCAAGCACCTTGTGGGTGGTTTAATTGGTTAAAGATGGGTAATAACTTGGCTTTTGATTTTTTGTTTCTTTGTATAACTGATTCACTGATTCTATTTTTTTTATCTGGGCCAAGAGGGCCTGGTATAAGTGTGATGGGTGGGTGGTGGCAGATGGCATCAGATGGTTGGATGATACAACCTGGATAGGGCAGAGAGGCCCTCCTTCAATAGAAAATCTGGTCCTCAGGGGATGCTCAGGGCTTCCCCTGGGGGTGCCCGGGGCTTCCCCTGTTTCAGTGGGATACAGGTACATGAGACATTTTAGCTGGTTGGAAAAAGACACTGCATGAAAATGTAGCAATTCTTCTGGTTAGAAAAAAGACACTGCATGAAACTGAGGCAATTCTGCTGGTTGGGAAAAGATTTTACAGGGTTTTCATGCCTGCAAAGCCTTGCATAAACTGCTGTGAAGTGCAGCTACAATCTATTCCTGTGCAGTACTGGTGGTTGGTCTGGTGCTACTTGATTCTTCCTACATGTGTTGCTGTGCATTCACTGGTGGTTTTTTTGGTGATGCATGGTCTTGAATGCCTGCATATATTGCTGGGTAGTACTGGGGGTTGTTGTTACTGGTGGTTTGTTTGGTATCACATTCTTCTGACTACATAAGTTTGTGTGTGGTGCTGGGATTGTTTGATAATACATGGTTCTGGCTGCCTACATGTATTGCTGGGTACCCCTGTATACTTCTGCATAGCCTTGTGTAGGTTTATTTGCTTGTTTGTTTGGATCTGGTTGAGACTGGTTTCACTTCCTCCTGCCTATACTGTCCTGTATAATTCTGCATAGTCTTGTGTATGTGTATTTTCTTGTTTTTTTTGGAACTGGTTGAGACTGGTTCCACTTCCTCTTCCCATACTGTCCTGTATACTTCTGCATAGCCTTGTGTAGGTGTATTTGCTTGTTTGTTTGGATATGGTTGAGACTGGTTTCATTTCCATCTGCCTATACTGTCCTATATACTTCTGCATAGCCTTGTGGAGGTGTATTTTAATGCATCCTGGGTGAGGTGACAGGAGCTGAACTAGTTGCACTACCTCCTGTATATGTATTGCTGTATTCTGGCTGAGGTGACAGGGTTGAGGTATGGTTCTGGCGTTGAGGGTAAGCTATTAGTGGTATGTACTTGAGGGTTTTCAAGCTCAGTATTTATGCCTTCCACAAATGTGTGACACCTGGGTATGAGTTTGCCACAGTTGGAGGTTTATTGGGCTGTATCTTCTAATCCATGAGAGATAGGGGGGTACTTTGGCTGAGTGACTATAGGCTATTTTTAATTTAAAATCCATTTCTGATGTTAATTTGAGGGTTTGAGCTTTTTTTACATTAGAATAGTAAGTATGATGGCTATAGGAGAGGTTTGGACTACTACAACACTCATAAATCCTTAATAAAAATAATTTCTCAATTCTGACTGAATTCTGGGTGTGAAACCTACACATGAAAATTCATGTGGCATATCAAGACAGCAAAAATGTGCAATTATGAGGCCATGCTTTTTGGGACATTTCTCTAAAAAAATATTTTAAAAAAATATAAGGATTAGGAAATCAAATTAGGGGTCAGCGAGTGAACCTACCTTATTTTGAAAGGGGAATCCAAATCCTCAATAATAAATTGGGAGTTATAACTCCTTAATAGTGTTTTTATTTATCTAGTGCTTTTGCTATACTTGATAATTTTGAAAGGTTGATCTTTAAACAGTAGCAAGCTGACATTTTTACTTACTGCCACTGGTTTATTCCTGAATTTTTTCAGAATTGATCCAGACTGAAGATAGGAAAATAAATTTGTGGGAAGTCAGGAAAGCAATGTACTTCATCTGAAACACATCTGACCAGTATTTAATGTTGGGAGCTTTGAATTTGTTGTTTCCTTCTTCCATGGAAGCTTTGAAATGGAGGTATGGAGTGAGGCAAACCAAAGAAGGGTTACAATTGGTAAAATTTAGTTTTTCTTACCCATCATAAATTTGCTTTGGTTGTGTAAGGAAGATATTGTTTTTGAATCTGCTGAATTTAATTGCTAGGATGGTTTTAGGTTTGTGAGATGTGGAGTTGGGAAGTCTAAGGAGAATTTTTCATTGGAAATTATTGGCAGATACTACCAGAATGAGATTGTCAATGTGAATGAAAATGACTGAGTTGAATTTTGGATTCAGGTAAAGACAGGGATCTGATGTTGACTCAAAGAATCATTGACTTGTTAGCCAGTCCATTAGGGTGCAAAACCAGTTGAGGGGCACCTGTTTGATACCATATAAAAATTTATTTGGAAAAAGTTATTTTGATTTTTTTTGATCCTTTTTGGGTTTTGATGATGAATTTTTCTTTTAGCTGTGCATGAGGCAATTCAATATTTACGTCAAATTAAGAGACAGGGAGAGATTTATAGATTCTGTAGAGGATTGCAATACTTAGTGATGCAGCATTCCCTGTGGAAAAAAAGGCGTCTTGGTAGTCAAGGCCATACATTTGAGCAAATCCTTGCACTCAAAGTCAACTTTTTTGGATAAGAGGGTTTCCTTGCCAGTTGTCCTTTATTTAGTAGAAACACATGGTATTTAAGGGATTGGCAGGTTTGGGATGCTTGTATTCTTCCCAGATCTTATTTTTCAACTCCATTGATTCCAACATCCATCAATGAATCCCATTGTTCAGTGTCTTGACATTTTTTTGTTTTTTTGTATGATTTTGGAAAAATGCCATGATGGTATCCAAATTTATTGCAAGGTTTGTATTTGAAGAAATCTTGTAGTTATCTTGTGGGAATGATTTTTTTAGAGAATTTTGGCAAGGTTTCTGATTCCAACGCCTCAGGAGACAAGTTTCCGTCTTCAGATTCAAAATTTGCAGATTGAAAAATCTTTGTGTGCAGGGTTTTGGCTGATATTTGAGGGATCAAGTTCAAGAGACAAAGGGGTTTGCCAATGGGTTTATTGAAATTTATATTGAGGGAGGGAGTCAAGCTGGGGCTGATTTCTTCAGTGGTGCAAGATTTATATTTGATTATTTTGATGTGCTTTGAATAAATAATAGAAAGTTGAGAGTTGAGAATGAAAGATAAGAGGAAATCAGGATCAAAACCCGCTAGGGCTCCCTCAAGAACTTGATCCTTGAATTTATCATGTTTAAGAACACTATCTTTTATCCTAAATGGTGGAAATTGTCAGCTTGCTACTTGCACGGAGAAAACTTCCAAAGTAGAATAAAAATAAAAATAAATCATAAAAAATAAAAATAGCAAAAAATCTCAAAATATTAGTACAAATTTAGATTCCTCATCTAAAATAAGGTAGGTTCACTCACTGATTACACCCTTGAATTCCAACTCCTTATATTTTCAAAATAATTAAAGAGGAAATGACCAAAAAGCCACAGAATCACTTTGGCACTTTTTGTTCATTTTAATATTTCACATGTGATGTCATGTACAGGTTTCACACATAATTTCACTCATAATGGAGTTGTTGTGTATGATTCAAGAGTTCCAAGGGATTTGTGTTCCGTCACAATTCCCGCGCACAGCCCCGCATCCATACAGTGGTGTTGCATGCACCTGAAACTCAAAATGCAGGCACATGTCAAGAAACTTGCATGCAATATGCTGCTGGGTGAGGATACTTTATTCCTGCACACAGCTTTCAGGAATGCGCGGGTGAAAATTAACTGCACTACTCTTGAAAGCCAGGTACCGCAGTAACAGACTACAACCTACATGCATGCATCATGCATATGTAACAACATGACTGACGGATAGAGGGATTTCTGAAACCTCTCAATGTTTAATAAAAAGTATCAAATTCAAAGTAAAAAACAAATAAGTGAAAGGAAATAATAACAAAGGTTGTCACGTCAATGTTATTGTCAAATCTTTATGAACCAAGAAAAATATCAAGGACTTCCCCTAAAAATTATTATAAATTTTCAACATGTTTAGAAGATGAATTATAATATAAAAATACCCACTTCTTCCCATTTCACTCAAAATAAAACAATACAGAATTAGGAAATATGTCAGAAATGCAAAAATATCAAATTGACCTTTGAACAGATGCTGATAATTATTGCACTCATAAATATGACACAGAAAGGTACAGCTGATTGAAAGAAATAAGAATGCATTCCAAAATAGCCCTGGCTAGCCTTTCAGCCTTAGCCCACAAGCAAAACCTTCTCTACTTGCCATGGGAAGACCACCTTACCCCAAAAAGGTATATATACAGCCCTTTTTGGATGATTTAAACACCAGTAATTATTAAGTAATAAATCCAGAACAATTGCCATCAATGATCAATTGTTTATGATAGATAAAAAAATTATTCATTACCTCATTCTGTTATTAAAAATAATAATTCTAAACCCACCATGAATTCCAGTGAAGAAAATCAGCAAAAACCCCAACCTTTGCCCTGAGAACCTTTGAACTGTGAATTTATGCAAGATTCTTGGAGTGCCTGATTAAAGAAGTAATTTATCTCCTCCTTGCATCCAGGCATAAGTTCTGTGAGACAGCCAGTCCACCCATTCCCCTTGAGTAAAACCATTTTGAGAATTCACTAAGGACCTCATTGGCCAAAGGGCTTTACACATTTCAAAGTAGACCCTTGAAGAGAGGCTGTTTCAATAAATATCCAAAGGTTTTTATAAGCTGTTTCCCCTCTTTAAAAATATATTTAAAGCATTTGAACCAATCCAAAATCCAAAATTTTCACTTTCTCTTATCATATAATTAATTCTGAGCATTTTAGGTGTTTTCTAGGAATTATTATTATTCCAATACCAATATCACTTTCTGTAGCTAAAGGAATGCAAAGTTCCTGGTATCAGTAAGTTGACAGAAATAGTCAATTGGAAGTGTATTGTATGTGAAAGCTTTGTAGGAAGAGGGTTTATTTTTGAATTTGGGAATTTGATTTAACATCAGGCTGGCAGCCTTGGCCAATTCTGCCTAAAGTTTGAGACAGGATACTGGAAGATGCAACAAGTATCAGTATAGGATTGAATTGGAGTTACAATGCTGAATGACACTTGCGGGGATGGATTCCTAGTAAGAAGTAGTAAACTGATTTCTTGAGGGAAAATCAGGAAGAGGAAGAGAAGTGCTGCTTAAATAGACAGGAGGATGGACTACAACAGAGGTACAGATTCTTGGGGATCAGGCTACATATGTGATGACAAGGGAGCAGTCAAGGTAACACAGAGGGCTGATCAGGTATGCTACTACATTAGGGTTAGGCTGCTTACTACATTGGGGCTAGGCTACAGGTCTGGCTGTCTAAATTGGGAATGTACAGTGAGAGGATGTAAAGTGTGCATGGAGGTCTTGAAAATATGTACCAAGTATAGAGAGTATGTGATACAATCTGAAAGAGGATGTACATGAGGATTCCCAAAGGATAAACAATAATGAAGCATGGGATAGAAAGGGTGAAGAAGCTTAGAGGATATGCAGAACCTGAGAGATTAAGTATGTGCAAGCCTAAGGAGTCTATACATATAATGCATGAGGTAAGACTATATGTAGATATGTAAGGCATGAAGATCCTGAGGAGATATGTAGTTGAAGGAGATATACTGGTAAAGTCTCCAGAGCCCTGAGGATGAAACTGAGTTTAGGTGTCAGTATGGCAGTGTTGGTATGACAGAAAGAGAGCTTTGATGATTTAAGAATGGTTTAAATTTATTCTGAAATTTTAAAGTTATCTTACCCTATTTCTCACTTTTGCTTGTGATGATATGGCTCAGTAATTAGAGGTTGAGTTGATTCCTCCTCAAAGATCACTGAAAAATTGTGGAACATGAATTTTCCCCCACCATTGGTACAGATGGTGGAAGGAAAAATCCCTTCCTTTGGTTTTTTATATTTGACAATGGAATTGAGTTGAATGCTGGCATTAGATTTTGAGTGGAGTGGTATTTCTTAGAGCTATTAGGAAGGTTCTTCAACAATGGTCATAAGTTATCTCATGCCATTGCAATACTCAGGTTTTATTTGTCCAATGAGGTCAATGTGAAGCCTTTCAAATGATTTGGAGGTTGAGTTAGAACTCTTGTTTGAGGGGACCTTGGTGATTTTTGAGAATATGCAATTGTTAAACTGGAAATTAGAGATCAGAGAGTTGGGAATTGGAGGTATGAGTTTCTTGGAAAAAGAGTGCTGGGCTGTTCCAGAGGTTTATTTGAGAAGTGTAGCTTTTTTTTTCAATGACTTTTCTTGTGAGGTATCTGATCCTGGAGTCCTTTACAACTGAAGTTTTCAGGTTAAGAGTGAAGAGATTGTCTGGTATGAATCCACCAAAAGCAACTTCATTGTTGTGAATCACCTTGAATAAGCTGCCATTGGCCTCAATCACGCAATTCTTTTGTGTGACAAGCTTGCCAGGGCTGATTATATTGATGAATAGATCTGGGAAAAAGAGGCAATTGGAAAGTTTTTTTTGAGATTTCTTCCAGCTAAGGGTAACATTGCCTTTCCCTTTAATAGGTCAGTGTGCTCCATCCTTCCCCATACTGATGTGTTCCCCGGAGCATTCTTCCAGGGTTGAGAAGTATTCTATTGAGTTAAAAATGTGACAGGATGCCACAGAATCTAAGATGATTAGGATTTTGGCCTTCCACTTATTGATCTGGGTGGTTTGGAGTGCATTATAGTGGGAAAAATCTTTGCCTTTTGAGTTATTTTACACTCTCCATTTTGTTTGGGATTATTTCCACCATTTGGGTGATAAGTTTTTGTGTTTGTTCAAGCACTTCTCCTCAGGGTGGTCAGTTGAGTTTGGATTATGGTATACATGTCTGAAGTGCTGTTACTTTGGGACAGGAGCTTTGAGTTTGTTTGTTACAAGGACATTTTCTCAAAAAGAGAACTCAGTGAATTAAGATTTTTTTTTCAAGCTTTGTTAGATGATTGAAGAAAAGATGAACTGTCAAATAATTGTAAAAGTGTATCATTTGCTGTGAGATTGAATGAAGTGAAGAGGGTAAATTGAAGAGGAACAGGTACACGGAAACATTGTTTTGGAGTTCTATGCCTGCATTGGACATCTTTTTGAGGGATATGTTTGTTTTGGTTATGAAAGAATTGATGGATTTTTGTTTTGATTATTGATAAATAGAATTGTTGAATACTCATTTGGCTGTTTGGGAGGATGCAAATTTTTCTTTGATTGTTTTCCAAAGCAATTAGCCAAGTTGATTTTATCTTGATCTAAAAAACTATTGTGAGTGACCAAATCAATCTTTAATGAAATTATGAATTGATTCTATAGGTTGTCTGCGGGATTTATTATGTTATTATTGACTTGCTGGATTTTTTTGAAACAATTGAGTTTGAGGAGAATTTTTATTTTATCCCTCCAAATGGTATAGATTTTGTCCTTCAGATTGAGGATTGCCTCAAGAGTGGCTTTAATCATTATTTGAAAAAATTCTTCCATTGAAATGGATCTCTACATGGTCCCCTGTTTTTTGTTTGCGTGGTTTGGCTTTTGAACTTGTTTGATGATAAAATTAACTTGAATTTCTTGATAAATTAACAGGATAAGAGGGATCAGGAAAGATGAGAAGATAATGACAGGATTGAGAGAAGAGCAGCAGTTAAGATTTTGGAAAGATTGGAAGTTTCAAGGAAATCTTACCAGGAAGGAAGGCTCAAGAGAAGATAAGCAAGAAAATTGAAGAAGTTGAGGAGTGAAGCATTGAGACTTTAAAGAGAGAGGCATTCACATTTGAAGAAAAAATAAAGGAAGATAAGGAGCAAGAAAACATAAAGAAGAGAGAACAAAGAAGAATTAAAGAAAAGAAGAGAAAGGAGAAACAGGAGAGAAGAAAAAAAATTGTTGAGGATTTAGGTGTTGAATAGTATAAGGAGTTCATAAGATGCGTTGAAAGCCCAGGAGTCCTCTGAAAAGTGAATTCCTGGTTGTTAGCTTGGCTAGAGTGACAGGAGTGTAAAATGTGAATGGGAAACAAAGGAGTGCACAGGTAGTTATCGGATTAAATGACAATGAGGCCTAAAAAGTCTTATTTTCATTTTTTAAAAAGATAAACATTTTTTTTGATGTTTTAACAGGCTCAAGTCAGTGCTTGATCATCCAAAATGTTCCCCAAAAAAACTTTCTGTAATTTCACTACAAAATTTGATCTCAATTAGGAAGCATCAAATATTTGGGAAGCACCATCTTCTAAAATCCACTTCAAAAATTTCACAGAAGAAGAAGTCAAGCCTGTGATTGAATCTCAAAAAATAAAAATTTGTTTCAAATTATTCATGTTGAAGCCAAAATGCAACATATGGTTAATTTAAAAAATATAAATAAAATTTTACTCAGGAATCATCCACTGCCTGTGGCTTCATTCACTCTTTTAGCCTGCTACTAAGTACAGAGGAACCTGTCATAGTACCCAAAAGAATGAAAAAATGAAAAATTAGAAAAGGAGTGGGTAAAAACCCAATATTATTATAAATTTGGTTTCTGAACCCAAAATAAGGTAGGGTCACCTACAGACCTCAACTTTTAATTTCTCCTCCTCAACACCTCAAAAAAAAACTAAAAATGGTTGTAAAATTAAGTCTCATCCATTGTGTTTTTTGGCCCATTTAATGTCTCTTGTGTCTTTTCACATAAATTTTTCACAACTAAAATTCATTTCAAATTGAAAAGTAGTGTAAAGTTCAGGAGTCATATGGAAAGACAGGTTTTTTCAAAATTCTTGCATGCAGCTGCTGCATCCTCATAGGCAGACTGCAATTAAAAAAAGCCCCACATGCATAAATTGATCAAGATAAAAAATTAAAATTCAAAAACAGGTGCTGCCCACAGATGATCAGTTCCCGCAAGAAGCAGATCTGACCCCTTCATCTCAGATCTGAAATATACAGAAATACCAACAGGTAGTGCGCATGATCACTACAACAACCCATGCATATTTAATGAGTTTAAAAATGAATAGTGGATGATGCAAAACTTAAAAAATCCAAATGAAAATGCAGAAAATTCCACTAGAGACCACTTAAAATTCAAAATCCAATAATTGAAAGTGCCACCAAATCAACAAATGCAGATCTTTGAAGAACACAAAGAATATCAAGAGATCTAGAAATAAAATAATGAAAAATAACAAAATAATTGGAAGATGATTTAAAATCAGTGAAAATGCACTACTGATCATTTTATTCAACTATGAATATTAAGAAAATAAATAAAGAACAGGATCCCCAAATAAAAAAATAAAAACAATAACAGATCCTGATAAAAAAAAACACATTGATCTTACAGGCCCAGGATCAAATGACGCACAGCACCTATAGTATATGCCAACTCAGCTCTGAATGGCTTTCTAGCCCCTGAAAATGAGCCCTGCACTTGCAATGGTCCCTGGGGAGGCTCTCTTAAACCTAAAAAAGGTATTTATGCAACTTGTTTTCTGGTTCTTTCCCTCCAAGAATTCATAAGATATCATACAGAAACCATGCCATGTATGATCCGGTTCTTTCAAAGAGATAAAAAGGATTTTATTTCCTAATTCTGGTATATATCAGTGTTAAGTCAAAGGCATGTTAATTGTTTTGCATTGAAGATAAATAAACAAGCACCCCACCTTTGATTTGAAACTCTTCAATTGTGAACCATTTCAGGTACCAAGAAAGTGATTTCTCAAAGAAGTAAGTTATTTCCTTCCTGCTCTGGCCTGTGTGTTAGCATACCCAAGCCATACCCCATTTTTTTGGGTAATACTTCCTTATTTTGAATTAATAATTTCCAATCCTTCCAGGGTACCAGATTCAAATTTAATCTCCTGGATGAAGAGGTGGTAAATAAACCAATTCTGTATAAGCTACAGATCCTCTTTATCATTATTTATTCATTACATTGAAAACACTGAACCAAAAAATTTAAACCTTGCACCATTTGCAATAATATTTATCCTGTTGGAGATTGGTTACTCTTCATTTTTGAGAGTATTTTTATTCATGACCTTCATAATTTATAGTAGCTAAAAGGCTGCAAGTTTCCTGCAATCTAGGAGCTTAAACACTCCAATTTGTCACATCATAATATTCAAAAGAGTGAAATAATCTCTTCTGGACACTTTAACATATTTTTCTCCAAAATAATCTCAGCATCAGTATTTTGGCTAAATAAGGCCATCAGATGACATTCTTCTTATCAATTTTATCAAGAGTAAGTCCAAAAAAAGTGGTTAATATGGTTTGAAAAATGCTGATTTCATACATTGAGAAAATTTCATCTGATTCTGCTGTCTTCACCATTGAAAAAAAGAATAAAGGCACAGGAAAAATTCACAATTTTCAAATTTATCAATAATCCATTGTATATTTTAAGAAAAAAGTGGAAGGTTAATCAGTTATAAAAATCTTTTAAATTGATCAAGAATATATATATCTGCAAATTCATTGTCTTTAAAAAGTTTCCACACACAAGGAAAGTTTTGATAAATTTGTTTAAATTGAAAAGTTATTGAAAAAACCTTTTTAAAATATCGTTTTTATTGACATGATATTTTGAAGATTTTCCCACCAAGAGGAATCTATTCCCCCCCTTGATTATTTTCAGGGGGATGGGGGGTGGAGGATCTTTTCCATGAGCCCTTTTTGAATCCCCAGTTTCCAGAATTATCTTAGCTTTCTCCTTGTTTATTTATTTTGTATAATTATTATTTCATGAACTAAAGAACCACTTTTTAAAAACTAAGATAATATCAGTTTTGAGACAACTGTCTTGATTTTTAATTTGCCATGTATGCAAGGCCAAAATTTCAAAAATTAGAGACATCCCTGAGATAAAACAAGATGTGCAATGTCAAAAAAATTCCTTTTTTCATGTTAAATTTCAGTTTTCTTAGGTTTCCAGTCTGGCTTTTTCTCAAAATGGACATGAGATAAAAGTCCTTTAAACAACACCCCTCAAATCATCAAACTTTCCATTTGTCTTCAACATTGACCTTTGAAACCAAGCGTTCACATCATTGCCATAATTACTTGCATTAATCTCTTCACTTCATCGCTCTACGATTTTTTCCCTCTCAATAATCCTTTAGAATCATGTGGTGATGCGCTTCCTATAACTGCAAATATTATGAATGATTTTAGGGCTGATTTTCAAATTACTTTATTCTTTTCTTGATTTTTTTTGCTTGCTTTTACTTAATCATGTGCTGAAGTACATGGCTATTTTCCTGTAAATTTCAATTTTGTTTTAAATTACAAATAAAAATCTTTTAGAATATTTTTTATTATAAATTCTTCCAAAAAAGGAATTCTTTCATCCAAAATTAACAGGTGGACAAAAAACCCAAAAATTCTGGAAAAAAACAGAATTGAACTGGACAGCCTTATTTCAAGGCAGAGTCACTTTTTTTCATAGCAGGGAATCAATATCTAAAATTAGGACATAAAAATTTAATATAGGACAACAAGTTGAAAAAATAGGACAAAAAAATAAAACAGAGGACAAAATCCTTGAAAATCTGGGAAAGAATTACAAATAAACAGTAAAGTTTCCCTGGAACTGATTGTAGTTTATATTTATAGATGTGATACATTTTTTGAATCTCAACTGATCCCAGGGAAATAATTGCAAAAAATATCCACCAAATTTGAATTTCACCTATTGATTATATATTTTTCTTACTCCCAAGGAATTTTCCCTTATAATTTGTTAATATCATACTTATCTTGACATCTGTGCATTGTATTCCAGTCCTGAATAATAGAAAGGAAAGAAAAAAATCATTCTTTTTTCTTAAATATTTCACAATGACTATTATTTGTTAATATTTACATCATCCTTAATTTCAAAGAAATTACAAATATATCCTTCAAAAACCCTAAAAGTAAAATATAGAATAATTTGATTTAGTTGCGTGATAGAATGGGTCAAATGTAGTTTAAAAAAGATTTGAGCCCACCTCCTGAAACATCATTTCATTTTTTTTTGTGAAAAAATGAAATTTTTTCAAAACGTGGAGAAGGATTGTGGTTATGCCTCAAGAATCTTGAAAAACCACAGATGAACTAATTTTGATTCTAAACTTTTTTATTTTTTATAATAAAGAAAAAACTCAAAAACCCTCAGTTGATATCTCCCCAAGCATGATTGATTGTCCCATGTAGCTATTCTGGAGATCTGCCTAAATGCCAACCAGTTAAAATGATTTTGAGTATTGCTAAGAGAGAACCAATCAGATTTATTTGGAACCTGTTTGAAAATAATTTTGTGAAAGAAATGCTCAAAAAAGAAATAACTAAAGAATTTGTGCTTATCCCCTGCCCCCCATAAAGATATTTAAATCTATTAATGAGGGGAAAAAATGAAATCAAATACAAAGTTGGGACCTCTATAACAAGAAAAAACACAAGATCAAGCATGGTTATAGGAGAATTTCAATTTCAAATGTTTTTTTTTGAAGAAAAATGCCCCATAGCATTGAAAAAATAAACTTTCTGAATAATTTTATGTTTTATGAGCCATCAAAAACAGTCATTTATTTCTTAGAATTTTACCCAGCTCACACATATTTGTTTCTTAAAGGAAATCAAAAAATCATTTTAAATAGAAACCTATCTATCCTTTAAAGATTCAATTGAGCAGAAAAATTTGAAAACTTTTAAGATGAATTATGCAAATACTAGCATTTTTACATCAGGAAGGAAAATTAGTTAAAAACGTTTTAAAACATCCTTCTCTCTTCTTTGACTTTTTTTTGAAAAAATAAAAATTATATCATTATGGAAAAGCATAAATATACATATAGTAGGCTTACAATACATAAATTCAAATCAATCACATAATTTTTGATCAATTAAAACAAGATTTTGGATATTTCCTCATATAGAAAAAAATAAAAAAGGAGTCATTTCATCAAAAATATTTTCCATTCACAAAACTTTTACTACACAAATCAGTAACTTTTGGAACAAATTGAAGAAACCACTCCATTATTGTTTATTGATTGACAAGGCTTTCTTATTGTAGGATTTTTAAATTTCTTCAGGAAAAAATTACCTTTTTTATTTAATTGATTGATTTTCCACCCATATATTTCTATTGAAGCAAATTTATATTTTGTTTTCCCTCAAAACTGATATTTAAAAATGAAAGGATTTGAATAAAATACAAACAAAAAAATCTCAATTGCCCAGGATGGGAGATACTGGCAGATATTGTTTGTCATAGAACCATTTTAATTTCAAATTTATTGATTTAATTGAATTAAAATAAGGAATCAAAAATAAGATTCCCCAATATTTTGGGTTGAATCAGATATTGATCATGAAGAATGAATCATAACAGCTCCTTAATTTAAAAATAAAAGTTTCTTGTAAGGAAACTTCAGTATTCATCATCAATATCTTCATATATTATTGAATGATTTTTTTGTAGCATAAGCATGAAATAAAACTAAGACATGTTTAAACCTTCCACATTTAAAAATCAAAAGTTTTGAAATTAAAAAAATAAATAAATAAGATTTCAGGAATTTTTCTAATCCTTTCTTAATTTATCAAAGAGAATGAAAAATTAAAAAATTTATAGATAAACTCACACCACTGGAAGTAATTCCTTGTCTAAAAAAGGAATAAAATTATTCATTTTAATTAAGGAAAGCTATAAATTAATCCTTCCATTTAAACCAGGTTTTTCACAATTTCCTGCCACAAGTAACTTCATGCTGCTCATGATAAAATTTCATCAATGGAATAAGGCCAAATCTATGAAAAATTTTCAGGCCAAGCTTCAAGAAATCTAATTCTTATCCTGGTTCAAGGTTTAATTTGAAGTAACCATTTTAAATGAAGGAGACAGATATCATCAATTAGATATTCCTTGATTAAAATTTCTATCAAGTTTAATCCAGGTTTTCCTATTTTTCCAAATTGGAGGTTTATGTGCACCCTCCTTAAAAAAATCAGGAGGGAAGGGGAAGTTTTTTATTTAATAAATACAATTAAATGAGGAAGGGTATTAAATGTGGGGGGGTGGTGGAGGAGGTACCTTAAAACGCCAAAAATTATAGAAATTGAATTATACCTTCACATATAATAAACTAGGAATTTGTGTAAAGCTCTTCAAAACAGAATTGAAAAAGGTAAATATGGCCAGCCAATGAAAAATTTGCAACCTCAGGGTCCCAAAAGTGCGTAAATTGCTGTTCACAACGCATATGGGTTGCAAACAGCCATTCACTTCCCAACAAGAAGCAAGAAAAGTTGCATGCAACTTGCGCATCCCCCAGGGGGTTGGGAACCCCCAATTGCGATCCATTTGAAGTTGAAAAAGTGGAATTGCAATGTATAAAGTGTTGAAATAGGGGTTTCGACACCCCCTGAGGGACGCAAAAGTTACAACAGGGGTCAGACTTAATTTCCTGGCCCATTTGGGGTACCCCCCCAAATGGGCCATTTTAGGGGGGATGTCAGCCTCCTGGATGCCAAGACCCTTGCTATCCTGCAGCTACCAGAGGTGATAGAGTAAATAATAAATATATTATTTAATAAATGCAGCAAAAATCCGTAAAATATTTGGATTAAGCTTATTGCAAGGTTAAGTGGTTTGGTTATGGTTTATTGTTTTAAATCAATATGAATAAATTGATTATTAAATATTTTTATAGAGGGGCCACAATAATATTGGGGATCTTTAACACCTCTCTTCAGGTATTTCAGTATGAAAACACGTAGTGCTGGTTACTTTGGGCTCTTTAGTTTAAAGAATATTTTACCCAAAGATAATATGTATATAAAATACACAGTGGAGTGGCAGGGCCTTGTAGCCAAGCTACCACGACAGAGAAAGGATAATAAAACTTACTGGTATATTATTAAATCCATCAGGTATCTGTTTGAGACGTGTACTGATGGATTAAACCTGTATACTGGGGTTATAAGGTTGTTCAGAAGTTTTAATTGGTAAAAAGAGGTTGAGGATGGATATTTATTGATCAGAAATTGCCATACATCACTTACTTATCTTTTATCAGTACTTGATTACCTTGGCACGGTGTCTGGATATAAATATAACTGGGTCTCTGCCCATCAATATACTCAAAAGAGCTCTTTATTTATAGCTTTTGGAGTCCCAATATTGTCATTCTGAGGGTTGTAGGCGCTCAAAGGGACGGACACTAAGGCCAGCAGGGTAACCAGAGGTAGCCTGTCATGTTTCCTTGGTGCTATAGCACGGGTAGCATCTAATTCCTCAGGGTATGGGAATTATTCCACTTTATAATGACATAAGGACGTGTGAATAACCCTAATCTGTACTATTTATGTATTATTTAATTAATTATCCTTAGTAAATTCTCCCAGTAATTTAAGAATTATATAAATAGAAATTCCAACGGACATCTTGATTTCAGGTAAGTTCTCATTATGTATTATATAACTGGAGTAAAAGTCATAATATTGATTTTACTCCTTATTTTCGAGTTCCAGTTGATTTACTAAGATAATTACTTAAAAATATAAGTCATGTGAATTTATGTACTATTTTTACATCATTAGTTTTTTTAGTATGTCAAAAAAATATTGATGTCTAGTAACTCTCATAAAAGTATATTAAAGTGTTTTAATATATTTTTAGAAGGTGTCATTGTCTTATTTTCGACATTCTTGGTACTTTGAATTATATTAAATAAAAGATACGTATAAGGATTATTTATGTATTTTTATATAATATTATGTATTTTTAGACTGTCTACTATCCACAGGAACATTTATTACATATATAGAATGTTCCCGTGTAAGTTGTAGCATGTTTAGGAGGTACCTGAGCCTCTGAGGCAGCCTGTCACTCTGTCAACCCGTAGTCCCGCGGCTGCGTACTTGTCAGAAGCCCAGGGCTGCGTACACAACCTTGACTGAGTGACAAGGCTGTATCTCGGCCGCCGCAGGTGCATTGGCTGCTGCGGCGGCGTGCGGGAATTTTGAAAAAACACATTTCCGCCCGTAACTCCTAAAATATACACAACACCTCAATTCTGACTGAATTTTAGGTGTAAAACCTATACGTGACAGTGTGTGTGAAATGTTTAATTGGACAAAAAGCTCAATAATGGAGCTTTAGTATTTTGGTTTTTCTTTCCTTAACTATTTAAAAATATAAGGAGTTGGATTTCAGGGGTGGGGTCTGTGAGTGACCCTACCTAATTTTAGGTGGAGAGCACATTTCTGTAATAATATTTATGGTTTTCCTACTCCTTCTTAGGTTAATTGTTTTATTATTATTTTTATGTTATTTTTGTTACTTTTGCAGCTTGCTCTGCAATAGTAGCATGCTGAAATTCCCTCACTCCAAGATATGGCCATATCTGAGAAAAGTCTGGAGGAAGTTTGGAGAAAAATTAACATCATGTATGTTTCAGTTCCTTTTGCTAGCTCTGTAGTTCCTGAGATGTATTGGTCCATCAGGTATATTATTTTCTGGTAACCATTCATCTTTGTCGGCAGATTCTCCTTTGTATGTTACTAAGTATAGTCTGACATCTTTTCCTTGTACTCTCACTTTCTTATCTCTTCATATCCTGCTGACTTTCCCTTTTTCTTTCAAAAGGTCAGGTTCTATTGGGATTATTGCTGGAGGGAGGTTGCTGCCTTCTCTTGGTTGAAATTTTTTGACTAGGCTAACAGGAAATACTGGATGTTTCCTTGATAATTCTTCACTCAAGATTACTTCCACAGCATTTTTGCCATGCATCTGCTTGATAAAAAATGGTCCAACAAAGGCTGGTTTCAGTTTTCTGTTGCCTGCTAGGTTGTTGAAATTGGTTGTAGAGATCAAGATCTGATCTCCTTTTTTAAAGTCAGGTTGTTTATGTGATTTGTTCCATCTCTGTTTGTTTTATTCTACTGCTTATTCTACACATTTCTGAGCATGATTATTTTCCAGATATATCATCTTCTTAAATTCAAAAGATTTTGGATGAATAGTGGCTAAGTTATAGTTTAAGTTATTCATAGGGAGTTTTGGAATCCATCCTCTTTCTAGTATGTAAGGAGCTTCTTTGGTAGTAGAATGTTTACTGCTGTTATAAGCCATTTCTAGGGCTGGGATTAGGCTTACCCAATCATGGAAATAACCATCTGAGTTTTTGTATTCTAGACCAAAGCTACAGAACCTTCTAAACATATCTTCTAGGGTCTGTGTCATTCTTTCAGCTAATCCATCAGTTTGGGGATGGTATGCTGTAGAAAATGCTAGAGTAGTACCCAGTATATCATGTAGATTCCTCCAAACCTCAGAGGTGAATTTGGGGTCTTTGTCACTGATTATAATCTTGGGTATACCCACATCAGCTATGATCCTATTCCAGAATAGTAAAGATACATCAATAGCACTATCTTCTTTGTGGTTGGGTAAGAATGTTGCCTTTTTGGAATATCTGTCAACTATAACTAGGACAGAGTTATATGAATGAGTATCTCCAGGGGGGAGGCCAGTGACAAAATCCATATTGATGATTTCCCATCTGCTTGTAGGTTCAGATATCTTCTGTAAGAGTCCAAACCTTTTTCCAGTAGTTTTATTAGATTTCTGGAAGTTTTCACAGCTAGTAGTATATTCAGTAGTGATTTCTTTCCAGTCTATCCACCAAGAAGTTTGTTTTACTTTTCTAAATTTCTCTCTGTGGATAGATGCCCTGATAAACAGTTGTCATGGAATTCCTGGAATATATGTTCTATATGTTCTTTGTTGCTTAGTACTAATGCGCTGGAATGTTGGTGTCTATAGTAAAGGAGACCATCCCAAAAGTTAAACCTTCCTGCTTTATAGGGTTTAAGTAGTGAAGCAGGCAGGCTATCTACCAAAGCTGCTTCTGGGGATTCACATTCCATAATGGGAATCAGAAGCTTCATTTCAGGAGAGTAGCTATCCCTTACTAGGTTGAAGAAAGCAGTATCTAATTCACATAAGTGGATCCCCATTATTGGAGCACTCAATGCCAAAATTTTGATGTTCAGGATAGGAAAGATATCTTGATCTTCAGGTTCATATGATGGATTTTTAGAGTCATTAGGCAAAGCATTCCTATTTAGACTATCAGCATTTTGATGTTTAGATCCAGCTTTATGCACTATAGTCATCTGTCCTCTATACTGTTGTATAGCAATTTGCCACCTGAGCATATGTCTTATGGGGGTTTTCATGTTCATAAGAGTTCTTACAGCATTGCAGTCAGTGATTACTTGAAAAGTGGTGCCTTCTAAGTAATAGTGTAGCTTCTCTAAAGCCCATACTAGTGCCAAACATTCCAACTGAGTGGCCCCATATTTCTTCTCTGTATCTTTGATCTGTCTAGATATGAAGAGTACGGGTTTTTCTACTGGTCTGTATTCTTCTATCTTTTCCTGATGTGAAGCAGCTCCTAGCCCTTCCATGCAAGCATCAATATACAGCTTGAAGCGCTTGGAGTAATCTGGTTGGATAAGTAGAGGAGTAGAGGTCATAGCTATTTTTAATTCCTCATAGTTCTTTAGTCTCTCATGATTCATTTCAAATAGTGTATTGTTGTTGCATACCTCATACAGAGTTTTAGTTAGCATAGCAAACTTTGGTATATATTGTCTGTAATAACTGCAGAAACTGATGAAGGACATTAATTCTGTCTTGTTTTGAGGCATAGGTCTATTCATAACAGCAGCAATCTTATTTTGATCAGCAGCTAGAGTTAGACCAGAGACTATATGTCCTAAGGCTTTCAATTCTCCGTAGCCAAAATTGCATTTCTTCATGGAAACCTTTAGTCCTGCTTTGGAGATAGTCTGGATGTCAGCTCTCTGATACCAGGAACCTTGAAGTCCTTTAGCTACAGAGAGTGATAAAAATGCTGGAATGATAATAATAATGATTACTCCAATAGTAAAAACTTAGAAGCTCAAATAAATGATATAATAAGAGCAGTTGCAAGGTTTAGTTGGTTTGGCAATAGATGATGTTGAATATAGTATAAAAGAGGGGCCACAGTATTATACTACTGGGGATCTTTACAGACTAGCAACCTCTCTTCAAGGGGCCTCCTTAGGCAGTTTAAGAACCTTGGAATAAATATGGGTGCCTTTAGAAAGGACTTATTCCACTAATGGCTGGGCTTAACAGCACAAGTGGCCTAGACAGGAAGGGAAACACTCACTCTGAGCACTTGACCACGAAAATCCTGGAATAATTGGAAGGGTTTCAGAGCAGATGGGGTAGATTGCTTGACTAAACTTAAATGGTTGATTGGTTAATAAAGGTAAATAATACTACTACAGACTAAGTCATAAATCACTTGCTTATCTTCATATAAGCACTTGATTAACAATGACACCGTGTCTGATTGATAATAAATAATTCCTGATAACTGATAAACTGATTGGGAACAGAAGGGAAAAAAGAGCCTGTTTAAATATTCTTTTTTGGGTGCTTGAGGGCCTCTAGAAGGAGTACTAGCCATGGGCTGAGGCTAGGGGGGCAAAGAGGGCAAGATTGGCACGTCCTCAAGGTTCTGTTAGCCTGCTGGCCTTAGATCTGTCAAGGAAAAGCTCCTTTTTATCTGCAGGATCTGTTAATCAATAGATTAGTCATTTTGCTGATCCTGCACTGATCTTCAATTTGTACTGTAAGTACTGGTCCAAAGTGAGCAGACGTGGATGTTTATTGATTCTCCATCCTCTGCTGATCCTGTATGCAATTTTTAATAATTTTTACGACCACTCCTTATGTAGTTTCGTGGTCTTTGAAGGTTCTGATCAACTCATTTCGTGGTAAGTCAGGATCTTTATTTAAGTAATAAAAAATACTAAAATTTGGTTAATAACTAATTTTAATTGATTTTTAAGGTTTTTGAACTATAATCCATGCTTGTGTGGTAGCTTTACATATTTAGTGTAGATCCTACTATATTGTAGCTCCTCTGAGCGGTACCTGGATGTCAAACTGATAACGGCAGGAGGCGCGGGGATCAGTCCATTCAAATTCGCGCGGGGACTGATCCGCTGCTCAGATGCGCGCGGGGGACTGTACCACTGCGCGCGTGACTAGGTCACGGGATTACCTGTGCGGGAATTCAGTTGCGCGGGAGTCCGGTGCTGTAGGGACGCGGGACTTTGTGCGGGAGTTGGCGTACACGGGAGTCCAACGCTGTAGGGACGCGGGGCTGCGTGCGGGAGTTTGCGTACGCGGGAGACCAGCGCTGTAGGGACGCGGGGCTGCGTGCGGGAATTGTGAAAAAACACAATTTCCCATGTAACTCCTAAACTACACACAACACCTGGATTTTGACTGAAATTTAGGTGTGAAACCTATACATGACATGTCATGTGAAATATTAAAATGGCCAAAAGGTGCCATACTGGTGCCGTTGTCATTTACCATTTTCTATTAAATTAATTAAAAATATAAGGAGTAAGAATTCAAGGGTGGGGTCAGTGAGTGACCCTACCTTATTTTGGGTGGGGAATCCATTTCTGAAATAATATTTATGGATTTCCTACTCCTTCATTTTATAATAATTTTATTTATTCATTTATCTTTGTTCCTTTTAATTTTGTTAATATTATTACTGTTGTTGCTTTGTCAGGTTGCTCTGTGCTAAGTAGCAGGCTGACACTGGAGTACTAATATTACTTGGTTCATATGAGTATCCCAGTCATCAGAGTATATGATAACATAACCTATATATACCATCATCCATCCTTGTCTTATGTAAGTACCTAGAACTGTATCCATTGTTCTCTGGAAGTGTGATGGAGCATTCTTTATACCAAAGGGAATCCTAAGATATTCATATATTCCCAAATGATAGATTATTCTCATAAACTTCCTGCTTTCAGGGCTTATTGGTATCTGGTGGAAGCCTTTAAGCATATCCATAGTAGTGATGTACTTAGCCTTGGACAAGTTATGCAGAGAATGATCAATCCAGGGTATAGGATAATAATCTGCTTGAGTGTAATTGTTGAGCATTCTGAAGTCTCCTACCATTCTTGAATTGTCATTATGCCAAGCTATGATTACAGGTGTGGTCACATCTACCTGTTCATTATACCCTACTTTCCTTAATACTTGCGAGTCTATGAGTTCTTGCATATGTTCCTCAAGAGCTTTTCTAGACTTAGGACTAGAAGGATAGGCTGGCCTTGTTAAGTTAGGAGGATAAGGAGGCTTAATGGTCAATGTCAATATCATATCATGTCCATTAATATCACCAATGGGATGATCTTTAGTACACAAAGCATTCTGGTTCTCAAAGCAGACTTTCAATATATCTTTCTTCCGTTCCTCAGAAAGTTTCATATTCAGAGCATCTGGAGAGAAATATTCTTGGTCAAAGTCTTCTAAATGCTTTTGATATGTAGAAGAGGGGAAGTTAGACTTAATGGTGCATATCTTAAACTTCTTATCCAAATTACCTCCTACTGTGAAGTATCTTCCTCTACTCTGGAACACGTCTATACCATATAGACATAAGGCATCATTACCCAGTATCAGGTAGTCACATAGTCTGTTGAGCAATACTACAAATTCCACTTTTATTCTCAACAATCCTTTAGTGTGAGGTAGTATTATAGGAGCATTCAATACTCCAATAGCATTCATGGTAGAGTTGCAAGAGCTGAAACTGTGCTTTTGGGACTGGCAAAAGGTGTTCTTTCCAATTGGGGTCCCATTTGTTGAAGAATTCAGCACAGACACATGAGCAAAAGGCTCCACTATCCAGTAATAACCTTATAGGTCTGTTTTTATACAATCCTGTTGCATGAAATGTTTGACCAGTGGTATAACTTTTCCCACTCATAGGTTTAACTGTTAATGGTTTGACATCAATATTATGCCTAGGAATCATGGTAGGATTCCATTTTTGGGGCAAGTTAGAATCCCCATGGATGTTATTGATTTTAGCAGAAGTGCCTATATCTCCTTCTATAACATTAACAGGTTTGATCAGGATCAATTCACATTCAGAAAGAGATCCTTCAGCATCAGCTATATCTTAATATTTCTGATTCTCTTCAAACTCCTGTTCTCCTTCCAAGACTGCTATCTTCCTTTTTGGTAATGGGCAGTCTTGTCTCATGTGACCAGTCTTGTTACAATTCCAAAAAGTTGCTGGCATCCTCTCTTTATCCCTATTCTCATTAGGTTTCTTATTATCAGAGGCATTTATCAGAGGAGGTTTTTCTCTATTTTTGTTGATTTTATAGTTCTCTTTGGGTCTGGAAGGGGCTTTCTTGTCTAACCCATTCATGTCTATTACTTCTTCTAGCACATTGACCAGAGTGGGCAAGTCCGCATCCATACTCATCCTACATCTTACAATATGTTTAAGATTTCCAGGACACAGGTTGAGGAGTCTTTCATTTACTTCCTCTTTATCAGCATCTGGATAGAAGCAATCCAACCTTTTCTTCTTTTCCAAGCACCATTTTTGAGGTTTATCCTTGGAGGGGTCAAATGAGGAATCTTTGAAATTTTTCATCATTTTCCTTTTCCACATTCTAGAACCAAATTGTTCTTTAATCAGAATTTTCCAAGAATTCCATGGTCAGGATCCTACTTCTTCTCTCTTACTGATAAACCAGTCCAATGCTACTCCTTCAAATAGCCTGGGTAGCCTGACTACAGCTATAGCTTCTGGTAGTTCATAAGAGTTAATGGTGTAGTCAATAAATTAAATAAAATTTATATGATTGTATTCTCCTTCACCCAAGAACTTGGGCCATTCAGAAATAGGGGGTAACAGTTTGAGTGCTAGATCCATCTCAGGAGTAGGACTAGGCCTAAAGGTATCACTACTATGAATTCCTAATAAGGGTGGTGCATAAGGAGTAGTGGTTTGTCTGGGAGGTTTTGGTTCCTCTGTAGTACTCCCCAAGGGGTTGGTAAGACAGACTTTCAAGTCTCTAAGATCATTTTTGATCAGATTAAGTTTCAGGTACAGTTTTTTATTTAGCACATCCAATCATTCACTAAGGGATAGAATAGAGCTGTTAGTGGTGGTTGCCAATTCTTCTTTTAAGGGGTGGAAAGACATAATAAAATCTTCTTGGATTTTTGATAACATATTCTCAATTTTTTGAGCCTGTTTGATCCTACCTTGATTAATTGTCTCCAATAGCTGCTCTGTGTGTTCCTTAATTTCTTCCATTCCTACCCTCTTTGTTTGGTTAAAAATCAATTTGGCTACCACTGAGGTTAATTTATCCATTTGGGTATAAAAAATGTCCAAATTTTCACAAACAATTTTGAAATTATGACGCATATCATAAGAAAAGGAAGTAATTACATCAGGGGTTTGTTCGGGCTCAGAATTAGAAGCTAATTTTTGTAAAACTTTTTCCACTTTTGAGCTAGGGATATTATCTGGTCCCATTCTTTCTTTCCCTTTGGCTTGGGATGGGAAGAGGATCTCTTCTTTCCTGATCCTTTGCCTTTCAGTTGGGCTAATTGATCTGAAGGATTCCACTTTTCTACGTAGGATTCTACCTCTTTCCTTGGAATCATTTTCTGAAGAGCTATCTGGGTGGCTTTTGCCTGGGAGATTATCTTTTTCATAGATACCATATCCTCCTTGGCTTGGGATTCTTTGAATTTTTCCCAATATTTCACCTGCTCTTTGAATAAGTCTTTGATCCTGGTTTCCTTGGCCAGATTCTGCTGAGGTGGCTGCAGGGATTCTTTTTGTAAAGGAGGGTGGCTTGTTTCTACTACTTTCTCCGGCTCTAGGTTGGGAGAGGGCAGAAGTGATTGGTGCTTCTCCTTTTCGATAAACATTTGATTCACGGGTTCTAGTCCCTTCATGGTTTTCCTTATTGATGGTCTCACGGTTACTGAGAGCTGTTGGAAAAGATCCATAGGAGGGAATTCTTCCTGAGGCTCTTGTGTTGCGTCTATTCATTTTCAGAATAATATGTTTGTGAGTATTTTACAGAAAAAATCTTTAAAAATAAGTTTTATTTCAAAAGTCACTTAAATTGATGTTCAAAGGTAGCAAGACCTTATTGGGGTTAAACTGATCCTTAGTAGGTAATCCTACGGGGTCTTGGTGTGTTCCAATGAGGTATTAACCTGCCCAATCAATATTTTCAGGGCTTCCAGAGATGTCTGGGATTTCCTGATCCAATAGATCAACTTCAGTGGCGGTGGTTTCTGGTAAAGGAGGCTTCACTGATAAAAAGTGTATTTGATTGGTTAATAAAATATATCAATATTATTTTCTTAAAAAAATAATATGGTGATACAAGTTGTATACTTACTTTTATATTTCAAAAAGTGGTTTATATGGTATTTCTTCCAAGCTTTATGTTGCCTTAATAGAGCCTGAAAGTTGATACGCCTTTCAAGATCTTCTTGTTCAAGAAGTTTATGTAAGTGTTTACGTGCTGAAGAGATATTAAGTTGCTCAGCTTGAGTTAAAGCTTTCCAACCAGTAGGTTTAAAATTTTTAATATATTCTTCTTTTCTTATCTTCAAAAGATTTAAATAATATATTATTAATTCTGCATTGGTTTTTGAATCCACTGCAAAAGAATTTATTGATAAATAACGGTTATAAAGTCAGATAAATTTATCTTTGATTTTATTTTTTTGTGAAATTTCTGGTCCAAGGTATTAAATATAATAAAATGAAAAATATTTCCTGGCCAGAATCCCAGTTATCAGCCTCCTGGATGCCAAGAACCTTGCTATCCTTTAGCTGCCAGAGGTAATAGAATAAATAATAAATATATTATTTAAGAAATGCAGCAAAAATCTGTAAAATATTTGGATTAAGCTTATTGAAAGGTTAAGTGGTTTGGTTATGGTTTATTGTTTTAAATCAATATGAATAAATTCATTATTAAACATTTTTATAGAGGGGCCACAATTATATTGGGGATCTTTAACACCTCTCTTGAGGGATTTCAGTATGAAAACATGTAGTACTGGTTACTTTGGGCTCTTTAGTTTAAAGAATATTTTAACCAAAGATAATATGTATATAAAATACACAATGGAGTGGCAGGGCCTTTTAGCCAAGCTACCACGACAGAGAAAGGATATTAAAACTTCCTGGTATATTATTAAATCCTTTGGGTATCTGTTTGAGACGTGTACTGATGGGTTAAACCTGTATACTGGGGTTATAAGGTTTTTCAGCAGTTTTAATTGGTAAAAAGAGGTTGAGGACGGATATTTATTGATCAGATATTGCCATAAATCACTTACTTATCTCTTATAAGTACTTGATTACCTTGGCACAGTATCTGGATGTGAATATAACTGGATCTCTGCCAATCAATATCCTCAAAAGAGCTCTTTATTGATAGCTTTTGGAGTCCAAATATTGTCCTTCTGAGGGTTGTAGGTGCTCAAAGGGACGGACACTAAGGCTAGCAGGGTAACCAGGGGTATTTTGTCATGTGTTTTTGGTGCTATAGCACGGGTAGCATCTAATGCCTCAGGGTATGGGAATTATTCCACTTTATAAAATATATTAGGACGTGTGAATAACACTAATCTGTCCTATTTATGTATTATTTAATTAATTATCCTTAGTAAATGTTCCCAGTAATTTAATAATTATATAAATAGAAATTTCTACGTACATCTTGATGTCAGGTAAGTTCTCATTATGTTTTATATAACTGGAGTAAAAGTCATAATATTGATTTTACTCCTTATTTTCGAGTTCCAGTTGATTTACTAAGATAATTACTTAAAAATATAAGCCATGTTAATTCATGTAATATTTTTACATCATTAGTTTTTTTAGTATTTCAAAAAAATATTGATGTCTAGTGACTCTCATAAAAGTATATTAAAGTGTTTTAATATATTTTTAGAAGTTGTCATTGTCTTATTTTCAACATTCTTGGTAGTTTGAATTATATTAAATAAAAAATAAGTATAAAAATTCTTTATGTATTTTTATATAATATTATGTATTTTTAGACTGTCTACTATCCACAGGAACATTTATTACATATGAAGAATGTTCCCGTGTAGGTTGTAGCATGTGTACGTGGTGCCTGAGCCTCTCAGGCCGCCTGTCAATCTGTTAACCCGTAGTCCCGCGGCTGTGTACTTTTCAGAGGCCCGGGGATGCGTAAACAACCTCAACAGAGTGACAAGGCTGTATCTCAGCCGCGCGCGGCTGCATTGGCTGCCGCAGCTGCGTGTGCTAATTGTGACAAAACACATTTCCGCCCATAACTCCTAAAATATACACAACACCTCAATTCTGACTGAATTTTAGGTGTGAAACCTATACATGACAATACGGGTGAAATATTTAATTGACCAAAAGCTCAATAATGGAGCCGTAGTATTTTGGTCTTTCTTTCCTTAATTATTTAAAAATATAACGAGTTGGATTTCAAGGGTGGGGTCAGTGAGTGACCCTACCCAATTTTGGGTGGAGGACACATTTCTGTAATAATATTTATGGTTTTCCTACTCCTTCTTAGGTTAATTGTATTCTTATTATTTTTATATTATTTTTGTTACTTTTGCAGCTTGCTCTGCAATAGTAGCAAGCTGAAAGGGGATTTGGGGTACCTAGGCACCCCTGGACCATATTTGAGTGCTTTATGTTATAATTATGGCCAGCAATTAGCTTAGGAAAATGAGCAGTATTTAAAGCAAAAGAAATGCTGGACACTGGGTGTCAATAGTTGCTAATGGGGCTCTCACAATGGGGAAATACGTTGGATGAAATCAATTGGATGATGAATGAATGATGGAAAACAGCAGTGAGAAGAGCTCCTTAAGTAAAAAAGATTGGCCTCTTGTGAGCCCATGATACAACAATCCAAAAGCCAAACTTCCGCCCCAAAAGAGCTCTACAGGCTCTACAGACCTTGTTACTTGGTTTGGACTACATCAGCCCGCATGGCGTCAGTCTCTGAACCCTCACAACCAGCCTAATACGGTCCATTCTGGTGTTTCCACCGTTAGGGGGCTGAACCAGCCCCTTGCTGTTCAGTCCCTTGGCATCCTTATTACCTTGCTTACAGGCTGGTTGCCTCATGCAGCCAGCCCCAGGCCCCTCAAATGGGCCAGGTGGGACCCAGGACTCACCTGGGCCCAGTTTCAACCTCACTAGGGGGGGTGTAACTGGTGGACATGACGCCCCCCCCTCTTTCTCTCATATCCCTGTTGGGGGCGGTCAAATCCCCTCACCAGGGGCCCTGGGGGTTGATAACCCCAGGGTGTTGTCAAGGAATCATTGGGCTGGGGGTGGTCAAGTCCCCACAGCCCCTTTGCTCCTCCCCCTTGATAAAGGCGGGGGGGGGGGGGAGAAAGCCCCTCCTTGCACTTTTCTCTGCGGTGGGGGAGTGATCAAATCCCCCCCACCGCCCGGTTGCACTCCTTGCGGCGGGATCTGTTGTCTTCCCTGGGAAGCAGGGTGGGCAGATCCCCCCTGCACTGACCAACCGCGTCATCACGGCCGGTCGCTGGCTGGTTCAACGCAGCCAGAACGCCCCCATCCCCCTTGCAACGGCAAGCAAGGGGAGGGGGAGGGAGCCAGGGCCGCAGGCCCCTGCCCCTGTGCGCCGGGCGCGACCAACCAGGCCCGCACGGGATACCTTGGCCGCGCGACAGCCCCGGGCGGGCCATTGGGCCCCGCGTGGGCCAAACCAAGGGACACAAGCGGCCCCTAGCGCGCCGCAACACGGGCAGCAGCCCCAGGCGGGCTGTGACATGGGCGGCGGCCCCAATGGGTTGCCCAAAGCCCAAAATGTGAGAGATGACTACTTTGGCGGGCCCGCCCGTCTGGCCAAGTATGTCCAAAATAAACCTTGGGCCCAATTATTCCCATACAAGCCCATCTGGCTGTATTTTCCCATATACCCCACCGGGCCCGTTAGGCCTGTGTACCAATGGGACTATTTAACGGGTTTTGAGGCCAGTCTCCCCAAATACGTGACATCCACATGGGCCCGTATGGTCTGTGTGTGTGTCCAATGGGCTGCAGGGGCCCATATGTGCATTTTATTTGGATTACACTTATACGTAGCACACGCGTAAGTGCATACGTATTTTAAAACTTTAAACACAAATTTGGGGATCTGACATACTATGTGGGACTATTATTGGACCACAAGAATCAATTCAAAATTGCATGCATCCTATTTGCAAAACAAACTCTTGAAACAAACCGTGTACACACACAACACATGCCCTTCACATATTCTTATTTTCCTCAACCAAAAAGTGAGCAAAATTTTGGAGTTTTTGGATTGAAAATTGAATTGAATACAAAATTTCTGTTGCAGTTTTTGGTTTATGCGAACAGTGGCAAGCCAAAGCCCTCCTTTTTAAAAAATGGCTATGTTAACAGACTTAGTTGAAAGGTTTTCAAACAAAGCTTTGAATTCTTGCAATTTTGGCATGGATTTGTAATACAAAAGGTTTGGAGCCCCAATTGCATCCTCATCTAGCATTCAAATTGAGGAAAAAGGTGTCAATTCACATCTGGAACAAGCTTATTTGACACAACTGGAATTTACTAGAGTGGGTGGGTCATATTTCTGTCAAACTCCAAGGTTAAAGTTTCTTGTCTTCCCCACTTTGACATATACTTTTCCTCAGTACCATCTACTCAGTCCATAAAGCATGACACAAATAAAGCACAAAATCAATGGTGACTTCTACTTAGTACCTCTGGCTTGCATAACAACCTACCAATCTTGGTAACTCAGTATATACTTGCAAAATCTTGCAGTTAACTCTGATAATGGTTAAAAATCCATTTGAGCTATGCTCTTCTACCCTGGTTATCATCAATTCTTGGAATTCCATACTTGGTCACATATTCACACTAGTTTGCACTCATGCTTAGATAGACACATCAACTGTATAGTTTGAAAATAGACAGGTCCCTTACCCTTCATAAGACACATGATCATATTTGCATTTTAATCACATATAATTCCATCCTGTCTCATTTCATATGTCCTTGTATACTAATATTATATTGTCTTGCACCTATGCTACAGCTTTGCAAAATACTGTGGTTTTTTCCATTTTCCCATTAAATTCCAGTCATTCATTTCCTCATTTCCCTCTAGCTGTAGTTGAACATCCATTGGGTTGTATATGGTCACCTTTGGATTACCTTATGAAGGCTGTGTTTCCAGCCTGAAGATTGTCTCCTCAGTTAGTTAATTTCATATTTTCCTGCATTTGCTAAATCCAGTCATCACATCAGGCTTGGATTTAGTTCCTTTCCATTCGAACACTTCCTCCCTCTTGCTGTTTGTTGGGTCATTGAATCATAAGTTTGCAATTTGAAGTCAGCCTTGATAACTTGCATTGTTCCTTGCACTCAGTCTCTTCCTTGCTCTCACAATAATCAAAGGTTGCCCTATAGTACGCAGGGTGGTTTTATGACAGTAAATTAATTAAATAAACTCCTCTATTGTAGTTTTACAACCTAAAACAGATTCTACCTAATTGCTCAACTGGGAACACTTCCCTCACCCCTTATAATGAGATATTCATTGGGAAGGGAGACCCAGTGCTTCACAGGCCCAAAAACCTCTAGATCCCCTTCTTTCTTCCAAATCTTCTTTGGTTTAACCTCTTAAAAATCCCCTCAATCTTCAATGGGAAGCTCTGGTCCGCTTCCATTCTGAAAATACTCCTTATGATGTTTTACTTGATTCAGGTTCTAATGTTTTTTTTGAAATTTCATCCTTTGCCCTTTCCAAAAATCTTACGCGTGGTGAGATTGATAAGTTCCCCATCTATTCAACAAGTAGTGCAACCAAAAATTCTCATTGGGTTTCCCAAAAGGCAAAATGGACCTTTACATTTTCCAATTTCCCCAGCTTTGAATGGGATTTAATTTTTTTTAGATATCCCTGGGATGGACAACACCATTCTATGCCATGACTGCCTAGTTTATTGGAATCCGGATGTAAATTGGCAAGAAGGAATGATTAAAATTTGAACCTTGCAAGGCAATGATGCTTAAATTTCTTTAAAAAAGGAATGAAACATCCTAACTGATGGTTTCATTGAGTTGGATGACAATTTTCTGCCAGGAGATTTGAAATATTCTGACCTTCATTCTTAACTTCCCTCTTCAGATTTAGGAGTTATTCCTTATTTCAACAACTTACCCCTTCCTTTTTTCTTTGAAGAGAAAAATTTGCATACCAAAAGGTGTATTTTGAGCTCCCTAATCCTCTCCTGTTGTGCAAGCAGTTTAAATCCGCTTCTCAAAGATGACAAGATTGAAGATTTAGAAATCATTGGAGAGTCTTTAACTTTGGTTTACCATGACTTTGCTGACATCTTTTTGGCTGTACAAGCATATAAAATACCTCATTCCTGTTCTTATGATTACAGGATAAGACTTAATGTCCCAACCCTGGCACCCAGACCAGTCTCCTCTCTTGCGCTTTGTGAATTCATTGCAGAAAATTTATTGAAAGGATTTCTTTGAAAAAGCAATTCAAACACCTGCTTCCGGCCATATTTTTTCCAAAGAAAGACGCCAGCCTTGCCCTTTGTCTTGACTACAGGAAACTGAACCAGGTAACCCAGCATAATGCCTATCCAGTAATACCTATGTTGCACCTCCTAACTCACTTCCATGGAGCTGCTGATTTCTCAAAGTTAGACATTTGAGGAACCTTAAACCTAATTTTCATTGCAAAGGGTCATGAGTATTTGACTGCAATGAGAAAATGGTTTGGAAGTTATGAGGATACCATCATGCATTTTAGGCTCTGCAACGCTCCTTCCACTTTTCAACATTTTTTCAATGACATTTTTCCTGACGTTTCAGAGAAATACCTTGCTGTGTATCTTGAAAATATCATTTTCTAATTGAAAAATATTCAGGATCACATTGAACATGTGCAAGAGGTGCTGAAGCAAGCTTGAAATAATATCCTGTTTGCAAAAGCCTCTAAGTGCAAATTTCATACCCATTCTCTTCAATTTTTAGGTTTCATAGTCTTGCAGCAAGGAATATTGATGGGCCCAGCCAAAGGCCAACACGCCTGGCCTGGAACCCAACTTCTTCTGTCAAATAATTTCAAATTTTCCTTGGCTCCAGTAATTTTTACAGGAGTTTTATTGAGAATTATGACAAGAAAACCATTAATCTTAATTAACTTCTTAAAAAAGAAACTCATTTTGTTTTTACTGAAAAAGCTGCTTTGAAGTTTGAATCTTAAAAGAAAGGCTTCACTGGTGCTCCAATAATTGCTCATTTTAACAAGCTAGCTTTCAGTATTGTGGAAAAAGATGCAAGCAACTATGCAATTGCAGTAGTAATCTTTCAGTCTTCTTCCTTTTCCTCTCCCTTTCAACCCATAGCCTTCAAGTATTTCAAATTGATTTCTGCAGAGCTTAATTAAAAGATTCATGACAAGGAATTCTTGAAATTTTTTAATGCTTGAAGAAATGGCACTCATACCTTTTGAGTCTCATGGAAATCTTTGGTTTTTTGACCAATCACAATTCTCTTAAATATTTCATGAGCTCAAAAATCCTTACACACATACAGGCATTTTGGGCCAAATACCTCTCCAAGGTCAAATTTAAAATCATGTATTTCCCCAGGAAACAAGCAGTATTCCCTGATGCTTTATCAATTTGTGACAATGTTTACCCAGGGGGGGGAGCAACTTTTTCAATAACAAACCTGAGAATGTTAGGAAACTCTTCTCTAATCAGTCTGCCCAACTCAGTTCAATCATCAATCATTTTTGAGAAATGGCTTGCGGACTTTGACCAACTCAACTTGAAAATCCCAAGTGTAAAAAACTTTTCAAGAGTGCTAAATTATTAGATAGGAACTAAAGTATTGACAAAAATGACTATTTAGTTTACAAATCCCGTAAATTAGAACCTGATAATCCTTGCATTAATTTAGATATATTTGATTCTTGGCATGATTCTCCGCTTGCTGGTAATAATGGGAAGGATTAAACCTAACAATTGATTGCACAAGAATTAGATTGGCCTGGTATGACCAAGGTGTTAGAATTCTAGTCTTGCATCATGTGTTTCCTGATACTTTGGTTCAAATATTCATCAAGCTTTTTATTCTTCAATCTGTTATCAAACCTTGAGTGCTGAAGTCTGGTGTGTTCTTTATTCTATACTGGTTATTTATGGATCTAGTGACACCTTTATCTTTAAGCAAAGTGGGTTATAATCATCTTTCTCTTGAGTGTTATTGTCTAGTGACTTCTTTGTAATGTGCTAAGTAATCACCATTTGATTTGGTTCCTTATCTCTAATCCTAGATTCTTTATCATATCAATATCATTTTGAGTGTTTTTCAAGTGAGTGAATTTTCAGTGACAATTTTGTCCATTTCAAACATTTCCTCTTGTGAAAAATGTTGAGTGACACTTTTGTCCATTTCAAACATTTCCTCTTGTGAAAATCCTGCGTGTAGTCCATATGTACTTTATTAATCATTTTTTCCCAACAACTTTTCAGCCATCCTGTACTTTGTATATTTATATTGATTCCTGATCAAGTGAAATTCACCATATTTTCTTACTTACCTTGAACTGGAGTGCCCTCCTTGGCTCCCCAGATCCACTCCTCTTGGCGTCATAATATTCCTCATCAGACTCTTTCAATAATCTCAACTGTAGAAATCTACTCTAACATAAACACAAGGAAGTAAAAGACTATGTTAGTGCATGCTATGATTGCAATTGTAACAATTCCTCAAAGCACTTGAAGTATGGGCTGCTCGAGCCACTTCCAATCCCACCTATCCCTTGGCACTTGTTGTCAATGGATTTCATTTCACAATTACCTAGTTCTAGTGGTTATGATGCTATTTTAGTAGTAGTAGATATCAACTCAAAGATGTCTTTATTTCTTTGCAGTACTGTGACTTCCTCTTAAGACATCCTAGCTAATTTATTCAAAGAATATGTACCTTGAAACATGGCCTCCCTGATAATATAGTTAGTGATTTTGGATCCATTTTTTTCTCTAGCTTCTGGACCTTGGTACAACAAAATTTTAAGATAACTTGCAACTTATCAATGGGTTACCACCCAGAAACAGATGGGAAAAAAATAAAGTTAATCAGATAGGAAAAACAACAAAGTTAATCAGATACCCCAACAGTATCTTCAAATGTTCATTTCCTTTCAACAGTAAAGCTGGTTGGAATGGCTCCAATTAGCTGAATTTGCCTCCAAAGACTCCACTAATACTCCGCCAAACAGTTGCCCTTCCAGAATCTTTATGGTAGAAACCCAAATTTTGCTTCTATTCATGTAGCACCTTCTCAACTGGCTACCAACTACTTTACTCACATCCAATCCCTTAAATTGCAACTCTGATGGAACCTCAAAGAAACAAACCAGATCTACAAGGAGAAAGAAGAACAAATTTGCCTTAAGGCACCAAACTTCACAAAAGGAGATCAGTTATGGCTTGACGCTTGCAATATTTGCAGTAATCTCCTAACCCAAAAACTCTCTGAAAGAAAACTTGGCCCCTTAAAAGTCAAATAAGTCATCTCTCCCAACAATTTTAAACTAACCTTACCTGCAAAGTGGAAGTTTATCCACCTGGTCTTTCATGTGTCTCTCCTAGAGCCAGCTTGAGTCCAATACCCAGGCAATACTCATCCCCCTCCTGAACCACTCAATGTCAAAGATCATTAAGAGTGGGAAGTAAGATGGATTCTGGATTATGGGTTAACAAAAGGAAAAATTCAATACCTCTTCAAATATACTGGATTCCAGTCCAAAAAAGATCACACCTCATTGGAACCAGCCCATCAATGTTTAAAATCTCCTGATTGTGGTCTGCCATCCTGTTTCCTTCCAATCTATCCCTTTTCACCTTGCCTCCAAACTCCTTCCTCTTGTACTGCCTTGTTTCCTTCTCCCTCTCCATTCCCTCCATTTCCTTTGTTTCCTCCTTCCTGTCCTGTTTCATTGTGTTCTTCTCTTGGCTCCTTGGGTATTGCCACAACTTTTTCTTCAACTTGAACATCACTTTGCACCTTGGGATTCATCTGGCTTTCTTGGAACTTTGTTGAAAGCCCAAAATATGGTGGTGGTGGTGGTGGTTTATTATTTTAATATCTCTTGAACCTTGGAAATACTAAGAAGCACAAAAATTGTCATATATTATTTTTATGTTGCTCATTCAGTTGGTCTCTAGCCTTACTCAACCAAATTTTGAATTCCTAGGAATTCAATCTCTGGAACTTCTGGGATGTGATAGTTCAAAGATGGGGCAGAAATTTGACTTTGGACTTCACTATTGGTTTCCCTGGTGTCAGCTTGCTACTATGTACAGAGCAACATGTCAAAGTAACAGAAGAAATATGATAGAATAATTAAATAATAAAAGTAAACTTAACTAAAGAAGAAGTGAGAAATTCACAAATATTTTTTCAGAAATGGATTCCTCACCTAAAATTAGGTAGGGTCAATCCCTGACCCCACCCTGGAAATCCTTCTCCTTCTATTTTTAAATAACTAAATAAAAATGGGACCAAAAGCAAAGACACCAATATGTAACTTTCTGGCAATTTCAATTTTTCACATGTATTTTCATGTATAGGTTTTACAACTAAATTTCACTCAGAATTGGAGTTTTGTGTATATTTTAGGAGTTACACACGAAAATGTGTTATGTCACAATTCCCGCACGCAGAACCGCATCCTTACACATCCCTACGTACCCATAGCTACACATTTGCGCGTACAGAGGTCACGCGCGCAGCTAATTTTTTCACGCATGCAGCGGATCCTACCCCTCGGGCATCTGAATTGACTGATCCCCGCGCCTGGATCAGTTGTGACAAATCTGACAACCAGGTACCGCTCAAGATACGTACAACCTAGTTAAGGTTAGCTGGCAAATTTAATAACCTGAAAGATGCATTATTGATAGTATAAAAACTATAAAACTTAAGAAAAATTAATAAGAAACTAATTTTAAGTATTTTTTATAATAAATCAAATATTGAGAATTACCGCATAAATCACTTATACTGATCTTCAAAGACCACAAAAAAATACTAGAAGTCATCATAAAAATTATTAAAAATTACCTACTTGCTGAGCAGAGCAGATGATAGAAAATTAGTAGATTTCCACTTCTTTCCACTTTAAAGCAATATTAGTAGTTCAAATGAAGGATGAGTTCAGAATGATCACATTTATGCCATAAAAGATTAACAGATCCTGTGGCTAAAATAGCACAGAAATCCAGAAGATCTGATGTCAGCTGATTAACAGCACCAAGTAGACGTGCTAATCTTGCCCTAACTTGACTGCCAGCCTGAGCCCTAGAGCAGAACCCTCTCTAGGTACCCTGAGAAGCTCATAGTCACCCCAAAAAAGTATTTATTCAGACCTCTTTGGACCTATTATTCCCCATCAGTTTACCAGTAATTATTATTATCAATTAGACACCATGTCATTGTAAGTCAAGTGCGTATAAAAGAGATAAGCATGTTATTTATGAACTAGTCTGTAGTATTATTATTTATTTCTCAAAAAACCAATCAACGCATTGAAGTTAGTCAAGCAAATCTTCACCATCTGCTCTGAAACCCTTCCTATTATTGCAGGATTTTCGTGGTAAAGTGCTCAGACGGAGTGTTTCCCTTCCTGTCTTGGCCATTTTGCTGTTTTTCCCCGCCATATCAGTGGAATAATCAATTTCTAAGGCACCCATCGTCATTCCAAGGTTCTTAAACTGCCTAAGGAGGCCCCTTGAAGAGAGGTTGTTTTTCTGTAAAGACCCCCAGTAGTATAATACTGTGGCCCCTCTTTTATAACATATTGAAAACCGTTTTTAACCAAACCAATTAAACCTTTCACCAGCTCTTAACACATTATTTGTTTGAGCTTTTCACATTTTTATCATTGGAATATTATTATTATTATTATTCCAGCATCTTCTATCAATCTCTGTAACTAAAGGACTGCAAGGTTCCTAGTATCAGAGAGCTGACACCTGAATTATCAATCAACAGTTCACTATCTAAGGGAAACATACAAGCAAATTTTCAAATCTGGAATTGCTTTCACTTTCCCTGGAGAACCTGGGAAGTGGTAATAGGGACACATATTCCATTTTGAAAAATAAAGTTTTTGCAACAACAAGAGGAAGATGAAAACATAGTAGTTAATTTAAAAATTTATTCAAGAAATTAATTTCAGTATGATTTCAAGGGTAAACAGTTGTAGGCCAAAAATTTTGCAATCAATGGAAAAATCATCTAAATGCTTTCAGGAGCTTTTGGCTTTATACCTGGGCAAATTTCATGCTCCAAGGTTAAAGATTATTTTCTTCCTCACTTTTACATATACTTTTCATTGGGACCATCTACCTCAGTCCATAAAGCATGACAAAAATCAAGCACAAAATGAATGGTGTCTTCTGCTTACTACCTCTGGCTTGTGTAACAACCTTCCAACCTTGGAAACTCAGTATATACTTGGAAAATCTCACAGTTAACTCTAAAACTGGTTTTTCCATCCATTCAAGCTCTGCTCTTCTACCCTGGGTATCATTAACCCTTGGAATTCCTTCCTTGGTCATGTAATCACACTAGTTTGAACTCATGAATAGATAGCCACATCAACTGTATAGTTTGCAAATAGACTACTCCTTACCCTGCATAAGCTACATATTAATATTTGCATTCATTCCTTTGTCTCTGGTCTATTGCATACTTGTTCACTCATATTCTATTTTCTTGCATCTACACTTCAACCTCCAAAGAAACTGTAATGTTTTTTCTTTTTCCCATTCCGTTACTGTCATTAATTTCCTCAGTGCCCTCTAGCCGTAGTTGACCATCCATTGGGTTGTATCTATTAACCTTTCAATTACCTGATAAAGGCTGTGTAGCCTGCCTGAATATTTTGTGCTAAGTGAGTTAATTTCATATTTTCTTGCATTTCCTAAATACAGTCATCACATTGGGCTTGGCTTTAGTTCTTTTTCATTGGAACAATTCCGCCCTCTTTCTGTTTTGTGATTCATCAAATCATAAGTTCACACTTTGCAGTTAGCCTTGTTACCTTGCATTTTTCCTTGAACTCAGTCTCTTCCTTGCGCTCATGATCATATAACATTGCCCTACAGTACTTGGGGTGGTTGTATTGAGACTGAGGAAAAGTGGAGTCAAAAGTCAGAGAGAAGGATAATGTTTAATTTCAGAAATGTAATGATGAAATGAAATAAAAGAAGAAATGAAAATAACAAAGTAAATTGTGAGAACAGAAATAACACTTACCTGAGGAAAAGTGGATTCAAAAGTCAGAGAGAAGGATGAGAGAGAAAATCTTTTCTCTGACTTGCAATCTATCCTCAGGTATTTTATCTTGATTAGATTTCACATGAAAGCATGACATGGATATGAAAGATGAGAAATGAAAATGAATATTTAAATGGAAACCCGCGCTTCTGGGTCTGAGAAGCATATATTGGAAGAGGGAAGATGTGAAACAACAGACAGAGAGTAGAGATGAGGATAAAGGAAAAACAGGAAATAAGAAAGGAATAGAAAATGAAGAAAAGGTAAGTGAGAACAGAAATAGGAAATGAAGAAAGAAGTCTTAAGGGTGACTATTCCAATACCCCCCCTTGCTGAGCACAATCTAGAAGCCCAAAATGAAACTGGTGAGAGCGTATAAGGATCCGAGGTAGGGGTTTGGTGAGCATGTCGGCAAGCATGTCGTTGGTTGAGACATGTTGAAAATTAAAAACATTCCGTTCAACACATTCCCGAATAAAGTGATTTTGAGCGTCAATGTGTTTGGTGCAAGAGTGACGTTCTGGGTTTTTCAAAAGAGCCTCGGCACCTTTTTTGTTGACAAAAAGATTCACTGGGAGATTGTCACAAAGACAAAGTTTTCAAAGAATGTTTCTAAGCCATATTCCTTCTTTGCACGCGTTGGACATAGCTTTGTATTTGGCTTTGGTGCTTGATAGAGAGACTGTAGGTTGCTTTTTTGATTTCCACGATATAACGCCCAAGCAAAAACAAAAGGTGTAGCCAGATGTGGAGCGACGATCATCTTGATCTTCAGCCCAATCCAAATCTGAGTAGCCTGATAGATTGAGAGCATTGCCACCCAGGGTCAGCTTGAGAGAGCGGGTGGAGCAAAGATAACAAAGAAGCCTGACGGCAGCATCCCAATGTTGAAGGGACGGATCTTGTAAGAATTGGGAGAGATTATTTACGGAGAAAGAAATATCCGGCCGACTACATTGAGAGACCCATAGGAGAGAACCCATGAGTTGATTATAGTGGGATGGGGCGGAGGGTTTGTCTGGTGATCTACGACGCAAAATCTTGAATCAGGTGGTAGTAGGTGAGGAGACTGGTTTCCAGTCAGGGGAGAGGAAGTTTTTGGACATGGAATCTATGTAATGCGACTGGCAGATGGAGACTGTTTTTGAGGGAAAGTCACAAGATATAGATAGAGACAGAAAGAGAGATAGATCTTTGTTTGAGCCAATGGTGAAGACTTTACCAATATCTTTGACAAATTGATTCACAAAAGTTTCTGTGCCAATTACAGCAAGGTTGTCCACATGAGCAGTGAGAGCGCCTACAAGAGCATTGCCATTCAGCTTGAAAAAGAGGGATGGGTCGTAGGTGGATTGAGAAAGACCTAAAAATGTAAGGGCTGTCCAAAGTTTAATGTTCCATTGTCAAGGAGATTGCTTAAGACCATAAATCGCACGGGAAACCTTGCACACCCAATCCGGATGAGATGGATCTTCAAAAACAGGGGGTTGAGACATGTAAATAGGTTCATCGAGATGGCCATTTAGAAAAGCTGTTTTGAAGTTGATTTGGCGACCTGTCCAGTTTTTGGACCCAAGAAGACTGAGTAGGAGTCGGAGGGTTTCGAGACAAAGCGTAGGAGCAAAAACTTTGGAGAAGTCTAAGCCTTTTACTTGAGAGAAACCCATAGCGACAAGACAGGCCTTCAGTTTGATGATGGAGCCATCCGCACGACGCTTCACCTTGAAAACCCATTTTGAATGGATGATTTTTCTCCCACCGGGCGGGGGAACGAGAGTCCAGGTGTTAATACCCACAAGGGAGGTTATTTCTTCTTGAGCAGAAGAAATCCAACAATGCAAGTGAGGAGATCTGAGGAGTTTCTTCCATGTCTTCGGAGCGAGGAGATCATCTTTGACTGAGGCTTTTCAAGAAAAGGTTCCGTAGCGCGACGGTGGATGACAAACGCGGGAGGAGTGGCGAGGAGGGGAAGAAGTTTTGTTCGGGAGCAAGGTTGTAGGAAGAGGATGAGGAATTGACGTGACAGTTGTATAAATGTGAGGAGGGGAAGAGGGAGCGGATGGAAAGGGCGAAGGTAGTTGGGAGTGAGAGGGAGTGACAGAAAGAGGGGGGGGAAGTTCCAAATTGGAGGATTCAACGCTTTGAGAGCAATAGCGTTGGTTGGGAGGAATAAGAGGGGTATGATCTGGAGAAAGAGAAACAGGAAGTTTGGGAGGGTTAGTAGGAACGGAAAGTGGGGGGGAAAAAACAGGAAGGGAGGAGGTGAGAGGGGAGGAAACTGATTTTTTGGATGGAGAAGGGACAGGAGACCGATTTTCAAGAGCAGGGGTGGTAGAGGGAGCGGGATGACAGATGGATTCAGAAAAGCCAGGCAAAACCAGAGGTACGGAGGAGGATGGCAATTCAATACTTGTATCTTTAGGTGCATGACCATACGGAAACGTTTTGTCATTGAAAAGCACATCCCTTGATTTGATGACGATTTTTGACTCAAGATCCACTACCCTGTATCCGTTTCCGTGAGGTAGATAAGAAATAAGAATTGCGGATCTTGCTTTGTCGGACAGTTTGGATCAATTTACATCTGGAACTTTATACCAGGTCAAACAGCCGAAGGGATGAAGATACAAGGGGTTGATGTTGGTTGTTTTCAGGATAGAATTTGCGGAAACAAAACCAGAAGGAGTTTTACAAGGGAAAGAATTGAATGCAAAGAGAGCATGTCTGAGAGCATTGGTCCAGAAAGATTTAGGGAGATTTGAGAGAGAAAGGGAGCAGCAAATCATATTATTAATGGTCCTGTTAGAGCGTTTGGCTACACCGTTCAGTTGTGGTGAATGTGGGGGACCTGGTTCGTGTTTGATGCCTTTTTGGGAAAGGTAGCTCTTCATTTTGTTGCTTAAGTATTCGCCTCCGTTGTCGGTACGTAGAGATGAGATCTTTTAATTGTATTGGTTTTCAAAGAAAGAAATAAAGAGCTTTGTGCATTCAAAAGAATCGGATTTTTGACGCATTGGATAAACAAAAAGAGCCTTTGAACAATCATTGATGAAGGTGATAAAATATTGGTACCCTTCGCGAGAGGTAGTATTGAAAGAGCATACATCTGAGTGGATAATTTGACCGGGTTTTGTAGATCTATAGCTGAGTCAAGAATGAAAAGGCGTCCTGGTCATCTTTGATTTAATACAGGTTTCGCATTGTTGAACTTGTAGTGTATTGAATGGTGTTGGGGAAATGTTTTGGTCGTTCAGATATTTCTTTAGAGATTTTAAATTCAGATGTGAGAGTCTACAATGATATCCAAACAAACTGTTGTCAGAGGAATTGTTGAGAGTTGTTGAAAAGGAGACCTCCTGGCTCACAATTTTGTCGGGTAAGTAGTAAAGATTTCCTTTTCTATATCCTGAAGCTATAACATTCTGTGATGATTCAAGGTTAGATTTAATGTTGCATCTGTCCTTTTTGAAAAAAACATCGAGACCAGCGTCACAAAGTGAGGAGACAGATAAAAGGGGGGTGCTTAAGTGTGGAACGTAAAGTGATTTGAGGTTGAAAAGTGGAAAGTTTAATTCCTCAGCCTTTTTAGAATTTATGGTAGATCCATCGGCAAGCTTTATTACAGTTTGATCTGTTTGTTTGTTGACAAGTTGGTCTGGGTACGGCGTCATTGAGATTGAACATCCCGAGTCGATGTTGAAATCCTTTTCGCAGTTGTGGTTTTCAAGTATGGAGCATGCTACTGCTGAACCTGCATGTACAATAATTTCGGAATTGGAAAAATCATCTGAATCATGATTGCTTTCTAGATTTACTTGATTCGCAGCTGCAGATTTTGACATTTGCGGTCGGTGTTTTTCCTTTCTTTGGTTTCTTTTTGCTTGATTTAGTGCCTCCAGGACTTCCGGACATCTAGAGAAGGAGTGTCCTTCCGTCTTGCAGTTGGTACAGTAATAGACTTTATTAAAAGAGTAGGGTTCCGGTTTCTTTCTCAACTGTGTTTCCTTTGAGTAGGACTGTTTCACCAACATTGAGTTAGCGACAACTTCCTCATTTATGGTTTGTCTTTGGAGGTGCTCTTGTTTAAGAGAGGTAATAATCTTTGAGGATGGAATGGATTCCTCATTCATCATACTGAAGACGCAAGAAAGCCAATCGTCAGGAAGAGATAGTAATATTGCTGTTGATTGGAGATCATCGGCGGTGAGTGGATTCTCGGGCGTAATAAGTGAAGACAGCTTTTCTCCATACAATACAATTTTGGCCAGGTGGGTAGGTATGTCTTTGTCGTTGAGCTTTGTCAGAAGAAGTTTCCTAAACCAGTACATTCTTCCACCTGAAGAATTGTCCTGGTGTGCTTCTTTCAGGGCGTTCCACATACCGATTGCACTTTCCTTGTGTTTTTGAATGTATTGGAAGTTTGAAATGTCAATTGATCTTGATATAACTGAACATACGGCAAGATTATCTCTAGACCAGGTCTCTTGATTTAATTTCGACTGCTCGTTATTGATGAGGTAGGCGACACCGGATGCTCAAAAGTGGATTCTGAGTATCATGGACCAATCTAGATAGTTGGATTCTGATCCCGGCGCGTTGTGAGGAATAATTCACGGTGTTTTGAGAACCGGATGAGAGGATAATAGATCATCCATTAAAAAAAATTTTTGAAACACACTAGAGAATGGAGTGTGTGACGGATCCTTCTAAGGGTTGGTAATTATAGCTATTCGGCAGTTGTTTGCTCTGGGCTCATAACCTATTGACACTGAGGAAAAGTGGAGTCAAAAGTCAGAGAGAAGGATAATGTTTAATTTCAGAAATGTAATGATGAAATGAAATAAAAGAAGAAATGAAAATAACAAAGTAAATTGTGAGAACAGAAATAACACTTACCTGAGGAAAAGTGGATTCAAAAGTCAGAGAGAAGGATGAGAGAGAAAATCTTTTCTCTGACTTGCAATCTATCCTCAGGTATTTTATCTTGATTAGATTTCACATGAAAGCATGACATGGATATGAAAGATGAGAAATGAAAATGAATATTGAAATGGAAACCCACGCTTCTGGGTGTGAGAAGCATATATTGAAAGAGAGCAGATGTGAAACAACAGACAGAGAGTAGAGATGAGGATAAAGGAAAAACAGGAAATAAGAAAGGAATAAAAAATGAAGAAAAGGTAAGTGAGAACAGAAATAGGAAATGAAGAAAGAAGTCTTAAGGGTGACTATTCCAATAGGTTGTGTGACAATTTCATATGTCATTTGAATGAGAATGATTTGGCTTTATCAATGCACTAATGTGGCCATGTGGGGTATAAATATGAAACAAACAGGTGCCAGACCTGCTTGACCCTCCTACTGTGAGAGCCTTTTCTAGTAGGAAAGAAGCCAAGATTTTTTTTCAAAAATGGGCATCCATGTGTCTCACCAAACATCAAAGGCAAACTCACACCAGGAAGGTCAGGTTCCAATTCAGGATCTGTGAAATCTGGAAAGGAGCAGATTGCACATGGCATCTATCCATTGTAAATGGCCTACACAATCATCAACCATCTAAAAGCCCTCCAGTGCATTCTCAACTGAGAAACATCTCTGGGAAAGCCTTGGATCTAATCAGGGAAGGCATGAAAGATGGGCTCAATACAGTGAAAATTGAAAGGAAATTGAAAAAGATTGATGGTGGAGAATACATTGACAATAGAAAAATCTATATCACTAAGCATAAGGTAAAGAATACAGAACTGGATGGGATCCAGTTGTTATGGATGTTCTATTGGAAATGCTACTTGAATCTCACTGGGTTTCCAGGTCCAAATTTGGTGGAGAGGGTCACTTAGAGGGCCTTTTCTTGGCTCATACTTACTCTATGAAACTTTCAAAAAAATACCATAAAACTGCTTTGTTGGATTGTACTTATAAAAAAAATAGGTACAACATCCCTCTATTGCATGATGTAGGAATGAAAGCCAACAAGAAAAATTTTACAAAGGCTTTTGGTTTTACAACAAAAGAAACGTATGAGTTCTACAGTTGGGCTTTGAATGCATTAAAGGAGTTGGCTTATGATCCCATGAGGCTTCCAAAATTCTTTGTGATGGAATGTGAAAAATCTCTGATTCTTGCTTTAGAACATGGTTTTCCTGAGTCATCCAGACAGTTGTGCTCCTGGAAATTGCCTGAAAATATTCAAGCAAACTCTAAATTAGGCTGAAATAATGACAAAAAAGTATGGAAAAGTTTTATGACTCTGTGGGAAATGTATGGGGTCTCTAAAACCAAGTGAGAGGTAGAATGACATTATGCAGAACTCAGAGTATGCCTATTGATTGATTCTTCTATTGATCTCTGTTGTGATTTCTTCCTTTGAAAATTTTATCCAGTTTTTTTTGAAAGACCATGAAGATGTGCTCACATATATGGAAAAGAATATTTTACCTATCTAAGAGACATTTTTAACAGTGTTGTAGAGACTCCTTTGGGATTGTGTAAAGTTACATCAAATACCTTGCTGGCAGTCACCTCAGGGGGAATTTAGTACTACCACTATTCATAAGATAGAGGAATAATAAGGGTGGTTTTGAATTTCCTACCCCTCCAAGTTCTATATTAGTCTTGAAAAAATAAAAGAAAACAGATTGGTGGCTGATTTCCAGATAGATTTGCTACTATAGTAGTCTCTGTCAGATCTGTTTAAAGCTTGAAAAGGAAGAAGTGGTGGAACCAATGGGTGAATTGGAGGATAGAACCTGAGTAAGGAAAGAATCCTTTATCTAGTCTTATCCTTTATAAATTCTTTATTGCTTTAAGTTTTACTGATGGGTACTCCTTTGATGTTAGAGTTTATTATTGCATATGTTTGGAATCGTTGGGCCTATAGTTGATAAATGATGGTGAAAGAGTTGGATGCTGACAGCATGGGTGGATAGTTTATGATCATAGCATGGATTTTTTACAGTGACAGTTATGGAGGGATCATGGTGATGATGGTTGATGGTGAATTTAAATGATGGTGGATTATGATGATGATTGATGATGGTCAAGGGAGGTGTTGATGATGAGCATGAATGATGGTCAAGGTAGGTGATGGTGATTATGATGGATGATGAAAATGATGGATGATGATTAAGGTAGGTGACAATGATGATGATGGATGATACTTATGATGGATGATGATGAACCATGGATGATGATGATGGATGATGATGATGGATGATGATGATGATGTTGGATGGTGATGGGTGATGATGATGGAGGTAGGTGATTGTGGGGGTATGGGGTAATGGTTTGATTATATTCAATTAATGGGGACATGGTGATGATGTTCAAAGTTATGAGGTATTGGTTAAATAATGGTGGTGGTGGGTGCTGGTCATAATTATAGGTTATTGGGTTGGTTCATGGTCAAAGGTATGGGGTAATGATAATGGATGGCCAAGGGTAATGATGGTGGTTGATGGTGGATGGTGATTATTGACGATGATGATGGTGTTGATGTTGGTGTTGGTATGGGATAAGGGGCTGATGATGGCCTGAATATGGGTTATGGGATATTGGGTTGAGTATGGTCAAAGTATGGGATAACAATGCTTAGAAGGGAGGGGAGGATGGGGGGATTGATGGGACCTGGATAAGGGAGAGAGGCCCTCTATTTGTAGAAAATCCTTCCCTGGGGGCTGCCCCTGAGGGCCTCCCTAGTACAGTGAATATAGTTCATGAGGCATTTTGGCTGATCAGAGGAGGAGGCTGGGCAGGATCTACATGCATGTACACCCTTGCATGCATTTCTGGGATGCATCGATACAGCTTCCCCCTTGTCACAACTGCCCCTGGCCTGCAAGGGGCTGAAGGAACAGGCACTACTACTCATAGAACTCAAGGATGTTTGATTGGATTTCAATGAAGAAGATGTAAGGAGGAGTACAAGTGATGAGAAGAGGTAGGATGAGAAGACCAGTCCAGGAGTTTTTTGAAGAGAGAGTTGTTGAATCCTATAAGAGTAACACCAGGAAGGGGCAAGGTGATATGAGTTAAGCAGGCTGGGTGAAGGTTGTCTTGTGCTGAGATGACACCTACTGGCAGAGGGACTAACCAGTAAGAAGTAGTATACTAATTCCTTGGGGGGAATTAGTCCAGGAGGGAAGGAGAGGCCAGTATATGTGAGAGCTGAGAAGGAGGCCTTGAGGGATGAGTGGCTGGTGTTGCAGGTTGGAGTTCCCATGGTATTACATGTTGACTGATTGTGCTGGAGTCTGAAGTTGACTAATTGGGTGATGGGCCTATCTAGGAAGGTTTGACATGTACTGATCTGGAGTCCTGGGAGTATGGGCTGAAAAGACAGTGGAGAGTATGTACTATGTATATACTAAGTGTAGTATGTACTAACTCATATACCAATTGGGTTGAGGAGAAATGAAGGTTTTACCAAGCCATGGAGAGAGGGAGAGGTCCTGAGAAGGTTGGCTGAATCAAATGACAGGTGAGGTGTACATGGGCATAGAGCTTATACCATACAGGGAGAGGGTTAAGCTGGTGGAAGAGGATAAAGACTGCAAGAGATGCAGAGGTAGTACTATCCGGTGGAAGGTACAGGAGTAGTGAAGTTGGGTTTGATATGAGGGTTAGTTTGATGAAGAGGTTGGATTGGTTTAGTTGAAGGAGTGTCAGAACTACGGTTATGAAAGTACCCCCCCTGAAAGGGAAGGGGAATCTCCTGATGCCCAAAAAAGGATGTGCTGGGGGTGAGGATTGAGGTCTGCTTTACTTGCTGGCTGGACGCTGGAAGGCTTGGAAGCAAGGTTAAATAGCTTGAAGCATGTGAAGTATTGCACAGTGTCTGGGACTCAAAGTTTGAGGTTAGAATGGGAGTTTGAAAGGTTGAAGTTGGAAGTTGGAGATTTGAAGTTTGAGAAGTTTGAGAAGTTAGGCAAGTTGACTAGTTCAAAGTTCCACTTTCCGCAATTTTGAATGGTTTGAAGCTTGAAGTTCAAAGTTGGACTTTGAATTTTGACTGGTTCAACTTCAAAGTTTGACTGGTTTTACTTTGAAGTTCTACTGGTTCAACTTCAAAGTTTTACTGGTTCAACTTCAAAGTTTGACTGGTTTTAATTCAAATTTTGACTGGTTCAACTTTGAATTTCAACTGGTTTGACTTTGAAGTTTGACTGGCTTTACTGGTTTGACTTTTAAGTTTGACTGGTTTGACTTTGAAGTTTGACTGGATTGAATTCAAAGTTTGACTTGAAGGGGGTTGGACAGGATTGGAGGGTATTTAAAAGGGACTGAGGGGGATTCTTCCTTGGACTGGGTTGATGATGAGAGTGCTCCTGGAGAGATTGGATGAAAATGAAGAGAATGAAAAACATAAAGGAAGAGAAGAGAGAATGAAAAGAGGAGTTTCTGGAAGATGGTTGAAGAGTTTGGAAGTATTTGAGATGAAAGCTTATTGGAGGGTTCTGGTGTATTAAAGATTGGTTTGAAGTTGTGATGGTGATGAATATCCAGAAGTGAAGTTGGAAGGTTTCAAGGAATGTTTTGGATGGATGATTGAGGATAATGGTGATTTGATGTTGATGGATTTGAGGATTGATTATTTGAAGGAAGAAGGAATACAAGGGATGGAAAAGGAATAGATAGGTGGACTGAAGGATATTTTGATTTGGAAGTATTTTCTGATATGATATTTAGGATGGCAAAGACTATTTAGAAGGTGGAGGATAGGAAGGAAAATAATTTATTTATTATTTATGTTTTCTGTTCTTTTGGTTTTAATTTGATTTAGGAGATGATTGATTGGAAAGTAGATTGGGACAAAGGATTATAGGATGAGTTGGGTTTTGAATGATGGATGGAAATGAATTGACAGAGAAGCAGGGAAATCCAGAAGTGATGAAGTTGGATGTTGGTTCCCAGAAGGTAGTTGGTGAGATTGAGGGTTGTTGAATGGGTGGGTGGATGGATGGATGGATGGATGAATTGATCAGGTTTTTGGATTTTAAGCATGAGTATCTAATTTTTCCAAAATAAGGAAAGGTTCCCAACCAACGCTCAAAGAGCTATCATGGAAGGTCTGTTAGTAGTGATTTTCATTTCAGATAGTCATACTTAACTCCCAGGATGGATGCCTTTTGGAATTCAGTTTCTATTAAGGTCAGCATAGTTCCTATACTTATTCATAGGCTGTTTTGATCTTGATCAAAGGATTTTGGTTGATTGAAGAAGTATTTCTAGCTTTAGTTAGTCAGCATGTTGGGTATACCCACTTTAACCATGAACAGGAGTAAGCAACTGTAGGAATCTATAGAATTGTTAGTCACTTCATTCCCTTTCTTCAATCTATGAATAATATCCTGGAGTAACTTGTCAGCTTGTTGATTTATGGTCAATTCACTCAGTTGAGCTTCAAGAATTAGCAAAGAGAGGTAAAAAGGTTTAGAAGTTTCAAGTTCATCAGGATTCTGTTCAGAGTATGCGTTCCCCCGTCTGGAAACACATTGTCCCAACGTGACAGGATGCCGGGTGAATTAAATGAAGAACTTCCAAAGACTGTAAGTGAGTGTTGAAGAAGGAAAGGAGTATCATGAACTACCCTTGTATTCTGATGAGACCTTTGGAAGACATGGAAATACTTTTAGAGAAGAAAGATCAGTTAGTAAATCAAAGGCCTGTGATGCTTAAGGGGTAAGCACCCTGAGATCAGTTTGGGTGAGGATGGTAGAACCTGGAAAGACAGTCAGTGAAAGTCATTGAAGGAAATGGGTGAAGGTTCTCCTTGATAACAGCGTCAGGTTTGCAAAAATCAACATATAATTGTAAACCACTATCCTTCTTCTTGAAAGAAGAAAGGACAGGTGCTCCAGTGCTTGAAGTGCTGGGGCTGGATGAAACCTTTCCCTACATTCTCTGCTATCTAGGCTTGTATGGTTGAATTTTAATTGCAGGTAGTGAACAGACAAGCCCAACTGGAGGTATGAGCCCTTCCAGTCCAACATGGTGGTTGTAAGCGCCGTGTGAAGAGAGTTGGTCTGCTTTAACCTGGAAGAAGAGAATCTAGGAATGAATGGAAATCAGCAGTAACTTTCTTTAACAAGGTTTCCAATTCTTCAGTAACTTCAAAAGTAACAAAGAGAAAGATCAGAAGAAGTAACCAGTTGCATTGTATGCAAGGATGAATCCATTATATCTTCCTCCTGTAAAAAAATAAAGGATCAATGAATATCCAAGCAAGTGGAAAGAGTGTTTAACTCAAAGGTAATTGGAAGTTGTGTTGGGGAATTGCAAAAGGTTCTGAAGTGAGGGAAAATGTCTTGGGCTGCAGGGCCAAAGGCAGAGTTGAAGGGAAGGACAGCTGTAGGCAGTGTAGCCAGGTTGAGTTCAACAGGATTGGAGGGAAGGTCAGTGGTTAGTTGGTGTCTTGAGGTGATCAGCCCCATCTTCCAAGTTTGCCTCTGGATTCCAGTGATGGGGAGAGTCAATTCCCAGGGTGAAGGTTTCAGGGGATGGTGCATTGACTTGAAGGGGTTCCCATTCAAAGCTAGGAAAGGAAGTAAGTAAAACCATTTGGAAGTAGATTTGATGAGCTGAGATTGGAAAGATGAAATATGTTTGCCCAGAAGGAAGGGGCTGTAAGGTATAGATACTTTTGAACCAGTGAATTGACAATTAAAGATTGATTTGCACCTGAATCAAACAAACAATAGAGATAAGCCTTGAAAAAGAGGAAGAAAAGGGTGAGCATAATCTTGGTTTGGCCCTGGGTAAGCACTGGAAGGTGCTGGGTTAGGAGAAGAAGATGAGTTGACAGGTTTCTTTCTACATTCTTCTGTCTTGTGTTTACCACCACAATATAAGCATAAGCCTTACCCCTCTCTTCTTGCCCTTTCATCTGCCTTGAGTTTTCCATCTGGACCTAGGTCCAAAGAGGGTCTGGTAAATGTGGTAGTTGAAGTTGACTTTTGTGGGGACTGGTCATGCTCCCTACCCTCACTGCTACCCTTGTAAGGTTGATTAGAGGTAGATTGAGATTGAGAAGAACTGTGGGTTTGAGAATTAATGAGAGAAGAGGATTTTTCTTTTACCCTTTCATGATACCTTGTATCATAGTCCAAAACTATATCCATAAGGTCCTGGAGAGTTTCTTGAGAGCCATTGTACCCTGCTAGTTGGTCAAGAAAGCGTGAAGGAAGGCTTTGTCAAAAATGGAAGTACAAGGCTCTATCACCCCACCCAGAGACTTTGGTCATAAGTGATTGAAATTCAGTGATGTGGGTTGAAGCATAGCCAGATTACTTTATCTTCAAGTTAACCAGTTACTTTTCAGCCTTGAAGACTTCTAGTCTGTCGCCAAAGAGGGTGTGAAGTTGCTCTGTGAAGTGGGACCATGAGTTGAGGAGGAAAGAGGGCTCTTGGTTGGAAAGGTGATCCAGAAAGGGTTGGATCCATCAATTGGCACTTCCAGAGAGGTAGGAAGCTGCATAGAGTACCTTCTTCCGGTCCACGCTAAAGGTTCCTTCATCATTTGCAAAAATGAGTTCACAAGATTGGAGGAATGGTTGGAATCTGCAACGATTGTTGCCTTCAAACGTATCCGGAGCATTCATAGAAGGAGACTTGAAGGTGCCAGAGTGGGAAGTACTGGTTGATGGGGGTTGAGAGAGTGTTGCCAAAGCAGAAGTCATGGTCTGGAGAAGGGCTAATATATTGGGATCAACAGCAGATGTTGGAGGTTTAGGTTGGGTTGGAGGTCCAGGGATTGAAGTAGAAGCTGAAGGTGACAATGCTTCTTGAGGTTCCATAGTTTCTGAATTAAGATTATTTAGGATCCTTGAATCAAAGTCCAAGTCCTTACTTCCTTCCTTGTCCTGGCCTTCCGGAATAGGAATGATGCTGGGATCATAAGATGGAGAATCTAATCCAAAGCCTGCTTGGGGATATTGACCAATTACACAATTAGTGATACGACTAACTGCAGGTGAGGCAGGAGAAAGAGAAGCTCTAGGAGGAGCTGGAGGAAGGATACAAGTGTCCATGGAAGTGGAGAGTGCTGGCATTGGAAGGTTTGAAGGGGTCCTCCCACGTCTACAAGCTTGAGGAGTTGTCTGGTCCTGATTGGAGATGTTGATGACAGAACCTCTGCCTCTTGCTGCTCTGGTGAGGGGTGGACTTGAAATGAATGAAGGTTGTGCACGTTGGGCTAGCATGGTGTCCAAATACGCCAGAGAAGAGAAATGACCCAAAAAAAGTACCCAGAGAAGATTTGAGGAAGAACGGCCAATTTTAAAGGAAGAATGTTCCCAGAAATTTTGAAGGAAGGGGGCACCCAAAGGGCGTCTTAGGGGCGCCGTTGGGCGTCAAAGGGCGTTGTAGTTGCTTCCAACTGACGTCGAAGGGGCGTCCAGGAAGCGTTGAAGAAGTGTAGAAAAAGCTTCAAAGGAAAGGTTCGAAAAGGGTCAAAGATGGTCGAAGGCGCGTCAAAGGCGTCGAAGTAATTTCGAAGGCGGGTCGAAGAATTCGAAGAGATTTTGAAGGCGCGTTAAAGGCGTCGAAGGCGCGTCAAAGGCGTCAAAGCAGTGTCGAAGGCGAGTCAAAGCTATGTCAAAGCGGGGTTGAAGCGTGGAAGAAAGGTCTAAGAGTCGAAGTGCGTTGAAGTGCCTCAAAGGGCATCAAAGGGCGGCCCAGGGCGCCGTAATTGCTTCAAATTTTTGTCAAGGAGGCGCCCAGGAATAGTCAAAGAAGCATTGAAAAATCTCTTGAGGAAGTGTTGAAAGGGAGGTTTGAAGATGTTGAAGAGGAAAATTGAGGGATTTGGCCGATGAGCAGTTGATGAGGGGAATGGATAGCTTCTGCAGGGGTAGCCACAACTTGTATAGCACTCCTTTGGCATCATGAAAGGCTGCACACTTTTCAGCTCAATCACAAACTGGTTGACAACATGCTTAGGAAGTATTATCCAATGTCAAAGATGGGATGGGATGGAGTTGGTTAAAGGTGATGATTTGAGAGGTAGAGAGTGCGCAGTAATTAAGGGGAAGGAATTAGTATAATGTCACGACTGCCCCTGGCGTGCAAGGGGCTGAAGGCACAGGCACTACTACTCATAGAACTCAAGGATGTTTGATTGGATTTCAATGAAGAAGATTTAAGGAGGAGTACAAGTGATGAGAAGAGGAAGGATGAGAAGACCAGTCCAGGAGGTTTTTGAAGAGAGAGTTGTTGAATCCTATAAGAGTAACACCAGGAAGGGGCAAGTTGATATGAGTTAAGCAGGCTGGGTGAAGGTTGTCTTGTGCTGAGATGACACCTACTGGCAGAGGGACTAACCAGTCAGAAGTAGTATACTAATTCCTTTGGGGGAATTAGTCCAGGAGGGAAGGAGAGGCCAGTATATGTGAGAGCTGAGAAGGAGGCCTTGAGGGATGAGTGGCTGGTGTTGCAGGTTGGAGTTCCCATGGTATTACATGTTGACTGATTGGGCTGGAGGCTGCAGTTGACTAATTGGGTGATGGGCTTATCCAGGAAGGTTTGACATGTACTGATCTGGAGTCCTGGGAGTATGGGCTGAACAGACAGTGGAGAGTATGTACTATGTATATACTAAGTGTAGTATGTGCTAACTCATGTACCAATTGGGTTGAGGAGTGATGAAGGTTGTACCAAGCCATGGAGAGAGGGAGAGGTCCTGAGAAGGTTGGCTGAATCACATGACAGGTGAGGTGTACATGGACATAGAGCTTATACCATACAGGGAGAGGGTGAAGCTGGTGGAAGAGGATGGAGACTGCAAGAGATGCAGAGGTAGTACTATCCGGTGGAAGGTACAGGAGTAGTGAAGTTGTGTTTGATATGAGGGTTAGTTTGATGAAGAGGTTGGATTGGTTTAGTTGAAGGAGTTTCAGAGCTATGGTTATGACACCCCTGCATAGATTACATCTGTGTAGTGGTGGCTGGTCATTTTTTTGTTCCTTCATGCAGTGACTTGCATATAAATCTTCTGTATACAGATGTTTGCTTTGTGATGCATGCCGTACCTTGCATATATTTCTTGTGTATAGTGCTGGAGTTTTTTTTGTTGCTGCATGCAGGGTAGTGCATATATGAATTGTGTATATTGCTGCAGGTTTTTTTGGTGCTGCATGTAGCGTCTTGCATACATTAATTATGTATTCTGCTGCAGGTTTGTTTTTTTATGTATGGTTGTACCATATAGGGGATGTACTTGAAGGCATCCAGGGTATGTCAATGACCATTCACTGATCTGTGAAACATGGTAGGGGTATGGGTAGGCCAGAATTGATTTGAGCTTTATTTTCTAAACCATGAGAGATAGGAGGGTACTTTGGATGAATGACTAGCTTTCAGCTTGCTACTATGTACAGAGCAACCTGTCAAATTCACAAAAATACAAAATTAAAACAAATAAATATAAATATTAAATTTTTATTTAGAAGGAGTAAGAAATCCATAAATATTTTTGCAGAAATCAATTTGCCCCCCAAAACTAGGTAGGAACACTCACTAAGCCTACCCTAAAAAGACAACTCCTTCATGCTTTGAATAATTAAATATAAATTTACCAATAGGTCATGGTATCTACATGGCCCCTTTTGGCCAATTTAATACTTCATGAATATTAGGGTGGGGTAATGTTAAATTCACGGCTCCAGTTGTGTGGGAGTTTTGTAGTTCCCCACAAAAAATGTTGGAGTTGTGTAGGGCCCTGCACAACCTGTGGGAGTTGGGATATTCTAAGGTCAATGCTCAAGCGTAAAGACACTTTTAATTTTCAAGCCAAGGCTTGATCCAAAGGTGTTAAAGTCCAGCCATGGTCAACCCAAATTGATAGCAACTTGTTGTGAACTTGAAAAATTTGAACACGTTGAAAGCACAAATAACAGGGAAAAGTGTTAAAATGGGAACAAAAATACCAAAGATAGTAAGTATTTTATTTTGAGAAACATTCAATTTTATTGTTTAATTAACTGATGGGAAAAGGAGTTCTGTAGTGCAAGGATGGCTCTTAATCTGAATTTTGTAGTTCAGTGGAAGATACTGAAAGTTAATCAGGGTCCCTTCAATTGGAATCAGAATACTTTTTGACGTAGTAAGAAGAATTTTTGGAGGAGTCAAACAGAAGCTCATCTTTGGTGAGTTTTGATTCCTTTAATGAGATTAGAATTCTTACTAAGTAATTTATGATTTTAGGATCCAAAATTGTATTAACTCAATAAAATACCTGGGAACTTCATAAGTTTTTGGGGGAGGTTTGGGATCCAGTCGGTGATGGGAATTGTGGATTTATAGTCATTGCAAAATCACTTGGGTATGATGATCATGGATGGTTTAATGTACAAAAGCAATCAATAAAAACATTGAGGAAAGATAATAGATCATAATCTAAGATCCTTGGCTGCATTTAAGATTTTTAAAAGATATAAAAAAGACTTGATTTTAATGAAATCCATGCAAAGACTTGCTCTTTAACATGGCTTTCAAATTTGGATAGGGGTCACATAATAGCTGATAATTATGGAAGACCAATTTTTTTCATTTCATTGGATTCATTTTTTTACTTATACTCCCATGAAAACGGTTGTAAAAGAAGGATCAGACCCAATATTCATTTCATTTGTTAATGATGAGCATTGGGTCCTGCTTTTACTTAATTTAGATGTTATTCCAATCACTCCCATAGTTTTGAAACCAAATTCCATGATTTCTTAAAAAGCCTCTGGTTAGTTTGATCACCTCAAAGATTGAATCAAGTTTTATTATAATTTATAGACATCATTCTAATTTAATTGTTTTGGTTTGGTCCTACATGCTGATTCTGTTATTTTATTAATATAAAGGGTTATCAAATTTTGAACATCATTATTTTGAGTTTTTGAGTTAACATCATCATTTTGAGTGTTTTGAATGATATTTTATTGGTAATTCAGTTCAACTTGTGATGGGCTGATCCAATTATAAGGAGTATTTTCAATTTTTTTGATTTGATCAGCTTAACACAAGTTGAACTTTTTTTTTGGTGTTTCTAATTTAGCGCTAGTTGCATTGAAATTGTATTTTTTTTGCACGTTTAATTTAGGCCTATTCAATTTGAACTTGTATTTTTTTGGAAGTTTTACTTTAGGGATAGTCATGTTGAACTTGTATTCTTTGGCAATTTTACTTTCAGGCTAGCCACGTGTATTTTTTGGTTCCTTTTACTTTAGGGCTGCTCCACAGAATCTTTTGTGGTTTATATAATTGCTTGTTTTTTTTAATTGAGGGCTAGTTAAGTTGAACTTACTTGTATTTTTTCACTTTGTTTTCCTTTTTTGGTTTTATTTTTAATAAATTAAAATACTTACTTGTTTTAATTTCAATTTATTTTTTTCATTTATGGGGACTTTGTTTGTTTTTATTTTTTTTATTTGTTTGTTTTTATTTTATTTATTTATTTTTATTTATTTATTTTTATTTATTTATTTATTTTTATTTATTTATTTTTATTTATTTATTTCTATTTATTTATTTCTATTTATTTATTTTTATTTGTTTAATTTATTTTACTTTCAATTTATTTTCTTTCTTTTTTGTATATTTTCATTTTTAATGTTTTTTTTTCTCAAGAATGGTTTTTGAAAAGCTGTTCACTACTAAAATAATTTGTGAGCAGCCATTCACAACTGAGAAGGCTTGTGAGAAGCTATATGGCACTAAAAGTAGGTTGAAAATTTCGCCATGCAAGCCTTTTTAAGTTGTGAACAGAGGTCCAAAGGTTGAAAATATAAAATTGCCCAATAAATATATACATATTTTCATATAAACAATTATTGAATTTTGATAAGATACTTACTTGGAGATTCTTCAAAGGAGAATAAAAAATTCCCAATGATAAATTCACAACTCAAATGAGTCTTGTACACAACTAATTTTAGTAGTATGGCACGCCACATGGATAAATTCAAGACATGTAGCATCCACAAGACCTGAGTGCAGTTGTGCAGCCCCCACACAGCAGTCCGGTGCTGTGTGGCCCACAGGCTGACCAAATTTGGTTTGTGTGGGGTCCTAGACAAATCAAATTTATTCATTTTGCCTTTCCACACAACTCAAACTCTTATGGGCCAAAATGATAATAATAATAATAAAATAAATTAAAATACAATAAAAACAGAAATCTCCCAAAAAATTGAAAAATTTTAATTTTTGGGTTTGAAAAAAAGGGTGATTTTAAATTCACGGCTACACTGCTACACCTGAGCCATGAAGACCCCACACAATTTGAGTGTGGTTGGGCGGTACTCAACACCAGTCCGGACCGCCATGTGGTGGCCACACAACTACATTGGAGCTGTGTCGAGCCCCACATGCCTCAAATGTAGTTGTGTTGCTGTGCCACATGGCCAGCCCGACCACATTCAAGACGTGTGGGGCTCTATATGGCTCAAATTTAGTCGTGTAGCCATGCCACATGGCTAGAAGTCTGGTGGAAAAAAAACCAAAAATAAATAAAGGGTATAAAATAAACCAAAATAAATTAAATAAAAATACAAAAGAACAGAAATCAATCAAAACATCAAAAAAAGTTGATTTTTTGGTTAGAAAAAAACCAAAAAATAAGGAATCAATAAATAAATAAACATAACATAAAAACAATCAACACTGAAGAAAAGCAAGTCCAACTTTACTAGCCCTAAAGTAAAGGGCAAAAAAATGCAAGTAGTCTTTTGACCAGCCCTAAAGTAAAATTTCCAAAACAAATAATAGTATTTTGCCCAGCCAAAAAATACAAAAATTATTCTGAAAAGCCCTAATTTCAAATTTCCAAAAAAATACAAGCCTTGGGACCAGCCCTAAAGTAAGAACACCAAAAAAAAGTTCAACTTTTGTTAAGCTGATCCCATCACAAGCTTCACACAAGTTAAGATTGTGATGGGATCATCCCAACACAAGTTAAACTGAGTTACCATTAAAATTTCATTAATAATACTCATCATAATGATATTTACTCAAAACACTCAACATAATGATGTTCAAAATATGATAATCCTTTATATTAATATAATTAAAATATCAGCATGTTAGGCCCAAACCAAAAGGTTAAATTAACCTATAAATTAGAACAAAACTCAAGTTGATCTTTGAGGTGATCAACCCAACAAGCTACTTTTTTAGAAATCATGGAAATTTTTTTGGAAACTATGAGCAGGATTGGAATCACATCTCCCTTAAGTAAAAGCTGGACCCAATGGTTATTTCTAACAAAGCAAATGAACATTGGATCTGATTGTTCTTTTACACCCATTTTCATGGGATTAAAAGAGAAACATGATTCCAATGAAATAAAACATATTGGTCTGCCATAAGTATAAGCAATTATTGTGCCCATTTCAAGCTTTGAAAGAAATTCTGAAGAGGAAATCTTTTCATTGATGTCATTGAAATAAAGTCTTTGTTCTATCTTTTCAAAATCTTTACTGTGGCCACGGATATTAGAATAGTCACCATTATTTTTTCTCAATGTTTCAAGCATTTCTTTCCAAACTTTAAACCATCCATCCTCATCATAACCAGGTGATTTAGTAATGACTCTAAAACCAAAATTTCCATCTCCAGCTGGTTCCCAAACCTCAACCAACAACTTATGTGAGTTCTCAGGTATTTGATTGAGGTTATTTACTTCCTAAAATGGAAAATTGTTCAGCCAAAATTATAGTCTCATTAGAGGAATAACTACTCACCAAAGATGAGCTTCTTTTTGACTCCTCCATTTTGGATTCTTCATCTTTCCAAAAGTACTGAACCCAATTAAATTTTAGTCTCTTCCACTTAACTATAAAATTCAGGTGAAGAGCCTGACTTGGACTATAAAAATTTCTCAATCAGTTCATTAAACCAACATAATGAAACTTTCACAAAAGAAAATACTTTCAATAATTTGTCTCATCTTCTTTGGGGCCCTTCTTCTTCTGTTTTCCGACTTAAGTTACTTTTCAATGTGTTCAAATTGAGAAGGTTCTTGCTGGGTATCTGTCCATTTTGGATGGCCTCTGCTTGATTGCAAGAATTTGGGTTAAAGTCTTGGCTTTGATCAAGACTTGGCTTTCTCCTTCATCAAGTGCTTCAACTGCCGGCAATAATGTTTATCAGGATGATTCAAGATCATTGAATTGAGCTTCCCATGTAACTGGGAATTTTTGACCATTTCATCAACATCAACCTTTAAAATTTCAAAAGTATCAAATGTTAGTCAATTGGTAATCATCATTTTAGTCAAGTAGGAATCATCATTCAAAAATCACTTATTACAAGGCATGAATCAAAAAGTGATCTGAAAAATCAAATTTAAACCAACTTACAAAACTATGACTAAAAGGGTCATGATCCAATCTCCACTGAGGATAAAAATCTGCAGGCAAAACGGAGGCTCTTGATGCTTGTAGGTCCCCTTTTTGGTGTGAACAGTGCAAATCCATAGTCATTGAGGATGAATTTGTGTACACTTCCTCATGGTTATGCTTTAAACTCTCCAATTGATCCCCAAAAAGTTTTATTGCCTGTAAAGGCTCCTTCTATCCCAATGGTTAAAGTTCAGTAGGAAGAAATATTCCAATCTTTATTCAAGATTATTAAAGGGAAGCTAGAAACAATTTGATTTGATTGGAAACTGTGCCCTATAGTTTTTGCCAAACATCAAACATGTTTCCTGACCATTTTGCAACAAATTTTTTGAGAGAATCATGGGCCCCTTCAAATGAAGACATTGTTTTCTTTCAAAAGTCTGGGTTTTTGCCATTCCAAGCCATAACATAATACTCTTTGATGTGGAAGATGTTATGATCCGTATACTCAAGTACATCCTCACGGACTGCCAAAATACATGTTATACAATTCATGATGTAAGAAACCCAAAACCAGGAAGATTAAAAGTAGAGGCATTGATTTGGAACTTACTCAAACTTCCACATCATTGAAACCTGCCTCCTCCTTGGTTTTTGAGGCCCCATACTTAGCTGACAGAGAAATAAAGCTTTTCCACCCTAAAATGTCATTATTAAAGCACAATTTAAAGTTTTTTTTATGTTTTTAGACAAGTGCCATTGAAAGCAGTGTATTTTTGCCTCAGAGATTATTTTTTCTAGATAAAAGATCATAGCTTTTTCACGTTCTGTGACAAAGACTTTGGGAAGTCTCTCAGGATCATAAGCCAACTCCTTTAGCGCATTTACAGACCAAGTATAGAACTCAAAAATTTCTCTTGTTATAAAAAAAGAGATTTTTTGAAATTTTTCTTGTTGGAAGTAGTTCCTACAACGTGCATTAGGGGGATTTTGTACTTATTTGTCTTATAAGTCCAATCCATCATAGCTATATGATGGAATTTCTTGCAAAGCTTTAATGAATCTGGGTGAGAAAAGATGAGGGCCTCCAAATGAACATCACCACTGAATTTTTATTGATGAACCCAACCTGAATTACCAAGAGGACCTCCTTAAAAAGTTTTCCCTTTGATTATTCAAGCGCTACCTTACACAGATTGTTTTGTCATCAAAATATTTGCCACCATTGATCTTTCTCAATTTTGTTTTCAGCTGAAGTTTATTGAGACCATCATTCATTCCTCCTTTTAGATTTTCTAAGGATACCCAGAGATTATAGTCAGGTGAGGATAAACTCAGGGTGTGGAGATGGTTCATTGTTATGTTTATAATTCTTGTAGGAGATTTGTTACAAGTTTTCTGCCTTTGTGTGACTAGCATGGAATCAAAAATTGCACCCAACCTTCCTTTTGTGACTTTTCCTCAACCATTTGGTGATCAATTGCCCAAAGGACAAACCATGTCTATCACAGGCTAAATCCATATTTTTATGAAGCTTTGAGTTTAAAACAGTTAAAGCGTCACCATGCTTCATTTCCAATGTTTGAAAATATGTTTTTGCCCCTTCCCTAGTAGGAAAATCTCTCACAGGTGGTGGGGCAAGTGGAGCTGTTATAGTTACATAGTTATATTGATGTAATTCACACCAGCAGTTTAAATCAAACTAAATACATCAAAGAACAGGAACATAAATTTTTACTTACCACCAGAGGTCATGTCCATTTGTGAAAAATTTTGTTCCTCAATTTTCACCCTCAATGAGGATGCAATTGGGGCTTTCAATGATTCATTACCCAAATAATTCTCTTTGGAAGCTTTGTTCATTGCACCAATTTAGTCCTTGAATGTGGCCTTGTTAAAAGGAGATATTTCCACTGTTCCCATAATGAAAAAAGGACCAATTTTACCTCAGTATTCAATCCAAATTTCAATTGAACAAATGAAAATCTTTCTCACCTTCAATTTGAGAAAGGTCAATTTTGTGGGATTTTTTATATTAAGTTTCCCTTTAATTTCAATGATTTGGTTCACAGATTCAATTTATTTCATTTTAGAATCACTTTGATGTCACTTGGAGATTGCTAGGTGTGGTCCAACAGTCCCACATAGTATGTGTTGATCCCATATTTGGGTTGATGGAACCCAAATGTGCTCCAGGGGGACCCAAAAAGTTTGGCACAACCCCTGGGGGGCCGTGTTACCCCAAACAAGGCTCAAAAACCTCATGTACGGGGGAACATGGCTCAAATACGCCATGTGTGGCGGTACAAAGATGAAATATGCGGTTTAAGGGCCGTATACCGCCCCCCGGGGTTTCCCAAGTTTGAGAGGACCCATTGGGCGCGTCTCGACGCGTTTTTTTGCCAGAAAGCGCGTCTTTAATGAGTTTATTGTCACACACATGTTCTTTGGGCCGTGTAGGGCCCTACACAACTCCCATATAACTGGGAGTTGTGAGTTTAACATCACCCTCCAAAAAACAAAAAAAATAAGCAATAAAATAAAAATAAGTAAAAATAAGTAAAAATAAATAAAAATAAGTAAAAATAAGTAAAAATAAGTAAAAATAAGTAAAAATAAGTAAAAATAAGTAAAAATAAGTAAAAATAAGTAAAAATAAGTAAAAATAAGTAAAAATAAGTAAAAATAAGTAAAAATAAGTAAAAATAAGTAAAAATAAGTAAAAATAAGTAAAAATAAATAGAAAAAAATAAAAAACAAAAACAAAACTGAAGAACACCAACCAAAAAAAGACAATTTCAACTTGACTATCCCTTAAGTAAAAACACCAAAAAAAATACCAGTTCAACTTGAATAGACCTAAACTAAAAGTACCAAAAAATAAAAGTTCAACTTGTGACTAGCCCTAAATTAAAACCCCCAAATAATACAAGTTTTTTGGCCAGCCCTAAATTAAAAACACCAAAAAAAATTATTTGAACTTGTGCTGTCCTTATCCCATCACAAGAAGTGAAAATACTCCTTATGATGGGATCAGCCCAAAACAACTTGAACTAAAATACAAATAAAATCTCATTCAAAACAATTATAATAATGATATTAACTCTAAACACTCAACATAATGATTTTCAAAATTTGCTAACCCTTTATATTAATAGAACTACAGGATAAGCATCAGAACCAAAACCCAAATGATGAAATTAATCTATAAGTTAGAATACTACTCAAGTTGATCTTTGAGGTGATCAAACCAATGAAACACTTCATTAGATATGGTGGAACATGGTTTGGAAACTATTTGCAGGATTAGAATAAAATCTCCGTTCAGTACAAGCTGGACAAAATTTTTATTGTTAACAAAGAAAATGAACATAGGATATGATTGTTCTTTTACACCCATTTTCATAGGACTAAATGTTAAAATTGAATCCAATGAGATGAGACATATGGGTTCCATTATTTTTCTCATTTCAAACTTTGAAAGCCATTTTGAACATGGGGTCTTTTCATTGATTTCATTAAAATGAAGTCTTTTTTTGGATCTTTTTAACATCTTTACTGCTTCCAAGGATCTTTGAATAGCACCCCTTATTTTTCCTCAATGTTTCAAGTATTTCTTTCCAAACTTTAAAACGTCCATTCTCATCATACCCAACTGATTTAGCAATGACTCTAAAACCTCAATTTCCATCATCAACTGGATCCCGAAATTCCCCCAAGAAATTAGGGCTTATCAAAGTTAACCAAACCCGCCATTTTGTTAATGGTGGGTTTCAACCCAAATTCTCCATTTCAAAACCGCCATTAAAAATCAAAAAAATCAACTTGTTTCACATCAGACGTGTCAGAGTTAACATGAAATAAGTGTCTTTTTTCAAATAAAGTATTTAAAGGCTTCTTCCCTCTGTCCACATCATCCAACCCTGGCTTTCCACCTCCTTCTACCTCCGACCTCATTTCAAATTTTTTTACCTCCAGCCTCATCATAAAAAGATTCACCACTCTCATCACTTTATCACTGTCATCATCACTCTCATCAATCTATCACCCTCATCACTTGATCACTCACCACCTCATTGCTTCATTGCTCTTATAACTTCATTGCTTTCATCACTCTACTCCAATGAGACCTTGTACCTCCAACCTCATCCAAAGAATCAAATCATTGATTTACTGCTCTTGTCACTTTATTGCTCTCATTACTTCATATTTCTTGTTGCTTTATCTTTCTTGTAACTTTAACCCTCTCATCAGCTTATTGCCCTTACTCTTTCCAAATGGCCTCTCAGAAAATCTCCCCCCGCAAGTCCACACAAAAGTCCAACACACCAAAGCAAACATTGCCAAGGAACTCCACAAGAAAAAATCATCCGCCATCAGCTTCCAATGGCTCAAAAAATTCTCCCCAATCAGCTTCCAAGGGCTCAAAAAATCCTCCCCCATCAGCTCCCGAGGGCTAAAGTCATCTCAAGAGAGCTGAAAACATCATCCTGTTCAACTGGCTCAAAATTCCCTCCAACTATGATGCCTGTTTTGGATTGGACAATGAAACACGTGTTGGCCAAACTCCATCCTCTAAGGTCAATGGTTATCTACCGATGGCCAATGAACTCAAGAACAAAACAAAATGTAGGCTGGATCTTTCATCAAAACAGATGAGGGAGAAATTCAAGAATTATTAAGCCAATTACAAAAAGTCCCACTCCATGTCAATCTCCACTGGCTTTGGTATCACCAACTCTGAAAGAGCCAAGGGAATCAACTCTGTGATTGATAAGTTGGACTCCATTTGTCCTTTTTATATTCAAATGGATGAAATATTTGGAAAGAAGGCCAAAATCACCCCTTTAGCCACTTTTGATGCCCAACAATCCAATTCAATCCACGCTAAGGACTAGGCTGGGGATGCTCAGCCTAGTAATGGTGATTGGGAAGAAACCTTTGTCTTGGAGTGGACCCCATTCAATGCCAAGGAGGATATTCAAACACAATCAGCTCCAATCACGTCTACTTCTGAATTGATTGATGTGTCAAACAATAGCCTGGACCCTCCCCTCCTTCTTTGGATTGCTCTATTTCTGGGTTTGCATATCTCATCAAACTTGCTGATACAGAACAAAATACTCCTCAATCACAATTACCCTCAACATTGGTTCAAGTAACAAACAAAGTTCTTTTCTCTTCTTTCTGGTTAATCGTGACTGATTTAGATTTCAAAAAGACAGGCTCATCCATTCAAGAATGGCCAAAAGCTCAATCCAATGGGGCCTCCCACATTGCCTTCAAACACTAGTGTCAAATTTTAGACTCAAACCTTCTCTGCCAAGGGTAAGAAAAAGGCTTCCAATTCCATCAATATCCACCCCAAATTCATCAAAAGATGGGAAAAACTTCTGTTTTTTCAGGCTTTGAAGAAAGTAAGGAGAAGCAAGATTGATGTAAGTCCATTTTTTTTATATCCTTGCTTTCAAAATCATGCTCATTGCTTTTCCCCTGCAAAAAACAGCCAAATCACAAATTGAATCCAAAAATCTTGAGTTTGAGAAAAAGGTGGGATTGTCAAATGGCCATGGATTTTCAAAAGCAGAAAGCCAAGAGTTAGGCTCATCATCAAAAATGGGATTCTGAGTGGAAGTTGAAACAGGATGAGCTAACATCCATGGGGATACTAGCTTGCCCCAACAATGGAATCCTACCATGATTACTAGGCATATTATGGATGTCAAACCATTAACAGTTAAACCTATGAGTGGGAAAAGTTATACCACTGGTCAAACTTGTTTTGCAACAGGATTGTATGAAAATAGACCTATAAGGTTCTTACTGGATAGTGGAGCCTTTTGCTCATGTTTCTGTGCTGAATTCTTAAACAAATGGGACCCCAATTGGAAAGAACACCTTTTACCCGTCCCAAAAGCCAGGTTCAGCTCTTGCAACTCTACCATGAATGCTATTGGAGTATGGACTGCTCCTATAATACTAACTCACACTAAAGGATCTTTGAGAATAAAAGTGGAATTTTTAGTATTGCTCAACGGACTATGTGACTACCTGATACTGGTTAATGATGCCTTATTTCTATATGGTATAGACGTGTTCCAGAGTAGCGGTGTGGAAAGAATAAAGGTTATCCCCCTATAATTGTCCCAAGGTTTGGAAGTTAAGGAATGCGGCCCTCAGGGTCCTTTGGTATCTTTCCCCCACCAAAAACATGACCCTAACTCTTGGAGGCTCTCACCTCACTCTTGCCGGCTTTGCTGACTTGGACTGGGCTGAGTATCGTGACGACCATGGCTCTGTTTTGGGTTATGTCTTCCAAGTAGGATCCAGTTCAGTATCCTGGAGATTGAAGAAACAACCAACAGTTTTGCTTCCAAGCTCGGAGGCAGAATATAAAGCCTTATCAGACTGTTGCAAGGAGGAACTGTGGCTGCAAAACGTAATGGTCAAACTCCAAATCCGCGACTCCAGTCCAGTTGCGCTCTATGTCGACAACAAAGGCGCAGAGGCCTTGGCGAAGAACCCTGAACACCATTCCCGCATGAAGCACATCGACGCGCGGCACCATTTCATCCAAGAATGCATAGCTCAAGGGGTCTTCACCGTCCATCACATGGGAACCAAGAAAATGATTGCGGATATGCTAACCAAACCGCTGGCTCCAGTACTCCCCAAAGCTCATCAATCCCTGTTTGGTCTCACTGCGGGTGGTTAGCAAGGGGGGGTGTTGGGATTACTGCTCTTCCATCTCAAATCCCATGCAGTTTCTTCTTAGTTCTTTTATCCTTTTTCTGTCTGCTCTTAATCATTCTCTTATCTCTTCCTCCATATTCTCTATTTTCCTTCATCTCTTCTGATCCCTGTTACTTTCATCAGAAGTGTGACACTCATAACTCCTCCCTAATCAGTTTTCTCTACTCATTTTCACACACGCGCGCGCCTTGTCTCCAATTCGCAAATTTCTACTAACCATGTCACATTCTTTGTGACATGTCACTGTGTCCACCTGAGGACAGAGTTTGAGACTGGCAGAAGGATTTCCTCTCCTCATCCTTCTACCTATTGTCTCCTCTCTGAATATCCTCAGGTGAGCAATGTTGTTCCCATGACTTTTCCTCTCTGACTGATTTGTATGAAATTAATCCTTCTACCTATTGTCTCCTCTCTGAATATCCTCAGCTCAAAATATCCCAGTAATCAGAGTATATGATAACATCATCTATATATACCATCATCCATCTTTGTCTGATGTAAGTACCTAGAACTTTATCCATAGTTCTTTGGAAGTGTGATGGAGCATTCTTTATACCAAAGGGCATCCTAAGATATTCATATATTCCCAAATGACGTATTATTCTCATAAACTTCCTGCTTTCAGGGCTTATTGGTATCTGGTGGAAGCCTTTAAGCATATGCATAGTAGTAATGTACTTAGCCTTGGACAAGTTATGCAGAGCATGATCAATCAGGGGTATAGGATAATAATCTGCTTGAGTTTAATTGTTTAGCATTCTGAAGTCTCCTATCATTCTTGACTTGTCATTATGCCAAGCTATGATTACAGGTGTGGCCACATCTACCTTTTCATTATGCCCTACTTTCCTTAATACATGTAAGTCTATCAGTTCTTGGATATGTTCCTCAAGAGCTTTTCAAGACTTAGGACTAGAAGGATAGGCTGGTATTCTTAAGTTAGGAGTATAAGGGGGCTTAATGGTCAATGTAAATACCATATCTTGTCCTTTAATATCACCAATGGGATGATCTTTAGTACAAAAAGCATTCTGGTTCTCAAAGCAGACTTTCAATATATCTTGCTTCTTTTCCTCAGAAAGTTTCATATTCAGAGATGCTTGAGAGAAATATTCTTGGTCAAAGTCTTCTAAATGCTTTTGATATGTAGAGGAGGGGAATTTAGACTGAATGGTGCATATCTTAAACTTCTTATCCCAATGACCTCCTACTGTGAAGTATCTTCCGCTGTGGTGTCAATTTATAGACACGGATTGGGAACTGCGTCGCGGCTGCGCGCTCAGCATTGGGGGCAAGCGGGCTCAGCATTAGGGTATGCGGCGTGCTCAGCAGCAGCAGCCGCTGATTGGCTCCGCACCTGGTGGATGGGTTGCACTCAGCATTGGATGCGGCGTGGGTGGCAATCTGCCCTGGAGATCGGATTTGAAAGGTAGTGCGCTCGACTAGGTTTGCGGGCGCGCAGGTTCGGATATGTAGGGGCGGAGCGATCCGCGGGCTATGAAGGAACGGATGAAGCGCGCGGGTCATGCCGGATATTACCGAACACCCACGGCGGGCGCGGACAAACGGATACGGACAGGCGCGGGGGGCTCCGAGTAGGGCGCAGTGCAAGGACTGCATCATGAGAAGGACAAACCGGATGAACGGAGCGGCGTACGGACAGCGGGGGGATTTTGGTACGGAGGAGGTGGGGAGAGGAGGCTAGGGTTTCTGTTTTGGGATTGTTTTCTGTTTTTTTTTTCATACTGTTATTTGCGCGTGTACTTAGGTTAGGGTTGAGAGGGAGGACTTATCCTCACTCTCAACTCTGGGTCGGAGAGGAGGCATTGGATCATCATCAGAGCATCAAAGAGGAAGAGGAGGAAGAATATCATCATCAGATTGAATCACTCATCTCACCAGGAGATTAAAGGAACTCATACCGGATACACATCCAGGTGGAAAGTTCTGAGGATTGAGGATTGGCAACTTCTCTCTCTCTACTTTTCTTCATCTTTTTATCTCTTATGTATATTTCTCATTCAAGTGCGACTTTGGGCATCCTCATCTCCTTTCAAACGCAGGGAAATGTTAACTTCCAAACCTTGGTACAATTATAGGGGGATAACCTTTATTCTTTCCACATCTGGGGGCCTGGCCGGGAACCAACTTTCCGTTTCTTGTCTTTCAAAGGTAACCGGGCACAATGTCCTATTCATACCTCCCTACAGTCGCTCCTTCTTCTTCTTCTCCTTCTCCTTCCTTCTCCGGGTCCGCTACTCCAACCCCACTCTTGCCTTCCATCCCTCCTCCTCCCCCTCCCTCCGCTCAACCCAGGACAAGCTACGCCATTCCTCCATTGGTCTCCAGTGACCATGAATTCACCCGTCTGGTTTGCATCAGGCCGCACGACTACCCTCACATCCGTTTCAACACCGGGGATGTGGAGAAATTCATCTCAAGATACAAAGGTATTGCAGATGCGGAAGGTGCGACGGACGTGGATAAGGCTTGGCTTGTCGTCCTGTTCATTATGGACAAAGAGAAGCTCCGGGATGTGGAGGAAATGGAAGGCTACAAGAATCAAGATTGGCCAAAACTGAAGGCGGAGATCCTAACGCGGTGGGGTAGGCGCGAACCTCCGTTCCGGGAAAGCAATTTTGACCACGTGGCCTCGGAGGCAAGTGCGCGTGGAGGGGTAAGAACGCGGGTGGAGCTGGCGGAGTACACCTTGACCTTTGATTGGATCTATTGGTACTTGTCAAAGAAGGAGGTGGTGGCGGGACAGACAGGGGCCATGAAACGCGCATTTCTGGGCGGTTTAGGAGCTCAACTCTGGGCAAGGGTGCAGCGGCATCTTTACAATCACAACTTGGTAAAGCGGTCATTGAATGGGAGCATTGAAATCCTTCTGGAGTTGGCTTTCATTCACCGGGCTGTGGAGAGTGAGCTTGATTTAGAGGAGCTTATCAAGGACACCGCTAAGTCCTTCCCAGGGGGACTGAAGAAATCCGCCTCCAGGTTCCGGCTCCGGCACAATTTCCGGCCCCAGTTCCATCTAATTCCACGTGTGTTCCGGCTCCTCAGTCCCTCCAGTAAGCGAATTGACGGAACTGATGAAGGACCTGAAGATCTGCATGAGCCGTATGGTCCAGCAGCAGCCGCAAGAGCCTCCACCTCACATGGTGGAAGGGTTTTGGCCGCCCGGTACCTTCATGCCGAGGGGGTGCTTGTACTGCGGGGCAAACGGTCATTGGCAATCAGCATGCGAGGAGCTTACAAAGGATCTCAGCGCGGGATTGGTTTGAACGGCGGGGATGGGGTACATGTTTCTGACGGGCAAACAGATTCCAATGGAACCAAGCCAGCCAACCGCAATGCAGCCAGTGCGCACACGGGGTCAGGAGGCGGGAACTACGGCGCAAGCGTCACTGGGCATCGTCACCTGTCCCGGATCGTGGCAAAAACCTTGGGTGGAAGCTGAGGTAAGGGTAGTGGCAACGGAAGAAAAGGTGGCGGTCTCCAATAAAATGGAGGTGGACGCGAAGGAGTAACCCCCATTGGCTGTTTGGAAAACGGCCGCATGCGCGCCTGGAACCGAGGTGCCAGTAGCAAACCCTGTAGGGAAGAAGAAGGCAGCGGACATTGTGCAAAGGGTGATGGGTAACAAGACTCCGGTTCCGTTGAACTTGCGGGAACTGGCTGCCGTGTCTCCGGTGGTGGTAGACGAGATGGTTCAGGTGCTTCGGGATTGCATTCAGGGCTGGGTACCTCAGACGGTGCAGCAGTTTTATGTGGCGCGGAAGGAGGAGGGGTGCGAGGAGTGTGAGTTGAAATCGGTTTTGACTCCACTCGCTTACGTTCCGATGGTCATAGCGGGAAGGAAGGTGTGGGCTATGGTGGACAGCGGTTCAATGATGAACCTGCTGCCATTGCGGATGGCGGATGATTTGGGGTTGGTTTGGCGGAAATGAGTGATGGGTCTCCGCGCGCTTAACGGAGGGGAGTGTTGTGTGGATGGGGTAGTTGAGGAGGAGGAGGTTGAGGTTGCAAGGGTCTGTAGGCCCCTTTCTTTTCTTTTGGTTGATTGTGTGGACATGATTTTGGGAAGGCCGTTCATGTTTGGGTTTCAAGCACGCATGGTTTTCAATCTGGAGGCGGGAACGGAGGCGTTGAGGGTAGAGGATTTGTCCGGCGGAAGGTTTGAGACAACTATCTGCGATCACAGGCAAGGGAAGCGGAGGAGAGTGTTGGAGTATGAGGAGGAACCGGACGCGGAGTTGGTCTGCAACGGGCGACCTTTGGAGGATTTTTTCTAGTCGACCGAGGAGACCGCGCAGAACAAGCTCCGGTTTCGTGCGGGCGGTCAACTAATGAGGAGCAGGGAGGGGGAGGAAGGAAAGTGCAGGACGCGCACGTCGCAGAAGTAAGTCCCTTTTCTAAGTATGCATTGCCTGAGCGTACTACACTTCAAAAACCCTATCATCGTGCCACACTTGTGAGCGAAGGCAAAAGCTGCGGTTCCGTTCTGTGTAGGACTTACAGCAAAGGATGTGTGCTGATGATGTGGTGAAACGCGGGCAAGTACAAGCCGGTGTCACGGAAGGTCCAACCAAGGAATGAGCCGATGCCCCAGGAACTGAACGGACCGCTTAGACCAATTGCTTGCTCGTGGGACTCTTGGGTCACGCCAATTAAGGCTTTGGGGTGGGTTACTAGTTTGGCGCGGATTGCAGCTTTCAATTTTGGCCCGGCGGGATGGTTGAGTACGGAGGAGCGCGAGTTGCTGATTTCAGTTCTGGTTCTTCAGGAAAGAGCGCTCGCGTTTGGACTGGAAGAGCGGGGGCTCCTGAAAAACGATATAGGCGACCCCTATGTCATTCCCACTGTCAATCACAAGCCGTGGAAGATCAAGCCAATTCCAATACCGCGGGCGGTCCGGGAGCAGTTTCTGGAGTTGGTGCGGGAGCAGGTGAAGACTGGCCTTTACAAACAGTCAATGTCTAGTTACTCCAGCCCAATCTTTGCGGTGGTTAAACAGGACGGGAAGTTGTTGAGGATTGTTCATGATTTACAGCGGCTCAACTCCTTTAAGATCCGGGACACAGGACGGCCCCCTTGCGTTGACAAGTTCCTTGAGTCAATGGCGGGGCGGGCTTGTTACGGTTTAGTGGATGTGATGGGGGGATACAACCAGCGCAAGTTGGATCCTTGCTTGCGGCCTCTAACGGCATTTGAGACTGGGTTGGGAAGAATGCAGTTGACTCGGCTCCCGCAAGGCGCAACCAATTCCGTGGCGGTGTACCAGGCACAAATGGCGTGGATCCTGAAGGACGATCTTCCAGAGGGAGTCCAAATCTTCATTGACGACGCGGGCATCAAAGGTCTGAAATCCAATTACGGGGGAGCAGAGCTGGTTGAGGTTCCCGGTGTCCGGCGTTTCGTGTGGGAATATGCGCAGACATTGGAACGCATCCTTTTTTGCATTGAGGAGGCAGGACTGACGGTGTTGGGGAAGAAGTTGGCGGTTTGTGTCACGGCACTCAAAGTCCTTGGCCATGTTGTTGCTCCCGAAGGCCGGCGCATTGCAGAGAAAAAGCGGAATAAGGTCCTCAAATGGCCGACCCTGCGGACAGTGTTGCATATCCTTCAGTTCTTGGGATTATGTAGCTATGTCCGCATGTTCATCAAGAGGTTTGCGGAGGTGGCGAGCCCGCTCCGATCACTAACGCGGAAAGGCGCGGAGTGGAAGTGGGGGGAAGAATGCAATTGCGCGTCCCGGAAGCTCAAGGAGATCATGGGACGTGACATTGTGCTCCGCAATCTCAACTACAACGCGGGAGGAATTAGGCTAGCGGTTGATTTGAGCAAATTTGGCGCGGGGGGGGGGGTTCTCACTCAAGAGGACGACGGCAAGGATAGGCCAGTACTTTACAAGTAGGTCACCTTCACTCCGACGGAAAGCCGGTACTCTCAGCCAAAGTTGGAGTTGTGCGGGGTCACCAAGATTGTGCGGCGGCTCCAGTATCTTTTGTGGGGGGTTCATTTTGAGCTTTTGGTGGACGCGGAGGCGCTGGCACGAATGATCAATTCCCTGGCGTTGCCCAACGCTCCCATGACCAGGTGGGTGGCGTTTCTCCAACTTTTCTCCTTTGCTGTTGTTCATGTTCCGGGAAAAGCGTTCACTATGCCCAACGCGTTGTGGCGGTATGCAAGGGACAACCCGTTCAAGGACGCGGAACTGCTCAATGTGGAGGCCCCGGTTGTCAAGGTAGGGGTTGTGGAGGCAGGCGTTCAGCTGCCGCTCCGGCAGACCGGGTTGTACGCGATCCTTTGTGACTACTTGCGGGACCTTTGTTTTCCCGACGGAGCTACGGAGAAGGACATGAAATGGGCGAAGCGGCAAGCGGGGAATTTCTACGTGCGGGAGGGACAGCTTTGGCGGAGGAAGACTCCAGTTCCTCTTGTGGTTACCACTTTGAAAGCGGATCAGGAAGGTATCCTCCGGAGCCTTCACAACAATCTTGGTAATTGAGGAGAGGTTGAGACGCAGAGGTGGGTCAAAGAGCGGTTCTGGTGTCCGGGTGTAGTGCGTGCGGTGCGGGAATGGCTGGCGTCCTGCGAAGCCTGTCAAAGTTGGAGCGCGAGACTGCCTAAGGAAGTAGGAAAACCCATGGGGGAAGATGCCCTCTTTGGTCAAGTCTCGCTTGATGTTGTCCACATCAAGGCCGGTAGGTTTGCCTATCTGCTCTTCGCGCGGGAAGACCTGTCTGGTTGGGCGGAAGCGCGTCTGTTCCTCAAGCTCTCGGCGGACAAAGTTTCTCTATTTCTGGAGGAAGACTGGTTTGCGCGGTACGGGTCGCTTTGTCTGGTCACAGTGGACGGAGGGGCTGAGTTTTGCGGCTGTTTGATTGAGTTGGTGAAGAGTTGCGGAGCCAAGTTTGGCCGAGTAATGGAGTACTATCCCAAAGGGGCCGGCATGATTGAACGTGGGCATCAGCCAATCAAGGACGCCCTGGTCAAGATGTGCGGGGAGGACGGTAAGTGCTGGCAGGAGACCCTTCCAGTGGTGCTGTTTGCGGATTGGATTTTGGTGAAGCGGTCAACAGGCTACTCGCCGTACAAGTTACTTTTTGGGCAGCGCTCCGTGCTTCCGGTGGACATTGAGTTGGAGACGTTCCTAGGGGTTGACTGGTGGAGGTGAAGACTACCGCCAAATTGCTTGAGGCTCGAGTCGAAAAGCTCCTCTGATGGGAAGGAATGCTTGCAAAGGCCGCGGACTGGCTAAAGAAGACTCGGAAGGCATTGGTGCGCTATTGGGACAAGTGCTGTTTGCATTGTCTCCGGGATCCTTTGGGGAAGGGGGATTTGGTGCTCCTGTACAACCAAAGTCTGGAGTCTCAGTGGGGAAAGTTGTTTGCTAACTGGTGGAACGGCCCGTTCCACGTGTTGTCCAAGTTTGATGGCGGCAGCTATCAGTTGGAGGAATTAGACGGTACTCCGCTGAAACAAAAGGCGGCGGCTTCGCATGTCAAGCGCTTCTTCGCGCGGGGATCCACCTTGTTTGACAAGACGGCGGAAGGGGATGAAGGATTGGACGAGGGGAGTGTGACGCGCGGCAATGGTGTAGGAACGCGATCCGGGGATTTGTTTTTGGGCGGAGAAGCGGAGGCCGTGCCGTTGCGACGGAGTAGGCGGTTTTGACCAGCTTGGGACAGTGGCCAAGTTGTGGGGGGAGGTAGAGGGGGTAGGGGATGAGTTTTGATTTGGTGAGGGGGTGCTCTAGCCGGTTCACAGCCGGAACAACTAGACACCCCAGAATGTTTGTTTCTCTATGTTTCTTTCTTGTCTGGATTGTGGGGTCTTTGCTGGCTTGGGGTTTTTGCAGGAAACGTGGGCGGGGCAAAAATCCGGGTCCGTGAACGCGAGGACAAGCCCCGCGGAACCGGGACGCGTGGGCAACCCCGCGGATGGGGGAAGCGGGACAAAGAGTGATTTGCGGGCGGTCTACGGGCGGCGCGCGAAAAAAAAAGAGGGTGTTCTTTTCTATTTGTTGGTTTCTTTTTCTCTTTTTCTTTCTCTCAGGATATCTCAAGGATGGGTGGTTGGTATGGGATTAAGCTCGATTTGGTGAGGGGGTGCTCTAGCCGGTTCACAGCCGGGACAACTAGACACCCCAGAATGTCCGTTCTCCTACTCTCTCTCTCTCTCTTCCCTTACGGTGGCGCGCGCTGGTGTTTTGGTTGTTGTGGTTGTTACAGGAAGGGTAAGGGGAACTGTGTGGCAGTTTGTCTGGGGCGGTCCAGGTGCCTTTTTTGGAACGGCTAGTCACTTACACTTGCTCACAAAGCAATTGCGCGGGTGCGGACTCAATCTCGGACTCACTCTTGAAGCGTGGCCACGCACTTTTTTTCTCTTCTCAGAAGGATAGGACCTCGCGCGGAGACATGTATTTTGCTTAACGGATAAGGGAAGCAAAATACAAGCATCAAGAAGAGAAGAAAAGAGGAAAGGGAGAAGGGGAAAAAGGGGGGTGATGCGCCTACGCCATCTTCATCATTTCCTCCATTCCCGCCCTCGAAGCCGCCAGTAGAGCCCAGAAAGACGCCAGGAGTTGGCGCCGGGATTCCAAGGATTGCGCGCCGGGGATTGCGAGTAAGTTCTGGAGCATCATGGTCAACCTCTCCGCGAAAGCTTTGAAGCCGGCCGCCGGGAGCGCCATTACAATTGCAATCTCCGGGATCTTGGGAGGGCTGGCTGGGGGAGCGGACGGTGAAGGTGAGCCCTCCGGGGAACCAACGGGGGGGCTTGGTCCAGCTGAAGGCGATGACGGGACAACAATTGGTGACGGAGGCAGAGGAGAGTCTCGGGTTGCAGGCCTCTCATCCAAGTCCACTGGTGGCGCGGGCGGTGTTGGCGGTTGTGGGGTAGGAGGAGGAGGTGCTGGCGCGGCCACGGGTCTTCCAGAGAGTCTTGGGTCCGGTACCCTTTGGTTCATGTCGACAGCAGCAGCCCAAGCGCGGGTCGCCGCGTGCCATTCCTCCAAAGTCTTGTATTCGCCCCGTTGCGGAGGTCCAGCCCGGCGGAGGGGTGATGCCGAGTTGCGGCTCACGTGCAAAGTAGGAGGTGAATGGAGGTCGGGGGCGGTGGGGTGGGGGTGAACCAGGTGGTTTCCAAAATCCTTCCGAGATTGGTTTGTCGTCCGAAACCACAAACGGGTCCGGACAAGCCCTCTTGCGCAGCCTGGGGGGGAGCTTGAGGGATGCTGTCGCTAAGCTGAACAGGCGCAACGACCGGGGATGATCAAGCACGCATGCCCATTCCGAGCGCAGAACTTGCAAGGGAGCATGATGGGGACTAGTGGGGAGGAGAACGGGGAAGTTGGTAGTGGGAAGTGGTGGGGGTGGAGAAAAAGTAGCGGAGGTGATGGTGTGGCAAAGCAATGGGAACTTCTGGGGACAGAACTCAAGTTGGGTGGGGATGTGGTTTCAATTTATAGACACGGATTGGGAACTTCTTCGCGGCTGCGCGCTCAGCATTGGGGGCAAGCGGGCTCAGCATTAGGGTATGCGGCGTGCTCAGCAGCGGCAGTTGCTGGATCAGCAGCAGCCGCTGGTTGGCTCCGCACCTGGTGGACGGGTTGGGCTCAGCATCGGATGCGGCGTGGGTGGCAATCCACCCCGGAGATAGGATTCGGAAGGTAGTGCGCTTGACTAGGTCTGCGGGCGCGCCGGTTTGGATACGTAGGGGGGCAGCAATCCGCGGGATATGAAGGAACGGATGAAGCCGCGCGGGTCATGCCGGATATTACCAAACACCCACGGCGGGCGCGGACAAACGGATACGGACAGGCGCGGGGGGCTCCGAGTAGGGCGCGGTGCAAGGACCGCGTCATGAGAAGGACAAACCGGATGAACGGAGCGGCGTACGGACAGCGGGGGAGTTTGGTATGGAGGAGGTTGGGAGAGGAGGCTAGGGTTTCTGTTTTGGGATTGTTTTCTGTTTTGTTGTCATACTGTTATTTGCGCATGTAATTAGGTTAGGGTTGAGAGGGGGGACTTATCCTCACTCTCAACTCCGGGTTGGAGAGGAGGCATTGGATCATCATCAGAGCATCAAAGAGGAAGAGGAGGAAGAATATCATCATCAGATTGAATCACTCATCTCACCAGGAGATTAAAGGAACTCATACCGGATACACATCCAGGTGGAAAGTTCTGAGGATTGAGGATTGGAGATTTCTCTCTCTCAACTTTTCTTTATCTTTTTATCTCTTATTTCTATTTCTCATTCAAGTGCGACTTCGGGCATCCTCATCTCCTTTCAAACGCAGGGAACCGTTAACTTCCAAACCTTGGGACAATTATAGGGGGATAACCTTTATTCTTTCCACACTGCTACTCTGGAACACGTCTATACCATATAGAAATAAGGCATCATTAACCAGTATCAGGTAGTCACATAGTCCGTTGAGCAATACTAAAAATTCCACTTTTATTCTCACAGATCCTTTAGTGTGAGTTAGTTGTTGAGAATTGACTCTTGACAGTATTTACTCTATATCTGAGACACCCGCAATTGCACATCTTAGTATGAGTGTGAACACTCTACCTCTAGTGAGGACTCTTCTCCTCCTCAACCAGATCTTGTGGAACCGGACTCTCTCTTGGACCTCGGATCCCTCTTTTTGATCTCGAGACCTCCGATACAATCTCTTGACTCTCTCTTGAATCCCTCGACACCCCCAATATTTTCCTTTCTTATTTTTCTTGACGCCTCTTAGTCTCAATTCTTTTCTTTTCTTTTCTTGACTCTTCTTATTGTCTCAATTCTTTTCTTTTCATATTATCTTGTTGCCTGCTCTCTATCAAATCTATCCCTCACATTGGTTACGGGATACTATTAGGTCTCACAACTTCTGAACTCTTGTCTGGTAAGAGACCATCCCCTCAATTTCTCAAGATTGACAACTCTGACTCTCTGCTCTCACCAACTTCAGTTGTCTGCCCATCTATTTGTGCCTCGCCTTATCCCCCATCGTCCATCATCTCTTGACTCTGATTATAGCTCAAACTGTTGGTCATTCTCGTATTCTCTTTTGTCTGACAAACCTTTGTCTATGAGTTTGCTCTATTCCTGACTCCTTGTCTCTAGCCGCTGGTTTTAGTTTCATGAAATTTCAATATTAAACTTCAACACGGTTAAAAGCCAAAAGACAACTCAACCTAATTGAAAATGAATGAACCAGCCGGAGCCAACGACTATTTTCACCAAGTTGCTCTCAAAGCCTTGGTTGACGCTATCCCTCCGCTCAATGAAGATAATTAATCCATCTGGCGAGACAAGATGCTGATGCTCTTCGATCTCAAGGAAATCAAAGACGCCATAACCAAAAACTCAGGTCAATTATCCTTAAAGCAAGATTGAGAAATACAAGCCATTATCCTCTCTAAACTCGACAGCGTCACTCACGCCAACGTAGTGAATACGGCAAACATTTCGTCTTCTAAGTTGCTCTGGACTGAGATTACCCGTAGGTTTGCCTCATCTGAAACCGCAAACAGAGCCCGGGTCTTCAATCAATTTCTTCACACGACATTCAACGAGCATGCGATTGAAAGCTTCATCACAGACACAAAAAAGGCACTTACGCGTATGGCAGATGTGGGAATTGAACTGCCCAAAGATATACTCGCGTACCTCCTGCTATTCAAATTTCCCCCTCTTCTCGAGAACCTCAAACAACAAATCATGCACGTAGAGAAGCTTTTGACGGTGGACCTAGTTTTCAATCATCTCATCCAGTACAACAATGAACGAAAGGCACAACTTAAAGTAGGCAAATCCACTCCAGATGTTACTCTGGTGACGACAAAGAGCAGAAGTGAAAGAGAGGAAAAGAAGGTCCGGCTTTGATGTAGAGAAGGCTACCATTATCCCAATGCTCCCCATCCAGAGTCCTCTTGTTTTCATCTTTACCCTCAAATTGCTCCAGGGTGGTGGACTGAGCAGCAGAACAAATGGAAAAATAAAATCAAAAAGACCCCAACAATTAATTACCATGCATTATTGACCCTCTGGATCAATGCAGACAATACCCCCAACCTTCTACTAGACTCCGGCGCGAACATTCACATCTTCAACGACTTAAAGTTCTTCACATCAATCAATCTTCAGGACAAGCCGGAGGAAATCAAGACTGGCAAGCTTGAAGCCAACCTGAAAATTTGTGGTACTGGCACGGTCCGACTTGAATGGAACAAATCCGTGGTAACCCTAGATGAATGTATGTACGTTCCAGACATTGTGGTTAATCTAATTAGTCCCTGACTCCTAGCAAAGAAGGGATGCAACCTCGTCCAAGAGCAAGATCAATTTACCGTAACCCGAAACAAAGAGACGGTCCTTAAAGGAATGATTCAAGATAATCTATTTGTTATCGAGAAACCACAAACTGCTGGCAGTAATCTAGCGGTCAATCTCTCAAACCAACTCTCCAACCCTTCTGATGATCTCCAATCCTTATCTGACCTACATAAGATGTACGGCCACGCCTCAATTTCCACTCTCAAGCCTCTCCTGAAAGACCGATTCTCCAAGGACAAATTAAACAGATTCCAATGCGAGAACTGCGTAAAGAGTAAAATCACCAAATCACCCTTCTCAGCCACCTCAACACCGTTCTTGAAACCCCTCAAAAGGATTCATCTCGATCTAATTGGCCAAATCACTCCACAATCAAAGGCAGGCCATCGGTACATTCTCACTTTGGTCAATAATTTTTCAGGTTATCTTGCCGCCTTTTCACTGGTATCTAAAGACAAAACTCCAGATGTGATAATCAGCATTCTAGAGACTGAATATAAAAGACTCAACTATTATCCATCGGAAATTTTCTCAGATAAAGGAACGGAATTTACTAACAAAACACTGACCGACTTTGCCAAATCAAAACACATAAAACTACTCACTTCTGAACCCTACCATTCGCAACACAATGGTTGATCCAAATGAGCTAATCAAACTATCATTGAATCAGCTTGCGCAACCTTTTCTTCCTCTCGAATACCGAAAAACTACTGGCATATAGTAATTCGGAGTTGTTGTTTCATGTTAAATCAAATCCCGAGGGAAGGTAATGACCTCTCCCCATGGGAACTCATGTTTAAAAAGAACCTCCCAGCTAACTATTTGAAACCAGTAGGATCACCCGTCATATACTTGGGAAATCGTCTCCAGAGAGGGAGAAAATTTGATGAAAAAGGGTTAGAGGGAATCTTAGTTGGGTTCAATCCAATTTTCCATTTGTATCTCGTGCTAAACTCATCGGGTGCTGTTGTTGAAACCAAACACGTGCAGTTTCTCAAGAATCACACTTCCAAATTCCCTCTCCTCGAGTCTCCTGGACTCGACCTCTTTTCTCAAACAAGGGAATCCAACGATTCTGATTTCTCATCAGCCAAAAAACAATATACAGTCCGAGCATCACGTGAGAGTCCGGTCGAATCAGAATCTGAGTGCGAAGAGGATAATGCTGCGGACTCTACAGACTTGTCAGTTCTGAATCCCCCTCGCTCCCCTTCTCCAACTGAAACCCCGCTTCCCTCGGTATATCAAAGACCCAGACGCGAGATCAGGAAACCACAAAGGTACGGTTTCCACCATTACTACAAACCTCCATCCTATAAGGCCACGCGTAAATGCCCCAAATGGCCTAAGTGGAAAAAGGCCGCAGAAGACAAATTAAGCGGCATCGAATCGCAAGAAGTGTGGGAAGAATACTACGGAAACCCTGAAAATATTCTAAATACAACGTGGGTCTTCAAGATAAAAGAAAATTGTCATGGGGAGCCGGTTAAATATAAAGCTCGCCTATGCGTTCAGGGCTTCAATCAAATCCTGGGAGTTGACTTCAACAAAACCTGGGCGCCTACCGGAAAGATTGCATCTCTACGTCTAGCTCTTGTATACGCGTTGAAGGAAAAAATGAAGTTGACTCAATTTGAAGTTTAAGGTGCTTTCCTCCACGCTCCCTTGGAAGAAACAGTTATTATAAAAACTCCAGAAGGGTCGAGTAGGAAATCTCCCTATCTAAAATTAAAAAAGTCCCTCTATGGCTTAAAACAATCTCCCAAGAACTGGTACCAAACTCTGACTCTCTGGATCAAGTCCCAGCGATACCAAGAATCAACTAGCAATCCTTGTCTCTATCTCAATGCCAATACGAATGAAATACTCTATTTCCACATGGACGACTTGATTCATGTAGGCAACTCAAGCACCTTTGAATTAAATTTTCTCAGCCAATTTCAGAACTCATCCTGTCATCCTCCCAACACAATACTTGGAATGCTTATGGAAATCAAGGATGATCGAATTCTCCTAAGTCAACCTAACCACATTGACCGTGGACTCAAAGAACTCGGACTGTCTTCTTGCAAAGATGTTCTATCTCCTCTAACCCAAAACCTCAATCTTGAACCCGCCTCAGATGTTGAACATGCGGAATTCTGTCAGTTAAACATCAACTACCAATCCGCCATTGGACTTCTCAATCATCTCTCCCAATATACAAGACCAGACATATCCTTTTCTGTGTCCAGTTTGGCCAGATTCAACGCGAAGCCTGGTATGAGTCATTGGAGAGAGGTCAAGAAAGTATGGATGTATCTAAAAACAACCAAACACTTCAAACTTACAGTTAAATATGACTCCGGACAAGACATCCTCTCAAGTTTCAGTGATGCCACTTGGGGTGATGATCCCATCTTTCGAAAATCTCAAACCGGATACATTATCTTCCACTATGGAAGCCCGGTTATTTGGAACTCAACACAACAAAGAAAAATTACCTACTCGTCTACGGAGTCAGAATTGAATGCATTGCTTGATTGTTATCTCAAAATCAAATGGATCAAACATCTCATCAATGAGGTTTATCAAAACTCAGAACCTAAGCCCAGGATGTATATCAATAACAAGGGGTTAGATGACAAAATTAAGAAGTTTGGCTCTCACTCAAAGTCAAGACACATAGATATAAAGACAAAAGGTCTCTGCGAGGATTTTGCAGACCAGCAATTCTTGTTGAATCTTATCCCTAGTCAAGATATGGTTGCTGACTCTCTCACTAAGGCGTCTTCCATCAGTTCGCTTGAATCCTTACAGAATAAAATATTCTCTACCTTTGATGACTACTCTCTTACCAGCCACAGGGAGTGTTGAGAATTGACTCTCAACGGGATTTACTCTATATCTGAGACACCCGCAATGGCACATCTTAGTATGAGTGTGAACACTCTACCTCTAGTGAGGACTCTTCTCCTCCTCGACCAGATCTTGTGGAACCGGACTCTCTCTTGGACCTCGGATCCCTCTTTTCGATCTTGAGACCTCCGATACGATCTCTTGACTCTCTCTTGAATCCCTTGACACCCCCAATATTTTCCTTTCTTATTTTTCTTGACGCCTCTTAGTCTCAATTCTTTTCTTTTCTTTTCTTGACTCTTCTTATTGTCTCAATTCTTTTCTTTTCATATTATCTTGTTGCCTGCTCTCTATCAAATCTATCCCTCACATTGGTTACGGGATACTATTAGGTCTCACAACTTCTGAACTCTTGTCTGGTAAGAGACCATCCCCTCAATTTCTCAAGATTGACAACTCTGACTCTCTGCTCTCACCAACTTCAGTTGTCTGCCCATCTATTTGTGCCTCGCCTTCTCTCCCATCGTCCATCATCTCTTGACTCTGATTATAGCTCAAACTGTTGGTCATTCTCGTATTCTCTTTCGTCTGACAAACCTTTGTCTATGAGTTTGCTCTATTCCTGACTCCTTGTCTCTAGCTGCTGGTTTTAGTTTCATGAAAATTCAATATTAAACTTCAACATTAGTATTATAGGAGCAGTCCATACTCCAAAAGCATTCATGGTAGAGTTGCAAGAGCTGAATCTGGCTTTTGGGACGGGCAAAAGGTGTTCTTTCCAATTGGGGTCCCATTTGTTTAAGAATTCAGCACAGAAACATGAGCAAAAGGCTCCACTATCCAGTAAGAACCTTATAGGTCTGTTTTCATACAATCCTGTTGCAAAGCAAGTTTGACAAGTGGTATTACTTTTCCCACTCATAGGTTTAACTGTTAATGGTTTGACATCCATAATATGCCTAGTAATCATGGTAGGATTCCATTGTTGGGGCAAGCTAGAATCCCCATGGACGTTATTGATTTCTGCAGAAGTGCCTATATCTCCTTCTATAACATTAACAGGGCTGGTCAGGATCAATTCACATTCAGAAAGAGATCCTTCAGTATCAGCTATATCTTCATAGTTCTGATTCTCTTCAACCTCCTGTTCTCCTTCCAAGACTGCTATCTTCCTTTTTGGTAATGGGCAGTCTTGTCTCCTGTGCCCAGTCTTGTTAAAATTCCAACAAGTTGCCGGCATCCTCTCTTTATCCCTATTCTCATTAGGTTTCTTATTATCAGAGGCATTTGTCAGAGGAGGTTGTTCTCTGGCTTTGTTGATGCTATAGTTCTCTTTGGGTCTGGAAGGGGCTTTCTTGTCCAACCCATTCATGTCTATTACTTCTTCTAGCACATTGATTAGAGTGGGAAAGTCCGCATCCATACTCATCCTATATCTTAAAGAACAGATGAGGAATATGGAGGTAGTGATACTCCATCATTTTCAACTAGAAGTTGATTGAATACTGTGTTGAGGTGCAAATTTTCTGAAGTTAGGGGGATTTTATTGGGCTTCAGTGCCAAAGGAAGAGTAGAAGGAAAACCAGTTGAATGTAGGTTGGCCATGTTGAGTTCAACAGAGTTGAAGGAAAGGTTGTCATTTTGCTGGTTTCTTTGGGTTACAAGCCCCATCTTCCAGTTCACTTCAGGATTCAATTGTGGGATAAAGTCAATTCCCAGAATTATGTCTTCTGAGAACGGTTTTTTCACTAAAAGGGATTCCCATTCAAAGATATGAAGGTAAGGAAGTTAGACTACCTAGGTTACCTTTTGAGTAATCAGTTGAGAGGCTTCCTCATTGGCACTGAAGTTGAAAAGAGGAATAGGTTTTCCCAAGTGAATGGGCTGCAAAAAAAACTTTAGAACCACTCTCTTAGCCATGACAGATTGATTAGCACCTGATACAATCAAAAAACCATAACTCAAGTCCTAATGAAAGAGAAGGAAAAATAATCCAAAAGAATACTGGTCAGAGTGATTGTTTTGTATCTTTTGTACACTAACATCAATAGGGTGATAATACTGAAGTACAACAGGAAAACAACCTCAGTTTTTTTTTGGCTTGTGGGTTGAAGAAGAGTTTGATTTGGAAGAGGGGGTGATGACAGGCTTATTTTTACAGTTTTCCATGTTGTACTTCCTTCCACCATACATATTTAGTCCCTCCTTTTCCCTTTTTTCCTTCTCTTCAGCCTTTACCTTGCCCTCAGGATCTAAATACAAGGTAGGTTTGGTTGAGGAAGATTGCTTCTTTGCAGATTTGGCTTCATTCTTGGCCTTACCTTTTCCCTTATGAAAATGAGAGGAATGGTCTTGTTATTGAGGATATTTTTTCTGTTTTTAGTGGCTTGGATAGTAAGACTTCTTTTTGAATTGTTTTTTGTAACTACTGTCATAGTCCAACACTACTTCCATAAGGTGATGAAGTTTTTCCACAGAACCATCATAGAAGGCTAGTTGGTCCAGAATTCAAGAGGAGAGACTTTGGAAAAAATGGAATTAGAAGAACCTATCACCCCATCCAGAGACTTCATTCATCAGGGATGGAATTTCTGTGATGTGGGTGGAAGCATATCTAGAGTCCTTCATTTTCAGATTCAAAATTTGTTTCTCAGCTTGGCTACTTGAAGTAAATAACCAAAGAGAGTAACAGTTTTTTTTGGTGAATTGGTCCCAGGAATTAAGTAGAAAGTAGGGCTCATGGTTGGAGAGGTGAGCGAGGAAGGGTTGGATCCGATGGCTTGTGCTCCTAGATGGGTAGGAGATAGCAAAAAAAATTTCCTTAATTTCACACAAAAGGTTCCCTTGTTTTTTGCAAAGATGATTTCACAAGTTTGCAAGAAGGTTCTGAGCTTCGACAGATTATTCCTGTCAGATCTCTAATACCAAGAACCTTGAAGTCCTTTAGCTACAGAGAGTGTTAGAAGATACTGGGATAATAATCATAATATTATTCCATTGATAAACACTGAAAAAGCCCAAACAATGAATATGTTAAGATCTGGTGCAAGTTTTAATTGGTTTGGTTAAAAGGGATTTCAATTTTTTATAAAAAGAGGGGCCACAGTATTATACTACTTGGGATCCTTATAGAAAGATAAACTCCCTTCAAGGGGCCTCCTTGGACAGTTTAAGAACCTTGGAATAAATGATTGATGCCTTATAAGGCCTTATCCACTGATATGGCTGGGCAAAACAGCACAATTGCCAATGCAGGAAGGGAAAAAGTTCCTCAGAGTACTTTACCACAAAAATCCTGCAAAGATTCAAAGTGTTTCAGATCAGATGGGGTGGATTTCCTTGACTAACTTTAACGGGTTGATTGGTTTTGAGAAATAAATCATAATACTACAGACCAGGTTGTAAATCACTTGCTTATCTATTTATTAGCAATTGAATAACAATGACATGGTTTCTGATTGATAATAATAATTCCCAGTAAACTGATGATAAATAATAGATCCAAAGAGGTCTGTGTAAATATCCTTTGGGGTTATTATGAGCTTCTCAGGGCATGTAGAGAGGGTTCTTCTAATGGCTCAGGCTAGAAAGTCAGTCAGGTTAGTTTCAGCACGTCCACTTGGTGCTGTCAATCAGCTTTCCTCAGGTCTGCTGTTTTTATGCACTATTTTAGCCACAGTATCTGTTAATCAGTTAATTGCATAATTTGGTCATTCTGAAATGATCCTCTATTTGTATTGATGATATTGGTTTCAAGTAGACAGATGTGGATTTTCATTGACAGTCCATCTACTTCTGATCATTTAGTTAAATTTTCATAATTTTTAAAGCCACTACTTTTAGTGGTTTGTGGTCTTAAAAGATCAGGATCAGGGGTTTACGTGGTAATCCTCAATATTTGATTTATTATTAAAAATAATTTCAAATTATTTTTTTATTAATTTTATTTAATTCTAAAATTTTTTAGACTATTATTAATGCATATGTAACTTTATTACATATAACAGATAATCCTGACTATGTTGTAGCTCTTATGAGTGGTACCTGTTTGCCAGATTAGTCACGACTGATCCTGACGCGGGGATCAGTCCATTCAGATGCGCTCAGCGTAGGATCCTCTGCGGTTGTGGCAAAATTTTCTGAATGCAGGACGTCTTTATGCGGGAAATAAGGCTCTGAGCTGTACATGCGGGCTCCTTTACTACTGCTGGAAAGTATTGAAGAAGTAAGGAAGTATGCATATGGTTGTCCTGGTATTCAAGCGCTTGTGAGCAGGAATTTGCGCGCTTTTGGGCGGGAATTCGCACGCTTATGTTCGGGAATTGGCGCGCAGGATTTGCGGAAATTTTTGCGCTTTTTCTGAGGAAATTTGCACGCGGTTACGCGCTTTTGAGTGGGAATTTGGGCGCATGAATTTGCGGGAATTTTGGAGCGGGATTTGAAGGGGCATTGCGGACACACACTCTTTGCTCCCACGGCTGTGACAGGTTCATCGTTCCCGCGGGGTCACCGTTCCCGCGGTCAGGCTCACATTGTTCATAAATCTAGCTGAGGCTCTCACGGCACTCTAATGGCGAACTCAAGACAAACCAACAACTCAAGACAAAACCCAACAATTCGTGGGGTGAAGACTTGATTTCTATCCTCTTTAGTTTTTATATTTTTTTTCTTCTTCTTCTTCTGATTTATGTTTTTTTGGGTGAAAATTCTCCTCGACGGTCTTCAAAGCTTTCAACCCGAAGCTCATCCTCAAACATCTCAATCATTCTCAATCATCCAAGCCTCAACCATCAAAGTACGCATCATCTTTAATTGGTAAGAAGATCTCTAACTGAAGATCATTCTGAAAGTAGCTCATTGGAATCTGCCATCTTGAGTCAGTCTTGTTATTCATTTCTCATTCTCTCTCATATAGCCATAGGCTACTTGGGTAAAATCCTCACTGTGTTGGTTTCCTTAATCTTCCTGCATCCCTGTACATGTCTATTTTCTGGCCTTGTTTATTGTGATTCTTATTTTTTTTCATATGCCGTAGCTTGCTGTTTCAATCATCAATCAAAGTTATAGAAATAATATTTTTAGTTTCTTACTCCTTCTAAGTTATATTGATATTTTGTTATTTTTGTCTACTTTCACATTTTGCTCTGTGTAAGTAGAAAGCTGAAAATTCCCTTTAAACATTTAGGGAATATTCTTCAATGGAGATCTGAACATTACCAAGTGAGAACTAATGGTTATTGGAGGTTGAGGGGGTTCTTCACAGCTGCAGTCATGGTTTGGAGGGTGGCTAGGAGGGTAGAATCCATTGCAGGAGTTTGAGGGGGAATTTGAATTTGGAAGAAAGGAATTACATTGGAAGAAGATGGTGGAGATGCTTATTCTAGAGGTCCAGAAGTTGGAGAATTAAGTTTACTGATGATTATTGAATAAAAACCTAAGCCTTTTCTCTCTTCCTCTTCCTCATCCTTAGTGAGATGAATCAAGCTGGCATCATACAATGAGAATCAAATCCTTAACCTGCTTGAGGATATTGACCAATTTCAAAATTAGAAAAATTTCTGACAAAAGATGGAGAGGATATAGGAAAGCTCTTTCAAGAGCTAGAAGAAGTAAATCAGTATCTTTAGGGTTCAAAGCTGGCTCTGGGAGGTTGTAAAGGCTTCTCACAAATCCACAGGCTTGAGTGATAGATTGATTGTGATCCTGTACATCTATAGTAGAACCATGTCCTCTGGCTACCCTGGTTAGAGTTGGACTGGTGATGATGGAAGGTTTTGCACATCAAGGAGGCATGTTTTCCACTTTGGCCATGGAGAAGTGACCCAAAAGAAATACCTGGAGAGATATGAAGGGAAAATATTGGCTGTAAAAGGAAGTCTTGAGGTTGCACAATGTCCTTCAAAGGATTTTAAAGTAAGTCAATGAGGTTAAAGAAGGAAAAAGCGGTCAAAGTGGTTCAAAGTGTTTCAAAGTCAAAGAGTTGAAGTCAAACCATTAATAGCAATGTAGTGAAATTAGAAGCAGTAAAATTCAAAGCGTCAAAGCCAAAGTGGGAGAATTCAAAGCATTCATATTCAATGCATCAAAAATGAAGAGATCAAAGTTGAATAATTCAAATTTGCATCAAATTTTTATCAAACCTATCAAAGCCTTCAAAGTCCCATTGTACCTTTGTTGATGTTGTGTTCCAAGTTTATATTTTAGGGTTTAATGAAGATGGGTAATTCCTCAGGAAATCTTTGGTAAACATGAAGGGCCTCACACTGTTCAGCATTGTGTCACACACTGGAAAACAAGTAATTGTAGAAAGTGATATCCATAAGATTGGATCTTATGGAATTGACAGGTTTATAGAGATATAGAGAAGGGTATTAATCAAAAGGAATGAATAAATATAATTTCACACCTGCCCCTTGAGTGCAAAAGTATTAATTCATGGGCGCCACTGCTCAAAGAAAAAAGGAGTGAGATTAAGAGATTGATTGAAATGAAGATAGAAAAATTAATGAAAATTATAATGGAAGTAAAGGATGAGACCCATCCAGGAGTAAGGCTTTTGAGGAAGAATGATTACTGAATACTGTAAGAGTAAAACCAAAGCAATAGGTAAGATGAATAAGGAAGGCTTAATTGATTTTTTTTCCTTAGATGGAACCAATTGGAAGGGGTAAAACAAGAAGTAGTATACCAATTCCTTGAGGGGAATTAGTCCAGGAAGGAAGGAGATGCCAGTATATGTGGAACTGGAGAGAGGCCTTGAGGAGGGATGGCTAGTGCTTGGCTGGGATTCCCATTGCATTACATAATGACCAATTGAGCTGGAGGCAGTTGGGTAATGGGCCTTTCCACAAAGGTGTGGCATGTAATGAACTGTAAGGGCGGGTTGTACAGCGAGGATTATGTGCTCTGAATTTACAGTATCGGACCTGTATGTAATTCTCATACCAATTAGGTTGGCAGAGAGATGGACAATGCATCAAGCCATAGAAAGAGAGAGGGAGAAAGAGCCTGGGATAGTTTCCTAGAACCAGCAGAATATGCAGGGAGATACTTCATGAGGTGCAGCTGGTAGATGCAGGGGTATAAGGTTGATTTAATGAGTATCTTGGATGGCTGAGGGTTGAGGATGGCTGAGGAGACTGTGGTTATGACACCCAGCTACAATATATCCCTTAAAATATTATCTGAATTAAATTTGGACCATTGAGACCTGGAGATACTGTTTGTGAGAAATATTATGTTATCTCAAAAATTGATTATTCCCCAAATTATAGTAGAAATCCATGGCTGGGTTTCTCATTGTATTGATTTGTATCTTGATCAGACATTTGCACCAATGTAGGTATGGGGAAAGCTGTATTTTTTGGAACTAAATTTTGATTACCAAAGTTTCATGAGTGGATGGGTCTCTGCTATTGATTCTTCAATAGACAAGGCAAGCACTCACAGTTGTTTGTATCTGAATGATCATGTTTACTTATCAAAATCATCTAAAAATTATAGCCAATAAATATTAGGCTCCTGGGGATTCAATACAGACACCAAAAAGTCTATGATGGCACTCCAGCATAGCCAGATGAGTATAATCAAAGGATTCAAGTCCCCAAGTGATTGCATCAACAAAATTCTTGTGAAGGTAAAAATTTTAACAATTAATTAGTACCATTTCCAAATTTATTGTTGATTTGTTTTTATTTAGTTCAATAAATTGGAGGAATTGTAATGATTTTTAGATGGAAATGAATATTCACTTTGGTCATATCCAGTACAAAGACAAAGTATCACCATTAATTCTCTTAGTAGAAAGAGAAATAAATCAAGCACAAAAAAGCTCAAATAGTTTGAATGATTAATGATTACTTCTTCAAAACCCTGCTTCTATAGTGAGAAATGGTTTGAATCATATTAACTGATTCAATTCTCATTGAACCACAGGTCCTTTCTTGTTTCATCATTTTGCAAAAAAGCCATCTGCCAAAATTCCCTATTAATATATCCTGAGAAATTGTCTTTTTTCATGTTATTCATTGGGAACTAGGATTTTTTTCCATATAAATTGCATAATTACACAAGAAGGATGATGAAATGTGTATCAGTACCATGTCTACCTGTAACAGAAATTTTTTCAATCTTTATCCAACAGGATCATCAATAATTATGGTTGATTTATAAATTGAAAACTTGTTTCATATTTTTCACTTTCTCAAAATCAAAATGAAAAGTTTAAGTATTTTCAGTCCTATATCATAGAATGTGCTTATTGATATTTTATTAAACATATTTGAAATGGGAATTAAAATGTGTGAAATATTTAAATCACTATGAAAAATTTGGCTGGAAGACTGTGGAAATTAAAAATGGGCATTTCTTTCTTTCCTTTTCCAGAAATAAAATAAATCTAGTGTTATAAACCTTGAAATTTCAAGCATGTTTTGGAGCCTTTGGGAATTCCTCTTTTTCACTGGCACTTTGGAACAAAAATTTGAATAGGAAGAAAAATTATTTGGGAAAAGTTTTCTGCATGGGCTTCCAAATCCATGTCACTTTTATTCTTGATGGATGAAACTATTTCCAGAAATAACATGCAATCAGACTTTAATAGCAAGAAATGGTCTTGTGAGTTAATTAATATTCCAAAAGGTCCAGCAAGGAGTAATTAAACCAATGGTTGATAGTTCTCAGAATTTTGGAATTTCTCAAACTGTTGATTGAAAATCTCCATGAATCTTTTTTTCTAGCTGTTTTTTCAACTGAAGGAGAGAAGTTCCCTTCCTTTTTCTTTTTTTTTCAACTCACATTGCTCTCACTTTTTCTCAGCATCTGTAATTGGAGGGTTTCACTTTGTGTGAATATGAAATATTATTTAAATCACAAAGATATTTATCATGAAATGATGGAGCATCTTGAGAACATCTATGGCATTGGATCATCTCTCCAATGATGTTGTGTCTTCAACTTCCTGACCCTACATTTCAAATTTTGAGACTGATTTTTTTACCTTGTGTGTCACCATCTTCAATTGTGGTTGGGTCTTGTGTTTTGTAGAGTCTATTGGCAGTGAGTGCAACCAACGCGGCTATGAAAATTTCCCACTTTTGGTATAAAATTGAGGAGGAATGTTGTAGGCAATAGAAAAGATGACCAACTGAGACTTTGGATGATTTTTTTTTCTTTTATGGTGAGATGAATGCCATGGGCTGTGAATTTTTTTCTTGTTCACCAAAGGACTCCAGAATCTTGAAATCTAATATATCTGAGAATTTCCCAGAATATTGATCAGCCAGGTGAAGGAATTCATGTGCTAAGTAAATTTTCATGACAAATGAAAGTTTTCATTGTTTGAGCTTGGGTTCATTTATGAACTCAAAAAATAGTATATTAGCACCATAACTATACTAGATATTTTCTTTATCAAGGTTTTTCAAGAGATGGAACTCCTTTGAAACTTCAAAGGCTGGTTTTTGGGGATTTACTTGGTCATACCTCCTGGAAAAATTTGTTAAAAATGGATTATGGATCCTGAGATATAAATGAAATTTTGCTGGCTCAAAGGGCTGATTTGTATTGCTAATGGAGCTGGAAAACGCTGTATTAAAATTTTTGTTGGTAAATATAAAAACTTGGTTACTTCAATCTTTATTTTCATTCCAATTGGTTGATTTTTGTTGAAATCAGTCATAAAACGTATTTATAAATTCAAAACACAATAATGGAAAGAATCCTAAATGAAGTGTACAAACCTTTTGAGGAGGAAGGAAATTGTGAATTGAGGCCACTAGGTTCCCCAGAAGCTGTTATGATTTTCTGGGGGCTTGAGGTGTTAGTTGGTTCCCATTTTTTATAATTAGGAGGAGGGTTTTGCTTGTCCTCGTGATTGTCTACAATAACAGCTGGTGCTTCCTGATTCAATGGAAAAACTAATTTTAACCTGTTAGTCATAAATTTAAATCTTTTGGTTCAAATTTCAATTAAATGGAAAGCCCAAGTTAAACAAGAATTGCTCATCATTTGGGTGACCGCACCCTGGAGCCTGCTTGAAAGACTGAAGCAAGAGGTTTGGTTGGTTTAAATTTTTTTGAGGGTTGAGAGGTGGTGGTTGATTCAAAAAATAGGTATTATTGTTGGTTTCTGAATTGGGTGTCATTCCATCACTGGAAAAAAAAAGCTTGATTTTGTCATCCAATCAAGTCAATTTCAGAAAACTGCATATGAGAAATCAGCATAGGTTTCTGCAGGTGTTCAAAAACTTCCTTTGGTGATATTGTGTCATTGACTGGATTATAAGTTGACAGTGGGTTTTCACTGGGGGTATTCTGTATTTTTGGGCTAGATCTCTGTCAAGATACAGAAGGGCCCTGGTAGTGGGATGATTTTTTGGGTGATTTTTTATGTGAAAATGAGTTTGCCTGTGCATAATAGAGGTATCTAGTCAGGTTTGATGATGGCCAACACCTAATTCTCTTTGATTTTTGTATCTGAATTGAAGAAAAGAAGAGATTTACCAATGATACCCAGACTGTATTTTCATTGATTCCTCAGGGGTTATTTCCCCAGTCTCCTTGTATTCTTTAGTCAATTGCTGCAACATGGGTAGAGTTTTTGAAGTGATCATCTTTGCAAAATAACATTTTTTTCATATTTTATATTCTGTGTCAGTGCATCAGCATGATGTTTCAAGATTTTTGGGATCTTGAGCTTCCAATAAAAGTGGATCAATTGGTTTGCTTCTGATTCTTCTGCCTTCACATTTTTGTCAAATTCTTCTGGAAAAATTTCAAAAATTTCAGTTTAAAGAAAAGGTCCTTCTGGAACAAGTACCTGGGGGGATTCAGGGAAATTTGCTGTGGAGACTTCTTGGAATGAACAGGGAATATTTTCCTGGATATAATTTTGAGCTGGCGCAAAAAAGGACCGCACCATCATGATTCATTTTCTTTTTAATGGAATTTGACTGAATAGTGATGAAACAGTAAAACATACATGGTGGAGGGGTGGAATTTGGTGAAAATTTTCTTTTTTTGATGGAAAATAATTAAGGTGGACTGATGGTTTTTCCATTGATTTATGATGAGATTCCTGGGAAGTTTTTTATTCTTATAAGATGAAATTTTCACATTAGTTGGTAGCCTGTCAATGTGTAAGTATCTGAGAGGTGGTTGGGGAAAGTGAGTCATGGTTCTGGCATTATATAGTTCAGGGAAAAAAAATGGTGTGTGGGAACTACTTGGCCCAAATTGTGTTTCAGCAAATGGGTTTTTCTGTTTATATGCATTTGATGCAGCAGGAACAATGCAGGAAGACACACTTTCATGATTTTTGGCTTTCAAAGTTTTTCTCCTTTCACCTTGACTTTATTTTGGCTTTCATCATATTCCTGCGGCACAGAAATATCATTGGTGCATCTTTTAATAGAATTATTCTTCACATTCACAGTGAGAACAAAAATCAATGCATTACCCAATTTCATGATAAATTATTTTTAAAATATTTGCACATTGCTTGCCATCTTATGAGACAAGAGTTTGGAGAAAGGAGAAAAATTACAAAAATTATATTCTGTACAATTTAACCTTTTGGGAAATGTTGGCAAAAGAAGAGCCATTTTTCTATTCAGTCCTCATTGTGTAAGCTATGGAGCAAAGGAAGTATTTTGAAATTTAGAGTTTTAAGTAAAATTTCAAATACATGAAATGTGGTGGATTATTGTTTGCAGCCCCTTTGGTTAAACAGATAATTCATTTGGATAATTCCAGATCACAAAAATTGAGCAGCAAAAATCTTACCAAATTCCCAGATGATTCAGCTTTAATGTTGTGGGGATACTTGAAGATGTTGATTTTAATTTACAATAGAAATCCTCACTCTTTTGTAGTTTAGGAGAATTGTCCCCTTAATATACAGCCAAAGGTCTGGGGGACACATAGAGAGGATTCTAATCCATGAATCAGGGACATAGTTGTTTTCAAGCCACCAAAATTGAACTGAAAATTTATTTGGAACATTTATTCCTGTTGAACTACATAGCGGCTTGAAGAGGGAAAACAAGGAAACCAGGTATTCTTTTAAGAAATTCTATCAGCTTTTCCCAAAATACAAAATACACATAATTATGAACAATTTATGATTTTTGAATGTGAAAGGTCTCTTTTTTTTTTGATTTCTAGCTCTTTGTTCATTTTTATCCTATAATTCTACAAAAGAAAAAGCCCAGGAAGATGATTTTAAATGCATGTTTTTTTGGCCCAAGTGTGTCTTCTAGACCTTTGTCCGTAGATCAAGGGGACATATTTTATTGCGTTTGAAAATGTGAATTGAATTTTGTTTTCAGTTCAAATTTTATTTTCCCATTCTACAGCATTCATTTAGGTGTTGCACAAATGCACTCAACAAATCTAATGAGAAATGGAAAGATATTTGATTATCAATTTACAGAAGTAGCAAAATAGAATTATTTCCACGTGATTTTCTGATCAAGATTCCTCAATGAATCACCTTGATACCAGTCCTTTGGGTAATTTTTTTTATGTTGCATATCATTAAAAAATATAAAACACTCATAAAATAAAAGAATTGATTATAAATTTTAAAATCTGGTACGAAAGAAATCATATTATCCTATAAGCATTTTCTAGCTCATCATTCTGAACACCAATATATTTATCTTTACTAGATTAATTGAAAATTTTTATAACAGCATTTGAAATTCTTTGAAACATTTGACATGAAAAAACAATTTGATTAAATTTTTTGGAAGGTGGATGCCCAGGTAAATTCAAATGTTGGAAATCAGTGGATCTAAAAACACATACTGTAACCCCAATTACTTCATTCAAAACTGAATAACCTTAGAAATCACCAAATGAAGAATGGCCCCCGACCATATCAAATCCTGCATCTGCAATTATTAGTTCACCTGCTTGAGGGTGTCTTGGGTTGAAGATAGGAACCCAGGTTACCAGTGTCCAGGGTTTTGCATTGGTATCTCTGTGGGGCAAGTTATAAAATTCATACATAGTTAAATTTAAGAAATTAAAAAAATATATAGCATCTTATTGAATTGTAGACTCCATGTGAGACACGGATTCCAGGTTGTTTTGAATCAGTGTTTCAAAATATGATTCAAAATCCCAGGTGCCAAAATCTGGATTTGATTTGAAATTAATTGGCCAGATTTTTCAATTTCCAGTTCTTCATGTTCAGGAGAGTAATTTGTAGATTGCATCATATTTACCAATTGGTTAACTGATAAACATTTTCCAAAGGCCTCATTCATTTTTTAACATTTTCTCCATCTATCAGCTTACATTACCCCTCCTAGTTTTGGGAAATTGGTAAAGGCTTTGTTAAAATAGTTGGCTTGTTTCAAGGGATGGAAAATCAGTTTCTTCCATGCACTGAGTTCAGAGTTTGGCATTCCAGCAAAGGGGATGAATTTGAACTTGAAAAAGGCAGGATGAGATCAAGTTGCAATGATAAAAATACCATGAGAGATGAATTGATACACCCGCAAGGTTTTCTAGGATTTCAAGACTTCATATGTAGCTGGGTCAAACTTCTGGTTTGGTGAAACATGATAATAGAATGGTTGTTCAACTTAATTTGGAAATTTAGGAAGGTGATGTGGGATTCTTGCATCAGAAAGATCTTTCCCCAATATAATTGTGCTAGAAAAAGGGGCTGGAGCTCTTTATTGAACAGCTTGCCATTTTTTAGCATTTTACCCTTGTCTTACTCTTCTGTTGGTGGATTTAGATTGACTACAGGGGCAAACAAAAATCATGAGACTTATATATCACAATTGAAAATCATCCCTAATCAAGTCACTTGCTTCAGTCCTTTTTTGGAAATTTTCATGGCCTAAATTATGCTCAAGCCAACAGCACCAACCCCCAAACTGTAGCATGCGGCTTCCCAGCAGAACTGCATCCAAAAAATGATCTAATGAAAATGAATTTCCAGGCCTTAATGATTCTCAAGCCAACAGCACCAGAAATCATTGCTAAGCTTGAAGAAAGAATGGCTCCTCCAGTGATTTTATCTTCTTTTGAAGTTTGGCGAGGCCTGAATGATGCTCAAGACAACAGAACCAACCCCTATACCATAGAATGAAGCCCACAAACCAATACTTCAGCTAACCCAAATGAATAGGCAGGACTGAATGATGCTCAAGTCAACAACACCAGACACCATTTTTAACCTGGAAGCATGGAAATTTCCTGCCTTGGGTGGATATTCATCCCTTGCTCCAGTCGTTTCTTGGAGATTGGCTGGTCCTGAATGATCCTCAAGCCAACAGCGCCCAAGCCAAGACTGTAGCATGGATAATAATGAATAGAAACAATTTTGAGGCAAAAGACTTACACGTGTTCAATTTCCTGATCAAATTTTTGTTTACTATCCATCACTAACTAGCAGCAAAAAAAACTGAAAGTGATAAAATTCAATTAAATAATGTGGTAAAAAAACTTGAAAACACTGACTTGATACACAAACTCTTGGTTAATTGGTGGGGTTTTGGAAGTGGAAAAGGGTCTTTAAATAAACTCTAGGTCCACTTTCAGATTTTTCTGTGGAATAGGTGGTAAACGATGGCTTTTTTTTGTTAATTTTCCGCAATATTGGGTTTTCAAATTGCTTTCTTGAACTGTTGGCTAATATTCTAGTGGTGTTCTCCCTTTTGGTTCTGGATAGGAGATTGTTTTTGCTCCTTTGCAGACCAGAGATTGATTCCAGGTTGTTTGTTTGATTGGATCACCTTTTACTGAGTTTTCTGTTTTTCTTCATAAGATTATAGCTGGGGCTTGATTGATTGGTCTTGAGGGTTTTACTGTAATTTTTTGGTTGGGAATTGTGTGATTAAAAGTGTGTCAGCTTGCTACTTGTAAAGAGAAACCTTTCAAAATGAGAATAAAAAAACAAATAAATGATAAAATACATAAGTGGTAAGAAATCTTCAAATATTATGAAATATTTAGATTCCTCACCCAAGATAAGGTAGGGTCACTCACTGACCCAACCCTTGAATTCCACCTCCTTATATTATAAAATAAATTAACAAAAAAATGGCCCAAAACCACAAAACCACTTCAACTAGCTTTTTGGCCATTTCAATATTTTGTGTGTGTGTTTTAACATATGATTTTAACACTTAAAAACCACTAAGAATTGGAGTGTCTTGTATAGTTTAGGAGTTACATCAGGTTTTGCGTTATGTCACAATTCCCTTGCGCAGCCCTGCATCAATACAGTAAGGATTGCAGGCACCTGACACTCAAAATGTTCGCACCCGTCATGCAACATGCAATATAATTAAAGCTGTGGATTTAAAATTCCCAATCGCAGCTGTCAAGCATGCGCGCGCCAAAATCTGTCTGCACAACGTCTGACAACTAGGTGGTGCATGAAAATTATACAACCCCTATGCATGCATCATGCATATTTAATAATGCGGTTGACGGAAAGAGGTTGATTTGAAACCTGTCAAAATGAAAGAAAAATATAAAAATAAAATTACAAAAAAGAATGATTAGGGAAAAAAATAATAAAGGTTTTCACAAAAACAATGATATCAAATCTTTATGAACCAGAAAACATATAAAAGAGTTCCCTTAAAAATTACTCAAAATTACCAAATGATCAGAAGATAAAGTAGGATCTAAAAACAGCAACTTCTGACCATTTAACTCACAATAATACAATAAAAAAATAGGAAATGTGTCAGAACTTCACAAACAAAAAATTAGTATTTAAAAGTTTCTGACAATTATTTCACAAATAAATATTACACACACAGACCCAGCTGATTTAAAGCTCTAGGAATGCGTGCCAAATTAGCCCTGGACAGCCTGCTAGCCTTAGCCCTCAAGCAAAAACCTCTATACGTGTCCTGAGAAGGTCCCCTCACCCCAAAAAGGTAAATATAAAGTACCTTCACCCATTCCCTCTGATGTATTTGCACATTTGTTTGGCCCATGCAACTTTTCAAGTTTTATTTGAGGTGGGAGGGAGAATATTTCTTCCAAGGGTATTGACATTGTAGTTTGCTTGGAGACTGAGGGTGAGTGGTGAATGATACCACTCTTGGATTTGATGAGGGGGAAATTGGCTAAGACCATGGCATTAAATGCATCCAGTAATTTATAACTACAAAAGGGGGGATTAGGGTGGTTAATGGCTGAATGGATTGTTGGGGAAGAATTTGTTGTGTGCAAAGAATTGGGAAAGAAATTGTTTTACAGCTCTTGAGAGGTTTCTTGGCCTGTAAAGTGAGAGCAAGAATATGATTTGACCAAGGCTTGGAGGAGATCAGGATGAATAGACTGACCAGAGCTCAGTTTGAGTTGCCTGTCAACACCCTTAAGTTCAAGTTTACTTTAGTTTCCAATTATAATAAGCAGGAATGATGCAATATCAAGACTAGTGGGTGGGGCACCAAGAAACAAGACATTGAAAAGCTGAAATGTGTATTAGGGCCTAAGTTGAAAGCCATGAATTAAAATTTGATGGGAAGCATCAGGTTCAGTTTAGTTCAGATTGAGTTCCTAAATACGTTGTCATTTGAATAAAATTAACTTGTGAAAAATAATTCAATGAGTAAAACTGCAAAACTACACGGAGTTATCCCAATTGATATGCTACCTGTAGTCACACAACCACAGAATGTAACTGCTCCAAAAACCAAAAGCACTCTACCCTGTAGCCACGTACATTAAAAAGAAGGCACGTTCACCTGTCCCAAGACTCTATTTCTGCTAGGGAAAGCAAGTTTCAATGAATGCCATCATCAATCCTCAAATATGTGGGTTTCATAAGCCTTTAAATATCTTTTCACCTTTTGTCTCTTTCCCCTCCATTTTCTTTCTTCCCTCTTCCTCTTCTTTCCTTTTTTAATTTTTTTGTCTTCAAGTATTCATCAGCTCACCACCCATAATTTTAAAGGCCTCAAGCCAACCATTTTACAACCCAATCCAGCAGCTTCATAGACCCCATCGAAGGGGTTAACACATAGGCATTTATTGGCTGTTCCCATGGAAGATTCAGGTAAAATATGCATAGTTTGCAATTTTAAAACAAACTGCACTCAAAAAAAAAATCCAAAAAAGCCACCAAACTCCCTGTGAGACTCTGCAATAAATTAAAAAATTATGATGAAAGGAGGAAAGAAGACAAATCTGTGCTGGGGTCCAGCAGAATAAAAATCATTTCTAATTGAGAAAAGATTTAAAAAGGCTTCAAAAGATATTGGGTCCATGATTCTTGGTAAGACTGCAACCGGGGAATCCTTGAGCAGCAGCCAGATTGGCCTGATACTGCAGTTACCAAAAGTCCAATTCAAGAAGAGCATAATCCTCTCATCTTTAGTGAGGGGATGCTTGGCATTAACAGAAAAACTGCTAGATTCAACCACATGGGACAATATGGTGATAGAATACACATTCACTGCAACACAAGAAGGAGAAAAATTTGAAAAACTAAACAGCTGTGGCAGAATTCACTGATAACCACCAGGATGAAAGGGATAGTTGAGAAGAATATTGACATCCAAGAGAGAACAGAGGAACACATCATTTGTCTTATTTTGAAAGATGTGCATTTCATCCTGTCTGAAAGCAGAAGGTGAAATAAAAGTGGTACAGGCATTCTTACAGTAGAGGACCCCTGGGCAACTACTTTGATGTCTTCCTGGGAGGGGAAAATGATTGACCCAATGGCTGTGACCAAAGCAGTGGCGCTATCAGTGGGCACCTTAAGAGAAATAGACACAACAGAATCATCCAATTGATATATGTTTTCTCACAACATTATTTTCAAGGGTATTATTCTCCAGTGTACATATCTCCTTGATATTCTTGAAAAATCATTTTAGACAGAAATTGAAACCTTTAGGACTTCAAAATATTGAGGGGAAGGTGTCCCCCTGACGAGCGGCCAAAGGTCAGGAAAAATCTGCCCCTCCATATTATTAAGTCCAAGAAAGTTCTTTCTGGGCAAGTAGTCCGGGGGACACCTGAATCTTCAAATTATTGAATATTCTCTCAGTTTCCCCCTGAACTTTGACCATAGGTCTGGGGGGAACATGAATCTAAATATCAAATATGAATTTTAATATTTCACATCCCCCTCACCTTTACCACTGTCCCAGGGGAACCCTGCATGTCTCAAATTTGGAAAATGGTGGCAGTGTCCCCCTGACCTTTTCCCATAGGATCTAGGGAGAACTGCTTCTCTTTATCTTACTTTTTTTTTTGAAAGGAATTGAACTTTCCAGTACATTTAGGGGATAGCTCTTTTGATTTTTCAGATTAAAATCTCAAATTTTGTCTTATTCAAAATATTGATTCTTTGGATAAACATGATACAACCTCATGCAGTGACCCCATTTCTCCCTGTTCCCAAGTCTAAAATCAAAAAATTAAATGTCAGAAAATTTGGGATGACATTTCAAAACAAAATATTCATAAATTGAACAACCTATCTTGCAATGAGCCCAGTTGCAACAGACTTCAACCACATTTGGCCCATGTATGCAATGGCCTTAGTGAATATTGAAATGGTATTTACTTTCTAGCGTAACAAAGTGACTCTCAAGTGGGTAACCTGTTCATTTAACACAGACCATTCCCATTGTTTGTGGGAGTAAAATTTTACTTGAAATTAAGGGGCATGGAGGTATAAAGATTCTCAAACTATCTAGGTGAATGTGATTCATCCATGACAAAAATCCCAGAATATAAGCAGAGAATTCAGGGCATGAAAGGCATACAAAATTTAGTCCTATGAAATTCCCATTTTTCCAAGAGATATATGGGCCACCAGTTCTTCTGAGAAAGTTTGATTCCAGGGTTTCCTTTTCAATGAAAAATGCATGAAATTTCTGTCAAAAAGTTCATTGGTACTACAGGCATGAATGATAATTAGCAACACAACTGCTGCTGTTTAAGATTCAGACATTGGTGCATCAAAAATATTTTTAGGAAGAAAAACATTTGACCCTTTGTTGGCTGAAATTGGGATTGGACTACTCCCAGCTCTGGAGACTTCAACAACACACCTTGGAGGAAGAACCAATTTTTCAAGTGTCAGCTTGCTACTATTGCAGAGCAGGCTTCAAAAGCAACAAAATAACATAAATAAAATAAATAAATAAATATCTTATTAAATGATAAATAATATTAGAAAAAATTTTTCCAATTCTGAATCTACATATAAATTAAAGTAGGGTCACTCACTGACACCTACCTAAAATTCCTACTGCTTATATTTTTCAATGAATTGTGAAGATTTGGAAAGAGACACAGCCTTGGGATTTTGGCAATGATAATACTTCACATGAAACCCCACGTATAAGTTTCACAGGGAATTTTTTGACAGAATCCAAGAATTCTGTGATTTGGAGGAGTTACGGGCGGAAATGTGATTTGTTACAATTCCCGCACGCAGCCATGGCAACCAACACATCCACGCGCGACTGAGAAGAAGCACTTTCACTTTGTCAGCGTAACCTGAAATTCTGTGTACGCAGCCCTGTGCATCTGACAAGTATGCAGCCCCATGGTTATGGGCTGACAAAGTGACGGATGGCTCATAAAGCCCAGGTACCACCTAAAGTTGCTACAACCTAGACAAGAATGTACGACATATGTAATGAATGTCCCCGTTGATAATAGACAATCTAAAAATACATAAAATCATATAAAAATACTTAAATAAACTTTCTACATATTTTTTATAAAATATAATAAAATATACCAAATATTTTGAAATTAAGATAACTACTATTTGTAAAATATCTGAAAATACATTAAATATAAAATTTTGAAAGTTTCAAGACATCATTATTTACTTGAAATACTAATAAGACTGATTATTTTGAAATATTACATGAATTCTTATAGTTTATATTTATAATTCATTATTTTGATTAATTCAACAGAATTTCGAAAATAAGGAGTAAAATGAATATCATGATGTTACTCCCCTCAGCTAATACATAATGAAAACCCACCTAAAATTAGATTACCCGTAGAAATAATTACCAAGAAAATTATTGACATCCTGGGAATATTTACAAAGGTGAATTAATTAAATAATTAAAATGTGGATATATTAGTGTTATTCACAAGTCTAAACATCAATGAAAAGGTAGAATAATTCACATATACTGTTGAAATAGATTTCACTTGTGCTACAGAACCAATGAAAAGTGACAGGCTACCAATGGTTACCCTGCTAGCCTAAGAACCAGTCCCTTTGAGCCCCTGTATCCCTCAGAAGGACAGAAATTGGACTCAAAAAGAGATAAATAAAGGCCCCTTTTTGAGGTTGTTGTCACCCAGAGACCCAGTTATGTTCAAATCCAGACACTGTTCCAAGGTGATAAAATACTTATGAGACATAAGTAAGTGATTCATGGCTTTAGTCTGATGAATAATATCTGTCCCCAAACCCTTGTTATCAACTTGAACTGTTGAACAACCTTTTTAACCCCACTAATAGGTATAACCCATCATTGCACAACCCAAACAGTTACATAAAGGATTCAATAATATACGAGTGAGTGTTATTATCCTTTTACTGTTGTGGAAGCTTGGATAAAAGGTTGTTCCACATCACCACATACTTTATATATATATTCTGTTTAGGCAATATCTCTTTAAGAATATTAATTGAAGGTTCCAAAGTAACCAGGTATACGTTTTTTCAAAGTGAATTCCCTGAAGAGAGGTGTTAAAGATCCCCAATATCATTTTGGCCCCTCTATTAAACTATTTAATAATCAATTTATTAATATTAATTCATAATATTAAACCATGACCTAACCAATAAACCTTGAATTAGCTCTAAAAAATTTTTTACAGATTTTTGCTGCGTTTATTGAATAAACTATTTATTATTTATTCCATCACCTCTGGTAGCTTAATGATAGAAATGGTCTTGGCATCCAGGAGTATGAAATCAAGCGTATTAGAAATCTCTTCTATTTAATTTTTTTATTCTTTTGAGAATTTCTGCCCTGTTAATTGACTCAATTTGGTGATCCATGTGTTGGAATATCAATCAATTTGTGGAACATCTTTGATCGCTGTGTTTGGGGAAAAGAAATATCTAGAACGCAGGTATACCTTTTTTTCCACACCATTGCGCTTCTGATTGGGAATTTCTGTTTGACTAATCCTGTTGAGGAAGTGAATTGCTTGTGTGAGATCATAAATTTTCCACATGGGCACCAACTTGAACAGAAATTTTACTCAATTTTTATCCACTTTTGAGTATTCCATATTTTGAAAAACAACCTTGCCTTTGAAGAGAACTAAAAAAATTTTCTTCTCTGAAAAATCATTCTCAGCCATCTTCCAAATTTTATTGGCTATGTGAATTTTAATTCAATAAAAAGTTTATTGAATCTTCCTGTCATATGGAAAATTTTCACTCCACTCATTTTATTTTTACACCTTTGAAAATTTTCAGAGGCTTTCAGCCTCCTGGATGCCACGGCCTTTGCAATACTTTAGCTACAAGAGGTCATGGAATAAATAATAAAAATATTTTTCAATAAATGCCCCAAAAATCTGTAAAATATTTGGATAAAGCTATTTCAAGGTTGATTTTTTTTGGTTATGATTGAGAATTGTTAATCAATACTAAAAAATAAATTATTAAATAACTTAATAGAGGGTCCACAATGATATTGGGTATCTTTAACCCTTCTGTTTGGGAAATCCACTGTGAAAACACATAGACCTGGATACTTTGAAATTACCTTTAATTTATATTCTAAAAGCAGATATTGCCCAAACATAATATATATATCAAATATATGATGGAGTGGCAGGGCCTTGGAACCAAGCTCCCACAAAAGAAAAAGGATAATGAAACTCACTGGTACATTATTAGATCCTTTAGGTACCCTATTTGGACATGTACTGATGGGTTAAACCTGTTACTAGGGTTAAAAAGGTTTTTCAGCATTTTAAATTGATAAAAAGAGTTTTGGGACAGATAATATCAATCATACTAAATCAATAAATCACTTACTTATCTCTCATAATTATTTCATTACCTTGGCACGGTGTCTGAATGTAAATATAACTGGTTCTCTGGTCATGAATAACCTCAAAAGAGCTCTATATTAATAGGTTTTTGGGTCCCAATTCTGTCCTTCTGAGGGATACAGGAGCTCAAAGGGACGGTTTCTAAGGCTATCAGGGTAGCCAGTGGTAGCCTTTTATGTTTTCTTGGTTCTGGAGCACGGATTAAATCTAATTCCACAGATTATGGGAATTATTCTACCTTTTGATTGGTGTTTTGAAGTGTGAATATAACTAATCTATCCACCTGATCATCATTTCATTAATTATCTCTAGTAAATTCTCCCAGGATGTTAATAATTCTGATAAGTAGGCATTCCTACGGGTAATCTGATTTCAGATGGGTTCTCATTATTTATTAGCTTATGGGAGTAAAATCATAATGTTGATTTTGATCCTTTTTTTTAAAATTCTGTTAATTTACTTGAAATAATTAAGTAAAAATATAATTCATGGGAATATATGTAGTACTTTTACTTAATTTATTTTCTTAGTATGTCATGGACATACTGATTTCTTTAAGTTTTCAAAATTTTATTTTGAATTTTATTAAGATATTTTACAAACTGTAGTTATGTTATTGTTGAAATTTTAAATTTTTTTTATTATATTTTATAAAAAATATGTAGAAAGTTTATTTAATTACTTTCATATAATTTTATGTATTTTTTGACTATCTACTATCCACAGGGACATTTATTATATACTTAGTATGTCCCCGTCTTAGTTGTAGAACTTTTACATGGTACCTTGGCTACTCAAGCCGTCTGTCACCCTGTCAGTCTGTAGTCCCACAGCTGTGTACCTGTCAGCTTCCTGGGGCTGCATACAGGGATTTTCAGGGTACGCGGACAGGGTGGCAGTTCTGCTTTTTAGCAGTGCCCCAATATGCTGGTTACCACGGATGCGTGTGGGAATTGTGACCAATCACATTTCCGCCTGTAACTCCTCTAAATCACAGATTTCTTGGATTCTTACAAAAAATTCAACGTGAAACTTATACATGGGGTTTCATGTGAAATATTAAGATGGCCAAAATCCCCAGGCAGCTTATTTTCCTAAATTTTCATAAATTATTTAAAAACATAAGCAGTAGGGAGTTGAGGTTGGTGTCAGTGAGTGACCCTACCTTCATTTTATGTAGAATCATAATTTGAAATAATATTTTTAATATTAGTTCTCCTTTAATAAGATATTTATTTATTCATGTTATTTTTTTACTTTTGCAGCTTTCTCTGCAATAGTAGCAAAATAAAATTCCCCTACTCCAAGATATGGCCATATCTGAAAAAAATCTGGATTTTGGGAAAAAATTTAATTCCATATGTATATCAGTTTCTTTTGCTGGCTCTGTAGTTTCTAAGATGTATTTGTCCATCAGGTATGCTAATCTCTGGTAACCATTTGCCTTTTCCTGCATATTCTCCTTTATACCTAACTATGTATAATCTAACATCTTTACCTTGCACTCTTTCCTTCTAGTCTCTCAATATCCTTCTTACTTTCTCTTTTTCATCCACAGAGTAGGTTCTATTTGGATTATTACTGGAGGAAGGTTGCCACCTTCTCTTTTTTGAAAGTTATTGACTAAGCTAACAGGGAATACTGGGTTCTATCTTGAAAATTCTTCACCCAAGACTAATTTGACAGAAATATTGCGATGAATTTTCTTGATAAAAAATGGCCCACAAGATCTGGTTTCAACTTTCTTTTCCCTGCTAATTTGTTGAATTTGGCAGTAGATATCAAGATATGATCTCCTATCTTAAATTCAGGTTCTGTTTGTGATTTATCCCATCTTTTTTTGTTTTATTCCACTGCTTCTTCTACACATTTGTGAGCATGATTATCTTCCAGGTCTGTCATTTATTAAAGTCAAGAGGTGTGGGGTGGATGCTGGCTAAGTTTTGGTTCAGGGTATTCCTGGAGAGTTTTGGAATCCATCCTCTTTCTAGTATATAAGGGTCCTCTGTGGTGGTAGAGTGTTTACTTCCATATAAGCCACCTAAAGGGCTGGTTGTAAGCTTCCCCAGTCATGGAAGTATCCATCTGAATTTTTTTATTCTATACCAAAGCTACAGCACATTCTTAACATATCTTCCAGGGTCTGTATCAACCTTTCAGCTAATCCATCAGTCTGGGGATGATATGCTGTAGAAAAGGCTAAAGTATTACCCAGTATACCATGTAGATTCCTCCGGAATTTATAAGTGAATTTGAAGTCTCTGTCACTGATTATAGTTTTAGGTCAGCTATAATCCTATTCCAAGATAACAAAGCTACATCCATGGAATTATCTTCTTTGTGGTTTGGTAAAAACTTTTCCTTCCTGGATTATCTGTCTACCATAACAAAGAAAGAATTATAGGAGTGAATTCCTCCAGGGGAATGCCTGTGACAAAATCCATATTAATGATTTCCCACCTAGTCTTGGGTTCAGAGATGTTTTGCAGGAGTCCAACCCTTTTTCCAGTATTTTGAATAGATTATTGGCAAATCTAACAGATAGCAACATACTTAATAGTAGTATCTTTCCAATCTATCCACCAAGAAGTTTGCTTCACTTTTTCCAAGATCCTTTCAGTGGAGAAATGCCCTGATAAACAGTTGTCATGGAATTCCTGAAGTATATTTTGTATATTTTCTTTGTTTCTCAGTGTCAACATACTGGAATGTTGTTTTCTATAGTATAGGAGACCATCCCAAAAGGTGAACCTTCCTGCTTTGAATGGTTTTGGTAATGAGGCTGGTAAAATATTTACTAGGGCTGCTTCTAGAGATTAACATTCTATGATGTTAATAAGCAGCTTGAATTTGGGGGAATAGTTCTCTCTTACTAGATTAAATAAAGCTGTATCTAATTCACATAGGTGGATCCCCATAATTGGCGCATCTGATGCAAAAATATTAATTTTTAAGATAGGAAAGATATCCTAGTCCTCAGGGTCATATGCTGGATTACTAGGGTCACTATGAAAATCATTTCTACTTAAAATATTAGCATTCTGGTTTTTAGCTTCATCTTTATGCACTATAATCATCTGGCCTCTATATTTTTGTATAGCAATTTTCCACCTGAGCATATGTCAACTAGAGGTCTTCATTTTCATGAGGGTTCTTACATCATTACACTCTGTAATTAATTGAAAAGTGGTGCCTTCTAAGTAATAGTGTAACTTCTCTAGAGCCCATAATAGAGCCAAGCATTCCATCTTACTGGCTCCATACCTGTTTGCAGTGAGGATCTTTCTAGATATAAAAAGTACTGGTTTCTCCACAGGTTTGTCTGCTTCTATTCTTTCTTGGTTCAATGCAGCTCCTAACCCTTCCATACAAGCGTCAATGTAAACCTTAAAGGGTATGGATTAGCTTGATTGAATCAGTAGGGGAGTGGAGGTCATTGCTATTTTCAATTCTTCATAGTTGTTTAACCTCTTGTGTGTCATTTCAGTAAGATTTTTATTTTTGCATATTTCATACAGACTTTTAGTGAGCATAGAAAACTTTGGAATGTATTGTCTGTGGTAACTGCAAAAACTAATAAATGATAGCAACTCTGTTTTATTCTGAGGCATGGGTCTGTTTATTACAGCAGCTATCTTATTATGGTCAGCAGTTAAAGTTAGGCCAGAGACTATATGCCCAAGAGCTTTCAGTTCTCCATATCCAAAGTTGAATTTCTCCATTCATATTCAAAGCTTCTCTGGAAATACTCTTAAGGACTAATCTAACTTTATTTGTATGAGGCTCTCAATCATCAGAGTATATGATGATATGATCTATATAAACTTTCTTCCATCTTTGTCTGATTTAATTCCCTACAACTGTATCCATTGTTCTCTGGAAGTGTGATGGGACATTCTTTATTCCAAGTGGCATTCTGAGCTACTCATATATTCCTAAATGGAATATTATTCTCATAAACTTTTTACTTTCAGGGTTTATGGGTATTTGGTGGAACCCTTCAAGCATATCCATAGTAGTGATGTATTTTGCTCTAGACAAGTTATGCATAGCATGATCAATTGGGATGATAGGAGAATAGTCTGCTTGAGTATATTTATTCAGCATTCTGAAGTCTCCTACCATCCTTGACTTGTCATCATTCCATGCTATTATTACAGGGGTGGTCACATCCACTTGTTCATTATGCCCAAATTTCCTCAATACTTGTAGGTTATAAGTTCTTGAATTTGTTGCTCAAAAGCTACTCTAGATTTAAGGATATAGGAATAAGCTTGTCTTCTGAGGTTACAAGCATAAGGAGGCTTAATTTTCCAGGTCTATACCATTTCATGTCCTTTGATATTACAAGTGGGATGATCTCTAGTAAATAAAGCATTTTGGTTCTCAAAACAGTGTCAGCTTGCTACTATTGCAGAGCAAGCTGAAAGATTAACAAAAACAACATAAAAATAATAATAATACAATTAACCTAAGAAGGAGTAGGTAAAACGTATATATTATTACAGAAATTGATTCTCCACCCAAAATTAGGTAGGGTCACTCACTGACCCCACCCTTGAAATCCAACTCCTTATATTTATTAATCATTAAGGAAAGAAAAACCAAAATACCAAGGCACCACATTTGAGGCTTTTGGCCAAGTTTATATTTTACACGTATTGTCATGTGTAGGTTTCACCCCTAAAATTCAGTAAGAATTGAGGTGTTGTGTATATTTTAGGATTTATGGACGGAAATTTTTTTTTGTCACAATTCCTGCACGCAGCCGTGGCAGCCAATGCACCCCCGCGCGGCTGAGATACAGCCCTGCCACTCCGTCAAGGTTGTGTACGCAGCCCCCAGCCTCTGAAAAGTATGCAGCCGAGGGACAAAGGGTTGAAAGAGTGATAGGCGGCCTGAGAAGCTTACGTAATGCATAAACATGCTACAACCCACATGGGAACATTCTACATATGTAATAAATGTTCCTGTGGATATTAGATAGTTTAAAAGTACGTAATATTATATATAAAAATACTTAAATAAACCTTATACTTATTTTTTTATTAAACATAATTAAAAGTACCAAGAATGTTGAAGATAAGACAATGACAACTTCTAAAAATATATTAAAATACTTCAATATACTTTTATGAGAATTTCTAGACATCAATATCTTTGTGACATACTAAGGAAACTAGTTCTGTAAAAATATTACATGAATTCCCATGAATTATATTTTTAAGTAATAATTTTAGTAAATCAACTGGAACTCGAAAATAAGGAGTAAAATCAATATCATGAATTTACTCCAGCTATTTAATTCATAATGAGAGCTCACCTGACATCGGGATGTCCGTAGAAATGTCTATTAAAATAATTATTAACTTAAAGGGAACATTTAATAAGGATGATTAATTAAATAATACATAAATAGGACAGATTAGTGTTATTCACACATCCTAATATCAATTATAAAGTAGAATAATTCCCATAACCTGAGGAATTAGATGCTACCCGTGCTATAGCACCAAGAACACGTGACAGGCTACCACTGTTCATGACTTTACTCCAGTTATTTAATAAATAATGAGAACTCACCTGAAATGATTATGTCCGTAGAAATGTCTATTAAAATAATTATTAACTTAGTTAATACATAAAGAGGACAGATGAGTGTTATTCAAATGTCCTTATATCAATTATAAAATAGAATAATTCCCATACCCTGGAGAATTAGATGCTACGCGATCTATAGCACCAAGAACATGTGACAGGCTACCACTGGTTACCCTGCTAGCCTTAGTGTCCGTCCCTTTGAGCCCCTGTACCCCTCAGAAGGATAGTATTGGGACTCCAAAAGCTAGAAATAAAGAGCTCTTTTGAGGATATTGATGGGCAGAGACCCAGTTATGATTATATCCAGAGAAAGTTCCAAGGTAATCAAGTACTTACAAGAGATAAGTAAGTGACTTATGGCTTAGTATTATCAATAATATCTGTCCTCAACCTCTTTTTATCAATTAAAACTGCTGAACAACCTTATAACCCCAGTATACCGGTTTAACCCATCAGTGCACATCCCAAAAGGATACCCTAAGGATTTAATAATATACAATTCAGTTTTATTATCCTTTCTCTGTCGTGGCAGCATGATTACAAGGCCCTGCCACTCCACTGTGTATTTTATATACATATTATCTTTGGGTAAAATATCCTTTAAACTAAAGAGCCCAAAGTAACCAGGAATATGTGTTTTCATACTGAAATACCTAAATAGAGGTGTTAAAGATCCCCAATATAATTGTGGCCCCTCTATAAAAATATTTAATAATCAATTTATTCATATTGATTTATAACAATAAACCATAACCAAACCAATTAACCTTGCAATAAGCTTAATCCAAATATTTTACGGATTTTTGCTGCATTTATTAAATAATATATTTATTATTTATTCTATCACCTCTATTAGCTACAGGATAGCAAGGGTGTTGGCATCAAGGAGGCTGACAAACAGACTTTCAATATATATTTCTGCTGTTCTTCAGAAAGTTTCTCATTCAGTGCCACTTCAGAGAAATGTTCTTGGTTGAACTCTTCCAAGTTCTTTTGAAAAGTAGAAGAGGGGAAATTGGTTTGGATATTTCATGTCTTAAACTTCTAGTCCCAGTTACCACCTACTGTGAAATATCTTCCTTTACTTTGCAAAAAAACCTATGCCATATAGGCATAAAGCATCATTTCCTATTATCAGGTTGTCACAGAATCCATTGATCAATATTAAAAATTGCACTTGAATCCTCAAAGATCATTCAGTATGGCGCAGTATTATGGGAGCAGTCCATACTCCAATATTTTCATTGTCGTGTTAGCTTCTCATGTCTCTTGTTTGTCAAACTCATGATGATTTCTCTTGACTGAAATATTATCACATCCTGGTCTTGGTCACCAATTCAACTTTTATCAATTTCAACGTGTCCCTTCCTGTTGTTAATATTATAGTATTCACTCACCCCTTATTCAACAACTTCCTCCTGGAATTCTGCATTCCATCCTTCCATCTTCTCATCACTTGTACTCCTCCTCTCATCTTCTTCATGGAAATTCCAACAAATAATCCTTGAGATCTATGAGTAGTATTTCCTGTGCCTCCAGCCCCTTGCAGGCCAGGGTCAGTTGTGAATCAATTTTACAAATTAAAGATATGTGCAGAATGATCAAAATGATAGGTTCAAAAATTAGAAGATCCTGAATCTTGAAACACACAAAAATTCAGAATATCTGAGGTCAGCTGATTGAAATTACCTTCAGAACAGTAACTATTGCCCTGGCTAGCTTACTAGTTTTAGCCCTTGAGCCTTACCCTATCTTCATGCCCTGAGGAGGCTCTTTTCCACCCAAAAAAGTTATTTATACAGACGTGATTTGGCTTTTTTTTTCCCAGTTACCTATAAATTTATGAATTATTGTCCAGACATCTTTCCATCTATGATCGGGTGCTTATATGAGATAAGAAAGTGATTTATGACCCAGTCTGATATATATTGGAATTATTTCTAACACCATTATTGATCCAGTGAGGTTTAGTCAAGAAATCAACCCAACCTCTACTTTGAAAGCCTTTATATGAATCTGTGCAGTTTCTCTTTAAATTATTTCTCAAAAGGGGAGGTAATTCCTTCCTGCCTTGGCTTGAGTGTGGTTTTCCCAGGCACAATAGCTGGATAAGTCCTGAGAAGGCTCCCACAATTATTCCAAGGTTTCATACTGCCCCTTAAAGAGTGGTTGCTTGTCTGTAAAGATCACCAGTAGTATAATACTGCGGCCCACCATTTATAACATATTTAAAACCCTTGAACCAAACCATTTAAACCTTGCTCTAGCTTTGAACATTTTAATTTTTTGAGCTTTTTATGTATTTATTTTTTTGGGACATTATCATTTCATAACTTTATCACTCTCTGTAGCTAAAGAACAGCAAGGTTCCTGGTATCAGACCGCTGACAGAGGTGGTGGGAACTGCCTCCATTGTTTAAGGCCCCCCATAAATATATTTTAGGAATAACTGAATTCCCTGGGGATAATTATGGCAATGCTGGGAAACATTCTCCTTGGAGGCTAAGCCTCTCACTCAACACTCAAACCAATTATTTCCAAAAGATGCATCCATCTCATATCTCTGAATGTGCATTTTCTGTACCAGAAATGCTGGATCCACTGGTTCCTTAGGCCCTAGAAATATACCAGAAAGTCATAACTTGATTGAATATTATTTAAATCAGAGGTAAAACAAACACTTCAACATACCTTTCATTTAGGATTTGTTTTCATTTTTTTGGTGAAGTCAGGAAAGAAGGAGTTGAAAATCTCACCAATCCATTTTTCATTATGATGGTGGGTCATTATTATTTTCTTGAATGGAAATTGATTTCCAAAACTTGGGTGATAATTTAATTTCTGGTGGATAAATAACACCACAGCAGACCAAAATCCACAGGACAAAAAATAATTTCAAGTATGAGTAAAACGTAACTTGGGTCCGATTTTGGGCCTTGTAACAGAAACTCAGCAGTTCTTTTAAGACATTAAGCTGGATTGTCCCAGCCATCATAACTCATGAAATTTACTCCTTTTTCCTTAAAAAAAAATACAACTTTCACTAAAAGCAAAGTTGTAGAAAAATTGCCAGGTCAATAGGACTTGTTTCAATTGTTTAACCCTCCCATCCCTGGAATCAATTGAAGAAATATTCAGCATACATGGTCACATTGAGAAAATACAGCTGAACCAATCCCAAAAGGGGAGATGGTCTCTCTTGATACCCCAAACCTCCCTTTTTGATTTTTTAGAGCTGCCATATTACCAATTAATTGCTCACTATTGATTCCAAAATTGTTTTCAAACCCCCAAAAAAATATTGTTCTGGATTTCAAATTTAGGTATTTTTTATAAGGGTCGCTCTCAAGTTTATTCCATGAAACCTCTTTCAAAGGTTTTAATATCATCCATACTACCTGCAATGTTTGTGGAGATTGGAATAATTTCTCAATTTGACCAAACGTTTGGTCATATTCAAGGTTGAAATCAACAGCACTATTTCCAAAATGCTTGTATTTTGATGTGAAGTTCTTATTTTGGATCTGGATTACCAATATTCAATGGAAAAATTCATGTTGAAATGATGAATGCAGTTCCTTGAATATTTCTAATTCTGCATTCTTCTTTACCACCTTGATCCATTTATCATAAGTATGCTTGGAAAGTGTGACTCTGGTTCTTCTTGTTGAAAATAAAATATCTTCAGCAGCAAAAGGTTGATGCTCATTTTTTGATAAAAGGATCTTAAGATTTGCATTCAAGTACCATTGTTGGAGCAGCTTCTCTGGAAGTCTACCTGCATAAAATTACTTTTCAGTGAAAACACTGACTGCAACTGATTCCTTTAATACTCTACTTTATCTCATACCTAGATTTTGGTTTGTGGGTATTTTCCCAAGGATGCCATTCATCTGCTCTTGTGTCCATTTTGTAGTATTCTTTTGTGGCCAAAAACCTCTGGGTAATGTTGATGAATAAATAGATTTGGTTTGCTAAAATTTCCCCTCCACCCTCCTTGAATAAATTGTCAATAAGAGATAATCATTTGAGAAATTTCTGGAAGTTATTTTTGATTTATCTTTGATTCTGTCAGGAATTTCATTATTTTGCTTAAATTAGTTTTTCATTCCAGCAGATGATTGAAACAGGTGTATTCAACTAAATTTTGATGTAATTCTTTGGTCACATGTTTCCACTTTTGAATCAGTGCCTATGGATATCATACTTTATGAATAATTAACCAATATTCTGCATTGAATGAGCCATGTTGAGCCTCTCCCAAATTTTTTTGAACTCTTTTAATCCAGGATGGGATAATAGTGTGATGAATTGCCTGCCGCAAAATTTGTAGTTCACCAGGAGTTATTTTGGGCCAAGATGTTTCATCCAAACCTGTTTTTTCCACATTTTCCCTTTTCTCAGTATTGTCACTTCCAAATCTCAATTATGAACTGGGATTCAAGTTGATATTCCTTTTCCTTTCCCCAAAATTGTAAGAGTTGCAAGTTTCCTAAGAATTAATATCTGATTAAAAAAAAATTGAGGATTCTCAAAATGGTTCGTTGGTACTTTGAGCTTCAAATATTTGGGAGAACTTTTGAATATTCTGGAATTCCACATCATAATCTGAGCAATATGTCTTTCTTCCTTTCCATTTCTCCAAATCATCTTCCTCTAAATTATCCACCTTAAAATTTCTATTATGCTTTTCAACAGGTACAAATCCAACAAAGGGTTTCTGGATGTGCAAAAAACATTATTCCATCTTTTATTTTTTTTTTGTATTCTTTTTCCAGTTGGATTTCTGCTTCAGGTAAGCCAAGAATTGTTATAATATTGTCTTTCAATTTTAAAAGCAACAGGTTATTTCTTTCTTTCAATAGGATAAAATCCAATTTGTCTCCAATAACCGACCTTGTTCAAAAAGGTCAATTGGACACCTTGAGCCATGGAAATTTGATTCCTTTCATGGTAATTATTGCAATTTCTCCACTCTTTTTCCACTCTGAGATGTTATTTACTTCTCCTTGGGGGAAAAAATGTGGGATTTATCTGCTTTATGTCTTTTTTTTCATAATACAGAAGGAAAGAAAAAGATTAGCACTTTGTCCTTCTAGGCCTGCCCTTTTTTGTAGCGCAGGTTTGTAGCGCAGGTAGGTCTGCAGTGATTGTCAACATTTCTTCACATATCTTTATTCCATTTGGAAAATTTTCTGTTGATTTTCAAAGTAGTTTTTTCACAATAACTGGCATTGATAAACCAGAGGCTGTAAAATTTGATTTTTTTGTTCAAGTTTTGGTCCATTTTTCCAGGAATAATAGAAAATAAATAAAAAATTTCTATCTTGACCCATAATTCTAGTGGAATTTTGAATCAAATTGGGGTGATTGAAGGATTTCACAAATCCACATAAAAGCTGAATACAATATTCACAGATTGCTATGTGATAAAGTCAGTTCTATCATCCATGTTGGGAAATTACTTTCAGAATTGAAAATCCCAAATTTCCCCCATGGTTGTTTTGGAAGGTATTGATGTTTTCCTGAGTGGAAAACTTTCAGCTTGCTACTATGTACCAAGCAACCTGTCAAAGTAAAAAATAAAAAATAAAAAATAAAAAAATAAATAAAATTATAAAGGTTAATATAAGAAGAAGTAGGAAGTACATAAATAATATTTCAGAAATGTATTCCCCACCCAAAATTGAGTAGAGTCACTCACTGACCTCATCCTTTAAATAGAACTCCTTCATATTTTGAACAATTAAATAAAAATTGATCCAAAATTTGTGGAACCAATATGGCACCTTTTGTCCAACTTAATATTTCGCACATTTTGTCACATATAGGTTTCACTCCTAAAATTCAGTCAGAATTGAAGTTTTGTGTATATTTTAGGAGTTACACACAGAAATGTTTTATGTTGCAATTTCCGCGTGCATTCTGGCGTCCCTACACAACACCTGTGTACCTGTAGCTTCAGATTACCGCGCGCAGAAGATCTTACCCCACGCGCATTAGTCTGAAATTATCAGGATCTTTTGTGACAGATCTGACAACAGGTACTGCTCACAGGAGCTATACCTATTAGGGCTCATCTAGTATATGTAATAGTGTGAAATATGTATGAAAAATAGTCTTAAAAACTTTAAAATTAAATATCTCATAATTTTATTTAATTTTCAAGTTTTTGAATAATCAAATATTGAGGATTACCACAATTTTGACAGATCATGATCTTTGGGGACCACAAAAAACTACAAGGAGTGGCCAGAAAAATGATTAAAATTACTTAAATGCTCATAAGTTCAGAATGATCAAAATAACATAATTAACATAATAGCAGATCCTGTAGCAAAAATATCACTTAACCTATTTATTATTTGAGATTTTTAAGTTTTATCTTTGGGATATTATTATTATTATTATTATAGTATTTTTAACACTCTCTGTAGCTAAAGGACTGCAAGTTTCCTGTTATCAGAGACTTGAAAAAACCCAACCAATTCCACAAATTCCTTGTTTGAAATTCTAATTTCCAGCCAAAGCTCAAGATTAGTGTATTAGTACTTTTTGAGTGGTTCATATTCCTGTTTCTTGTTGTTCTTGTCTAGTGGCTCATGAAATTTAGAAAATTCTCCCCTATTTCTACTTTATTTTGTATATTTCTGGATTTTGGAGTAGAAAACTTGTTGAAATTTCAACATAGTATTGTCTTGATTGGGTTTGGATGGATAAAATGCAAAACACTTCTTGCAACATGAATAAGATTCCATAAAAAGCTTCAATCCTAATATTATCAGTAATTTCTCTGGTGACTCTGGTAATTTATCTATCCATTCCTTTGCATTGATCTTCAGGATTTTTTTAGAATTACAGAAGTTGAAAGGAGCAATATATGGCCTTTTTCTGCCTTGAGAAAGTTAGTTGCACCCTCCTTCCTTAACGTTTGCTGGAGCATAAGATGTGAAATTTGAATCATGATATCTGTGCAATAGTCTTACTCAAAGTATAGGTGGTTTTTCTGAAATTATAAGGGCATATGGGTTGTGGTGGGGCCTGTCACACTGGCTGGGGCCTAAGTCAAATAATCATTAATTATCTGATATACATAATTTCTCCATCCAGTGCAGCTTGTTCTAATATACATAATTTATCCGTGCAGTGCAGCTTTTTCTATTACTTTGTTTCACTCAATATCTATCTGTTGCATTCTAGGCTTGAATTTTTTTTCCATTAAAAAATCAAGAATTTATAATTGGAAATTTGATAGATATATATCCTGTGTGCCCCCAACATTTTCCACCCATGATTTCATTCCAAAAAATCAGCCTTCTTTATTCTTCTCACCTCAACCTCAACATTCATAAATTTTTCAATCATCCTTTGAATCAAAGCCATTTAAACTCAAACCATCAAATATTGAAAATTCAGGTTGTTTTCCCAGAAAAAATTACTCACCAACAATTTTTCAATCAAGACTTCTTAAGTGATTCACAAAAGAAATGGGTTGAAGATTTCACCAATGAAATTAAGGGTGTCATTTTTGAAATGATTGAACCAATATATTATATCAGGACTAAACTGTTAAAGGCCAGGGCAGAAAAACATTTCTTGATGACTTATGAGTCAAAATGGCTTCACAGACTTACCTTGGGACATCAAATGTGGATTCAAAATGATAAAACCCCAGATTTCCTCAAAATTATGATAAAATCCCAGCAATGGCTTTTTTGAGTTAATTATTTCAGATATTTTTGTCATTTCCACTGCTGAGATGATTTTCTATTCCAGGTTAGTCAATTCCAGCTCATCAACATCCAGCTTACATTGAGGTAAATATTTTAGATCACAAAAAACCTGTCATTTTCTTGTTGGAAAAAATTATTTATTTTTTTTGTATTTTTGACAGAGATGATTCAACATTGCAAATAAATTATTATATTTCAAAAAATAGTGCAAATAGAACAGAATGTAGACACTTCAGTCAAAAATTCTAGCCTCCATACGTTTTTTCATCACATTGCTGGATTTGGTTTGAAATCATTTTCTTGAAAAGTCTTGTAAAATAGTTCTTTTGGGGATTGTAATCATTTTGAAAATTTGTGAAGATTATTTAAGCTCTCTGATACCTGGAACATTGCATTCCTTTAGATACATAGATTGATAGATTGATGGAATAATAATATTCCCAAAGGTAAACACGTAAAAAGCTCCAATTGTAAAGTATGTTAAGAGATAGTGCAAGGTTTAATTGGTTTTTCAAAGTGGTTTTCAATATCTTATTAAGAGGGGCCACCTGGTATTGGAAATCACTTCTGAATTTTGCACACACAAATTTTGGCACTGATGCAGAGACTCCAGATCTGGACACCCAAAAGCCTCCTTTAGTCAACCATCTCAGGGTTGCAGTAATCATCCTCAAACCTTTCCTACCATCCTATTTCATGCTGCTCAAGATTATCCTTGCATCTCTCCACCTCACTGTCACACAAGAATACTCAACCATCACTCATGAAGTTCATCAAGAACCAATCTGGAATCATCTCAAAGCTGGTAATGCAGAACACTAATTCAAAAATCCTATCTGGCTCATACTGATGGACTAATCCAAAACCTCCAGGACCTTGATGAGGTCAAATGGGCCAGTATGAGTGTGATGTGGAAGGATAATGAATTGAATGAGTCAATGAGAAAGACAGAAACATCACAGTTAGAAAGAAAGAAACATCACAGAGAGAGAAATGAAGAGGAGAAAGTGTGAAAGACAAGAACAGGAAGAGAAGAAGTACCTGGGCAAGTATGAGTGTGATGTGGAAGGATGAGGAAAAGAGATCCTTCCAATCACTGTGACTGACCCAGGTATACTACCCAACTTGTGACAGGTGATTGAACTGTGTGTAGCATACAAATGAGCAAGAATGGATAGGTCCAGTCTAACAGTCCTCTCACTGCAACCAGAAGGTCTAAAGATTGATTCCTTAGCCTCTCAGACCACACTAACAAGTACGCAACTCTTAGGCTCTGACCTTGATCTCCTTTTGTTCAAATCATGACTCTTAATGTTTCTTAATGCTGGAAAAACTACTTAATAGTTTTTTTAAATGTTTCTTGATCAAAATATTTGGTTTGAAGCTATTGAGCCTATTTCTCTTAGCCTTCCTGTTGGTATAATTTCTTCTTTCCTTCAGATCATCACATCATTGTTTGTTTTATTCATTCTTCTCAAATTATGTTTGAAATCAAATAGTTTTCCTGGTCCACTGCATTTTTTAGTTTGTTCACAGTGTAAGACTCCAAATAGTGCTGAGCCTCAGGAAGTTTTGTGAAGGGGAAAAGGTGCTGTTTAGGCTGCCCTCCTGAGTGTTCCAAAAATATTTAAATGTAACGGGAATAAAGATCCAGAAATTTTTAAATAAGGAATAAAATGGAGAGCATGAATTTTGATAGTAGTTGGCAGCAATGGAACAACACTATCTGAGGCAAGATGGTGTGGGAAAAGACAAACAAACTAAGTTCAATTTTTTTGAGGTTTCAATCAAAAAAGGCAGTTGTAAGTAACAACACCCACAGCTGATAGCTCTGGTTGTCAGCAGAAGATGAGGAAAGATCAACTGAATCCCAAACAACCTCCAGATTTTCGATTTGGTGATGTTTTCATCTACTTCAATCATTGTGTTAGCCCTGTTGAGGTATTCCTTTATTTATTATTTATTTATTTCATATCTTGAGAGTTGTATTCTGCATGTCTCTGAATTCACAGTTGTAGTTTCTCCAACTGTCTTGTGTCTAGCTTTCAACTGTCTTATGTACCAGCAGTACCTGTCACCTCAAACTCTCAAGCAACCACAACATAAAAGACAAACAAGCATCTCCTGCACAATGAAAGAAGACTCACACTCAACCACTTGTCCAACTACTTCCATCTGACTTTGATCACCAAATTATCTAAACCTGAAGATTTCGATGAAGATATAAACTCAACATTCCTCTGAACCAATCTATTGGCGCACTCAGTACTATAATTTGGTCAAATCAGTCAACTGTGAATCCTCAACTGCTTTGTTCTACTTAATCTCATTAGAGGTCATCATCTGGCTTGTAGAACCATCAGTCTCTGTTTTTTTTATTTCCGTCCATTTTTTATGTTTCTTGTTCAACTTTTGTTCAAAGTTTCTAACCTTAAATTTGGAGTTTAAATGAATCAGCCTTGTTTAGTTTTCCAAAGTCATTAAATCATTTACACTGTTAAAAGAAAAAAAATGGATCATCCCAGCTCAACTGGCAGAAATCAAATGACAGAGAAACCCGGACCAGGAGGAGGAGAAGGAAATTTTAAGTCCCTGGAACTGAATTTGCTCATGGAATCCACACCATTACTCACAGAGAAAAACTATTCAATCTGGAAAAAAAAGATGGAATGTTTTTTCAAGATGCAAGGAATCCTTGATCTCATCAATACAAGCAATCCCTATACATAAATCCCTGAGTCTGGATACATCATTTCAAAGCTAGATCCTGAAACTTACACCAACATCATAAAATCCACAAATGAAGATTTTACCAAACTGATTGGGCTGACCACCAAAAATCACTTTGCCTTGAGTCTAGCAGCCAATCAGGCCCAAAAGTTCTTTAACTTTTTTTACCTTGAATTTGACAAAAATGAAATTGAAAGCTTTGTAACCTCTGTAATAACCCATGTTGGGAAACTTGACAAGGTGGGAATTGAGCTCCCAGCCATCCTTCTTAGTTACCTAACTTTATTCAAACTACCTGAGTCCCTCAAAGCCATTTGGTCCCAAATTCTGCACTCAGGAATTCAACTCTCTGTCTCCTTGGTGCTTGACCATCTAGTCCAACACAAGAACAAAGTTCAGGCAAAGCTCCCAAAGACAGCAGACACTTATTTGGACCTGTACCACTCCAACCATCAAAGAGAATTGGATTAACCAAGATTTCAGGACAGGAAACATAATCCAGCGGTGAAGTCCCACTCTCAACCCTCCTACTGGGCCAAATTACCGGAACTGAAACCAGAAAAACCGCCCAACAAAGCCAGACAGGGACCCAAAAATAAACCCCCAGCCAAATCTCATGTCTATTTGTTCTACTGTGCTACTGACAAAGCAAATTCAGACCCTGAAGACCAATACATCCTTGATAGTGGCTGTTCAAAACACACGTTTTTTAGCAAGGAATTGTTCACATCTATAACAGAACACTCAGGAGACGACACCATGAAAACAGGAAAAAGAGGAGAAGGACTGCCCATCAAAGGCTTTGGCACCATAGAAATTTTGGACCCAGATAAACAAATACGTCTAGACAAGGCAGCATGGGTTCCAGAAGCTACTGTCTATCTCATCTCCCTGGGAGCTCTGATAAACAAGGGATGCATATTGCAAGTCAATCTCAAAACCAAAACCTCTTCTTTCTCTCTCTGTTTCAATGGCAAACCTCTACTGACTTCCTTTATAGAGAAAAATTTACTGCTCATCAAGTTTGGCCCCTCAAAGAAATCATAGCCTCTCTTGTTCTATCTAACTCAAACTGACATAACTGAGATTCACAAAAAACTAGGTCATGGCAGCGTCAAAAAAATATAAAAACCCCTAGGTCACAGCATTGGAAAAACTCTTGCAAGTAATTTTGAATGTTTGGCATGCAACAAGGCAAAAATCTCCAAAAATCCTTTTGAAAGTACTCAATCTCCTTCATCAAGGGTCTTTGACCAACTTCATCTGGATCTCATGGGACCCTTGAATCCAAAAAGCAAAGGAGGGATGCGCTTTGCACTTACTATTGTCAATAACAAGTCAGGCTATCTCTCCACATTTCTTCTTCCTTCCAAGGATTCCACCTCTGAAACCATCAAATTTGTCATTGAAAAAAAAGCAAAGAAACTGTTCAGATATATCTCTGAGGTCATCTCCAACGGAGGAGGAGAATTTTTCAACAAAGATCTCAAGCATTTTTTTAGGTCTAAATCAATACAACACATTATCAGTGAACCATACTACTCTCAACACAATGGGAAGGCAGAAAGAGATAATCTTACCATCATGGATTCAGTTTTTTTGGTTTTCAGTCCTACATCAATAACCAAAAACTACTGGAACGTAGTCATTCAAACCCGCTGCTTTTCTCTCAATCAAAACTCAATCCCAACCAACCTTCATGTTTTCAATTAACCTGCCCAACTCTCTGCAATCAAGCGCTTGAAGGGTACCAGATAACTATGGTTGGCTTTACAGAACAAAGAAATTTTCTTTATGAAGCTCTAGAAGCAAAGCAGTAACAAATTCAAAAAAGAATAACCCAGCATTTCTGAAGGGACTCAGTAATGGTGTGGCGGAATTCAACTTTCAAGAAATAAAGGGAGGTTTAAAACTCCAGACTTCAACCTTAAAGAAACCTCTCAGTCAAACATGACTGGTTCCAGAATGACAATCAGATGAATGATCAAGACCAAAGTGGTCAGAGATAGGGATCAAAGGAGTGGTTTAACACACTTAATAATATAACCAAATGAATTCTTCTTCAACCAGCAAGGCTATTTATTGGTGATAAGGATAAGGATCAGGGTATAATGAACAGATTGATCCAGCTTTATGATGATGATGACAATCATGAGAAAAACAGGTGGATACCCTTATTTATTGATCAGGAGATTAGAGGATTAATTTATACCATAAGATTGATGATAATATTATAGCTGATTATCAAAAAGGCAGGGGAGAGCCCCTCCTTTTATGGGCATGATGCCCTGTAGAATACTTACAAGAAATAAATACAAATGAGAGCGTAACAAATAATTTTTTTAAAAAAAAAATGAATGATTGTGCGTGATGATAGTGAAATGAGAAGATTGAGACCGGCAAGAGCATCATGAAAAACAAAAAAAAGAAACAGAGAGAGGGAAAGAAAAAGAGACAGCCCAGCAGGTGGAGATGAGCGGGCTCCTGATGGGTTTTAGCAAGTTGCATAATCAGCTGTGACAACTGACACAACGGCCGCAAGAAAAAGATGAGCGCAAGCAGCCATCCCATCAGAAAAAAGGGGGGTGGATTGGTTGCATAAGATGATGCTGATGATGATGCAGGGATTGGAATTTGAGAGAATTGCAATCAGTCTCCCTTGCTAGAGGAAAATTTTCTGATTGGGTTGGTTTTGAAAGCAAGGTTCATTGCCCTGATTGCAATGGAGGAGCACCTATGGTTGGGGACAGTGGGAGGGCCAATTATCAGAAGTAACCAATAAGTGATGATGAATTTGAGGGTGGTCATCATTTTTTTTGCCAATGACAATGAAAATGAGCTGGATTTTGAGTGTTGTTAGGAGGATAATTGATGGAGATCTTTTTGGCAACCGCAACGGCCGGCCGGTTTTAAGGGAAGGAGGATTGTTGATGGGGTTTGCGGAAATCTTTTTCATGGTTGCCAATGCCAATGAGATTGTTCAGTTTTTTTTAATGAGGGTGGGATGATCAATAAGGAGGGTCTTGGTTGTTTGTTCCTGATGATGATGGAAAAAATCAGAAAGGATTATGATGGCCTTCCGTGTGGATGCTTGGTCAAAAAAGTCAGGCAGCAGGCGCAGCAAGAAGGAATTGGAAAGAGGAGAAGGTGCTTTGAGTGGCTGGAGAGGCCTTCCTAGAACCCTAGGACAGGGGGAATTCGGAGGAAACAAACATGGAAGGTTTTCCATACCAATAACAGAAGATATATATATATATATATTTTTTACAATGATGATGACATAAAAAACTAAAAAAAAAAAAAAAAAAAAATTGCCCCTTTCCTTGAGGTGTACCAAATTGGTCACCACAGCTTTTAAAAGCCTTTCCTTGATACAACCAGCACAATAGAACCCACCCCAGAAACAGGGGGGGAGAGCTCCATGAGGGGGATAACAATCAAAATCCTCATTTAATTGACCCCAGTGCTCAACAAAGACAACTACTCAATTTGGAAAGTCAAGATGGATATTCTTTTTGATCTTAGCAGGATTCTTCAAATCATGGAGGATTCAAAAATTTGCTCTCAACTCAACTCAGAAATCAACTGCAACATGGCTCCATTCATTCTCATCAAAATAGAACGGTCCAATCACTCCGACAACATCAATAGGGCCAAAATTTGTAACACTAAAAGCCTCTGGCTTGCAACAAAGGATCACTTTGCCTCTTTTCACTCACCAAACAGATAAAGATTCTTTAATTCATTTCTATACCTTCCCTTCAGCAAAGAAAACAGAGAGAAATTTGTCACAAACATACAAGTACAGCTGAAAAAATGACCAAGGTTGGGATTGACTTACCTTCAGACATCCTGGCCTATCTACTTCTCTTCAAATCCCCCCAAAATCAGAAAGCCATTTCTTCACATATCACTCATGCAGAAAGGGATATTACTGTTGACTTAGTCCTGAATCATCTCATACCATTAAAGAACAATAATTTTGCCAAAGTTAAAAACTCCACATTGTCTTCAAAAGCTGAAATCAACCTCAACAATGATTATCCACAATCTTACAACAGCATCCACAACCCATTGGTGAAGAACCACTCCCAAGAGAAATTCTGGATAGAATTTCTGGAGCTTAGACCCAAAAGCCTTCAAACAAAGAAAAACCTAAAAAAATAGAAATGAATTGGCCCACTTCTTCTCTTACTTTCACTGCCTCACTAACATTCAATCCAATAACTTCAGTCAATTCATGCTTGATTCTGGCTGCTTGATCCACATGATCAACAACAGAAGTTGGTTCACTCCAATTTCAGATAAGGATGTTTCAGAAATAATGAAAACTGGGAAAGCTGGAGCCAGACTACAGATAATGGGACAAGTAACAGCAAGGCTCAAGTTTGGCAGACCTAATCTCAAACTGAAAAAGGCTTCCTGGACTCCCAAAGAAAATTTCAATGACCTGCCAATGGGGACCTTCCTTAGTGAGGGAGCCCTCCTAAAAATCCACCACACTTTCCAACCACCAGAGTTAAAGCTCACCAAGGAGGGGAAGAAAATCCTCAAAGGCCAAATCATCAACAATTTGCTCATGATTGATTCTCCTGAAAACCATTCCTCCCTCTCATCCTCCAACAACATTTCTGAGGTTCACCTTGAATTAGGACACGCAAGCATTTCTAGGATGGAGAAGTACCTGGGATTGTAAATTACCGCCAAAATAAAAAATAAATTTCAATGTGAGAGTTTCAACAAATCTAAGATCACCAGGTTCCCATTCAAAGAAGCGGCAACTCAAGCCTCTAAATTCTTCAAGAGTCTTCATGTTGATTGCATGGTTCCTATCAAGCCGACAGCAAGAGGGGGATACAGATCTTTCCTGACCCTTGTTGACAACTTTAGTGGCTACATAGGCTGCTTCCCTTTGAAAACCAAAAAGGAGGCTTTACAAGTCCTTCAATTTTTCATCAAGAAACTACTTCCCCAGGGAAGTTTGCAGCAATGGAGGAGGTGAGTTCATCAACAACAAACTCACTACCTTTCTAGAAGACCAATTGATACAATGAATCATCTCAGAACCCTAACATCCTCAACAAAATGGATTCGCTGAATTAACAAACCAAACACCAGCTGAATCTGTACGGTTGAGGCATGCCTCCTCAAAAATACCCCAATTGTATTGGATTAAAACAATAAAAAGCTGTACTTTATTTCTCAATCAGATCCCAAAAAACTTGGGATTGAAACCTTGGAAATGCATGCAGGGGTCACAATTTCTGAGCAACTATCTTACACCAATTATTTTCAGCCTGAAATACCTCAATTTCAGCAATTGCAAACCAAAGGAGTTTGAACAAAAAGTTGCTTGGGGTAGACTCATTGGATAAAAACCAAACCTCCTGTCATTAAGGGTGCTCACACAGTCAGGCACCATGGTATAGACCAACCTTGTCAGATTTGGCAAGTTCAGTTATTCTTTGCTGGATGACTGGCCAGAAGAATTGAAAGACTGTACAAATGCAGACACCACAGAGGCCACCTGTATTACACAATGCTTCAAATCAAATGATGAACCCACACAAGCTGACAAATCTGCAATCAAATCTGAGCCCAAATCCCAAGACTCCATAAGTGATGAGGAAACTTTCATCAATCAGCTCACCATCAGTCAAGCACCCAGCAAAGTGCTGAGGGTCCATGACCACATCACAAAGCCCCAGCATTATGGTAACTCAGCTATTTTTGTGCTGAAGAATGTATTGGAGGCCATCAAATCAAAACCTTGGCACAAATCCCTTGACATGGAACTCAACAACTGCAAAGAACTTGGAGTGTGAAAGGAATACTTTGGAGAAGAGCCCACAAATGTGCTGAATTTAACGTATGACTTCAAAATCAAAAATAAAAACCATTTAGGACCCAAAACCTACAAGATAAGGGTCTGTGTTCAGGGATCTAATCAGAGTTATGGATTTGAATACCCACAAACTTAAGCTCTAACTGGAAAGGTTGCTTCTCTCAGAGGGGTAATGCTTTTGTCAGTTGAGAAGGATCTCCAAATCCTCCAATTCAATGTAAAAGGGGCTTTTCTACACGCTCCCCTGGATGAACATGAATATATTAGACAACAAACGGGTTCCCAGCAAAAGAGTCCAATACTTAAGCTAGAAAAAGCTCTCTATGGACTCAAACAGGTCCCAAAGAATTGGTACCAAACTCTAAGCAAATGGTTACAAATTCAAGTTTTCACTCCATTGGATGTGTATCCCTGTCTATACATATTTAATGACAAAAATTCTGCACTTTTTTTCCATGTCAATGACCTGCTGATGTTAAGCAACATTGATACCTTCAAAAAAGCTTTCTCAGTGAAATCCCCAACTCCTCAGCTCATCTCCCAAACAACCTACTAGGGATGAAAGTTGAATGTGAAAAGACATCAACCAAACTCTAACTTCCTATGCACATAGAGAGGGGCCTTGAGAATATGAAGATGGCAAAATATAGACTCTCAAATACTCCATGCACTCCTGGTCATCAGCTGACTCCTGCATCCAAGGAAGAAATGAACAAGCTGAACCATTTCAATGGGAAATATTTATTTCTAATTGGAAGGCTCAACTTCATTGCTCAGTTGGCTCAACCTGAAAAACGTTTGGCTGTTTTCTCCCTTAGGTGGTTCTCCAAAAAACTGTGCGTAAAACATTGGAAAGAAGTGGTCAGGATTTGGAAATACCATTCCAGAACTAAGGATCAATGCCTTAAAATCTCAACAAAGGACAATGGGGACTTTCTTTCAGTCTACAGTGACGCAACCTGGGCAGATGATCCTGACACCAGGAAGTCTCAGACAGTTTTTAATTTTTTTTTCAGAGGACCCCCCATCTACTGGACCAGCTGCCGTCAGCAAAACATAACCCACTCATTTACTAAAGCCAAGTTGGAAGCTTTGAGCAACAGAAATCTACATTCAAGATGGATCAATCATATGATATACAAGCTGCGGATGATTGAACAATTTCCCAGCTGCCACATTATAGAAAACAAGGGACTCCTCAATAAAATTTTCAAATTTGGCTTGAAGTCTAAGGCAAAGTTCATTGACTTAAAAATAACACCTCTGTGCTCCAATATTGAGGGAGATCTGATGAAGATTCAGCTAGTAACTTCCAACTTAAGGGTGGCCAACCCTTTGACTAAGAGCACCAATGAAATCTCAATCCCAAGAATTGAACACAACTTTAGTGTCTGAAATATGTGTGTTGAATTAAGGGGGAATATTGGAAATCTCCTCTGAATTTTGCACACATGCAATTTTGCCCTGATGCAGATACTCCAGATCTGGGAGGCTGCAAGCCTCCTTCAGTCAAAAAACTCAGGTGTTGCAGTAATCATCCTTGAATCATTCCTACCATCAAATTTACTGTTGCTTGCTCTTATCCTCACATCTCTTCAACTCACCCCCACTCAAGAATACTCAACTTTCAATCATCAAGTTCATCACAAGCCAATCTTGAATAATCTTAAAGCTGGTAATGCAGAAAACTAATTCAACAATCCAATCTGGCTCATACTGATGGACTAATCCCCAACCTCCAGGTCTTCTCACTTTGACCAGAAGGTCTCAAGATTCATTCCTTAGCCTCTCAGATTGCATTAACCAGTATGCCACTCTCAGGCTCTGAACTTGATATACTTTCCTTCAAAGCACGACTTATAATATTTCCTCATTCTGGAACAACTGCTTCATAGTTTTTGCAAAGGTGTCTCAATCAAAATAGCTGAATATTTGGTGTGGAGCTATTCAGCCAATTTGTCTTAGGCTTCCTTTTGGTATAATTCCTTCTTTCCTTCAGATCTTCACATGATTTATTGTTTCATTCACTCATCTCAACTTATGTTTTAAATTGAATTGTAGTCCTGGTCCACTGCAATTTTTAGTTATTTCAAGTATTATACTACTGGTGATCTTTAAAGGAAAACAAAATCTCTTGAATGGATCACTTTGTACCATATAAAACGTTTTAATAATGGAAAACTTAATGAGTTACTCAAGAAAAAAGTATTATCCAGATAATTGGTGATAATTGCTGGGCAACTCAGCACATAAGGCAATGCAGGAAACAAATAAATCACTTCTTTAATTAATTAAACACAGGATACCTGCAGTGAATCATATGAAGGGTTTAGGGAAAAGTTTTGGTTGATTTCTGAAAAAAATTCAATGAATAAATAATGGTTTCATAAATAGCTTTAATATATATCAGACAGGGCCATAAATCACTTTCTTAAATTTTTTTAAGCACTTGATCACAGATGGAAAAACATCTGGACAATAAATGGTTAATTTCTATGTAAAAGGAGCTAAAGAAGTCCTGTATAAATACATTTTTTGGGTGGAAAGGAGCCTTCTCTTGGAACATACAGAGGGTAGGGCTTATGGGCTAAGGCTAGAAACCAGTAAGGACATCATCCCACACCTGGTGTACTTTGTTAGTGTATTCCATTACATAATTTAGTGTCCATTTTGGTACCTTAAGACATTGCATAGGGCCTTCCAGTGACTCAGTGAGGGCTGATCCATATATCCAGCATGCAGTCAAATGGCATTTTTCAGATCTGGTTGAGTACACTGTGCAAGTTAGAGGAGAGAACACATGCCACTGCAGTATGGTAAGTTGAGTTTTTAAAAGGTGGCTTGCTCATCATCTGTGGCTGGGAGGTAAGTACTGGTAACTGGTAGGGGAGTGGAGGCAACCTTTTTTTCCTTGTGATTGCATATTTTCTGGAGTTTCTGGGCCATGTTGTGTTGGTTGAGAGAATACCCAGTTAAACTTTTTTTGAGATGGATTCCTACTATGCCCTTGGCTGTTCCAAGCTCTTCCATCTCCCATTGTTGCCTAATCTTGTTTTTGACTTTTACTATGTCATCTGCAGTTATTACCATGTCCTCAAAATGGATTGAGAGCAGGATTCAATTTGTTCTTTTGTGCGTAGATAGAGGAAGGCTTCACAGGGGGATTGGACAAATCCAATAAATACTAGGAAAGAATTTGCATCTTCTTTCCAAAGTTTTGGTGATTGTTTTAGACTGTATATGGCCTTATTAATTTGCCACACTTTTTTTTTCCCTTTTAGTATCCTTCTGTTTCATCAAATTATATTTCTTCATCAATTTGAGCATTGAGAAATTCTGTGAAGGCATCCGTCTGGTGGATGTCACACCTTTTTTGGGCTGCAATGGCAATGAGTAGCCTTAAAGAGGTTGGTTTTCCTGTAGGGAAGGAAGTGTTGTGGTAATCCACTACCTCAATCTGTGAGCATCCTTTTGCTATATACCGGGATTTTTTTCTTTATGAAGTTGTTGTTGGTATCATATTTTGTTTTACACAGCCATTTTCCTTTGATTACTTTCTTATGGGATGTTTGGTCTACTAGGGTGAATCCCCTGCAAAGTTTCATGGAATTGATCTCCTTTTCAAAATATTTGAACCAATTTGGTGCATCTTTTCTCTGGGCGGCATCAAAGTATGATGTCAGGTTGGTGTTCTGGAAAATGGAGGCTATGATTGACATGAGAGCACAGAGATCCATGGAAAGTTGAATCAAGTGGTTGTAGTTGATACGTGGTAGTTGGAAAACATTGAATGGTCTTGAGTAGGGAGTAGGAGAGGTTTATGGGGCACTGGTGGTCTCAGTAGGCTTGATGGAGCTTGGGATTATGTCTTTGGGAAAATTATGTGGAATTGGTGGTTGTCCTAATTTATTATAAGTTGTTGTGGTTTAGACTGTGATTCCTGTGGTTTGGGAGAGTAGAGAATATCATTATTGGACTAATTTGGGAAGATGGGAATTTAAGTTTCAGGATGAGTAGGGGAGTCAATGTGAGTTGTTGAATTGGAAATCAAGAACAAGCTGAATTTTACAAGATTGAGAAGATGAGCAAGGGCGTCACAAAACAAATAATGAATGGAAACAACAAAAGCGCAACCAAAAGAGGAGAATCTGGAAGAGGCCAATGAGTCTGAAGCAAAAGCTAAATACGTAAGGCTCAGTGGGGAGGCCAGAGTTGGGAGTTGTGGAGCCAGCCTTGATTGATTGAGCAAAGAGAACTTCCTTGAGAGATCTGTAAGAGAGAAATAAGTTGATTGACTGATTGATGAGTTGACCAGTAATATTCTCACTTTGATCTGACTGGCTACTGGTCTTCTTGGAAGATGAACATGATTGAGGTGATTTTGTTGGCAAGATGGTGGAAGATTGAGCTGGATGTTGGTTCAAGCAAGGTATTGGTTGATTTAATGATTGGTCTTGTCTTGGAGTTGATGTGAATGAGCGCAAGTATGCTTGACTGCAGTTGGTTATAACATAGTTACACCTGGGGTCTGAACGCTAAGTGTGTTACAGACTGAGATTGAAAGAAATGAAAGAAGCGTAAAGAAATAGAGAACAAGCTGAAAAAGCAATGAGTAAGAAATGGATAGACAGTGAGTTGAGCGTGTCTGAACATTAACACACCCCCAAAACCCATAGATCAGTGAAATAAAGAACTGAAGGAATTAACAATTCTTGTGACTGACGTCTTGTTGGCTTTTTTAGTGAGAGCATTGGCTGTCATAGATTGCAACGGTATCAGCTTGAAGTCAATGAGACTTTGCTTGAAGTCCTCTTGGAGACTTCTGGCTTTGATTTCAATGTGCTTGGCTTTGGATTTGCCTCCAAATTTTTTAATTTTGTTTTTAAGTCCCTTTTTATTGATAATATGTGGCCAGCACTTGAATGTACAGCAATAGATATCCTCAATGACATTTTGGAGCCAACGTGCTTCAAGGTGGAAGATGGACAGTTTGACGCAACTCTGACTTGGTTGAGGAATGGGTTATTGATTATTGAGTCAACTTGTCCAGTACAGGGGACCTCCCTTGAGGGAGCATATGAACCCACTTTGAGATACTCTAGAGTCTGGATTGTCTGCCCAAATTGCATTGCTGAAGCATACCAGTCAATCTCAGATGGATTTTGGCCCAAGGGTGAGGTTCATGTCTTTTTTTCTTTCCAAATACCTCCAGACACACATCACTTCATTCCAATGGCTGAGACCAGGCTTGTTGCAGTGTCTGGCAAGGCTGGAGACAGCAAAGCTTATTTCTGGTCAAGCAAGTCCGGCTATAAAGTTCATTTGGCCATTTGGGGGGCAATAGTTGATGTCAAGAGCTAGAAACTGTTTGCAAACCTCTTGGTTGGCCTTCTGGAGATGGAGACCAGGAGTAAGGGAAGTCTACACCAGGCAATTTTCAGCAGATTGAGTTTCTGGAGCCCTTTTTTGATGTGCAACGGTAAGGATAGGTGAATGAGCCCTTCTTTCTTTTTTATCTTCATCCCAAGAAGCGTGTTTGGAGGATGAGCCCCCAGGTGTTTGAATTTTGCAAGTAACTTTTCCTTAAAATAGTCCACGTTCCCTTTGACCAGGTGATTGTTGATGTGGAAAAAAAATATGGTTGACCGGTTGTCTCCTATGTACAGACACAGGTTGCAGGCTGAATCTTAAAAACCTTGGGCCTTAATCCAATAGCTCAACATCCAGTACCAATTTCTTGGCACCTTCTTGAGTCCATACAGTGATTTCTTGAGTCTCAAGTACTTGGAGGATTCGCCGCAGCCAATGGGGGTCTTGATTAAGACTTTTTCATTGAGCTTGGAGTGCAAGAACGCCCCCTTGAGGTCAAGCTGGAGCATTTTGAGGTTCTTTTTTGCTACGTATGTGAGTACCGCCCTCAGAAAAGCCACGTTTCCAGTGGGTGCGTAGGTCTCCATGTATTCTAGACAGTACCTTTGATTGAACCCCTACACGCAGGGTCTGCTCTTAAGGGTTGGAGCCTCGCCATGAGCGTTGTTTTTGACTTTGAAGACAGAGATTGTGTTGAGCAGGTTGGTGACAACTTTATTTTTGGCTTCTTCCCAAACATCCTTGTCTTTGATGGTTTTTAATTCTTTCAGAGCTGATCCTTTCCAATGGTAAATGGTCATAGAATTGGCAAGTGAATTTGGTATTTTCTCAGATAGAAATTAATAAAAACTTGGTTTGAACAGTTTTTCCCTATTCCGGAGGTTTAGCTTTGGGTTTCCTTCAAAAGCCAAGTCGGAGTTCAAATGTGTGTCCAAGTCACCTTTGATGGCTGAATTGGAGTTGGATTCATTTTTATCCAATTCTTCTTTGAAAACAGGATTTGGCTTGGTTGTGCTGAGATTTTCCTGTGCTTGGGGCTGTGAGGTTGGTGAAGGTGCTGTGTCAACATTTGGGGCCACAGACTTGTGATTGCTGACAATGCAGTCTTTGCTGAGTGTTTGTGTTGGTTCTTGATGGTTGAACTTGATGTTTTTGGTTTCAATTATTTTCCCAGTTGAGGTGATGACTTTGTAGGAAATTAGTGATTGGTTGAACCCTATCAGTACACCAGGTGCTCCCTTTTCATTTAGTTTCAAATTTATGTGTTTGTTGTTGAGTCTGTAGGTGAGAGAGGTTCCAATTGGTTTAATGTAGCCTCCCAGAAGTTCCTTCTTGTGAATCTTCTTCCGGGGTGGATCTTCACCTTTCTGGGCCGGGGTATGGTTGAGCATCAGGCAGCAGCCTTTGACAACTTTGTGCCAGCACAACTTGGGAAGATTTGAGTCTGAAAGAGTTTCTTGGGCTGCTTCCATTATTTTCCAATTTACTTGTTTGACCTGGCCAGTGTGTTGTGAGTGATAGGGTTCACTGACAATCTGGTTGATGTGATGTTTTCTGTAGATGTCTTGAAGTTTTTGGTTGACAAATTCGCCTCCCCCGTTGGAGCAAACTTCTTTTTGATATTGATTTGTTTTTCTGTGCTGATTTTCTATCACAAATTTGAGAACCTCCGCAGTGTTTCTTTTTGACTTGAGTGGAAAACTGGCTAAGTAGCCAGAGTGTGAGTCAATGAGAGTGAGAACGTATCTGAAACCTCCTTTTGAGGTTGGATTGATGGATCCAATGAGGTTGAGATGAATCTTCACAAAACTGCTCCCGTTGTGGCTCCCAATCTGGGACACCTCTGGACCAGTATGGAAAAAGTAAAAATTTTATGAATTTTTTTTTATAGCCTCCATTTAGATCGAAAAAAAAACTTTTTTTTGGAATGACTTCTCTGTTCAGTTCCCAGTTCTCAGCCTTCCGTTCTCCTAGTTGTCTAGGAAGATCTCTCAGTGCCCAGTGCTTGGTCCTATGTTCAATTTACCCTTGCTTTGCGCTGCTATGCACCCTTTTGGCAAACATTTGGATGAAGACCGGCTTGGCTTGCGGGTTTCTGTCTGGCACTGGAACCCCCAATTTGCCATGAAAATCCCAATCTTGCTCCCCCCTCTTGCGGCCATTGACCAACAACTGCAAGCAACGCTTTTGGTTGTTGGTGACCTCATGACAAACACCCACCACCATCACTCATCATCAACCATCATCCAAGATCACTACCACCTCCTCCAAGTCAATACCCCCATCTCAAGCCTTCAAACCTCCCCCCTCCCAAAAATAGGGCTAGATTTGCCAATGATCCTCCTCCCAACAACCATCAACTGTCCAATCAACACCATCCCCAACCAGCAGCCCTCCTATCAACCTTCTTCACCTTCCACTTGGACAATCCACCTCTCAAGAAACTCGGGCTTCAACCTCCATCCAATCCATTCCACTCCTTCGATCTTTCCACCAATCAAACCTTACGCCAAGCCATGTATCTGACCTTCATCAACACCGCATTCTCTGAACGTGAAAGATCTGAAAAACAACCAAAAACCTACCCAGTTCAGTCCAAACCAACTTTTGCATACTCAACCGTATCCCCTGATCATTATTTGTCTCCCCTGACTCAACCCTCATATCTCCGCGGTGTGGTTTCATTATATAGCCTAGGGTTGGGAGCTGCGTCGCGGCCTGCGCGCTCAGCATCTGGTAGGTTAGGCTCAGAAGTGGGGGTGCGCAGGTTCTCAGCAGTAGCCGCTCCGGGCTCAGCAGCAGTTGCCGCAAGGCTCAGCAGTGGGCGCAGCAGATCGAGCACGCGGCTGGGGGCCGGGCCTGACTAGGGGAGGCAGGCCGCGATCCGCTTGGATATCCGACTCACGGATGGAGCTGGGCCAACCAGGTTCTTGGGCGGTTAGTCTGGGGAGGAAAAGGCGGGGCGACAGCGGGGCTATATGCGTGGACAACCGCGCGCAAGCGCGGGACGGCCACGGGATGGGAAATCCACAACGGCACGTCGGGTGGATACGGGCAAGCGCGGTGAACTTTGGGTAGCGCGCGGCGGAGGGCTGCGCCACGGAAGGACAAGCCGGATGTTTGAAATGGCAGGCGAGATGAAGGGATAGGGTATGGGTATGGGTTGGGGGATGGGTTAGGGTTCTGGGTCTAGGGTTTCTTCTTCATGGTTGTCAGTTTGTCTTTGTGCTTGTACTTAGGTTAGGGCTGAGGGGAGGGGATATAAGATACCTCTCCCCTCAGCACAGGTTGGAGGGGGACACACACACACTAGGGGGGAATCGGAAAAAGGAAGATTAGAATCTCACTCTCTCTCTCCCAGACAAGGAATCATCCTTGAGTCTTACAGACGCTAGAACCATCAAACTCCGTGACTTGGGACAACTTTGTGAGGGATAACCTCAAACAGTTTCCACAGCAGCCGTCATCCATTGGACCCGCGTTCCCTCTCATCATCCTTCACAATCACCACCCCTGATCCAATCCGCGCTCTCACCACCCCCAATCCAATCAGCACTCTCTCCGCTCACCAGTTTCCTGCGCAAGTCTTCTGTTGCCTGCGCGGGTTGGTGATGTGTCCCGGGCCCCTCAAGGATTCTGACTGCAGGGTCATCCGTGGGGGAGAGGTTGCCCAGGGGCGTCAGCCTGTCTGCGTGGCCCGTCACCTCTCCTTCACCTGCCTGTGCCCAACATTGGCACAGGCTGGTTTCCCTTTTCATCCCTGCTCATTCATTTCCTTTTATTGAATTCATCCTCAAAAAAAAAATTTTTTTCTGCTCTATTGGTAGTATCTCTTGTAAATAGTCTACAGGGACCCATTGCCCATAAAAGGAAGGGATCTCCCATGCCTTTTTTAATCATCCATGGGAGTGTGTATGTCCTCCCCGTAAATCATAAGTAAATTCATCCTCATCCAGGGTATACTCATGATTGCCCCTTCAACCTTTGAGCCTCCATACTCAATTTTTTTTTGATCTGTTCATTTGTGACCCTGATCCTTATCACCAACCATAGCCTTGCTGGTTGAATAGAATTCTATCTGTTGGAATTTTTGAGTGTGTTATACCACTCCTTTATCCCTTTGTCCGACCATACTGGTCTTGATCCTTCCTGATCATCTTTCTGGAGCCAATCACAATTGATTGAAGAGGTCTTATTAAGCTTAAGATCTGGAGTGTTATACCTCCGTTTTTTTTGGAGTTGCATTCTGCCAGCCTACTTGTGAGTTCCTGAAGAAGTGTTGAGGTTATCCTTGCTTCAAATTGGTTACCGTTTGCTTTTAGAGCTTCTTGAACATAGTGCTTTTTCTTGTACAGCCACCCTCAGTTATCTGGTACCCTTCAAGTGCTTGATTGCGGAAAGTTGGTCAGGTTCATTGAGAACCTGTTAGTAGGTTGGGTTTGAGTTGATCATTCCCAATCTTCTGCTGACAACCAGAGCCATTAGTATGTGGTCCTTGTTTACATACAACAGCTTTGTTCTTTGGAATTAAAACAAACTTTAGCTTCTTTTTTCCAAGTGTTTCCCACATAACCTTGGCTAAGATAGTGCTGTTCCATTGCTACCAAAACTACTATCTTTATCCTTACTACTTGATTCCTCATTTACCAGGTTCTGGAACTTGATCTTGTTTACATTTAAATCTTTTTGTAACACTCAGGAGGGGGCCTAAACAGCACCTTTCCCCTCCACAGAACTGCCACAGCCTAGCATTGTTTGGAGTCTTACACCAAAAATCTCCTGTTTCCAATTGAAGGTTGCTGTCACACCTTGCACTTAGGAATTATTGTCTTCATCACTTTGACATGTCCCTCCTCAGTACCATCTACCTCAGTCTATAAGCGTGACACAAATAAAGCACAACATCAATGGTGCTATCCACTACTTCCTCTGGCTTGCGCTGACCTTCCAATCTTGGCAACCAACTCAGTATATACTTGCAAACTTTGCAGTTAACTCCATACCGGTCAGCCATCCATTATGAGATCCAATCTCCTTCCCTGGCCCATCAACAGCCTTGGACTTCCATCTTCGGTAATGCACTGTTTTTTAGTTTGCATCTACGTCTAACTAAGCCATCATTACTGTACAGTTTGCAATTGGACTAGTCCTTACCCTGCATACACTATTACTTTTCACTTGTATTACCTTCAATGTCACTTGCTCCTGTCCCAATTCATCATACCTTTGTACGCTCAGATTCTATTGTCTTGCACCTACGCCATGGCCTCGGATATGATTGTACTACTGCTTTATTTCCTATCCCGTTCCTTTCATTCATTGCCTCACCACCTTCAACTGTAGTTAGCTCACCACCAGGTTGTATCTAGTCACTTCTGATTACCTTAGAAGGGCTACCGCCTTGCCTGATGATTGTCTCCTCAGTTAGTTAATTTCATACGTTCTCACATTTTGCTACAACCTAGTTATCACATCAGACTCAGGTTGAGTTTCCCTCCTTGGAACACATTCCATTCCTCTTGCCGTTTGTCAAGTAGCATAACTAAGTTTTCACTTTGAAACTGAGCCTTGCTATTTGCACTTGCCCTTGCACTCAGCATTCATCCGCGCTCACAATCATATAAGAATTGCCCTATAGTACATGGGGCAGTCATGTGACAGTAAATTAACTAACTCAACTCATCTATTGTAGCTTGCCAACCTATAGTAGACTTCTTCTTCTCAATGTCACGTACTTGCTCAACTGGGAACGCTTCCCTTGCCCCTTACAATGATGATATCAATTGGGTAGGGAGAACCAGCATTCCTTGGGCCCAACAACCCTTATATCCCGTTCCTTCTTTTAAATAGCCATCTGTTGAACCCCTCGATGATCCTCAGACTCCTCCACGGGATGTTCCAACGGACCCTCTTGCGGAATTTGCAGATTCTGACCATTCCTCCAATGAAAACTCAACTTGTGGTAGACCAGGGGTTCGCACTACTGCTCCCGAGCCCTATGCTTTGACCCTGCTTTTGACATTGATCCAGGCCCTCACTCATGGTGCCCAGAGATCCAGTCTGAGTACTCCTATCTTTTGCACCCCGGGCATGAAGCAACCCAATCACTTTACGGGAGAACACCCTCATAAGCTTAGATCCTACCTACAGTCTTGCAAAATCATCTTTTCAAACAATTCAGAAAATTTCCCTTCCAATAGGCATAAATTTATGTAAGCTTCATCCTTCTTAGGAGGTAGAGCCTTGCAGTGGTTTGAACCGTACCTCAAACTTTAGTCCAGCAACAGTCCCACGTGTATTCTCAACAACTGGGACAGGTTTGAGCAAAAACTGTTCACCCTGTTTGGCAACCCCAATTAAGTTCGAAACGCCAAATACAAACTTAATAGTCTAGTTATGAAGGAAAATAGTAGAGCTTCCGTTTATATTTCTCACTTTCAAACCTTGCAGTCTTTAATCCAGACAAACAAGGCCGCTCTTCTATTCCATTTCCAAAAGGGTCTACCGGAACGCTTTATTGAAGAGCTTGCAGTTGGGGGTCATGAGACAACCTCTCTCAAGAAGCTAATTGATCGAGTGATTGAGCTTGATAATGGCTATCACGACAAGAATTGCTCTCGGCAAAAAAACCATGGACCGTCCACCTTGGCTCCAAGGGTGGACGACTCCTCAAAGCAAAACACAAGGAACCCAAAACCATTCAAACCAACCCCGACTTTGAACTCCAAATCAATAGGGAAACTGTTGCCAAAACTCCAAAGTTCCTGGACAAAGAAACCGGGATGCTACGGAACAAGGAACGGCTACAGAGGGTGAAAAATGGAATGTGTATGTATTTTGGAGGAAAACATGATGTCAACAGTTGTGCAAAGCGGTTAGCGCGTGAAGCGGCTAAGCAGTCAAAAAATTAGCTTGTAGTTTTTCTGAAACTCGCAAGGAAAGCTACACATTATCTAAATCACCGCAAGTAAATCTTTGCACTTGCAAGTCACTAGGAGCTCCTAGTTCAAGATTTATCCTATTCCATTCCAACAACACCCCTTATCAAGTCTTACTTGACTCCGGAACTAATGTTTCCTTCATCAGTGGATTATTTACCACTTCCAAAAATCTTACGCATTCCAAGATACATAAATTTCCTATCTATTAAGTAAGTAGTGCAACTGAACCATCTTATTGGGTCTCCCAAAAGGCAAAATGGACCTTTGCATTCTCCCATTTCCACAGCTTTGAATGGGATTTATTTTTCTTGGCTATACCCGGAATGGATGATATCATTCTAGGCCATGATTTCCTAGTTTACTGGAATCCGGATGTGAATTGGCAAGAAGGAGTAATTAACCTTCAAACCTTGCACCCCCAGAATGCTAATCTGTCTGTCAAGCAGGAATTAAACAGCCTACCTGACACTGTCATTGAGTTGGATGACACTTTTCCGCCAGGAGATTTGCAATATCCTGACCTCCATTCCCAAATTCCCTCTTCAGATTTAGGAGTTAACGCTTACCTTTCCAGCTTACCACTTTCCTGTTCCTTCGAAGAGAAACAGACACCAACCAAACGGTGTATCTTGAGCTCCCTAATCCTCTCGCACCATGCAAGCACCTCAAATCTGGTGCTCGAAGATGACAAGATTGAAGATTTAGAAATCTTTGAGAGTCTTTACCTTCAGTTTATCATGACTTTGCTGATGTCTTTTCAGCTGCAATAGCAGATAAACTGCCCCCATCCCATTTTTACAATCACAAGATCAAACTTACTGGCCCACCTCTGGCACCAGGACCAGTTTACTCTCTCTTGACGCAAGAATCAATTGCGCTTCAAGACTACATTGCAGAAAATGTAGCAAAAGGATTTCTTCAACCAAGCGACTCAAATACCGGTTCACCTGTCCTATTTGTTCCAAAAAAGGAAGGCGGACTTTGCCTTTGTGTTGACTACAGGAAACTGTACCAGGTAACCCGGAAGAATGCCTATCCAGTACTGCTTATGTCACATCTCCTCACCCTCTTCCATGGAGCTGCTTATTTCTTGAAGTTAGACCTTTGAGGTGCCTATAACCTAATTTGCATTATGAAAGGACATGAGTATTTGACCGCCATGAGAACCCGGTTTGGCAGTTATGAGTATACCGTCATGCATTTTGGCCTCTGTAACGCTCCTTCCACTTTTCAACATTTTGTCAACAACATTTTCTCCAATCTCGTAGGTAAATACCTTGTGGTATATCTAGATGATATACTAGTCTACTCAAGGAACCTTGAAGATCACAGCGCACATGTGCAAGAGGTGCTGCAGCAACTTTGCAAGAATGACCGGTTTGCAAAAGCCTCTAAGTGCGAATTCCATTCCTCTTCTCTTCGGTTTCTAGGTGTCGTAGTCTCACAGCAAGGACTATCAATGGACCCAGCCAAAAGCAATCGCATATTGGACTGGCCCCCACCTTCTTCCGTTAAATACCTTCAAGTTTTCCTTGGTTTCAGTAATTTTATAGGAGGTTTATTGAGCGTTACACCAAGAAAACCATCAATCTTACTAACCTTCTTCAAAAAGACACTCCTTTTGTTTTCACCAAACAAGCTGCTTTGGAGTTTGAAGCTCTGAAGAAAGCGTTCACCACTGCTCCAATACTTGCTCACTTCAACGAACTGGCTTGCACTATTTTCAAAACAGACGCAAGCAACTATGTGATTGCAGGAGTAATCTTGCATTTCTCTTCCTCCACTTCCCTCTTTCATTCCGTAGCTTTTGAGTCTTGCAATTTTCTCGCTGCAGAGCTTAACTATGATATTCATGAAAAGGAACTTCTTGCAATTGTTCATTGCTTAAAAAAATGGCGTTCATACCTTTTGAGCCTTAGAGAGTCCTTTTAGGTTTTAACTGATCATAATTCTTTAAAGTATTTCATGAGCTCAAGAGTCCTCACATGTAGACAGGCACGATGGGCCAAATACCTCTCCAAATTCCACTTTACAATCACGTACTGCCCTGGGAAACAAGTGATAGTCCCTGATGCTTTATCAAGTCGGGACAATATTTACCCAGGGGGAGGAGAACCTTTGCCAAAAACAACCCTGAAAACGTTAGGACACTCTTCTCAACCCAATCTGCCCAACTCAGTTTGATCATCTCTCACTAACAAGATTTGGCTTCCAAACTCTGACAAGCTCAACGTGACGACCCCAAGTGCATTGAACGTCGCAAGAGTGAAAACTTATTAGATAGTAGTTACAGTATTGATGATAATGACTTTTTAGTCTATGATAATTGTATAGTAGTACCAGATAATTCTTGAACTAAGTTAGATATCTTCGAGTCATGGCACAATTCTCTGCTTGCTGGTCATCATGGGCAGGATAAAACCTACCAATTGATTGCATGCAACTTCTACTGGCCTGGTATGACCAAAGAAGTAAAAGACTATGTTAGTGTGGCTATGATAGCAATTGTAACAAGTCCTTGAAACACCGGAAGTATGGGCTGCTCCAGCCACTTCCAATTCCGTCTTGTCCTTGGCACTTGCTTTCTATGGATTTAATCTCTCAATTACCTTCTTCTAGTGGATATGATGCTATTCTAGTAGTAGTAGATTGCTTCTGAAAGATGGCTTTATTTTTGCGCAGTAATTTGACGGCCTCTTCAGAAGACTGAGCTAACTTGTTCATAGAATATGTATTTTCAAAACATGGTCTCCCTGATAATATAGTTAGTGATCTTGGATCTCTGTTTGTCTCAAGATTCTGGACCTTGCTATGCCAACATTTGAAGATCACTCGCAATTTATCAACGGCATACCACCCGGAAATGGATGGGCAAACCAAACAAGTTAACCAGATTCTCAAACAATATCTTTAAATATATGTTGCCTATCAACAAGAAAACTGGTTGCAATGGCTCCCACTAGCCAAATTTGCCTACAAAAACTCCACTCATTCCTCCACTAAACAGTTTCCCTTCCAAACTCTTTATGGTAGAAACCCAAATTTCTCTTCCCTTCAAGTAGCACCTTCTCAACCTTCTACCAATTACCTTGAACAAATTAAATCCCTTCAATCACAACTTCAAACCAACCTTGAAGAAGCAAACCAGCGCTATAAAGAGCAAGAAGACCAATCTTGCACTACGGCTCCAACCTTTGCAGTAGGAGATCAAGTGTGGCTCAATGCTTGCAACATTTGCAGCACTTGCCCAACTTGCAAACTCTCCAAAAGAAAGCTTGGCCCCTTTAAAGTAGAATCATTCATCTCACCTAACGTCTTTAAACTTACCTTACCTGCAAAATGGAAAGGTATCCACCCAGTCTTTCATGTGTCTCTCCTAGAGCCAGCTTGAGTCCTATACCCAAGAAAGACTCATCCCCCTCCCAAACCGGTCACTTTCCTTGATCATCAAGAGTGGGAAGTAAGTCGTATCCTGGATTCCAGGTTACGCAAAGGAAAACTTCAATACCTTGTTGAATGGTCTGGCTTCCAGTCCGACAAAGATTGCACCTTGTGGGAACCAGCCCATCACCTTTGCAACTCTCCTGATTTGATTTGAGATTTCCATGAAAGCTACCCTCACAAACCTCGACAATCATGATTCCATCCCATCCAATCCCATTTCATTCCACATTCCATCCAATCCAATCCCATTTCATTCCACATTCCATCCCATCCAATCCCATTCTATTCCACATTCCATATAATCCAAACCCATTCCATTCCACATCATCATTCCAAAAATCAACCCTTTCATCTCACCTTGTTATTCCTTCTTCTCATCCCCCCTCTCATTCCTACTGAATAAAACTCCATTCCTTATACAAAAAAAAAAAAAAGAGAAAAATTTATTTATTAAAATATATATATATATATATTATAATAAGTTACAAAGTTTCTTTCACTTCTTTCTCTGCATCCTCCAAATTTTCAGTCAACTCCGCAATCTTGGATTGAAAGTTATCCAGGTCTTTGTCATTGATCAGTGCGGAAATCCTTTGAAGAACCAGCACCTCTGTTAAAATGTGCCTCTCAAATATCTCCTCGCACCTTGGAATTCAAGCTCGCTTTGGCCAAGCATTCCATCCACCTTCCTCCAAGAGTTCTTTGTATGCTCTCTTCCTTTGGCCTCCCAACAAAAATTCTCCAATGTTGCCCGTCAGTTGCCTTGCATCAGTTTTGATAGGCCCTATGACTCGCAATGGATTTGCTTTGGCTTGTCCCTCCATTCCTTCTGTTCCATCTACTCCATCCCTTCCATCTCCTCCATTCCCTTCTCCCAATTCCTCCGTTACAACCTCCTCTTCTTGCTCCATTCCCTCTCTTCCTCCATTTCTGTCTCCATCTTCTCCATCTCCCAATTCTCTTTCCGCTTCATTCCTTCCTTCCTCCCTTGCTTCCTCAGCTATGACCCCAACTGGTTCCGCACCGGGCACTTCATCTTGCACCTTGGCATTCATCTGGGCCCCCAGATGTTCAGTTGGCGGACCCCAGTAAGGTGGTGGTGGCGGTGGTGTGTTTGTGGTGTATCTCCGGAAGCGGGGCAACACTAGCAAGACGAGTAAAATTTAGTTACTACCTTCATTATCACTAGTCAGTCCAGATTAGTACTCACCAGGAACTTGAGTACCCAAGTATTTGATCTCCGGCAATGGTGGTATCTTGTAATTAACCCTTGGCGCGGACCTACAACTCCGCATCCCCCTTGATGACTCCGCAGGACCATTGACAGTTGACTCAATATCTATAGGGAAATTACAGCCAAACTTGCAAAGACAACAAAGCTTGCACTTGCCTCAAAGGCCTTGGACGGAAGTACTAGGGATACATCGCTTGTTTTGACAAATACAGTTTTTGCAACAACGGGACGACGATGAAGACATTTTATATAATTTATAAGTCTAACAAGTAATGAATTAAATAATAAGTAAAGGGTATACAGTATTTATTAACAACTTGAAATCAATGGGAGAATTTATCTGAACGCTTGCAGGAGCTCGCGTCTTTATACCCGGGGAACTTTCACGCCTCTCACTTAGGAATTATTTTCTTCATCACTATGACATGTCCTCTCCTCAGTACCATCTACCTAAGTCTGTAACTGTCACACAAATAAAGCAAAAAATCAATGGTGCTATCCGCTACTTCCTCTGGCTTGCGTTGACCTTCTGATCTTGGCAACCAACTCAGTACATACTTGCAAACTTTGTGGTTATCTCCATACCCGTCGGCCATCCATTATGAGATCCAATCTCCTTCCCTGGCCCATCAACAGCCTTGGACTTCCATTTTTGGTCATGCACTGTTTGTTAGTTTGCATCTATGTCTAACTAATCCATCATTTTGTACAGTTTGCAATTGGACTAGTCCTTACCCTGCATACACTATTACCTTCAACGTCACTCCCTCCTTTCCCAATTCATCATACATTGGTACGCTCAGATTCTATTGTCTTGCACCTACGCCATGGCCTTGGATATGATTATACTACAGCTTTATTTCCTATCCCGTTCCTGTCATTCATTGCCTCACCGCCTTCAACTGTAGTTAGCTCACCACCAGGTTGTATCTAGTCACTTTGGATTAACTTAGAAGGGCTAACCCCTTGCCTGATGATTGTCTCCTCAGTTAGTTAATTTCATACGTTCTTGCATTTTGCTACAACCTAGTTATCACATTGGACTCAGGTTGAGTTTCCCTCCTCGGAACACATTTCATTCCTCTTGCTGTTTGTCAAGTGGCATAACTAAGTTTGCACTTTGCAACTGAGCCTTGCTATTTGCACTTGCCCTTGCACTCAGCATTCCTCCGCGGTCACGATCATCTAAGAATTGCCCTATAGTACGTGGGGTGTTCGTGTGACAGGTGCCCAAGTTATCTTGGCTTTTTTTCAGCTGAGACATCGGAACAATTGTTTTTGTGATTTTCCAAGCCTGGTGTTCAGGAATTTCTCCATTTGAGACAGACTGGAGTGTCCAAGGGAGCGGTGAATGTATGCTAACTCAGTGCTTTAGTAGTAAATTGCTCTTTGATCTGTGGCCATGTTGATGACAAATAAGTTGTTGATGATGGAGGCGGAGATCAGGTTTGCGTTGTGAAAATTAAGTTTGAAAGTCTTGGGGTTTTGAATTGTGTTGACTTGGAGAGTTGCTCCTTTGTTCACAAGATCCCCTAGAAATATCAGATGCACTGTTGATTCTGGTACCCAAGCAACTTTGGAGAGAAGCAAGTTGGCATTGCTTGTGTCCAGAGCTACTTTGCCACTTGCTTCAATTGTTATTGCGGCATTGCTCTTTCCAGTTTTAATTTTCTCCATCCAATTACTCTCCTCAAAGGCTGTGAAAAATTTCTTGTCAATGATCATGTGAATCAAACATCCCAAATCCAGAATAAACCTGTGCTGAGTCAATGGTTCAACCAAAAAAGTTGAGCTGAGCCCACAGAAGAAGTTGTCAAAATGAGCCTTGTCCTTGGCTTTTGGTTTGGCTTTCTTGGCTCCTAAATTGTGAACATTGGATGGTTTCAGTTAAGGGAATTTGGACCAGCAGGAACTGGCAGATTGCGATGTCACAGTGGGTTTATGCTTCCTGTTTTCACATTGCAGTCATCTATACAGGGCCACGTTAATGGGTTTGGCCTGTTATCTTTCCGCAATGGATTTAATTTTTTGCTGGATAAGATTATTGAGAACTAAATCTATTTTCATTTTGCTCGTGGAGTGCATAATTTGGGATTTCATATGTTGCATTGATGGAGGAAAATTGAAGAGCAAAAGGTAGGAAATAATGTCTGAAGGAAGTTTGATCCCAACTTCTGTCATCTTCTCAAGGTATATTTTCACTGTTGTGAAAAAGGCTTCAATGTTGTTTTCCATGGATAGGTATTGGAAACTTTTGAAGACTTGAGCTCTGTTGGCCGATTGGGACAAGGAAAAGTGTTCCTTGGTTGAGATCCAGATCAATTTGGCATCATTTTCATTTATTTTGTCAATTATTTTGTTGTATGTGTTTGCATTGAGTTTGGCAAGAATGTGAGCTACAAACTCTTGGTTGGTATCCTTATCTAGGCAGGTTTGTTTGTCTCTATTCATGATATCAAAAATACCGCCCAGTTTAAAAATATTCTCAAATTTCTTTCTCCACATGTTGTAATTGCCAGCGGTTAGGAATGGCATGGATTTTATGAGTGATTTAATTCCCAACAATTTATAGTTGGTCAAGTCCCCCCTAGTCCTAGCTTAGATTGTGTTCCCAGCCAATCCATTTTTGGGGCAGGCTTTTAACCGTGTGAGTTGTGAATTGGAAACAAAGACCAAGCTGAATTTCACAAGATTGAGAAGATGAGCAAGGTCTTCACAAAACAAAGAATGAAAAGAAACAACAAAAGCGCAACAAACAGAGGAGAATATGGAAGAGGCCAATGAGTCTGAAGCAAAAGCTAAATACGTAAGACTCAGTGGGGACTCCAGAGTTGAAATTTTCAGAGCAAGCCTTGATTGATTGAGTAAAGATAAGTGCCTTGAGAGATCTGCAAGAGAGAAATAAGTTGATTGACTGATTGATGAGTTGAAAGGTAATATTGTCACTTTGATCTGACTGGCCACTGGTCTTCTTGGACGATGAACATGATTGAGGTGAGTTTGTTGAAAATATGGTGGAAGATTGAGCTGGAGGTTGGTTCAAGTGAGGTATTGGTTGAGTGTATGATTTGTCGTATCTTGGAGTTGATGTGAATGAGCACAAGTACGCTTGACTGTAGTTGGTTACAACATAGTGGCGCGTGGGGTCTTAAGGCTGAGTGCATTACAGACTGAGATTAAAATAAATGAAAGAAACATAAAGGAATAGAGAACAAGCTGACACAGAAATGAGTTAGAAATGGATAGGCAGTGAGTTTAGAAGGAATGAACATTAAAAGTGAAGACTTGTTTCCTTGAAGGGAAACATGCTCTTTGTAAAGGTTAAATCACAAAATATTTTGGTGAAGTTTTGTTCTGGAACATGGAAAATATAATTTCTCTTTTCCTCCATGAAACCCAGTAGCACTCCCTCTACAGAAACTTTTTCAAACTTTCTTTCTCTAAGAGCCTTTCAAAACAATATTTGCCTTTTACATCCAAATAACCGTACGTGGTCAATGGAGGACTTTTATTTGAACCATAGTTCAAATGGGGTGACTTTTCAAACTGGGGTAGAATTTGAGAATGTTCTATTGGTTAAATATATAGCATTGTGTACGGAATTCCACCAAAACTTGAGTGGGTGCCCCTGTGGATGATTAAGTACCTTGCCTTTTCAAAAATGGTTTGGTTTCTCCTTTCAGCAACACCATCTTCTTCTGGGGTATATGGAGCTGTTACTCGAGTGATCACACCTAAATGATTGAGGTAATTCATGACCTCCAAATTATTAAATTCAGTTCCCCCATCAACTGTTAGCTTGATAAGCTTACATCCTGTTTTGCGCTCTGAATTGGTAATAAATATTTTAATTACTTCTAAAAAATTTTATCTTGATTTAGAAACTAGTGGAAATCCTGTTCTATAGCTGTTAAAATCATTGGTTAAGAGTGCATAATACATAAAGATGGAGTCGGTGTGGATGATTCCACTTAATTCTAGGTGCATATTTTCTAGCGGTTGGATACTGCATCTGTCAGAATTCATCTTAAAACAAAGGACCGCTGTGGGTTTTGAACCCTCAAACTAAGACTCTTTATATGAGTGATGCTCTTACCAATTGAGCTAAGTGCGCTGTTGAGTAAGGAGCAGTCTATTCATAGCTACTTGTCTGATAACGCTGGAAGAGGTTTAATTATCCCAAAATTCTATGATGTGGGTGGCACATACCAGTCAATGAACTGCTCATGGCAATTATGTAATCTAACACCCCTCTGTACTTTGAGCAGGGACTCAAAAATTTGATTTCATTGATTCAGACGTATCTTTATTTTTTTTACAGCTGTTAGGATGCAGTTTTTGTTCCTGTTCAAATCTTTATACCATGTCAGAGTTCATATGAAAAAAAATGAACAATGAGGGATTTGAACCCACAAACTCAAAATCTTTATATGAGTGATGCTCTTACCAATTGAGCTAAGTGCACTGTTGAGTAAGGAGCAGTTGATTCATAGCCATTTGGCTGATCACCCAAGAAGAGGTGTACTTATCCCAGCATTCTAGATATGGGTGGCACATACCAGTCAATGAACTGCTCATGGCAGTTATGTAATCTAACAGCGTTGTCTTTCTTTATTATGAGAAATTCAATGGTTTTTGGATATTTTTCAAGTGTCACAGTAGAAAGGTTTGATGGTGTTTTATTTTAGTGTTCACGCTGCAATCATTCTGTTTTGGAACTCTGTATTTATATTTGCAAGTCAATTGTGGATTATCTCAGAATTGAATCCAGGGTGGGTTTGAAATGCATGTATAATGCTCACCTTTGGTGATACGTTGAATTCCATTAGGTTGTTGTAGAATTTTCCATGGAGGATGGTTTTATCTCTATCTTTCAATTCTACTGTTCATCCTGTTTGCAAAATATTGACGTTGTCTTGTAGGAGTATGCATCCTGCAATAAGATTTTCGGAAAACTGTGGTATGTGTAGCCCATTCTCAAAGACAATCTTATGGTTGTTGTGACCATCAATGGTGGCATTTCAAATGCCTTGGAAAGGGTAGGTAACTACACCTCCTGAAAGCTTGAGTTTCAATCCTATATTATCACTCCAAAGCGTTTTTGGTTCAAAGTAGTGTAAGTTGTTGAACATGTGCTGTGTTGCCCCAGTGTCATAGATGATGGTATCCTTTTTTTTCCGGCTTTCCCAAAGTAACAGATAGGGTGATTGCATGATAGAAATTTTAGTACTGTGGCCAGGTTGGATTGTCACGTTGGCTTGGTTTTAAACCATTTGGGTAGATCTCCATGCCATAACTCTTGGGTGATTTTATTTTCTATCCATGCCCTGCAGCTTGATTCATTATTGGAATGGCAGAGGTGTGCTGGGTATGGGCCAAGGCACTGGTCTGTGGTACATTTGGACCAAATCTTTTGTGATACATGAGCTTTGCTGGGTACATAGGGCGTGAATGGTGCGCTAGAAATCAGGGGGGCACACTTGTGGGTCTTGAGGAGTTCTTCAAACACTTTATCATATGTGAGAGGTTGGGTAAATCTGGCAATGGAGTCTCTGTTGCTGTTGAACCTGGGATGGATAGATTTGAGTAGGGTGTACACTAGCCCAGAGTCCTTATTGATGCTTCCTCCTGCTTTTAGGATTTGAAATTTGATCTTTTCAAATTTTTTAAGGTGTTCCCTCAGCAAGGTGTTGGGGCCCTCCTTTAAAGATTTTGGCTGTTTTTTCAAATCAAATAATTTTTGAATGGAATCTTTCATGTGAAGCTCCTTGATTGTTGACCAGATTGCCACAGGATTTTTGCATGATGCTATTTCAGGATCGGTGGTAGAATTAGATTTAAGACGAGTGGAATTGTACTGGTCTAGTTGGCTGAATAGCCACAAGCTGAGTAGATGCTTTATAGCACTATGATACAGAGGTGAGAAAATTGGAATTTGGTGTGTCTGATGTTAGGTACTCATCTAGGTTGATGGATCTTAGGGACATTACTACGGCTTGGGACCACAACATATAATTATGGTCTGTGAGTTTTTTTGAAATATTAATCTTGGAGAGAAGATTGAGTATCTCTTGCTTAATTTGCAATCTTTGTTTGGTGGACTCAGGATGAGGAATTGAGGATTCCATTGTGCTTTTGCGATGGAATGGCTGAGTTCTAAACCCTGGGTTGGAAGCACTTGTGGACATGATCAGGGGGTGGACTGTAGTTGGGGCAGGACTGGATACTGTAGAGCAATTAACTGGGGGAATGACAAATGGGATTTTAGCCTCTTGCTACCATGTGAATTTTTATCACCTTAGGATACAAAGATGGCAGCAACAATCTTAGCTATTTGTTAAGGTTGGACTTCTTCCATAATTTACAAACCTTAGGATACAAATACGGCGGCAAAAATCATATCTATTTTTTAACATTGGACCGCTTCCATAAGTGACACCTAAAATAACAGTTCCACCAAGGCATGAATTAGAAGCAATGAATTGCGCTGTGGTAAACCAAAACCTAACCTATAGCTATCAGACTCACTTTTCTCATAAAAATAAAGCTCCGATCCTGAAATAAACCTCTAAAATGGATTCTAAACCAAAAAAAACCTATAGTCACCCAGCCAAAGTACCCCTCTATCTCTCATGGATTAGAAGATACAGCCCATTCAGGTGGCACAGCTCTTTGAAACACATATATGGACATACTCTGGAAGACTTCAAGTACATAACACATACATTAAACCCATACACCGCTTAACCTCCTCACCACCCTTTACAGAATTAATATATGCAAGAAACTGCATGTAGCATCAAACAAATCACCTCATCTGTACACAGCAATATATATTAGCAGGCACATGCAGTACAGGAGCAATTAATACAGAACAAAACAATTTACTTCATCTGTATACAATGCAATATATGCAAGCAGGCTCATGCAGTACAGAAGCAATTGATACCGCACCAAAAAAATCACCATACCTGTATACACAGGAATATATGCAAGACACTGCATGCATAGGCTGTACAGCATCTTACAGAAAATCATACAGAAGCAATACATGCCCAACACTGCCTGCATAGCCAAAGAAACAACCCACAACCACATGTCAGCCACCAGGTGGCAGCCCACCCCCCTGATGTCTATAATTAGAGGGCCTATCTCCAGCCATCTCCCCCACATTGCCCCAGGCACCCAGCCTGGGGTGGCCACCCTTATACAGGGTATTGACCCCTTATATAAAATATTAAATCCTTATAATAGCTATCAAAGCCTATAAAAGATATTAAAACCTTTTAAAAATATTAAAACCTCATCATCACTAACTTGATCATCATCAATCATCAACATCATCATCAACAATCACCAACCATCATCCAACATCATAATCATCCATCATCATCCATCATCACCATCATCCATCATCATCACCATCACCCATCATCATCATCATCATCACTCATCATCATCAGCATCATCCATCATCATCATCTTCATCCATCATCATCCATCATCACTCATCATAATCATTAACCATCATCATCATCACCCACCATTCATGCTATCATCATCCACGTTCATCACCATCAGTTATCAAATATAGGCTCAACCATTTCAACCTTTATTAAACCATCACCTGTATCATCAAAGGAGTATCAATAAGTAAAAAATAAAATAAATAAAAATTTATAAAGGATAAGACCAGATAAAGTATTCTTCCCTTACACAGCTTCATTCTTCCAAGTCACCTATCTGTTCCACCATTTCTTCCTTGTCAAGCTTGAAAAATTTGATCCTAGGTCTGATAGAGACTACTATAGTAGCAACTCTATCTGAAAATCAGCCACCAATCTATTTTCTTTTATTGTTGTGAGACTACCATATTACTTAGAGGGGAAGAAAATTCAAAACCAGCCTTAGTATTCCATCTATCTCATAAATAGTTGTAGTACTAAATTAACCCTCAAGTAACTGCCAGAAAGCTATTTGCTAAACTTTTACCCAATCCCAAAGGATTCTCCACAGTTTGTAACTGGTTGAGTTCAACTGAAACCTTGAGATGCAAAGACAGAGGCAAAAATCTTAGCTATTTGTTAAGATTGGACCACTTCCATAAGTGAAACCTAAATACATCCCCAATAACAAAAGATGATCTGTAAGAGGGATTGAACATGCGTGGAAACAACTTATGATTATGGATAGAATTACTTACAATAAGCTTTTCCCCAAAAATGAATTAGAAGCAATGGGGAAACTTTTATTGTGCCAAACAAAGGAGACCTTGAATAGTAATGAGGATGGATAAGAATGCGGAAAGACTGAGAAATTTTAGACACAGTCTGCGCCCGTTTTGTGAAATCACTGCACTGACCCTTTTTGGTGACGTCATGCCGGCACTTAGTTGAAGCTTTTGGGAGCGGCTGATTCAATGAAGTTGCTTGCCTTTGAATATTTTTTGGTCTGAATTCAAACACAAGCTTACAGTTTTCAAGAAAATCATACCTGTTAACAAGGTTAGAAAGGCTTGTGGTCAGCAGGATTTTCCACAAAGTCTTCCATTATTTCAATTTTTCATGTACCACAAAATATCTTCCCAATAAATTTATGTTTTTTATTGTCATTTTAATCAATCACATTCTTTGCAACCCAATACAAAAAGTTACACCCATCAAGCATTTTCACCTAAGGTAATGTTGAATTCACAACTCTTTGAATAGTGTACACAACTCAAATGGGCTGTGTGGCATGCCACACAACTCAAATGTGCTGTGTGGCCCACTACACAACTCAAATGGGACATGTGGCATGCTACACAACTAAAATGGGCTTTTTGGCATGCTACATGACTCAAATGGGCCGTGTGGCATGCTAAAAAACTCAAATGCGCCGTGTGGCATGCTACACCACTCAAATGGGCTGTGTGGCATGCTAAATGGCTCAAATGGGCCATGTGGCATCCTTAACAGCGCATTTGAGTTTTTTAGCGTGCAACACGTTCCATTTGAGTTTTTTGCAATGCTAAACAACTAAAATCAAGTTTTTTAGCCTCCAAATGACTTGAATGCAGCTGTTTAGCCCCCCCCATCACAATTTAGTTTTGTGTGGAACCACACACAGCTAAATTCAAGTGGTTTAGGGTTGTAAATAACTCAAATCTGGTTTTTTTTCATTCCGCACAACTAAAATAATTTCAGGCTTAAGAAAAACTAAAATAACCTAAATAAAAAAACAGAAATCAACCAACAAATCAAAAAATGTTGATTTTTTTGTTTTTAAAAAAAAAATATATAAAATAAAATGAAAATAACTAAATTCTTTGACAACCCCATTGGGGCTGTATACCCCTGTAAACAGTTCTAAATGGTTGTTTACAGGGGTACAAAAATCAAAAATACCTATTATGGGGGGTATATACCCCCCCAGGGGTGTCGTGTTTTTGGAACAACCCTTTGGAGTAGTGTATGGGTCCCCACGCGTTGAGGGGCCCTACACAAATCCCACAGTTTGTGTGAGGCCCTAAGAATCTCCCACAGGTTTTGTTGGGCCCTACATGACTCTCACAGGTTGTGTGGGGCCCTACACAACTACCACAGGTTGTGTGGGGCCCTACACAGCTCCCACACGACTGGGAGTTGTAAATTTATCATCACACATTTACACATTTATTTATTTCTTTATTTTTTTGGTAAAAAAACAAAGTGGCTGCTTGACTTGTCCTAGGGACTTCCTACCCTTGTCAAGCAATTTTAAAGGGGCCTTCAATCAATTGTTGAGAGGCCTTATTCTGTTGATTAATTTCCTTGAATTTCTTGAACAAGGGCCTTGATTAGGTGTTATGTTTCCTTCTCACTTGACAACTGGACAGGGTTTGCTGGTCCACTGAACTTGCTTACTGGGAAAAGGGGAATTTAAGATGAGACTGAAATCTTTTAATATCTTCCAAGAAAAAAAACCACTCCTCTTGAATATTGAAACATTGGAACAGAGAATATGTGGATGCTTTCTCCAAACATGAATTATCTTGTTCCTATGTGCAAGAAGTTGAAATCTCTAGGGTGGAGTAAAATTTGGCTATGCTCAATCACATTTTTGGGTTCTTATTCCAAAACACTAGAGTTGTTTGCATTTCACCTTTTCCCATAGATGAGGGGGAAAATGTAAAAAAAAAAATTTCAAAGTGACATATGAGAAACTCTAGATTTATGTGTTTCATAATTGTTCACCAATTAGATAGATTCCCCATGCTCCTTTCCAGAAAGTTGAAGTAACGTACCAGGTAGAAAGTCACCTTTTAACTTGTTAATTACAATAGCTCATCATGCCTTTTAATAGGATTTCCACTAAACAAGACCCTGCTGATGTTTCCCCAAAATCTCTGCCTTCCATTCTGGGGGATATCCCACAGCAAAAAAACCACTTTGAATGAGTAAGTGCATAAATTGATTTTTAAGATATATAAAAAGCATTCCTTCTCAGTGATAAATGTTTTTTTCCCAAACAACGGGGTGATGATAAATTCATGGCTGCAACTGTGTGGTAGTATTTTAGGGCCCTACACTGCCCATTTGAGCCTTGGGGGCCCATAGACGACTACAAATGGCCTTTCCAAACACGCGCAACCCCCGTGGGGTTGTATGGGAGCCGTTTACCCCCCTTAAATGGCAATTTTGAGACGTGTACCCCTGTACATGGCTCAAATCCACCATTTTTGGAGGTGCCCATCCCACCTATATTTTTTTATGTTTTTGTTTTCACTTTAATTTAATTAATGAATTTATTTTTGATATAATTATTAATTGTTTTTAATTCATCTCATTTTATTTAAATTTATTTATTTATATTTTATTTCTTTATTAAAATTTCTTTTAGTTGTACAGCACGCTAAACAACTAAAATCAAGTTGTGTAGCCTTCATTAAATAATAAATAATAAAGAATGAATAATGAATAATAAATAATAAATAATAAATAATAAATAATTAATAATTAATAATAAATAATAAATAATAAATAATAAATAATAAATAATAAATAATAAATAATAAATAATAAATAATAAATAATAAATAATAAATAACAAATAATAAATAATAAATAATAAATAATAAATAATAAATAATAAATAATAAATAATAAATAATAAATAATAAATAATAAATAATAAATAATAAATAATAAATAATAAATAATAAATAATAAATAATAAATAATAAATAATAAATAATAAATAATAAATAATAAATAATAAATAATAAATAATAAATAATAAATAATAAATAATAAATAATAAATAATAAATAATAAATAATAAATAATAAATAATAAATAATAAATAATAAATAATAAATAATAAATAATAAATAATAAATAGTAAATAATAAATAATAAATAATAAATAATAAATAATAAATAATAAATAATAAATAATAAATAATAAATAATAAATAATAAATAATAAATAATAAACAATAAATAATAAATAATAAATAATAAATAATAAATAATAAATAATAAATAATAAATAATAAATAATAAATAATAAATAATAAATAATAAATAATAAATAATAAATAATAAATAATAAATAATAAATAATAAATAATAAATAATAAATAATAAATAATAAATAATAAATAATAAATAATAAATAATAAATAATAAATAATAAATAATAAATAATAAATAATAAATAATAAATAATAAATAATAAATAATAAATAATAAATAATAAATAATAAATAATAAATAATAAATAATAAATAATAAATAATAAATAATAAATAATAAATAATAAATAATAAATAATAAATAATAAATAATAAATAATAAATAATAAATAATAAATAATAAATAATAAATAATAAATAATAAATAATAAATAATAAATAATAAATAATAAATAATAAATAATAAATAATAAATAATAAATAATAAATAATAAATAATAAATAATAAATAATAAATAATAAATAATAAATAATAAATAATAAAATAAATAATAAATAATAAATAATAAATAATAAATAATAAATAATAAATAATAAATAATAAATAATAAATAATAAATCATTGTTGGAAACTCAAAATGATCCATTAAAATCTGGGTCATTATCAAGATTTTTAGTTTATCCCTACCAATTTCATGTTTCCATGTTTGATTTGAAATTGCACATGGTGGAAAAAAGGGTGTCAGAATCCTTGCAACCAATGAAATTAAATCAAGATGATTTTCAACCTTGATTAGGAAGGGAAGCAGCTTTAAATTGTGCCCTGTTGGTATTGCAAAGGTTTTATAAAATTTGGCTGATTCATGAGGATTATAATGGAGCAAAATTAACTGGCTGGCAGCTCTCTGATACCAGAAACCTTACATTCCTTTAGCTGCAGAGAGGGATAATAATACTGGAATAATCATATTCTAAAAATAAAAACTTAAAGAGCTCAAATAATAAACATTTTGAGAGCTGGTGCAAGTTTCAATTGGTTTGGTTAAAAAGTTTTTCAATATTTTATAAAAGCAGGGGCCATGGTATTATACTACTGGGGATATTTAAAGACACACAACCTCTCTTCAAGGAGCCTCCTTAGGCAGTTCAAGAACCTTGCAATGATACTGGGTTCCTTATAAGGACTTATCCACTGATATGCCCAGGCAAAACAGCGCAATGGCCAAGGCAGGAAGAGAAAAAAATTACTCTGAGAAATAATTCCACATAAAGGCTTCAAATCTTCAGGTAAAGGGTTTCAGAGAAGTTGGGGTTTATTTCTTGACTATACTTGAATGAATCAGTTTGATTGTTTTTATAAATAATAATAATACTGCAGACTAAGTCATAAATAACTTTCTTATATCTTCATAAAAACTTTATCAAAAATCAAACATTTTCTGATTGATAATAATGAATTCCTGGTAAAACTGATGGGGAATAATGGCTCAAAAGATGTCTGTATTAATACCATTTTTGGTGTGACAAAGAGCTTCTCAAGGGATGTAGAGAGGGTTCTGCTGATGAGCTGAGGCTTGCAAGCCAGTCAGGGCATTTTCAGCACGTATACTTGGTGCTTTCAATTTTCTGGCCTCAGATCTGCTGGATTTCTGTACTATTTTAGCCACAGGATCTGTTAATCTGTTAATTGTGTAGTTCTGATCATTCTTCACTTATCCTTCATTTTTACTATTAAAATTAGTGGAAAGTAGACAGGTGTAGATATTTATTGATTCTAAATAATCTTCTGAGCACGTATGCAATTTTTAATAATTTATACCGCCACTCCTTGTGGTGTTTTGTGGTCCTCCATGATCAGGATCTGTCAGGATTGCAGTAACCTTTAATATTTGATTCTTTATTTGAAATAATTTTAAATTAAATATTTCATAATTTTATTTGATTTTTCAAGTTTTTAGAATATTTTTCATACATATGTCACATTATTACATATACTAGGTGAGCCCTACCAGTATGTAGCTCTTTTGAGCAGTAGCTGTTGTCAGATCTGTCACAACAAATTCTGATGCAGGGATCAGTTCAGACTAATGCAGGGGGTAGGATCTTTTGTGTTTGTTGAAGGATTAGCTGCGCGCGGGAATGCTGTATGTGGGAACCTGAAGCTACATGTACACAGGAGTTTTTTAGGGATGTGGGACTGGGCGCAGTGTGGTGTTGTATTTTTAACCTCAGATCAGGAGCTGCATTGCGGGCTGCGTGCTCAGCAGTTGGGTAGGTTGGGATCAGAATTTGGGGTGTGCGCGGTCTCAGCAGTGCCTTCTGCGGGTTCAGCGGCAGGGATTTCAGGGCTTGGCGCCAGGTGCGGTTTGGGCCTACTCTGGGGGGCTCCGGGCTGCAACCTGTCCAGGGAGCGCAGACCAAGTGATTGAGCCGGCCCAACCAAGCTTACGGGTGGCTAGTCCGGAAGGCAAGGGTGGGGCAACCAGGCGTTATATGCGCCGGTGAGTTTTGCCCGGGCATAAGCGCTGGCCAACTCACGGATTGCAGGATCCAAGGTTCGCGCGGGCATAAGCATGGGCAGACTCACCAATTGCTGGATTTGCGGAAGCGCATGGAAGGATAAACCCAGGGGGCTCCAAGCATGGCGCTGCAGAGGGCTGCTCCATGAGAAGGACAAACCGGATGTATGTGATATTGAAGGGGAGGGTTTCAGACAGGCTGGGTGGTACGGGGTAGGGTTAGGGTGGAGCTAGGGTTCTGTACTTGGATTCATATTTCATCTATTTTGTTGCTTGTGGTTGTACCTAGGTTAGGGTTGAGAGGGAGGACTAAAAAATACCTCACTTTCAACTCTGGGTTGGGATATCATATCATAGATCATCATCACTGGACCACCAGGAAATGGTATGGGAAGGATCAGAAGGAAGGAATTTATCTTGTCATCACTCTCTCTATTCTTAAACTCATAGCATCCAATCTCCTTACAGACACTTAGACCAATAACTTCCAGAACTTGAGGACAACCTTGGGGGGTATCACCTCTCTTGTTTCCACAGCGGTAATTGTGACATAACAAATTTCTGTGTGTAACTCCTAACATATACAAATCACTACAATTTGGACTGAATTTCAGGTTTGAAACCTATACATGGCAACATCTGTGAAATATTAAATAGGCCAAAAAGTGCCATAGTTGTGCCATGACTTTATGGTCAATTTTTATTTAATTATTTGAAACATGAAGGAATTGTATTTCAAGGGTGGTTAATGTATCCTGGTGGCTCTGAATTTCTCAGGTATACTGGTGCATCTGGGATATTTTGTTCAGGAAACCATTCATCCTTATCAGCTGACTCTCCTTTGTACCTGAACAGTTAGAGTCTAACATATTTTCCATTGATCCTCTCTTTCTTGTCTTTGAAGATCTTGCTAACCTTCCCGTTGTCTTTTTCAGGATCATCTGCAACATTTATTTCTGGTGAAGTAGTATTTTCCCCTTCCCTAGTATGGTAGTGTTTGATTAGACTCACAGGGAAGACACAGTTTTTCCTTGAGAGTTCATTACTAAGGATTAATTCTACAGCATTCTTACAATGGATCTTTTTGATGATACAAGGCCCAAAAAAGGCATTTCTAAGCTTCCTATTTCCAGCTAGTTTAGTAAAATTGGTGGTAGAAACAAAGACTTTATTACAAATTTTGAAACCATTTTCTTGATGAGTTTTATCCCACCACTGTTGGTTATATTCAACAGAATCTTGAGAACACTTAGAAGAAGTTTTGTTGGATACATCTATTTTGTTTCTGAAATCAAGTGATTTTGGATGAATATTGGTTAGCTGGTGGTTGATTTTATCCTTGGTTAAATTAGGAATCTATCCTCTTTCAAGTATATAGGGTGCTTCCTTAGTAGTAGAGTTTTTGATACTATTATAAGCTATTTCTAGTTCTGGTAGAATTCTAACCCAATAATGGCAGTAAATATCAGCATTCTTGTATTCTAGGCCAAAGCAACAGAACCTTTGGAGCGTATCTTCAAAGTTCTGAATGATTCTTTCAGAAATTCTATCTGTCTGGGGATGATTGGCTGTAGAAAAGGCTAAGGTAGTTCCTTATATGTCTTCCAGATTTCTGCAAATCTCAGAGGTTAACTTGAGGCCTCTTTCTCTGATAATGATCTTAGGAACTCCCACGTCATCTATGAGTCTATTCCAGAATAGAAATGCTACTTCCATAGTAGTATCTTCCTCACTGTTGAAAGAATTGAGATGGATAAACACCAGAACCACTTATATTTCAAATAAGGAGAGATAAGAAATGTTTAGATCAATAAAAAATAGGTGGAACAATTATGAGAATCTTAACCAACAGGAATGAGAATTGATATCAATGAAATCTCAGCACAACATTGGATCCAACATCTTAAAGAAGACAGGCCTGGAAGGAGTAATTGATGAATGATAAGCTCAATCTAGGTTTCTTCTAATACAGGAGCATGGACAAGATCATACTTGTTGACTTTGATCTTCAGGACTGTAACAAAGTGTCCTTTACACCATTGGTTGACTCAAATGGGGTGATATGTTGATTCTGGGTGTCAGTTAAGGTGCCCCCCATTTAGCGCCTTAAATCACAATTAACAGATAGTGGTCCTTTGTGGTTATCATCAATGAGTTGTAGGTGGAGATTAGGATTGATGTTGGGAATGGATTGAGTGAATGTATGATGAGAAGTTGATGAGAGAAGAGTAGAGCTATGATTGACAGATGGGTTGACCTGAGTGGCCTTGACTTCACTATTATCACAAGCCAGAGTGTTGGAGAGCATGCGCTCAGATTCCGGCCAATGCAGCGTTAGAGTATCTCCACCGCTGTCATGATGTTGTGGACTTCAATCTGGTGCAATTCAGTATACTCAACACCCCTCCTTGATTCAATGCGCAGTAAATTCAGGTACTAACATTCTGGACCAGTCTGAGCAATGAAGATTTTTTGGCAGCTTTGGTAAGACTTTATGCAACCATTTGAATGGACTTGATTATTTGAATTCTGATTGAGTTGTTTGAAACATCTTCCCTCAGTCCCTTTGTCTTCAGGTCTATGAATTTGGTTTTTGAGTTACTTCCAAAATTCTTTATCTTGTTGTCTAAGCCTTTTTTGTTGATTAAGTGAAGGCTGGGTAGGATTGGTGTTCTCCACATTTCATGGATGAGATAATTTATATATCTGCATTCCAATTGACCGTTTCTGAGTGCGTTGCATTCTGCTTCTGTAGAGGAGTAGGTAATGTTCCTTTGCAGTTGACTAGTCCAAAACAATGGAGAGCCTTGAAAGAAGCATATAAATCCACTTTGAGAGTTTCAAGTGATGGGATTGTCAGCCCATGTTGAGTCACTGTACCAAACTAGATTATTGGAGTTGTTTCTTTGTGAGATTAGCAGGAATTGGTCTTTGGTGTTGGCTAGGTACTTCCAGACTTTGAGAACTTCTTTCCAGTGGGAGATGCCGGGTTTTTCAGAGAATCTGGCAAGAGAGGATACAGCAAAACTTATATCTGGCCGGGCAAGCCCAGTGATGAAGTTGATTTGTCATATTGGTGACCAATAGCTGACTCCCAGTTGGTTAAATTCTTCAACTTCTTCCTTGGTGGCGGGATTGAGTTGAATTCCAGGTGTACAGGTAGTGTTTGTTGGTTTGAAGTCCACCATATTCAACTCTGTTAGTCCTTTGTCTATATGAAGAGGCAGAGAGAGCTTAATACCTTCCTTGGATTGTTCAACCTTCATCCCCGATAGGGTGTTTGGTGGGTGTGCGGAGGAGTTTTTGAATTTTCCCAGAAATGCATCTTTGAACATCACTACATTCCCCGCAACCAGTAGGTTGTCAACATGAATGAATACAGCTGAGACCCAATCTTTTCCAATGTATAAGCAGGGGTCGGCCTCGGATGGATAGAATCCTTGTTCTTGGATCCATTTGCTTAGCATTTTGTACCAGTTTTTTGGGGCTTGCTTGAGTCCATACAAGGATTTTTGAAGTTTGAGAATTGGAGATCTTCTAGAGGAGCCAGTTGGGAGTTGGATGAATACTTCCTCATCAAGAGGAGCGTGTAGGAACGCCCCCTTGATGTCAAACTGGAACATATTGAGATTACAATCCACCGCGAGTAGAAGAACTGCCCTGAGGGACGCAACTTTGCTTGTCGGTGCGTAAGTCTCCAGATAATTGATTCCATACCTTTGGTTGAATCCTTGTACACAAACCCTTGATTTTTAGATCGGAGCCTCACTGTGCGTGTTTTCTTTGACTCTGAATGCATCAGTTACATTGAGCAGGTTCTTGGGCTCCGGACCGTCATAATTTCATCATACTTTGAACTCTTCACATGTGTTGAGCTCCTTGTGTAGTGATCTGGACCATACGGGTGACTTCAGCGCCTCTTCAGCTGTTCTGGGAGTTTCAACCGTGTCATAACCATAGCGCTCCGGAGGCTTCAGTTCCAATCAATTTCTGAGCTGTCGAGCCTTGGGAATGAGATCTTCTGCTATGACACTTTCTTCTTCCTTGTCATCTTCCTTGGATCAAGACAAGTTGTTGGACTCTGATTTGATTGAGGGCTCAATCACCTTGTCGAGATCCGCTGGTGTTGTTTCACTTGCCGGTTGGGTGATGACAACGGGTGCTGTGTTTTCTTGGGTGTCCTCTTGAGTTGAAGGAAAATCTTCAGAGGTCTGTAGTTGGGATTTGCTAAATCTGGCATTCTTGGTTTTTATGATGCTACCTGAAGTTGTAAGGATACGGTAGGACAGTAGTTTGGGCGCATAGCCTATGAGTTGTCCTGGCAGTCCTTTTTCATCAAACTTCTTAGGACAATGGTCTGAAAGATTGAGAAATGTCACTTTGCATCCTATGGGTTTCATATAATCCTCCGGCAGCTGGGCTTGGTGCATGAGCTCCCATGGAGTGATCCCATCAGAGTTAGGAATTTGGTTTAAGGCCAAGGAGCAGCTCCTGATGACCTCAAGCCAGTAGTGCTTTGGAAGATTGGAGGAAGAGAACTTTTCCCGTACAGATTCAGCAACTGTCCTGTTTGATCTTTCAGCTTGTCCGTTGTGCTGAGGGTGGTAAGGTTTGGACACTATCCGTCAAATTCCTTTGTCTTTGAAGAAGTTGGTTAAGTTGGCATTGATGAATTCACCGCCTCCGTCACAACAGAATTCCAAAGGATGATAGCCTTGCTTGTTGTACTCATTTAGGATTAAAAACTTGATGGTGTCACCAGCATTGTTCTTCTGCTTCATTGGGAAGGAACTTATGTATCCGCTGAAGTTGTCAACTAGGGTAAGAGAGTAGCAATAGCCACATTTGCACAATGGGTTGATGGGAACAATCAGGTTGTCATGAACTCTTTTGAACACTTTTTCAGCCCTGTTTGACAGGTCCTTAAAGCTGGCGCGGGTGATTTTACTTTTTTTGCAGCTGTCGCACAAGAAGGCGCTTTTAATTTTGTGGGGAATTGCGGATTTGAGATATCTTTCCATTCTTGCAATTCCAGCATGACCGAGTTTCAAGTGCAGTTGGTTGATTTCTTCAAGGAGAGGATTGGTTGAGGTGAAATAACTTTGCTTGCACTCCATGTCAAGATACAGCAGATTATTTATGATTCTTCCTTGAAGCACAGTTGTTGGATTTGCAGTGAGTTTGAAAGTGGGTGGACTGACTTGTTAATTGAAAATCAGATTGGCCCCCTTAGCTAGAAATACTCCCATCAACATTTGTTTTACGCAAGCATCAGGTGTCCATGCAGCATCTTTGAGTTCAGGAGTGCCTGAAGTTGACTTGAGTATTGCCATCCCTCTGCCCATGATTGCCAACAAAGCTCCTGGTTTGCCTGTTTTGATGACATTTGATCCATCTTCTGATTTCATTGTCTTGAACCAGCTCTTGTTGGTTAGCATGTGAATGGAGCACCCGGAATCCAGAATGAAAACGGCTTGATTCAAAGGAAGAGTATGTGCAAAGCAGTGATAGAAGGAAAAGAAGTTGGATCCCTCCTCCTTTTTCTTCTTTTCCAGTTTTTGAGATTTCAATCCCTTGGGCTTGAGCTCGGGGTGTTCAACCCAAAACTTCTCTTGCAGATGGTTCTGTACCTCAGGATTGTGAATTCCATTTTCGCATCTGAGATAGTTAGAGTACCAGCTCAGGTTTACCTTTGATGATGTTGCTCCTTCCTTGACTTTGGCGTCAATTCCATTTTTTTTTGCACAAAGTGGTCAAGCACTTGTTCAACGTTAATTTCTTTGTCGCCATGCATAATTTGGGAGGCCATGTTTTTCAAATTTGGAAGGAACTTGAATAGGATCAGGTATGCAAGGATGTCGGACAGCAATTCAATCCCAACCTTGGAGAGTTTGTTGAGGTGCAATCATACGTTGGTTACAAACCTATTGATGTTGTCTTCACTGAAGGGAAGATATAGGAATTAATTGAAGACCCTTGCTTGATTTGCTGATTGGGAGGATGCAAAGTAATTTTTTGTTGCAATCCAGATCTCTTTGGCATTTCTGACGTTACCGGGCTTGATGATGTTTGGGTGTGTTGCTGGTTCTAACTTTGCGAGCATAAAAGGAGCCATATCTTTGTTGATTTCAGGATCAAGCTGGAAGTTTTTGCTGTCATTCTCCATGATGTGGAGGATCCCTTGTAGGTTGAATAAGCTTTCCATCTTGACTTTCCAGATGGATTAGTTGTCTTTGTTCAAGAGTGGAGTTGACTCTACAAGGGTTTTGAGCGTTATTTTCCTCATTGTGCTGTCTCCCCCTGGTCCTGGTGATGATTGATAGTTGGTCATCTCAAGAGAGTCATTTTGGCTTTTAACCGTGAAATAATTCAGATGGCTAAACACCAGGACCACTTATATTTCAAATAAGAAGAGATAAGAAATGTTTAGCTCAATAAACAATAGGTGGAACAAGTATGAGAATCTAAACCAACAGGAATGAGAATTGATATCAATGAAATCTCAGCACAACATTGGATCCAAAATCTTAAAGAAGACAGGCATTGGATCCAACATCTTAAAGAAGACAGGCCTGGAAGTAGTAATTGATGAATGATAAGCTCAATCTAGGTTTCTTCTAATACAGGAGCATGGACAAGCTCATACTTGTTGACTTTTATCTTCAGGACTGTAACAAAGTGTCCTTTACACCATTGGTTGACTCAAATGGGGTGATCTGTTGATTCTGGGTGTCAGTCAAGGTGCCCCCCACCAAGTGCCTTGAATCACAATTACCAGATAGTGTTCCTTTGTGGTTATGTTCAATGAGTCGTAGGTGGAGATTAGGATTGATGCTGGGGATTGATTGAGTGAATGTACAATGAGAAGTTGATGAGAGAAGAGTAGAGCTATGATTGACAGATGGGTTGACCTGATTGGCCTTGACTTGACTATTATCACAAGCCAGATTGTTGGAGAGCGTGAGCTCAGATTCTGGCCCATGCAGCGTTAGAGTATCTCCACCGCTGTCATGATGTTGCAGACTTCAATCCGGTGAAACTCAGTATACTCAACAGTTGTTAGGTAGAAACTTTACTTTCTTGGAAAACCTATCTACTATGACTAGGACTGAGTTATAGGAATTAGCTATTCCAGGGGTTAATCCTGTTACAAATTCCATGTTGATAATCTTCCATCTTTTCTTGGGTTCAGTAATCTTTTAAGGAGACCAAACCTTTTTCCAATAGTCCTATTAGAATTCTGGAAAGTCTCACAACTAGATACATACTGGATTGTGGAGTTTTGCCAATTGATCCACCAAGCAGTTTTTTTGATGTTATCCAGGTTTCTTTCAGTAGATAAATGACCAGATGAACAGTCCTCATGAAACTCAGCTGGGATTTACTTAATATTTTCTTCCTTAGTCAGGACTATGACACTTGAATGTTGATTCCTTTAGTATACTAGGCCATCCCATATGGTGAATCTTGCATCTTTGTAAGGATTTAGGAGAGGTTCAGGTAAACTGTTAACTAGTTCAGATGGTGGTGAAGAACGTTCCATAATGGTGATTAGAGTCTTCATTTCAGAGCTGTAAGCCTCTTGGATTGAGTTGAACAGGGATTCATCCAGTTCAAAAATTTGGATACTTAGAATAAGAGCTTTGATATCAAACCTTTTAATGTTCAGTATAGAAAATATATCATTTTCCTTTGGATCATGAGAAGGATTTCTTGGATCATTAGGTAGAGCATTCCTGCTTAAAAAATCAGCAATCTGATCTTTAGCTCCAGCTTGGTGAACTATAGTCATCTGGACTCTATACTGTTGTATGGCTATCTTTCAACTTGAAATGTGACTGCTAGGAGTATTCATATTCATCAGAGTCCTGAAAGCATTGCAGTTGGTAATTAATGTGAAATTGGTTCCTTCCAAATAATAATGGAGTTTCTCCAGAGCCAAAACTAAAACAAGACAGTCCATTTGGCTTGCACCGTACCTTTTCTCAGTATCCTCAACTTTTCTGGATATGAAGAGTATTGATTTTTCTACTGATTTTTCATCCTTGATGACTTCTTGATTTAAAGCAGCTCCTACTCCTTCCATGCTAGCGTATATATATAGTTTGACAGGTTTAGAGTAATCAGTTCAAATCAATACTGGAGCTATAGTCATAGCTACCTTGAGTTCCTCATAATTTTTCAGACTTTCATGAGTCATCTCAAACAAGGTGTTTTTGTTGCAGATTTCATACAAACACTTGGTGAAAAGGGAAAACTTAGGTATGTACTTTCTATAGTAGCTGCAAAAACTAGCAAAGGATTGAAGTTCAGTTTTATTCTGGGGCATGGGACTATTCATAACAGCTGCTATCTTGCCTTGGTCAGCAGTTAGATTTAGTCCAGGGAAAATATGCCCAAAGGGTTTGAGTTCTCAATAACCAAAGTTACACTTATTCATTGATACTTTCAATCCCACAGCAGAGATAGTTTTGAGAACTAGCCTTACTTTATTCATGTGTGTATCCCATTTAACAGAATAAATGATAACATCATCAATGTATATCATCATCTATCCTTTTCTGATGAATAATCCTAAAACTGTGTCCATCATCCTCTGGAAGTGAGAAGGGAAATTTTTGATACCAAAAGGAATCCTCAGATTCTCATGAATTCCCAAATGGCATATAATCCTCATGAATTGCTGGCTACTAAGGCTGATAGGTATCTGGTTGAAACCCTTCAGAATATCCATATTAGTGATTAACCTAGCCTTTGAGAGGTTATGCAAAGCATTTTAAATCCTTGGGATAGGATATTAATCAGCTTGGGTGTAGCTTTTCAGCATTCTAAAGTCTCCGGAAATTCTTGATTTATCATTTTGCCAAGCTATGATTACTGGAGTAGTAATATCCACTTGTTCATTGTGTCCTACTGTCCTCAAGACCTGTAAGTCAATTAATTCTTTGTTATGAGCTTTTAGAGCTGCTCTAGATTTTGGAATAGACGGGTAAGCAGGTCTCCTGATGTGGGGGGGGGGGGGGTAAGGAGGTTTAATGGTCAAGGTTAGAATCATATCATGTGCTTTGATATTACCAATGGGGTGATCCTTGGTAAAGAAAGCCTTCTGATTTTCAAAGCAAATTTGGAGGATCTCCCGTTTTGGTCTTCACTGAACAGATAATTCAAAGCTGCTTGAGAGAAGTATTCTTGGTTGAAATTCTCCAAGTGTTTCTCATAGGTTGAATCAAAAGTTTGAGCATTGGCATGGAATATTTGGAACTTCTTGTTCCAGTCTCCTCCTATAGTAAAGTATCTACCATTGCTCTGGAATACATCTATACCATACAAGCAAAGAGAATCATTCCCTAGAATGAAGTAATCACATACTCCATTTTGAAGCACTAAAAATTCAATTTTCAGTTTGAGTGATCCTTTAGAATGAGGGAGTATGATATCAGAAGTCCATACACCAATGGAATTAAGGGAAGAGTTACAACTTCTAAAATTAGTCTGAGTTACTGCTAATTAGTTCATTTTTAAATTTTTATCTTGTTTATCCAAATAAGATGAACAAACACAAGAGAAAAAGGCTACACTTTCCAATAGTAACTTTGCAGGGGAACCTTGGATTAAACCAGTAGCATAGTATGTTTTTCCAGAAGTGTAAATTTTACCAGAAGAGGGTTTGAGGGTCAAGGTTTTGGCTTCAGAGACATGGTGAATCTTCATATTGGTATTCCACTTTTTTGGTAAGTTGTAATCTTCATTGACAGAGTTTATTTCCAGGGAAGATTAAATACTTGCTTCAATAACATTGATGGAATTAATGATCATTAATTCAAACTCAGATATTTATCCATCAGTGTCAAAAATTGGGAGATAAGGATTATCATACTCTTCTCATTCAATAGGATTAATCCTTCTCCTGAGTTGAGGAAAATCAGTTCTTAAATGTCCTGTCTGATTGAAATTCCAGCATACCTTTTCCTTGGTCTCTGCAGTCTTCTTGACTTGAAAGCTGGTGTTATTAGGGGCAGGGGACTCTATGTTCCTGACGTTATATTCCTCCTTAGTCCTAATATTCTTTTCTCTGGGTCTATTGAAGTTCTTGTCAACACTATTAATATCAATGGTTGCTTCTAATACTCCTATCAAGGTAGAAAGGTCAGAGTTCATGGGAATCCTGCACCTTACACTACGTTTGAGTTGTCCTGGACACAATTAAAGGAGTCTCTAATTGACCTCTTCTTTGTAATAATTGAGTTAGAAACAATCCAATTGACTTTAACAATCAAGACACCATTTTTTAGTTTTTTCCTTGGATGGATAAAACTGCAAAGTTTCAAAAGTCTTCATCATCTTTTTTTTGCAAATCCTGGTACCAAATTGCTCTTTAATTAATTCTTTCCATGAACTCCAGGACAAAGATTCAAATTCTTCCCTCTTATTAATGAAACAATCCAGATATATTCCTTCAAACAATCTGGTTAATCTCGCCACAGCTTTGGTATTGGGTAGTTCATAAGAGGCAAAAGTATAATCAGTGAACTTAATGAAACTGACATGGTTATATTCTCATTCTCCTGAGAATTTAGGCCATTCAGTGATGGTAGGAAGTAACTTTAAAGCTTTATCTACTTCTGGTGTAGGGTTAGGCCTAAAAGATTCATTCCTAGCTGTTCTGGATCTAGGGGGAATACTAGGAGTACTGGTGAATATGGTGGGTGTAGCTTCTTCCAAGGCAGTAGCTGGAGGGTTATTAAAATTTATTTTTAGATCTATGAGATCATTTTTGATCATATCTAGGTCAAAATAAATTTTTTCTACTCAACAAATCAATCTTATTGATAAAATGAGTTGAAAAAGTGTGACTTATTCTCTTGACTTCTTCCTTGATGTAATTCATTGAGTCAAGAATTTTTTCTTTGATGGTTGATTGGACACTGCTAATATGTTTCATTAGATCAATTTCACTCAAAGTTATACTTTCACTTATTTTTTTCACTTCTAAATCATCAATATTAGCTAGGTTGTTTTGTGTTTGTATCACTTTTTTTAGGTTCAGATTCAATTTATCCAGTTGCTCATTTACTTTATCAAAGCACTTTCTAATAATAGTAATATTGTGAGACACATTGAAAAAAAAGAAGTTGAGAACTTCTACATCTATTTGTGGTACACTTTCTCCACTTCTGCAATAAGGATATTATATTTTCCCACTAATTTTGGTTCCTTAACTTCTGATGGGCTGGGGATCTCTTCTTTTATGGATCCTTTCCCTTTAAGGAAGCTAATTGGTTGCAAGGATTCCAACTCTGAATGTAACCTTCTACTTCTTTCCTTGGGATAAGCCTTTGAAGAGTGATCTGGGACCTCTTCTTCAGAGAGATAGCTTTTATCATACCTGGCTGATCTCCCTGGGTCTGAGCCAGTTTGAATTGTTCCAATAGCTCACGTGTTTGTTTCCTAATACTTTGACTATTTTCTCCTTGGTTGAGTCCAGCTCAGGTGGCATAGGAGGACCGGTATCTTCCTGGGATGACACTTTTGGTGAGTGAGACTCTCCAACGTTGAGTTGGTTGAGTTGGCAGCTGCATTTGTTGCCATCCTGGCCCCTGATAATGCTATGGTTATGGGTTCAAGCCCCCTCATTGCAGTTCCCACTAGATTCCTTGGGTGCATGGATTCCTCCAAGCAAAGATCCATACAATGGATCTCTACTGGTTGCGTGCCTATTTTGGTACATGGAAAACACAAAAGAAATGTATAAATTTTTTCAAAACGTTTGAAAAAAAAAAACTTAAAAAAATATAACAATAATAATTTTCAAGTATTTTTTTATTTTTAATAAATTTTTATATGATTTATAACTAACTTATAGTTAATTTCAAGGGTCCCAACACTTTATTGGGGTCAATACTGTCCTTGGGGGGTATTCCAACTGGATCCAAGGGGGTTCCAATCAGTCTTGGAACTGATCCAAGGTTAAATGAAATTGCACACTTTCTGAGATTTCTTCAAGAAGATCTTGATCAATAAGATCACAAAAGACAAATTAAGCTTAAACAAGGAAAAAAAACAAATAAAATGTAAATTATATTGTTTTTGTAATTTTACAGAGTTTTTTTATGATATTAAAAAAAAAATTTAATACTCACTTTTTTCATTTTCCTTTTTATTCTTAACTTCCTTGGTATTTCTTTTAAAGGTAGAAAGCTTGCTTTGATAAATTTCCCACTCTTTGTGCTGCCTTAATAAATAGTTAAAATTGATGACTCTTTCAAGCTCAAGTTCTTTTTCTTTAATAACTTGTTGTATATAATAAAGCAACTTCTCCTGTTGTTGCTCAGGATTTATAATAACAGGCACAAAGTTAAGGAGTTTTTTTTCTTTTTTATTTTGAAAAATATTCAAAGAATAATGGATCAATTCTTGAATGGTATTAAGATCCACTCAAAGAATAAAAAAATAAAAAAATAATTTATAAGTATTCTTACTTGTTTAAAAACAAATTGCCTGTACTAAGGAAGAAATAATTAAAAATTCATTAGTTAGGTATATTTCCCGGGCAGTACCCCAGTTTTCAGCTCTATGATACCAGGAACCTTGCATTCCTAGAGCTACAGAGAGTGATAAAAAAACTGGAATCATCATATTCCAAAAAGAAACACTTAAAGAGCTCAAATAATAAATATTTAAGAGCTGGTTCAAGTTTTAATTGGTTTGGTTAAAACTTTTTTCAATATTTTATAAAAACAGGGGCTACAGCATGATACTACTCGGGATCTTTAAACACAGAACACCTTTTTTCAAGGGTCCTCCTTGGGCAGTTTGAGAATCTTGCAATTTTCCTGGGTGCCTTATTAGGACTTATCCACTGATATGCCCAGGAAAAACAGCACAATGGCCAAGGCAGGATGGCAAAAAACTTACTCTGAGCAATAATTCCACAGAAAGCCTGCAAATATCCAGTGTAAGACTCCAAGCCATGCTAAGCTGCAGGCACTTCTGTGGAGGGGAAAGGTGCTGTTTAGGCTACCCTCCTAAGAGTTAAAATAATATTTAAATGTGACTTTAATCAAGGTCCAGGAACTTGTAAATAAGAGATCAATGTAAGGGATGAGTTTGGGAATAGTTGGTAGCAAAGGAATCAACACTATTGGAGACAAGATGGTGGAGGGAAAGACTTGATCAAAAAAATTCAAGGTTTTCAGAGTTCAATGGAACAAGGCAGTTGTAAGTAAAAACACCCACAAGCTAATAACTCTGGTTTTCAGCAGAGGATTAGGAAAGATCAACTTAATCCCAACCAACCTC